>JAYESA010000009.1:81304299-81994525 GCA_036927795.1 Iris macrosiphon | reverse complement strand
ATATATATATATATATATATATATATGGAGCTTCTCCTACGGGACAAATTTATGGGATCAGAAAATATACGTATGTTTCTCTTCTAAACTTATTTTTCTTTCAAAAATTAAATCTTTTCTTTTAAAAACAAAGCAATCTCTACCTTAAAAAATAAGGCTTATTTATCTATTTATTTTTTCTAAAACAATTCTAAGAAATAATTTATCTTTCAAAACAAATCTTAAAAATAATTTATCTTTAGAAATAACTATATCTTTAAAAATATATATATAAATATTATTTTTAATTTTAATTTGAATATTATTTATAAAGTTAAATTTTTAGTGTTAATATTAATATTAATATTAAAAACTAAAACTAGTATTAAAATTAACATTAAAATTAAAATTAAAATTAAGGCTAAAATTAAAATTAACATTTATATTAACATTAACATTAACATTAAATATTAGTATTAATATTAATATTAATATTAGTATTTAATGTTGATGTTAATGTTAATATTTAAATTTAAATTTAAATTTTAATGTTAATATTATTTTTTTAATTTTTAGTGTTAATTTTAAAACTAATGTTAATGTTAAGGTTAATTTTAACTTTAGTGTTAATTTTAGTTTTAATGTTAATTTTTAATTTTATTGTTAATGTTAATTTTTAATTATAGTGTTCATGTTAAAACTAAATTTAATATTGAAATAAAAATTAACATTAAAATAAAAATTAACATTAAAATAAAAATTAAAGTTTAAGTTTAAGTTAAAATTAATGCTAAAATTAAAATTAAGATTAAATTAAAATTAATATGAACATTAAAATGTAAACCAATATTAAATTTAATATTAATATTAACAATAAAAAATTAACATTCACAATAATATTAATATTAAAATTAATACTTTTACATATATTTTTAAAGATATATTTATTTCCCATGATAGATTATTTTTTTTAGATTTGTTTTAAAAAAAATTCTACCTCCGTAACAAAAATATATATATTTCTATCTCTATTTTTTAATAAATAAATAAATAAATCTATCTTTATTTTTAAAATAAATAAAGAGATAAATAATTCTTATTTTTTTAAGATAGTGATATGTTTGTTTTTAAGAGAAAAAATTTAATATTTGAAAGAGTTATAAATTTAGAAGAGAAAAATACGTATATTTTCTAAGTTTGTCCCGTAAGTTATTCGTTAGACAAATTTCAGAAAATATATGTATGTTTCAATTCTAAATTTATTTCTCTTTTAAAAATTAAATCTCTCCTTTTAAAAACAAAAAAATTTCTATCTTAAAAAATAAGGCTTATTTATCTATTTTTTTTTTCTAAAATAATTCTAAGAAATAATTTATCTTTCAAAACAAATCTTAAAAATAATTTATCTTTAGAAAATAAATATATTTTTAAAAATATATAAAAATATATTAATATTAATATTATTTTTAATATTATTTATAAAGTTAAATTTTTAGTGTTAATATTAATATTAAAGCATTAAAATTAGTTTTAAATTAACATTAAAATTAAAATTAAGGCTAAAATTAAATCTAAAATTAAAATTAACATTTATATTAACAATAACATTAACATTAAAATATTAATATTAATATTAATATTAATATTAATATTAATATTAATATTAATATTTAATGTATATGTTAATATTATTATTAATATTAATATTAATATTTAATGTATATGTTATTGTTAATATTGTAATTTAAATTGAAATTGAAATTGAAATATTAATGTTAATGTTAATGTTAATGTTAATGTTAATATTAATATTAATTTTTAATTTTTGTGTTAATTTTAAAACTAATGTTAATGTTAAGGTTAATTTTAACTTCAGTGTTAATTTTAGTTTTAATGTTAATTTTTAATTTTATTGTTAATTTTTAATTTTAGTGTTCATATTAAAATTAAATTTACTATTGAAATTAAAAATTAACATTAAAATAAATATAAAAGTTAAAACTAAAATTAAAATAAAATTAAAATTAATTCTAAAATTAAAATTAAAATTAAAATTAAAAATAAATTAAAATTAAAATTAAAATTAAAATTAAAATTAAAATTAAAATTAAAATTAAAATTAAAATTAAAATTAAAATTAAAATTTAAACCAATATTAAAATTATTATTAATATTAACAATAAAAAATTAACATTCAAAATAATATTAATATTAATATTTTAAAATATATTTTTAAAGATATATTTATTTCTCATGATAGATTATTTTTTTAGATTTGTTTAAAAAAAAAAATCTACCTCCATAACAAAAATATATATGTTTCTATCTATACTTTTTAAATAAATAAATAAATAAATATATCTTTATTTTCAAAATAAATAAATAGATAGATAAGTCTTTTTTTTAAGATAGAGATAGATTTGTTTTTAAAGAAAAGATTTAATATTTGAAAGAGAAATAAATTTAGAAGAGAAACATACGTATATTTTCTGATCCCGTAAGTTTGTTCCGTAAGTTTGTCCCGTAAATTATTTTCGTAGAAGAATATATATATATATATATATATATATATATATATATATATATATATATATATATATATATATATATACTTTCTATTAGTTATATATAGGTATTTAAAAAAAGAAAAAAAGAATGAAACCCTATGGTTTCAAACCATCCCTCAGAACCTGCAGGTCCTTTCCCTTATTCTTGTTGGCTTATTTTTTTAAATTTTCAAAATTTTCAAAAACATTCCCAAACTATTCCTACCAAATCTATAACCTGCATTAATGTGTATTAATAAATAAAAAATCTAATATAATCTTCCCTATTAACTAAGCGGCAGACACCCCCTCTCCTAGTTGTCGATCACCACATCGTAAAACCCGTCCAATTTATATCTTAAAAAAAATTATTTTTAATTATTAAATTAGGCTCTAATATAAATAATTATAAATAGCTAATGGAATAAATAATTTTTTTAGTATTTGAATTATATATACACTTAATATTGGATAGATGTTAATTTAGTATTAATA
Organism: Iris macrosiphon; assembly: GCA_036927795.1. Lineage (NCBI taxonomy): Eukaryota > Viridiplantae > Streptophyta > Magnoliopsida > Asparagales > Iridaceae > Iris > Iris macrosiphon. The sequence goes on along the minus strand of JAYESA010000009.1, from coordinate 81,991,505 downwards.
GATATAAATAAGATTATATATAACTTATATATACTATCTTAGGTAATTCTAAATAAAATTATAAATTATTTTTTCAATAAATCTAAACTATAATTTAGATTAATCATAATCATAATTTTACTAAGAAAGCAAGTTCATCCATATCATATCCTAACATATCATTCAAAATCCATCTCTATTTTTCGTCCAAAACAGTCACAAAATCCGCCACAAAATAGTCTCATTTGTACCTACATCGACTTGCAAGTACAATATCTCCTAACTCCTGTCTCTGATTTATGTCCAATTTTTTTTTTGTTAGAAGCGTATCGAGGTAAGCTTTCATAATATATATTTTAATATATTTAATTTAAAACTTAAAATTCTGTAAAATTATTTTAGTATCAGCTATCTGAAATACAATTATGTCTCGTTGTTTTTGAGATTTTGGGAGATTCCTAACTTATTTTGGTGATCTATTTGATATTTCGAAAAGCTGATAGAGACCTATAACATGTAAAAAATTTAAAATTAATTCGTTAGTTTATTATTTTGTTTAAATAATAAAATTTGTAGACACTTAAGGATATACCGAAATCATAATTTGTAACATATAAATTTGATATCTCGCAAACGATTAGAGATTCATGTGAACCATCAATTCCAGTGTTCTTGTGACGCTGAAATCTACGTGTTCATGTACTCAAAATTTTGGTTTGCATCGGTTGAATTTTTGGTCAACATAACGTCTCAATTTGCGTGCTACGAATCCCGAGCTTACAAACATGATTTATTTTAGATATAACTTATAATTCAGAATTTTAATAAGTAAATATTGATCATAGGAACTAATTTGACTTAATTCTAGATGTTATAACTAATAAATGGCTTATGTGACATAGATGATAGACGACTTAGATTAATCCTACCTTCTTAGTTAGTAGTGGTTGTTTGTAATTATATTTTTGTATGATATTTAGTTGTATGTTCTTTGGACTTGGTAGATATTTATGATGGTCATGGATTGTTGGTTCATGGATAGAACTTGGTTAAACTTTGGGATCGCAACTCAGCATGGACATAACAGGCAAGTATACCTTGCCAAGTTTTTAATTTCATATAGCATTTTTAATTTGATTTGCTTATCGTATGAACTATACTTATTTTCATATACTCACATGATCCTACTCTTAGAATTTATTCTTGATATTACTTGATTAGAAGCACTTGTCATATACCATGTATTAGTTTAGATAGCAATAGATTATATAGACCCATGTGAGCGTTAGACGTGCGAGAACAATTATAAACACATGGACAGTTTTTCTTCTCTATTTTTTTTATTCATAACCCTGTGGCCTCTAAGGTCGGGTGAGTGTTCTTTTATTCATAGTTTACTTACGAGCTACGATATTTGTATCCCGTCGTAATTTTGTAGTTCATGTGTAGTTAGTTGTTCTCATTCGTATTTGACTATTGTATAGGTTATGCCTTAGTTATTTTTCTGCCTGCACTTGTCTATTTTAGATGCTATATTTTTTATATACTTGGCATGCATCTATGTATCTTGTTACGTTCCACTGAGGACCTGGTCCTTTCTCCAGAGTGCAGGTTTACTCGAAGTCTGACGGATAGTCACTAGACGAGGGTGCAACCATAGTTGACGACTCAGCTATTTCTTAGTTTATTTCTAGTATGTACTTAGCTTTACTTTCTTGTCTTTATCTTTTCGTCTACTAGTAGTGGATTTGTCTCCACCAGACTTCTTTTGCATTCTTGATGGAATTAATCTAATTGTATTTACATCCACTATTATCCATTATTATATTTATTTTTTGTTTGACTTATTTGATGATATAGCCTAGTTTTGATAGACTCATATTATTCCTTCGAGTCTATTCAAACATATATGCTAGTGGAGTGCAGACCATGAAATATATTATTTATTCTTGATTTTATTGCTAATGTGGATTGAGATATAGTTTTACATAAAATATTAGACCTAATACTCTAGGATAGACAGCGTATACGTATTCGAGTTGAACTGGAGTCTGTTTGATACGTAGCTGACCATTGCAACGTACTTCAATCCTACGTATTTTGGGACTGGAGTGTGACAAGCACCCTACCCTACCTCCGGTGAAACCCCAGGTGACTGTCCCGCCGCCGCCACTAATGACCGCCGGAGCAGCAGAACAGCCGATCGTATCATGCAGTGTGCACACCAGGATTCAACATGAATCCCCCTATTTTGAGTAAGATTTCTTCCTTCTCGTTCATTCGCTTTTCAAATTGATTCATTGTATGCATTCACAACATAACCCCCTATCAATCCCTTCAATTAGAATATTTTTACTCCTCAGAATCGTAGTAAAAATTGACTCAAAGTTAGACAAAAATCTTGTTTTAAAATAGTAAAAAACTGTTCCAAACACCCATGTTCGAGGACCTATATCTTCCAATCTAGTAAACGAAACCTAGTTTTTCTTTTTCCTGTGCAAAGACAATATAACCAGGTCTAAACCCCTTCAAATAGTTTTATTTAATCTATTTTTTTATCTCAACTTATGTTCGTTTGAATTCTCAGAAAAATCATGTTTTCAAAAATTAAAATTTATAGATATAGGATTCGTCCTGACAAACCAGACAACCTCGTTGCATAATGTTTGCATTAAAAGGTGTGTTCAGTAAACGCGGACGTGTGAGATTTGAAAGAATTAATTTGGTCGTGTGTGTGCGCGAAAAAATTAACCCATATCCGTCGAATATCTTCGTATCGATCATTTCTAAAAAAAATCCAATTTTTCTTGCACGCTCGTCGTGTCGCAACAAAATTTTCCTAATGGACTCGTAGCGTTACGTTGGTCCTATGATCGAACTTTGGTTCATTTCAAAGACAATTGGTCGAATTACGTTTTGTCGGCCACACAATCCGATTCAACGAGTATTTTTGTGATCGGTTCATCGAAAACCAAATCTGGACGTACCATTGGGTTCATATCATCATTTAGAGCTTTTTTGACCTATAATATACTGGGGTTAGAGACTTTTATTCTTTGCATGTTTTTCAGTGCAAAGCAAACCACTAATTGACCCTATTTTGATCCAAAATTGTCGTTTTTGCCTGTGTCCAAATTGGACTTATGGGTAGGCTTTTCTTACTATCTCACTCATTTTGAACACGTTGGTGACATTTATTTCAATATCCGGGGATATATGTTCTCTCGTACATTTTTTACTTTCGTTGATTTGCTATGGTTGTCACCTGGACGTTTGTCTTGACACTATTTAGGATGCAGGCAAGTATATCTTACCATTATGTATATCTTTCTTCAGCTATAGTTTCTGTTTTTTCTACTCCATTTACTGTATTTTATCTGCGCGTCCGAGCATGACTCTAGGTGCAACCAAGGGCTGCGTTGGTCCATTACTTTATGACCTAGGCTTTTAGAGACTCACCTTGCACTGCAGACATATATACTGTATCTTACAGTACCCTGACACATAATTTTGGATATGGAGTTATGATGCAATAACATATGATACGTACCCTCATATTCCGATTGATCATCAGTACGATAGGACATGTGTCGGCATAGGTCATGCTAGTACTCTCACATATACATTGGTTAGGAACATTAGGATCTGGCGTGTTGAGGAGTCGACACATGTAGCTCATTGGGTTGGGAGGACAGTCACTAGGCGTAGGGGCTACGAGTAGCATTCACTTTGATATTGCTACATGATGGACGCTTGGAGGTAGCACCATTGCACGAGTACCTATTAGAGACAGTCCCATACGTCGAAGTCTGTCCTTATTGTATTTATATTTAGCTGCTAGAACCCCTGGACCCTTATACTTTATTGTATTATGGCTTGTATAATATGTATCTTGTTATGTCCTTCTGAGTTCCTGGTTCCCATCTAGATTTGTAGTGTTGATTGTCGTTGAGTACTGTCGGAGTTGCGGATGACTATCTTCTCAGTATGCAGGTATTACGATTAGATACTTGTATCATATCTTCTGTAGTTACATATACTTTGTTCTTATTTTTTGTTGTTGTTATAGCCTAGTGTTTGTAGACTCATATTGTTCATTTTGAGTCTATTTGGACAAGTATAGTTTGGGGTGTACACCAAGATACATGTTGTCCATTCTTATATTTTATTTTCTTGTGGATTAAGATAGATGTATTTATTGTGTTATCTAGATAGTGACCCTTAAAGAACAGCTTATACATATTCGAGCTGGACTGGAGTCCACTTGATATGTAGCTGGCCATTGCCATGTGTCCTGCTCTTACGTATTTTGGGTCTGGGGAGTGACTTTGTTTTTGTGGTGGCCCATGTAGGTTCGATTATGTCTTTTCGGTTACATTACTATACCAAATGAGCTTACGTTAGAATAAGTTGTTAGGACCTCAATCCACAATTGCCATTGAAACTTCTTTGATTTTTATTATCGTCTTTGAACCTCGTATTTGTATTCAATCGTTCTTTTCTTGAACTTCTTATTATTGTTTCTCATCTTCTCCTATTTCGGGAAGAGGAATGCTCGTGCTTGATGAACCCCTTTCGATTACATTTTGTTGTAGGATAAAAGTAGGGTTGATAGAATATTTTTGAGGTGGATGATATTCTAAGTTAAGGATGGTTAGGATAGATGCCTCTATTTGATAGACGGTTAGAACAGAATGGCAGTTTGGATTTTTAAACATGAGGTTTAGCCCTAGTAAAAAAAATTTCCTTTATCAATTAAATAAACCATTTACTAAGCAAAGATTTGAATTAAAGGTTTTACTCATTATTGAAGATTGGCTTAGAGGATACACTTGAAGATCAGTTAGAAGATAAGATAGATTCCTCATGATGATTGAAATGACTAGAGATACGATTAAAAGGATATACAATTGAACTTGGAATTAGTTGTAGCTCTCTAAACGAAATAAGACCAGCTGTATAAAAGGCTTTAGAAGGTATGACTTGTGATCCTCATTATGGATAGAATGGTTTGATAAGCTTTTACTTAAGACTAGACATAAGTCGGTATAGAAGTTTACCATTGCATTGAGTTCGAGAAAATTTTTATTTGGAGGAGATAATCATGACTTTATGCCTATGTTGGAAATTAAAATTTAAAAAATGATAGTAGCCTAGCCAAGAGGACACTCTTAAGAAGGATAGATCTTGGATGATTATACAAGAATCATATATTATGATAACAGAGACAAAGATGGACAATAGTACAGAGAGATATATGATAAAAGGGATATGTTATATTAGGACTAGATATGCATTCAAATCGAATCTAAGACTAGTATTAGAATGACCAATCAAGACCATGATTTGAGGATTATCCATTATAAATATATTATGTCAGGTGTATTTGATTTAAGTACCTGCTTAACTTTGCCGCGAATGACCAATCAAGACCATGATTTGAGGATTGTCCATTATAAATATATTATGTCAGGTGTATTTGATTTAAGTACCTGCTTAACTTTGCCTCGAATGACCAATCAATACCATGATTTGAGGATTGTACATTATAAATATTTATGTCAGGTGTATTTGATTTAAGTACCTGCTTAACTTTTCCTCGACCCTTACCTAATAAGTTAGGTATAAGAAAAGTTTGATTTGCTTGTAAATTTTTTGTATAGCTTGTTTTGGTTAGAAGGGTAGATTATTATTAATTATAATGTTAAGGATATTTGAGATATAATTTATAGGAGTATAGTATAGATCTCAAGCATTGATTGTGACCTATTTTATGGGGGTAGTCATAAATAAGCGTTGGAGATTAGAGTTAAAGATCTTACCTTAAATAGACTAGTAAGCCATAGTTATGATAAACTCGTGATTAATATAAGTTAACTAGGAATCCCAAATATGTTGTAACTAGAATAGTTATATTTGAATTAAGGAACACATAATAGTTATAAAGAGGGATGAATAATAAGAGGAGTACCAGGTTTAAGTAGAATAATTAAAAAGAAGCAAGGATGAAATTGCAAGAAAGTTTTATTTGAAGAAAGATAGAAATTGAGAAGTAGAAGGTAAGTTGAGACGAGGATTATAATAAGAATTATCTATGATGACATAACAAGGATTACAGAGAGTGCATGCCTTAAACCAGTTGTGTGGATGTAAAATTAACCCTAAAGACCGAGACTCAAGAAAAAATAAGAATGTTAGCTCAAGGAAATAGATGATACATTTTATGTGGTGAATGATAGAAATGAATATCTTAAATAAGGTAGTGATAATACAATAACAGTTGGTAGTATCATAGATTATTTTGAGACTCATGATTACGATGATGTTAGAAGACTTTCAGGAACCAAACAAGCAGTAAAATGACATGAAATAGAAAAAGAAATAAAATTTTGAGAATAAAATATGTGAATAAAATGGAAGTGGAGTATCCTTAAAAAGATTAATGAATGCTACATAGGGTTTGAGTTATAAATTGTGAAAAAAGAATCTTGGAAGTGTAATTGCATAATAAACGGAGAAAATGCTATAAATTAAATGCTTTGCTTCATTCCCAAGAATTAATGATAGTTAGAAACCTTGGTAGGTACATTCCCAGTAGTCTAACACCATGTTATTGGAAGTGACACTTGAAGAAACCAGATTATAGGAGTGAGAGAACTTGTTGGAGATAAGATATAGGAATTATAAGGTGATATAAGATAGATTATGGCTTTAAATTTTGCTAGTCGCATTCTTAAGCATCAAATGTTATCCTAGGAAACCAGGATAGATAGACTATATGCTAGTATGAGTAGGTGTACAATTTCTTCAGTCAGATTAATCACCCGAAGCTCAAGATTGTTCTCTTAGTTTGCCATCGCCCGTACTACTATCTGTTCATATTATGATTACTTGTATTATTTTGCAATCATAGTCACATGATTTTGTAATTATAAATCATTCAGATTACGCGATTGAGTAGAATGGGATCTTTATTCCTTCCCTAGTTGTGCCATCAGTTCAAAAACTAACTCTTTGATTGGAATCTCTTCTCATGTTTAATGTCCGTATCACCGTAGGTATCAGTTCATCTTCTATTCCATTTCGCTTGACCTGGTCACTATGACTTAATTCACTATATGCATGTAATATCCCGTACCCGCACAGTGCATTACACTGAGTCAGATTGAAACGAGACAAAGATTTGGTTGCATTTCAATGAGTTAGATTTGGGAACAAGTATTGATTTGAGTTGGTTTCATGTGCAGATCGCGTGCGAAGTTTAGTAGGATTAGAGCAGCACCTCGCAACAGGCTGAGACATAGGCGGCAAGTAATAAAATTAGTATGTTTGTTCAGAGCAAGTGCAGAAATAGCATATTCGAACGATAATGCCGTATTCCTTAGTCCGATCGGGTCGGATGATTGGAAAACACGGGCTGCTCGTACGTTCATACCAATTGAGTAGATCGTGCTTCGCATCGGACCACGGATTCAAGGATTTGGCCTTAGCGGCAAGGCAGAGTATCGAGCAGATTCAGACTTAGTGAGTGAGTTATGTCCCTTATCCTCTACTCCTTCATGCCTAATAAAATGGATAACATCTTGCATATTAAGTACTTAGTTTGGAACATGGAAACGCAGTATCAGAGGTATGAATAAGTATTCGTGGTTTGGATAGATAGGCTGAGTTAGAGTTTGTGTTGAACACTATGGATAGAACATCGGAATATTATTTTAAAGGCGTGCATAAAGAGTACGCAGTAGTTGTGGCGCGAGGCCACAAAACTTCCTGTGCGAGATAGGCGGGAGCGTGCGTTGCGCACGAGGACCAGTTGAGACACTTCATCAAGCGAAGCTTGCAGTTGTGGTTCAAAATTGGGCAACTGTCGATAGGGTATGGTGTTGTTGGAACAGGAGACTTGGAACTTATCGATGGGCATGGTGCCATAGAATACGTAATGATGTGGCATTGTGCCTTTGTGTGATGCATCCTTGGGCCTTGTGTTGGGACCTCGGGTCACCAAGCGAAACATGGAAAAAGATAGATATTTTTAGAATGATATTTATGAGGAACACATAGTTAGATCTTTGCATGGTCATGGATGTTGATAGCCTGTGCACGGGCTTGAGTTCCTCGAGCGGGATAGGCACCGGGACACTTAGACCACTCGGCCTGGGAAGGAATATTGTGTATCGAGGCATCCACTGAGGTATTTTAACCCTCGGAGGGATGAGACATCGTATACCAGGTACATAAGGCATTGCGGGACCTTCAGTTGAGGCATTACAACCAATAGGCTGAAAGGGAGCATCGTAGATGCAATGTATTATCCGCTATGGTTGGCATGTGTGCCTCCAGTGACCACTTTTATATAGATTAGTGCATCGGTTTATAGAGTATCTTGGATTGTTGGTGTAGGCATGATGGCATAGTTGGTTTTATACACGATTAATTATGTTGGATTTGTAGGACTTGACTTAGTGTATATCGTTAGTTTCACTAGGCGAGTTGTGTTGTAACAAACTTGTAGGCTCACACGATTTTGAGTATAACCTACTGCATGCTTAGTTGTTTTGTGATAGAATATAATATGCTAGTATGATTACTGCTTTCAATACTTACATGCAGAACTTGTTTTACTGCTTTCAATATATGCCTTGCTATAAAATCAATCTAGGTTAAACTAGCAAGATCACCTTGTAATAACCGTATGCTTCATATGACTACTTAGTGTTGGTTTAGGCGAGTAGGTTACCTCGCTCACCAGTACAACTATGTACTGATCCACGTTTGTGGGGATATCTTTCAGGTACGTAGGTGTACAGGCTCAGCTTGGATATACGGGACATGGTGTGTGGAATGGTAAGTACCTTTATGGGTAAGAGGGAGAGCAAGAGTGTTATAAGCCTTCGTAGCATATTTATTTTGACCCTTTGTGTCACGCCCCAGAACCAGAATACTGGAGAGCGGGGGCAAACAAAGCCAGCTAGATATACCAGAGTACTTTATATTCCGAGATACGGTCAGGCTGTCTAGACATGTGAGAGTTTACTCTACAATCCAACAGTCATGCATGGGTCAAGAATCCTAGGTGTCTCAATCTCAAGCAAGCAATAAGTTACAAGAAGTATGATCACCAACATATAATATTAAGGCATCCCAAACTATACATACCTAGATGATCATGAAGCTAGTTACCAAAATGAAGAACTAACAGTATACAATTTTACATAATCAACTCTAGCTATAGTCTAGAATATGCTTTACATGTAGGTCCGCAGGCTAGAATATTAAAGTCCCAAAACATGAACAAGCACGTGCTCGGTGGCTAAATGCCTGAAAAGAATAATTATACAAGATCAAGTGTGTGAGAAAGAAGAAACCCACTCATACCCTCGGGTGCTCCTCGTCTTCACCATCTTGAGGCAGAAAGTACGAGAGATCCTACGGTCCTGCTCCAAAATCTGGCCATGTAAAACCAGTGGGGTCAGACCCCAAAATAGTAAGTACCACAAGAAAGCCAATCTAAGAAACTAAAAACAAGCATGCAGACAAATCAATAAGAAATAACATAAGAAAATAAGTGCAACAGATAAAATAACAGTTAAGCAGTTATGTAGTAATTAAACAAGGATATTTGAAATCAGTACTCTGGTTACCATTTTTGGATCAGCTATTAATTAAATCAGGACATGACTAGACTAAAAATCAAGTAATCATGGCCAGTCATGCCATGCAGTTTGCTATTATTAGCTAACTAGGGTTATCACAGTCATAATTACTAACACATGCAGTTTGAGATTCCTTATAGCCACATGCCTTATAGACTATCCTGGTTATCTTGACGAACGAATACATAATATAGGTTGATCCGGTATAATCATTTTCTTATGTTTTATCGTAGTAGAACACTCGTCGGTGTGCTGGAAGTGTGCCCTTTACAACGGAGAGCTCAAAATCCATCCGGTATTGTTGGGATACCGAGATTGCATATAGCCAAAAAATCTCTCTAGATGCTTTCTAGATTATTATTATTTTAGTTATTAGCCTAAATAATTATCAAGGATTTCCGACCGTGGTGCTCAGGAATCTACCTTAGACATGATGCAAGACAGGATAGTAGATTGACGAGCACAATCAAAATAAATTACGGAGATACATGTGTCATGCCCCAGTCCTAAAATACCGAGGGACTAGCCGCGTGGCAATGGCCAGCAACACACTCCAATGGACAGACCTAATTTAATGGATCCGTTAGAGTGTACTTAAGCTGTAAAACAAATATAATGGTCTATGATACATGCCACAGTCTAATTCTAATCTCATCTACAGAAGGTAATCACAGATTAAATGTCAGAATAATCAAACTCAGAAATATAATCCAATAACAAGTCTCAATAAAAAGTGTCTCGGGGAATAAACCGAGAATAAGTTTAATACAATAATCTAAGAGATAGAAAATAAAGTATAATGAATAGAAATAACTGAGTATATAAAGCAAATACTCAGAAGAAATCCTCTGGTATCACCTAGTCCTCTGGTGTTGGTACTGCTCCAATGTCTGCTCATGTCACGTATACCTCTGGGTAGATGTAAACCCCCATAATTTTTTAGAAATTTAAAAACAAATTTTCGAGATTTTTCTGAGATTTTTACTAATTAAAATAAATGTTTTTTGGTATTAAATAATTTTTGTGATTTTATAAAATATTAAAATATTATGAAAATAATATTTTTGGGTGTAAAATAAATAATTAGACTTACTGCAATTTTTCTGAAATTTATTGGGCCCAGAAACTATTTTTAAAGACCTAAAAATAATATTTTTAAATAAACCTAAATGAACCAACCTGAACCAAACTGGTTTAATCCTGAACCGAACCCAAATTCTAGCGGGTCAGATTTGGGTCTTTAACCGCTGACCTGACCCGCTTAGACCCGACCCGCCTGTTATTATAACTGCTATAGTAACCCTTCGTCCCCGCATCCCTCCGACTTTCTGTAACCGCCGCCGCCAGCCGCGCCCCTACCCCTTCTCCTCTCCGACCGTTCCACCTCCCTGCCCTTCGTCTTCCCGTCAACAGCCAACCCCTCGCCTCCGTCGTTCACCCCGAGACCCGGCACCTTCCCATAACCACCGCCCCGACCCCGTCATCTCCCAAACCGTCGCCCCTTCACCTCCTCACCAGCCAACCTTTCTCATCCTCGACAACGACCACCGCCCTTTCTATATAAACCACCAGCAACCCCCACTTTACCCCGCTGCTACCCTATTTCACCACCGCCACCACAATCTCCGCCGACCCCAGGCCCCGAGCAGAAATTTGCCGTCACTTGAGCTCCCCGGCCAACCGCCTCTCAGCCCTGGCGACGCCTCCGCGAGCCTGACCTCCGACGACCACCGACGAAGAACCCCAACGAACACAGCAACCACAGAAGTCGCCGACGTGCGTCAGGCCACCGCGTGTACACGATGTGAATTCATTTTTGATCCCCTGTTCAGGTAAGATTTTTTCTCTCCTTGTTGCCTCGTTTTTCGAACGGTCTATTGCGACACGTTCCCTACGTGACCCTCTCGAACCCCGTGCAATTAGCCTAGGGTATCGCATCCTGTGTCGGTCGTAAACTGCGACACAAAATCAGGAAAATAACCCCTATTTCTAAAAATTCAAAAACTGGCCCGAACTCTCCGGTTCACGTTCGTTTTGCGTGCAACCTGTTAACTAATTCTAAAAATTACTTGAACAATTATTTAGACCATATAACCAAGTTTTAAAATCCTGTTTTTAGTTCAAATTATTGAGCAATAATTTGCATGTTATTCGAGGTAAAAATGACCAAAAACTTGGTTATTTAAAATCCTAATTTTTCCGGAACTGGGTGCGCCCCGCTAAACGAGGTGACTTGGTTGTGTGCGAACTTCACCAAAAGGTGTGTGCTATCAATACAGACGTGTGGGATTTCGTAGAAGTTGATTTGGATGTGCGTGCACATCGGAATTAACGCGTATCCGTCGACAACACCCCGTATCGGCCCTGTTCTAAAACTTGTTGTAACTTTATATACGCTCATCATTTTGAAATAAAACTTGTGCCATAAGACTCGTAGTGATACGTTGGTCCTGTGACCCAAGTTTGGTTCGAGTCTGAGAACATTGACAAAATCCCGTATCGTGGGCCCCACGGCTCCACTTGACGGGCGATTTTATGATCGGCTCATCGAAATCCAGTTATGGATATTCCATTGAGTTTGTATCTTCGTTCTCGACTTGTAGACACTAAGTTTGACAAATTTGGAAAACTTTGTCTCTGGTATGTCTTTTGGTGCGAAGTAGGCCACCTGTGGACCCTACTTTGACCAGAAACTGTCAATTTTTCTCCTGTGTCCAAATTGGACTTATGGACAAGCAATTCTAGCTATTTGATATCTTCTAAACATGATGGTAATATTTATTTCAGCATTCAGAGGAGTACCTGCAGATTCTGCTGATACCAGAGGAGTAGTTGGAAACCAAATCCCAGGCAAGTGTACCTGGCCAATCTTGCAGTATTTGCTACATAATGTTCTCTTAATTTAATTATATGATATAAATTTTCAACCCAGGATCGTGTGACATCGCTTAGCGTCCGAATAATATTCGGGTGTCAACGCCGTATACGGAGTTGTGTAACATCACCTAGAGATTGATATCGCGACCTTATATATCTTCGTGCTTGCATTATCAAGTACGTCATACCAAAGGACACCTGACAATGTTCATGAGACAGAATCTTCCTGAGTCATTCATGGTGATTCTGTATAGGCTACAGGATTCGTGACATAGACTTTATATATATTCATAGCTATCATATGACTTGCTGCATTAGATATGATCTTGCGTGTCATGGACATGAGACCTCGTAGACATGAGACGTGTGATTACATTGGGTGGGGAAAGACATACTTGCTACTGGCAAATAATATATATATTTATTAACGGTGATGTAGGCCCACTACATAGTAAACTACATAGTATAACTGCTACCAGCTCTCCGACACAGAGCTTGTAGTGGTCTCAGCCTGAGTTCTAGTGATGCTCTCAACTTGCATATCACTTAGCTGGTTACATAGTTTACCCTATTGATTCATTTATTATTGCACTACATTTATTATGACTTGAGTTATTCTTGTACCTTGCTATGTCCCCTGAGGACCTGAATCCGGATTATGTCCACAGGGTTAGCAGAGGAGATCTACCCCGAGGTGTACGGGACATGAGCATACATTGGAGCAGTACCAAAACCCGAGGACGAGGTGATCGCCGAGGATTTTTTCTGAGTATCTGGTTTATTATACTCAGTTATTTCTATTGTTGGACTCTTATTTTCTGTCTATTAAACTGCTGTATCAAACTCATTATCGGGTTGTTCCTCGAGATTTTTTTAAGATTTGTTGGTTATATTTGATCTTTATTATTCTGACATTTATTTTATGATTATCTACTGTGGATGAGATTAATAGCGTAGACCTTTATTGTTATTTTATAGCTTAAGTATACCCTAATGGGTCCATTAAATTGGGTTTGCACATTGGAGTGTACTGCTGGCCATTGCCACGTGTCTAGTCCCTCGGTATTTTGGGACTGGGGCGTGACATGGTTTTTGTGGTGGCCCATGCAGGTCTACGACTAAATTATTTCGGTTTCAACTAAGGAATCGAGTAAGCCTGCGATAAAGATAGGACAAGTTATATGATCTCATCCACTTGATTGAATCGTTCTTGATCTCTATCGGATTCGAATTTCTTGACTTGCATCCTGCCTTGATTCCTCTGTGCGCCTCTTATAGTTTATTTTGGATGCAGAGTAATGGATCCACCAGCAAGCGACGAGACTCCTGCAGGAATACCACAAGGTGCTGTGGTCACCTATGATGATGGAGAGACACTAGCAGATAGAGGTCAACAAAGCAATCAAGCAAGCCAGCATACCTCAAGATTTTGGCGAGATGATATTCTACCACCACCACAGTTTTCCACCAATGCCCGTATTCCCACAAGGGCAGGCTATGGACGAACTTCAGATATTTCAAATGATCTACGCAATGATGCAAGCTCAACAACAGATTCAACAAGAGGCTCAGCGTCACGAGGTAGAGAATTTATGAAACAGTATAGTGACCGCACTGGAGCAGGCGAACCTACCAGCTCAACGGCCATCGACGGGCTCTATCATCAATTTTTGCCAGCTGAAGCCCGTAACTTTTCAGGCAAGGAGGAGCCCACTGAAGTTCATGGGTGGCTCACAAATACTCAACATCAATTGGAAGTAGCTGAGCTTCCAAGAGAGCTTTGGATGACTGCCGTCCGGATGCAATTGACGGATAATGCACATCACTGGTGGCTATCTGAGGAGACATAGCTCGGACCAAACCGAGTTACTTGGGAAGAGTTCTCCATACTCTTTCAGGAGATGTATATTCCATCTATTGTTCGATCGAAACTTCGGACAAGTTCAATCGCCTCACTCAAGACAATATGGCAGTGGAAGAGTACAATGCAGAGTTTATTTATCTGAGTCAATTTGCCCCTACCCTAATCCCGACAGAAGAAGAGAAGGCTGAGAAGTTCTTCGACGGACTAAGCTTCGAGCTAAAGAGACTGATTGGCTCCGTTGTACCTACTTCATACTCGGACGTTCTTGCTGCAGCCCGACGCATGGAGCACATAAACAGGAAAGAATCCAGCCTGAAAAGGCTATTTTTACCAGCACCAACCAGAGCATCACAAGAGGAGTTTGCAAAGCGTCAACAGATAAATCCACCACCGAGAGCAGCACCAAGAGTCTCATTCCTTCCTACTTGTCACTACTGTGGCAAGGTAGGCCATATTGAGAGGGAGTGCAGACGCAAGTTGGAAATGTGCTTGATTTGTGGATCCAGCCAACATTTAGCCAGAAAATTGCACAATGCATTGAGGAAAAACACCGATGATTAACCGAGAAGCCTTACCAGCACCGGAAGAATATCAGTCGAGGCCACCCTTGGCACCACAAACAACACTCTTCTAGCAGGCCCAGCAACAGTAGAGGGCACCTCCACAAGAACGCGGACAAGCTTTTGCGATGACCATGGAGGACGCGCAGACTCGCGGAGTAGCGAATACGCGTAAGATTTAAGTTATTCATAGCTATCTATTTCTAGTAATGCTTTAGCACGTGCCTGTTAGTTCATTTTCTTAGCCTTAACCTAGTAATTTTGAACTTATTAATAATTGATAACCTACTTTTCTAAGTTATAGTTTTCTTTGCTCTAATTAGATTTTTTTTACTCTTGAATTACCTAACTTTCATTGTCAAGGGAAATACTTTATTCCTTCCCTATGTGTTTTGCTTAACCCTCATCCTTCGATTTCTCCTTGATCAAGATTCTTTGTTTGTGTGTCGTGCTTCGAACATATTTTGTAACCGTGTCATCTCTTCTGACCGGTTATGTTTCGTTATTCTTTGATTGCGATAACGCAATCCTCTTAAGGGGGTAGATTGTAAACCCCCAGGATTTTCAAATATTTAAAAACAAAATTTAGGCATTTTTCTGAGATTTTTACTAATTAAACTAAATGTTTTATGGTATTAAATAATTTTTGTGATTTTATAAAATATTATAATATTATAAAAATAATATTTTTGGGTGTAAAATAAATAATTAGACTTACTGTAATTTTTCTGGAATTTATTGGGCCTAGAAACTATTTTTAAAGACCTAAAAGAATATTTTTAAATAAACCTAAATGAACCAACCTGAACCAAACCGGTTTAATCCTGAACCGAACACAAATCCTAGCGGGTCAGATTCGAGTCTGTAACCGCTGATCCGATCCGTTAGAATCGACCCGCATGTTACTGTAACTGCTACAGTAACCCTTCGTCCCCGCATCCCTCCGACTTTCTGTAACCGCCGTCACCAACTGCGCCCCTACCCCTTCTCCTCCCCGACCATTCCACCTCCCCGCCCTTCGTCTTCCCGTCAACAGCCAACCCCTCGCCTCTGCCGTTTACCCCGAGACCCGGTACCTTCCCATAACTACCGCCTCGACCCCGTCGTCTACCAAACCGTCGCCCCTTCGCCTCCTCACCCGCCAACCTTTCCCCTCCTCGACAACGGCCACCGCCCTTCCTATATAAACCACCAGCAGCCCCCACTTCACCCTGCTGCCACCTTATTTCACCACCGCCACCACGATCTCCGCCGACCCCAGGCCTCGAGCAGAAATCCGCCGCCACTTGAGCACCCCGGCCAACCGCCTCTCAGCCCCGGCGACGCCTCCGCGAGCCTGACCTCCGGCGACCACCGACGAAGAACCCCGACGAACACAACAACCACAGAAGCCGTCGACATGCGTCGAGCCACCGCGTGTACATGACGTGCAGTCATTTCTGATCCCCTGTTCAGGTGATATTTTCTCTCTCCTTGTCGCCTCATTTTTTGAACGGTCCATTGCAACACGTTCCCTACGTGACCCTCTCGAACCCCGTGCAATTAGATTGGGGTATCGCATCCTGTGTCGGTCGTAAACTATGACGCAAAATCAGAAAAATAACCCCTATTTTTAAAAATTCAGAAACTGGCCCGAACTCTCCGGTTCACGATCGTTTTGCGTGCAACCTGTTAACTAATTCTAAAAATCACTTGAACAATTATTTAGACCATATAACCAAGTTTTAAAACCCTATTTTTAGTTCAAATTATTGAGCTATAATTTGCATGTTATTCGAGGGTAAAAATGACCAAAAACTTGGTTATTTAAAATCCTGATTTTCTCGGAACTAGGTATGTCCTGCTAAACGAGACAACTTGGTCATGTGCGAACTTAACTGAAAGGTGCGCGCCGTCAATACGAACGTGTAGGATTTCGTGAAAGTTGATTTGGATGTGCGTGCATACCGAAATTAATACGTATCCGTCGACAACATCCCATATCGGCCCTGTTCTGAAACTCATTTTAACTTTGTGTACGCTCGTCATTTCGAAATAAAACTTGCGCCATCAGACTCATAGCGATACGCTGGTCCTGTGGCCCAAGTTTGGTTGATTCTGAGAACGTTGACAAAATCCCATATCGTGGGCCCCACGGCTCCACTTGACGGGCAATTTTGTGATCGGCTCATCGAAATCCAGCTCTGGACATTCTGTTGGGTTCGTACCTTCATTCTGGACTTGTAGACACTAAGTTTGACAAATTTAGAGAACTTTGTCTCTTGCATATTTTTTGGTACAAAGTGGGCCACATGTGGACCCTACTTTGACCAAAAACTGTCAATTTTGTCCCTTTGTCCAAATTGGACTTATGGATAGGCAATTATAGCTATTTGATATCTTCTGAATATGATGATAATATTTATTTTAGCATTCGGGGGAGTACCTGCAGATTCCGCTGATACCAGAGCAGCAGTTGAAAACTAAACACCAGGCAAGTGTATCTGGCCAATCTTGCAGTATTTGCTACATAATGTTCTCTTGATTTAATTATATTATATAAATGTTCAACCCAGGACCGTGTGAAATTGCTTAGCATTCGAATAATATTCGGGTGTCAACGCCGTACACGGAGTTGTGTAACGTCACTTGGAGATTGATATCGCGACCCTATATATCTTCGTTCTTGCATTATCAAGTACGTCATACCATAGGATACCTGACACTGTTCATGAGACAGAATCTTCCTGAGTTATTCATGGTGATTCTGTATAGGCTACAGGATTTGTGACATAGACTTTATATATATCCATAGCTATCATATGACTTGTTGCATTAGATATGATCTTGCGTGTCATGGACATGAGACCTCGTGGACATGAGACGTGTGATTATATTGGGTGGGGAGAGACACACATGCTACAGGCTGATTATATATATATATATATATATATTAACGGTACCGTAGGTCCACTACATAGTAAAACTATATAGTATAACTACATAGTATAACTGCTACCGGCTCCCCGACACAGAGCTTGTATTGGTCTCAGCCTGAGTTCTAGTGATCTCTCAACTTGCATATCACTTAGCTAGTTACTTAATTTACCCTATTGATTCATTTATTGTTGTACTGCATTTATTATGGCTTGAGTTATTCTTGTACCTTGCTATGTCCCCTGAGGACCTGGATCCGGATTATGTCCCCAGGGTTAGCAGAGAAGATCTACCCTGAGGTATACGGGACATGAGCATACATTGGAACAGTACCAGAACTCGAGGATGAGGTAATCGCCGAGGATTTCTTCTGAGTATCTGGTTTATTATACTCAGTTATTTTTATTGTTGGACTTTTATTTTCTGTCTATTGAACTGCTGTATCAAACTCATTATCGGGTTGTTCCCCGAGATTTTTATTGAGATTTGTTGGTTATATTTGATCTTGATTATTCTGACATTTATTTTGTGATTATCTACTCTGGATGAGATTAGTAGCGTAGACCTTTATTGTTATTTTACAACTTAAGTATACCCTAATGGGTCCATTAAATTGGGTTTGCCTATTGGAGTGTACTGTTGGCCATTGCCACGTGTCTAGTCCCTCAGTATTTTGGGACTGGGGCGTGACAGTAGATCTCCTCTGCTATACCTGGGGACATAATCCGGATTCCAGGTCCTCAGGGGACATAGCAAGGTACAAGAATAACTCAAGCCAAATAAATACAGTATATAAAAATATATCAAAAGGGCAAACTATGTAACAGCTAAGTGATATGCAAAATGAGAGCATCACTAGAACTCAGGCTGAGACTACTACAAGCTCTGTGTCGGGGAGCCAGTAGAAGTTATACTATATAGTTGTACTATGTAGTGGGCCTAGCACTGTAGTGGCTACGGCACCATAATAAATATATATATAAAATTAGCCTGTAGCCTGTGTGTCTCTCCCCCACCCAATGTAATCATACGTCTCATGTCCATGACATGCAAGATCATATCTAATACAGCAAGTCACAATGATATCTATGCATATATATATAAAGTCTATGTCACGAATCCTGTAACCTATACAGAATCACCATGAATAACTCAGGAAGTCCTATGGTATGACGTACTTGATAATGCATGCACGAAAATGTATAGGGTCGCGATATCAATCTCTAGGTGACGTTACACAGCTTCACGTATGGCATTGACACCCGAATCTTATTCGGACGTTAAGTAATGTCACACGGCCCTAGGTTGAACATATATAACAAAGTAATAAATTAAAAGAATATTATGAAGCAAGTATTGCAAGATTGGCAAGGTACACTTGCCTGGGTTTTGAATTCCTTCTACTGCTTGGGTGTATGTGGAATCTTCAGGAATGCCTCCGGATGCTGAAAAAAATATTATCATCACTCTCAGAAGATATGAAATAGCTATTTTCTAGTTATACGAAATCTAGATATGTGTCCCTTCTAACTACAATAGTGACATATAGCTGTGTTGTTGGTGCTAGTTGCAGTGTTATAGATATGAGTGTGTGAAGAAGTTTTTTATGGTTTACGTAGATATCTATAGTAAAATAAATGATTATGTGAGGCATATTGAGTTCTACGTGCATGATAGTGTGTAGTGTTATGATGTGTTCTGCATGTATGATTGCATCAAGCATTATGCTTGTATGTAGGAGCATAGATGTGAGTGCTCATCTATTTTGCTACGTGTTTCGTGTTAGGTTGGGTAGGGTGTTGTTCGACCTGTTTATCCAATCTAATCTCTAATCTTTTAGATGTAGCATATATTTTATCATATTTAGCAGTAAGAGCATCTATTCTACGAGCAGCAATGGAATACTTTTTCTTTTCGGATTCGATTTTTCCTTAAGTTTAGTATTCTCTTGAGAGCTCTTATCAATGTTGGCAAGTGCCTCATGGATATTAAGCTTAAGTCTAAAATTCTATTCTGAATTGTTATAAGTATCATTTACTTCACTTAGTAAAGATGTAAGTCTCTCTATCTCAGTTTGATAATCTTGAACACCTTTTTTAGCATGCTTATATTTATTCTTAAGTTTTCTAAAATTATTAAGCAAATCACTAAAGGCATTACCTAACTCATCAAATGTAAATCATCATAAGTATTTTCACTACCAAAATAAGTCAAATCAGCGACTCCAGAAAATGACGTCGCTAATATTATTGAACTTAATGACGTCTATAAAAGACGTCGTAATATGTCATTGTCGGCGACATTCTAACATATATAGCGACTAGAGTTAGCATTATAAAATCTTACGTCGCTAGGAGTCGGTGCACGTCGCTAAAATTTTAATAATAGCAATATTTTGTGACCCCAAATCTTATATGTCGCAGTAAATTTAAAATGTAGCGACGGTTAGCGACGTCCAATATTGACGTTGCTAAATTTCTTCATATAGGGTTTCGCTGGTTCGACTTTTTATTTTATTTCCCTCCAAAATTTTATTTACCTCCCCCTCACCCCTCGTTGTCGACGACTGCCTCCGAGCCCCCGACGACCCCCTCTCCGACCTCAGCCACCCCTTGCCCCCGCCTCAGTCGTGCCCTACCGGCTCTCGATGACCCACTCACAGCTCCAGTCCCTCTGAGTGTCACATCCCAGTCCCAAAATACGTAGTACCAGGAATACGCAATGTGCCAGCTACGCATTCGACCAGACTCTGGTCCGACTTGAATATGTATGAGCTGTATAATAAAGGTCACTAACTAAATAATCCAGTAAATATCAACATCTATGTCTCAATCCACAATGAACAGAAATATACAAGAAAGAGCTGCATGTGCTAAAGTCGGTTGCCCAATAACACACAAACTCGAATAGACTCGAGAAGGAATATGAGTCTATAAAAACTAGGCTACAATAGCAGATGAATAACAATATGAGTAAAATAATCATAATGCCGGTAGAAGTGATATGAGTACCTGGTACCAATGCCCGCAAGACAAGCAACTCCATCAGCAACTCCAAATGCTCCGTAATCGTCTATGCTGCAAAATTGGCAGGGACCAGATCCTCAGAGGGACGTAACAAGGTACAAAAATACAACATGCCAAAGTATAACAGAAAGTACAAGTGCAACGACGGTGTAATCTAGCATAACCACCTAAGTGTGACACAGTTTGAAGATAATGTTCGACGCATGGGCTGTCCATAATAAAACTGTAGCTCTGGACACGGAGACACACAGGACGTACCGCAGCTTCGAGCAAAGAGTCACACGGGTGATACTACTACTTCGGATACAGGAATACTACATCATCAGGACATATACATATATAAGCACGAGCAGAGGAGCCCAAATGTCTAGTAATTGTCTTCCCCTTTCCAAGTGGTCAACGATTGTGCGCTGAACCTGAACCTCTATCTAGCAGTCTCGTCATACAGAAGTAACTATCATCAAACACCCTAAGGTCATCCCAGTCTTCGGTCATGATGTCAGTATCAGGATACAGGAAATCTGGCACGATAACAGTGTATGGAAGTGTCCTAGGGTTATGATATACACAGGTACATAGATTAAGATATTGTGAATCATCTATCACTCGTTACTAGACGTTACCAACGAATGTTTGTACCCGGTTGTGACCCGGACGCAAAATAATAATTCTAATCAAACACGCGCACAATGCATATAATAAACAATAAATATCTGGTAACTGAAATACAGGGTGGCAAGGTACACTTGCCTGGATTCTGCTGCTGAAGATGGGTTTCTGGTACAACGTGCAAGTCCGCGGGTCCCGTACTACCTAGAGACGAGGTACAAGATCAATCAATAAACTATCATAAGACTAAAATAAGATGTGACACACGTCTAATCATATGTTCAAACTCAGTTACAACTCACATGGACACAAAGCTACAGGGTTGACCAAGGTTGACTAAGGGTATATTACATCTAATCTAATAATCATCTGTACAATATCATCAAACCAAACCTCAATCTTACTATATTCATCACGATGTTCGGTAGTTCAAACCATGATCAAATCCTCATTTTCATCCCGGGTCTTCACAAACGTTAATATGCATATTCAATTATCATCCTCGAATAAATTAATTATTAATTATTTGAACCCTTAATTATAAAAATCATCAATGAATTATTTGAATATCCTTTCACATACACCTATCTACTCCTCTATCAGCCATTATTAGTTGTCATCTTTTAATAAATGACCCATATTTTGATATCACAACACATACTCAGTCAACCTGTCAACAATGCATATAACAATAAACCATAAAACCCAAAGTAGCATTCACCAACCCTAAGGCTCGATAATAACCAAAGTTTTGATATCATATACCATTTCACCATAATTTAATCCTGCCCCTCAATAACCATCAAACTGCAAAAAAACCTGAGATCTCACATCTAGCATTTATCAACCCTAAACTCAATATATATCATTCAACCCTCAAAAGGAGATATTTCGTAACATCGAACTAAAATACCAATGCATACACATACCTTCAAATGCATGTAATAAACCCTAAAAATCTTGCATAGCAACCCTTAAAGAAATCCATATCATTTACAACTATTCATGCATATTATACTATGAAATAAACCTTAAATTCACATGCCTATTCAACACAACCCTAAAGCTAACTCAACTATAAAGCAATACACAAAAGAATACACTACAAGGAGAGGGGAGTATTCACCTCGGCGAAGTGGTGGTGGTGTTGGCCGGTCACTGTGGTCGACGACGGATGGCGAGTCTCGCCGGAGGGGGAGGTTAAGATGGTGTGGGTGTTGATGGTGATGAGGATGATGATGCTGGTGGTGGAGAGTGGTGATGCTGGTGGTAGAGGGTGGTGATGCTGGTGGTGGAGTCAGAGTGGAGGAAGGTCGGTTGAGGCCGGTTGAGGCTGGTAGTTGTGGTGGCGTGGAGTGTTGGCCGGGGTCGGGTCGACTGGAGGTGATGGCGGTAGTGCGGGTGATGCTGCAGCAGTCAGCTCGTGGAGGAGAAGCTTGGCCGGAGGGATGTTGCTGCAGGTGGCCGAAGTATTGGGTGAAGGCAGCGGGGAGGCTTCGAGGGTCGTAGCAGCTGGAGGTGGTGGAGGCGGCTGGGAATGCAGCTACTCGCTGGGGTTGGCCGGAGTAGGGGGGCCTGCCGGGTTCGTGGGGGATGAGAAGAAGAAAAAGAATGGAGAAAAGAAAGGAAGAAGAAGAAAGGAACAAGAAAAATGCTACGGTTAGGTTTGTGAGGAGGGAGAAGAGAGAAAGTGGGGGGTTTCCCAAGGTTTTGGGGATTAGGGCCGGTTGGTATGTGTGTAGGAAGAGACATTTTATAGGGATGTGGGATGTGGGATGGGGAGTGTGTGGTGATGAGTCCCCATTTGAATGGGTGGCTCAGATTCATCATGGAGAATTATACATACAAAGAAGAGAGAATTGTTGGGTTGAATCGGTCAAGGGTTGAGGGCTTCTTCATTTGGTGTGAACCAATGAGGTGATGACACCTATTACAACATTTGCAAATAAGTCCCTTAATTTTGGGTATTTGCACAAACACATGAAATGATAGAAAAATAGTATGGAAAAAATAGTATTTGGTATTTTGTAGGGTGATGGGGTATTGTGTATTTTGCATGGGCTTAATGAATGAGGGTTTGGGTTAAATTGGGGTTAAGTTAGGATTAGTCAAAGTTGGTATCCCCAATTTAATTAAAATAAATTATCATGTGCTCTTAAATTAAATGGGGACACATGGGGTCTCAATTTGGAGTGACACAAAAGTCATAAAAGGTGTAGACTTGGTGTCAGTCTTGGACCCTTTAATTGGTCCGACTAAACGGGTTGAGTTTATGTCTCAAAATTGATAGCAACGACACAGGTACGCGACATAGGATTAAATAATGGATTTTGGGTATAGAAAGTTGTGCAATTAAATTAGAGCACAAGGGATTATGATTTTGAGTGACGGGAAAGTCCAGCGCCTAAGTTGGCATGTCAAGTCTAGAATGCAATAATAAGTTGGAAATTATGGGTTAATGTTGGGCTCCGAATATTGCAACAACGGTAGGGTGCACCAAGGGTTTAATTAAAGAAATAGACATCTGTAACCTTAAATATAAACCTCAAATACCTGATATCAAACAAAAATTTTCTAACCCACAATCCGTCTATCTATAAAAATAAATGAGGGGGTTTACATCCTTCCCAACTTAGAAAATTTTTGTCCCCGAAATTAAAAGTAAAGCACGAATAATAGCTACGCGAATTTATTAGCAAACTGGTAATCAAATGCGGTACACAAATTCGTACCTTGGTCCTCAAATAAATACGGGAAACACTGCCGAATGGAATCCTCGTGCTCCCAGGTAGACTCGCTTGGCGAATGATGCTTCCATGCAACTCTGACCAGTCGAATAGTCTGACCAGTCGAATAGTCTGACCTCTCAAAGTCTTCTCACTGCGATCTAGTATTCCCACTTACTGCTCGGCATAAGATAACCTGGTCCCGACTATAATCTCCGAATGATCAAGCACGTGGCTAGGGTCTGCCACGTATCTCCTCAACTGCGATACGTGAAATACGTCATGCACTCCTTCTAATGATGGAGGCAATGCAAGACGATAAGCTACTTCACTAACTTATTCCAAGATGTCAAAAGGTCCGATGTACTTCGGACTCAGCTTGCCTCTGCCTCCAAATCTGATGGTACCACGAGTAGGCGATATCTTTAAAAATATATGGTCACCTAACTTGAACTCCAAAGGTCTGCGGTGCGCATCTGCCCAATGCTTCTGTCTGTCCTGTGCTGCACGCAGGTGGCTCTGAATCTGTTTTACCTTTTCCACTGTCTATGTCACCAACTCTGGACCAAGTATCTGACGCTCTTCCACGTTACTCCAACATACCGGTGACCTACACTTCCTGCCGTATAGTGCCTCATAAGGTTCCATCTGTATGCTAGCCTGGTGTTTGGATAAACAAAGAAGAGAGGTTTATACGAAACCCTTTTTGTTTACAAACGAGAAAAGAGAGAAGTACAATTAATCCTATACGAGGATGTTAAGTACAATAAAATAATTGTGGGGAAGTATTGCTATAGAAGTCTGATCTGCGGTCGATCACTTTATTCCTTGGACCACACGATGATGAAGAAATATTGTAGAAGAAGCTTCAAGAGTTGCAAGTAGGCTCGAATTCCTGTTGCCAAAGTTGTCGGCCAAAACTCTCTGTCTAAGCTCTCTTTTCTCTCTGATCTCTGGTTGTGCCTTTTCCCTTTTCGTCCCTTTACCCTGTGACCAGGGGTCTCTATTTATAGAGGTCAATCAAATAACTGTCAGGTTGGCATAAAAGCTAAGCAATTATCTTATTGGCGTAAAATGCCAAACTGTCAAAAAGATTGCATCTTTTACGCTGCGGTTATGATAACTGCTACCCACGTTCCAATTGTCTTCTGAATATGCGTATAACACATGTCCCTTTATGAGGTAACGCGTATAACTGCTTTTCAAAAATCATGGCATGCAAGCTACGTCGGTAACTGTCCCTGCGTAAAGATGGTTGGAGTAAAAGCCAAATAACTGTCTTATTGGCGTAAAAGCCAAATAACTGTCTTGTTGGCGTAAAAGACCAAACTGTGAAGAAGAAGACTTCTTTTACGCTGTGGTTATGATAACTGCTACCCACGTTCCCATAGTCTTCTGAATCTGCGTATGACACGAGTCCCTTTATGAGGTAACGCGTATAACTGCTTTTCGAAGATCATGGCATGCAAGCCACGTAGGTAACTACACCTTGCATAAAGATAGTTGGCATAAAAGCCAAATAATTGTCTTGTTGGCGTAAAATGCCAAACTCTGCGTAAAACTTGATGATTCATGAATAATAGATAACCAGTATAAAATAGCCAATTATCCGTCACGACTGAGGTCTTGAGTGTATTCTGGGCTAAATAGCCTTATCACATACCTTTACAAATATAGCCGAGTTAGCGTATTTCGAGGAGATAGCATACGACGTACTCCTATAGTTAAAAATAGCCTGGTTGGCGTAAAATACAAGGATGGTGATGTGAGCGTATTAGCCACAGTTTTAGCTTTCCCAGTTATGACAAAATTTAAAGAAAGAACAAAATCTCATGCATTAAATGCAGAGATATGCCTCGAGCTCTGTACGAGAAACAGCTTTTGACATGGCATCTGATTTCGTCTTATCTTGAGCGTAAAAACTTATTTCTGCCCATGTAGAATAGGCAGCGTATTCTTTGAATGCGTAAAAATGACTTGTATCAAGAATATGTCACTAAACGACAACCTGGGTCTCTGTATAAAATCATTATCACAGCCGTCCTCTCGATCATCGTGCAGTACTTTTGTCAGGTGTCAGGTTCACTGATTTGTCTGACAAATTCATCCGAGGAATACGAAGAGTTCCTCGTACAACTTTATACTGCATTAAAAACAAACATATTTTAAACTTTATGCAGGAAGGTATAACAACCTTTTACGCCGAACAGCGTTGAAGCTCTGTTTTACGCGGACAGCTCTGAAGCTCTGTTTTACACGGACAGTTTTGAAGCCATATTTTATGCCACACAGCCTTGAAGCTCTGCTTTACGCGAAAGCCTTTTTTTATGCCACACAGCCTTGGAGTTCTATTTTATGCGTACATCTCTGAAGTTTTATTTTACGCAAACAATCTTGAAGCTCTGTTTTACGCTGACTTCATATATGTTGGGGGTTTTGACTGTATAATATGCGTACAATTTTCTAGCGTATTTCATGCTTCTACAAGACCCCCTTCAAAGTTTTCAAATTCCTCGTAATTTGAAATACTTTGAATGAAGCATGAAATGGTCAACTTTGACTCGTTCTTCAAGGCTACTTTTTTGGCTACATTTAAGGAGTCGTTAGGATTTGTATGTTCTCTTCTGCCTATATAAGGGCAAGCAAATAAACTTGTTTTTCATACTTTCTTCACCACAAAGATGGCTGCTGAGATTCATTGGGTTGAACCGAGAAATAAGAAGATTATGCTCTTCTAGCATGTAAGGAGCCGTAAAAAGAGACATCTTCGAGCAAATATTCTCTGCAATAATGGACCATGGAAGGATATCATAGCTTCCTTTGCTCGAGATAATCAACGATTTTATATGGCAATTCATCAAAGAGAGAGGAAGGGTTGCATTAGACCACACAGCTTTCTAGCTGTATTTTTCTCTATTATGAAGCTGGATCCTGGGGTGCAGCTTGGCCGTATCTTCCAGCATTGTGTTGGGTCTGAATCCTAAACACAATTCTAAGCATGGCCGCCGATGACGTATGGGGGGGTGGGCTTGAATAATTTAAACAGGCCCAATTTTGTATCCTTCCTCCATTCATCATTTTCTTGGCACCCGGTCGAAGAAGTGCTGTAGAAGAAGAAATAAAGATCTCCATCAGACGAGAACCTAGCATAATAGATTCCCGTCATATGTAATCATGATCTTGAATATTAATGAAAAATCCTTTGTAAAAAAAAATGGATTTCTATCATATGTAATCATGATTAATAAACTTGTCTTCTTTTACGCACTATTAATTTGCCATATTGCTGTGAGGAAGTCTGATAATACGCAGCTTCAACATGCTTGAGTAATTTTTACGCAGACTTTGATAAATATGCACCCAATCACATTCCAACTTTTAAGCATAAAGGAAGATGCGTAAAAACTTTTCAGCATTAAATTGTCTTAAAAATCCAATCGTCATGCTATTTTTTGACGATGAGTCACATAGAATTCTGAACCGTCATTTCTTCTTTATAAATGTGAAGAACATCTGTTCAGAACTATTATCTTCAAAAATGGCTTCTCGAAAGATTCTCGAGACAGGGCAAGAAATGTCCGCCGAACAGGCCCTCCCTGAACTAGATATAAAAGATTCTGGCTAAACTTCGAATGAACTATCAATGGCCAAAAATTTATCTTCAATGAAGACATACATTTTCAGGGAACTCCTTGGCCCTTCGTCTGATGAAGTCCTCTCGAATGAAAAAGAAGAGAAAACGCTGATAATAAGAGCATTTCCTACGTAAACTCTTGTGACTGGCTTTTTCAAGCGTAAAATCCAAATTATCAAGATATACGCGTATTCTGCTAACTGATCTGTCCTGCATAATTTAATATGCGCGTAAAATCATAGATCCATAGCATCTGAGCGTAAAATTATAGATCCGTAACTTCTGAGCGTAAAATCATAGATCCGTAGCTTCTGAGTGTAAAATCGTAGATCCGTAGCTTCTGAGCGTAAAACCATAGATCTTTTCTCTGCGCATAAAATCTGAGCATAAAATCAGAGATCCGTTACGCAGCATGAATATCTGTCTTCCTTTTCAAATGATCGGCTAACGTGTCCCAAATCATAACCGACTATGATAAAAATTGAATTTGGTTAAGGATTCAGAGAGTCATTTGAACTCTATAAATAGGCCTAGGTTATGAGAGAGAAAAATCATTCATCTCTTTCTGAAAAGAAAAAATAAACTCTTCGTCTCTTTCTGAAAAATCTCAGATTTGCCATGGCACCAAAACAGACCTCCGCCACTAAAGAAAAGAAAGCCGCTTCATCATCTCGCTCCTCTGCTCAAGCACGAGCGACTCCTACTAGGCCAAGCGAGCCTCGTTCTGAACGAAGTGCTCCGCCGTCTAGCTGTGCACCGGGCATCATAGGTGAAACTTTGAGAGAAATAAACTCCCTTCGCACACGTTATACGTGTATGTGCAAATATGCCCATATTTTAATGTGTCAGCGTAAAACTCTATATTTTGTAATATGGCGTAAAAACTCAACTGTTAAATTTTGGCGTATACTGCAAGCCTTGCGCACTGAAAGTAAATTCTAGCGTAAAACTCCATATTTTGCAATCTGGCGTAAAAACTTAGCCTGTTAAATTTGGCGTATACGGCAAAACTTGTGGCACCTTACGTTTAACGCACTGAAAGTAAATTCCAGCGTAAAACTCCATATTTTGCAATATGGCATAAAAACTCAGACTGTCAAATTTTGGCGTACACTGCAAACCTTGTATTTTACGCACTAAAAGTAAATTCCAGCGTAAAACTCCATATTTTGCAATCTGGCGTAAAAACTCAGACTGTCAAATTTTTGGCGTATACTGCAAACCTTGCGTTTTACGCACTGAAAGTAAATTCCAGCGTAAAACTCCATATTTTGCAATCTGGCGTAAAAACTCAGACTATTAAATTTGGCGTATACTGCAAGCCTTGCGCTCTGAAAGTAAATTCTAGCATAAAACTCCATATTTTGCAATCTGGCATAAAAACTCAGACTGTCAAATTTTGGCGTACACTGCAAACTTTGTATTTTACGCACTGAAAGTAAATTCCAGCATAAAACTCCATATTTTGCAATCTGGCGTAAAAACTCAAACTGTCAAATTTTTGGCGTATACTGCAAACCTTGCGTTTTACGCACTGAAAGTAAATTCTAGCGTAAAACTGACTTATTTTCTTTCTTTTTTGCAGTGGACCTACAGATCCCCCCTCTGTCTGAAGTAATGGGTTCTGCTACTGGAATGTTAAATTCCAACTATTTGGAGGACTTGTCCCATGTAACTTTCCCCATCTCTGGAAACGTGTATCCTCAAGAAAGGAGAATTCTGATATCGGCCCCAGGAGAAAGAATGTTGCTGAGTATGGTCAGTGGGGAACCCTTGACATACATAGATGGAACCGAGTATAAGAAACCAGCTTTCTTATTTGGGGATATTATTAATAAGCAATCCCAAACGAAGTCCAAGAAGGAAGACGGGATATTTTTTGTTGAGGGCACTATTATGTATCTGCCAAAGATGTCCAGAGATTACCCCATTTCTGCACTCTTCCATGCCACACATCCCAAAATGATGGCATGGACTATGACTCTTCATCTTTATGTCCAGCCAGGGTAGATCTTTTATTAGAAAGGATTAAGCCAAGGATCCTTTGTAAGTATTCCCTCAGGCCCTATTATGCCCTTCAGAGGATTATTATCAGGCAGCGTCCCTAGTAAAGACTCTTCTTTGATTCAGCCATTTCAAATGGCAACTTTCTACAATGAATTCATGGAGCAGGGAGGAGTATATCCCAGGGTTAACCCTCGCACCAGTGGATGGCTTAACCCCCACAATCTTCGATGGGCCGGATTAACTGCATGGGCCCTGAAGCACTTTCAAGTGGAGCTAGAAAGTATTAACTTATTTGAGGATATGAGTGCTACTAGTGTTGGGCTACCCATCAACACCAATTTGTTCTTAGCTTTGATGGAGCGATATAACTCGCTTACTGAGACTTTCGCCACTCCAATAGGTGAGTTGGGCCTAGCACTTCATGAGATGGCAGATATCTCAAAGCTGCCAATGGGAGACATTCCTTATAAAGAATACGTCCCCACCAACAGAGAGTTGAAGGATACCAACCCTCAGGTAGTGGCTGTATATCAAGAACTGATGAGCCACTATCTCGCATGCACCACTTTCTACAGAGAGCCTTCTGATTTAGCCCATATTAACAAATGAGTATCTTATATTTTCTTCCATCAGGCTAGAAATGCCAAGCTGGACAAAGTTGTAGATAGCAAAGACAAACCTTTGAACCCTCTGAGCATTCTTAATGCCAACACAATCGATGACCTTATTAAAGATGCAGAGGCTCCAGATTGTGTTCTTAATGAAGAGATAGGTAGTTATTGTCCCCCAACATGCATGAAGTCCGCGTAAAATAGAGCTTCAGCGCTATGTGGCATAAAAATATGCCTTCAGAGCTATTGGCGTACAACAGAGCTTCAACGCTATTTAGCGTAAAATAGGGCTTCAGAACAGTCCACGTAAAGCAGCATTCAAAGGCCGTTTTGGCATAAAAAGGTTGCTACACCTC
This sequence comes from Iris macrosiphon, assembly GCA_036927795.1. NCBI lineage: Eukaryota > Viridiplantae > Streptophyta > Magnoliopsida > Asparagales > Iridaceae > Iris > Iris macrosiphon. Next base: position 81,960,687 of record JAYESA010000009.1, on the reverse strand, counting down.
CCTCCGGCATAAAATACGTTTGCTTTTAATACAGCATGAAGTTGTACGAGGAACTCTTCGTATTCCTCGAACAAACCTGTCAGACAAAACAGTGAACTTGACTCCTGACAAAGAGTACTGCACGACGATCGAGAGGACGGCTATGATGATAATTTTACACAGAGACCCAGACTGTCGTTTTGTGACATATCCTTGATACAAGTCATTTTTACGCATTCAAGGAATACGCTGCCTATTCTACATGGGCAGAAGTGAGTCTTTACGCTCAATATGAGACGAAAACAGACGCCACGTCAAAAGCTGTCTCTCGTACAGAGCTTGAGGCATATCTCTACATTTAATGCACGAGATGGGGGCAGATCTCTGCATTTAATGCACAAGATTTTATTTTATTTTTTAATGACAGAGAGAGCTAAAACTATGACTAATACACTCATATCACCATCCTTGCATGTAACGCCAAACCAGGCTATTTTCAACTATAGGGGTACGCCGTATGCTATCTCCTCGAAATACGCCAACTCAGGCTATATTTGCAAAGGTATGTGATAAGGCTATTTAGCCCAGAATATGCTCAAGACCTCAGTCAGGAATGATAATTGGCTAGTTTACGCTGGTTACCTATGCAGCATCAAGCTTTAGACAGAATTTGGCTTTTACGCCAACGAGACAGCTACTTGGCTTTTACGCCAACGAGACAGCTATTTGGCTTTTACGCCAACGAGACAGCTACATGGCTTTTATGCCAACGAGACAGCTACTTGGCTTTTATGCCAACGAGACAGCTACTTGGCTTTTACGCCAACGAGACAGCTATTTGGCTTTTACGCCAACGAGACACCAACAAGGCAGCTACTTGGCTTTTACGCCAACGAGACAGCTACTTGGCTTTTACGCCAACGAGACAGCTACTTGGCTTTTATGCCAACGAGACATCTATTTGGCTTTTACGCCAACGAGACAGCTATTTGGCTTTTCCGTCAACAAGGCAGCTATTTGGCTTTTATGCCAACAAGATAGCCATTTGGCTTTTGCGCCAATGAGATAATTATTTGGCTTTTACGCCAACCATCTCTACACGAGGGGCAGTTACCTACGTGGCTTGCATGCCGTGATCTTCGAGAAGCAGTTATACGCGTTATCTCATAATGGGACGTGCGTCACACGCGAATTTAGGAGACCATTTAGACGTGGGTAGCAGTTATTATAACCGTCGCGTAAAGAGTGCAACTCTCTTCACGGTTTGGCTTCTACGGCGACTAGACAGTTACTGTGACAGAGCTCTATAAATAGAGACCTCTAGTCACAGAGTAAAGGGGATCGAAAAAAGAGAGAGGAGCAGAGAGCACAGACAGAGAGTGTCGATTGACAACTTCGGCAACGAGAATTCAATCGCTCTTGCAACCTTTGAAACTTCTTCTTCTACAATACTTCGTCGTCATCGTGTGGTCCAAGGGACAAAGTAATCGACCGCAGATCAGACTCCTATAGCAATATTTCTCCAGAATTATTTTTTGTACTCAACATCCTCGTATAGGATTAATTGTACTTCTTTTTTTCTTGTTTGTAAACAAAGAAAGGGTTTCGTATAAACCTAGTTTCATTCTTTTGTTTATCATCAAACAGTTATCCTGCAGGAACCAAAGCCTACAGTTATATGAGGCATTGCTGAAAGCCTCTGTCAAAAGAAGCTCAATTGGCTGGCTTCCTTTCTATTTCGCTACGCTGATGGGTGGTGCCTGACATTGCGTCGACAGATCGTATTCATCGCAATACCCTATGGCCCGCAGTACGTTTGGTATTTGGGGCAAGATTGGGCGTACTCTCTTCCATGGTATGCAGGATACAAGCTGGCCTGAGGGCTATTACTGTTGGGCTGCTGGCCGTTACCACTCAGCGCGAAGGATATCCCAGAGTAGAATTATCATTCTTATATCTGATGGGATGGTTAATCCTTCACAATACCAGAGTGATATTTTCCGGATCTGCCAGTGGTTCGGGGAATAACTTCTTGTTGAATTACAAGAATTCTTCTTGGAATATGACTAGCGTCATAGATTGCCGACTAGCACTGAATTTTGCCTATAGTTGGAAGTTCTTCTGCACTGTTCCCCCCATACATATTAATCAGCAGGGGAATAAACTTCATAATGTAGGTCAGGGGAAGTCTATTCTTTCTCCTGAAGCCTTTTACTGGTTGGTCTGTATTAGACCTTCATATCTGCTGTATAGAAGTGAGGACCACTGCTACCTGGAACCTTATCTGCCTAGCCGTTTCGCCAGGCAATTTGGATATAACCAGTTGCACGTGAGAAATCCCATCACCAGCTTTAAATTCAAATATGGGCTTATTGATGGAGCTAGAGGATGGCGTTATTTCCTCATAGGTTGTACTGGAGCAACCTTTGTTGTGCCCGCGACTTCTTTCTCCATAGAATTGCATATTCTTCATTCATACGCACAGTTTTATGTGTCTATCAATACCTTTCATCATGATTTTGATGTATATAGAAGTTTCAGAATGCCCTCCCATAAGTCCACTGGAAGAGAGGAGATACCATCTGTCTCCTCTGATAAAGGTGATAAAACTACTGGTGCAGATGATTATTTGTTGATATTACCGAGAGGCGTAATAGCTCCACCAGCAGAGCCTCTCATAATTTCCAATAAACGAAAGGCTTCTACTCAGAAAGAGGCTTCCCCTCGTAATAAGAAGCAGACTCAAAAGGTCCTAAAAGGACTTCCACCAAGGGGGCCTCTTCCAAGAGTGAACCTATTATTTTCCCTGTTAGGGATAATTCTTTGATTAGGGATCCTTCGCCTTTTAAAGAAGGAGCCTCCACAGTCCCAGCTGAAAGTGCTGGAGATTCTTTGCCCGTGACTGTTGCCGCTACCACAATTACTGGTGAAGCTTCTATATTGCCTTCGAGGTCGAGCTCAATAATAATCACTATACCTTTACCAAGACAAATAATGGGACTAGTCCCTCCTTCATCTGTAAGTATTTCAAGCGAGATTCCACCCGATGAACATCGAGTAGATTTGGATGACGACTGGGATAACGAATCTCAAGCGTCAGTTGGTGTACCCTTCTCGTCAGGTATGATAGCTTGTTTAGCATCATTAAGAAATGATTTAGCTATACAGACTGCAGACACAATATACATACCATCGGCCATGGGTAAATATTGTCTTCACATTTTTTTCAGGAAAATTTAACATCAAATTGGTATTAACTTTCTCTTATCTTATTTTCAGGCGAAGACATTTCTGGGGAGGGTGGAGCTGAAACAACCTCTGATTTTGTTGCGGATCCAACTAATGAAACGGCGGTGACCACCGTCGAAGAAGCATACCTTGAAGCCGTTGATCTTTCATCCGCAACATTCTCAGATATAATCCCGCCAGCAGCAGTTCAAATAATATCAGAGGTGGATGAACCCACCATCTCGACTGTGCCTTCTTCGTCGAGCATGCCAGCAACTTCAACTGTTGTTGGTGTCTCTTCTTTTGTCGCACCATCTGTTAAAGCAACGACTGTGGCAACATCCTCTGCAGTCATTCCAGAAAGAAGATTTACCGATATTGTGGCCACTTCCAGCGTCCATTCGAGCTTTGCTATGCTAGTTGAACAATACACTAGCATATTCTATCTCACTTTGAAAGAATTAATATCCATGGTGCTGGAGAAGAATCTAGGCTTTGATGCTCTGAAGACGTCCTCCAAGCTCACTATAGCGCAAATTAGAAATTTTAATGACGCTGAAAGAGCTAATGCGCTAGAGCAAATGGTTAATAGTTTAGAATAACCCATTAACGAATATTTGCAACTATTCTGAGGCAGCATCAATAACTTGGTTCAGGCTGAGTATGACTCCCTAACTTCAAAATTTGCTCAGAAGGCCGAAACTTTGAACAAATCCATCCAAGAACAGCAACAAGAGATGGAGATAGAGCAAGCAATATTGGTGGAGAGTATTCCTCAGCTAGCTCAGTGCCATGCCAAATGTGAGGGATATGAAGTGAGGGTTCATGAACTGGAAGCTGAACTTGCTCAAACAAGGGAGAGGCTTCTCAAAGCATCGCTAGTTCGTGATGTATTGGAAGGCCAAGTGAATACAGTTCGACAGAACTTGACACATGTGGATGTCATCCACGCAAGTTTTGTTGATTCTCTGTCCAAACTATCTCTCTTGAGCAATGACGAAGCAAGGCTGGAACTGGCTCGCACCAATATTTTAAACTCCAGAAATGAAAGGATGGCTGCTTTGGCACAACAGATCCGCGATTTAACTGCTCCTCCCCAATGATGTACTTTTTTGCTCCTTTTGTAATTTGTTATTCCCAGAGATAATAAAGGTACATCTTCTGACTTTATGGACCCATCACTTTAGAATATAAATGATAGGCTAAGATGAAAGTGATATCAGAGGTAATATGGACATGATATACTTTCGGTAAAGTTTAGCTGAATATATCTATTCAGAGGTAATATGAACATGATAGAATATGATCCAACTAAGTTTGCATACAAAATACTATCAGAGGTAATATGGACATGATAGATTTTGAAGTTTCAAATTAGTTAAACATATCTATTCAGAGGTCATAAGAACATGATAGAATATGATTTAGCTAATCTTTGTATGTAGTATCATCAGAATGAAATCTTCATCATACTCCATTAAGCAAAGGAGATCAAGCATAATACTTCTTCAGAAATTTGCCGTTGATAGGAGCCATTATCAAATCTCCATTAGGCTTGGCTAATCTGTAAGCGCCATTTGAAAATGTTGTTTCAATCACATAAGGGCCCTACCATTTGGGCTGGATTTTTCTCTAACTTTTATGTGTAATAATCATTGGCCTCTTTACAGCTAAAACTAGCTCACCAACTTTAAACACTCTTTCCTTCACTTTTTGATTAAAAGCTCTGGAGATGCGTGCCTGGTAGAACTCAATGCGCTGTTGAGCTTGAAGGCATTTTTTGTCTAACCCTTCTAGCTCTTGAAGTCTTAAACGATCATTATTTTCCTGAGTCAGCTCATTAGCTACTGCTATTCTGAGTGATGGAATTTAAATTTCAATTGAAAGAACTGCTTCACACCCGTAAACAAATAAAAATGGGGTACACCCCATTGGTGTTCGTACCGTTGTGCGGTATGCCCACAGACATTCCCCCAATTTCTCGTTCCAATCTCTTTTGTTCGAAGAGACAAAATTCTTCAAGAGTTTGATGATGGTTTTGTTGAAGGCTTCCGCCAAACCATTAGCAGCAGGATTATATGCCCTTGAGGCCATATTTTGTATTCGATTCTTATCGCAAAATCGGTAAAACGCTTGACTGATGAATTGAGGCCCATTGTCATGAATTATTCTTCGGGGTATCCCAAAGCGATAAATTATATGGTGCTTGATAAAGTTGATCACGTTGGATATCTTTACCTCAGCAAGAGGAATCGCCTTCGCCTATTTGGAGAAATAATCAGTGATAGCTAATATAAATTGATGTCCTCTAGAAGATGAAGGATGAATAGGACCAATGATATCTATACCCCATGCTTCAAAGGGCCATGATGCAATATTAGGATATAAATATTTAGAAGGTTGATGTATAAAATCTGTATGAACCTGACAGGCTTTGCATTTTTTTGCATATTCCATGGCATCTGCAATCATAGTAGGCCAGTAGTAGCCCATCCTCCTGATACAATCTTGTAACTTGGGACCGGGTTGATGTGCTCCACATACTCTATCATGAGCTTCTCGGATAACCCGCCTTGCATCATCATCAGAGAGACATCGTAACAATAGTCCATCATATGTCCAACGATACAAACTTTGTGAAGAAGCATCAAAATAGAAACGTAGTGATCGTCTTTTGATAGATACTGCTTCTTTAGGATCCTCTGGTAAGATTCCACATGACACAAAGTCTATAAAGGGACTTCTCTAATCTCTCTTAGGAGAAACCATGTTTATAACATAGCTGCATTCTATGTGAAAATTATTTTTTACACCAAAAAATCTCTGTTAAGAAGGATCACCGAATTATGCCTTCTTATAGGAATAGCTAGATCTGTAGCTAGACTAGCCAGAGCATCAGCTTCCAAATTTTGAGATCGAGGGACATGTTCTAAGAAGAATCCTTTAAAATACATTGCTATCTCGATCGTTGTTCGGTGATAAGGAATGAGATCCGGATTGCGGACTTCATATATTCCTCTGACCTGATTGACGATCAGCTGAGAATCACCAAAAGCTTCAAGTATTCAACATCCAATTCTTTAGCAACTTGAAACCCGATTAGTAGAGCATTATACTCTGCCACATTATTAGAGCATGGTTCACTAAGAGAATATGCTCGATAGATGACGAGTTTATCAGGAGTCACCAGAATAATTCCTACTCCTGAAACTATATTTCCCGTGGGACCAGTTCTGGAAGCACCATCAAAGAATAGCTGCCATGTATCACCTTTCATTGCCGAATTATATTCTGCAACTTCGTCGGGAATTTCCTCATATAATTTGGAGGTTTCTGGAATTGGATGGGCAGCTAAGAAATCAGCCAAGGCTTGACCTTTTATGGACTTCTGAGGGACGTACACCATATCATATGGTGTCAATAGCATTGCCCAAGTCGCGAGTCGGGAATTAAGAATACTTGGCTTATTCATCAATACCCGAAGTGGATTGATTCTGGAGATGATATGAATAATTTGGCTTGCCACGTAATGTTGCGTCTTCTGAATGGCAAATATTAGGGCCAAGCATTCTTTTTCCACTGGTTATACCTGTATTCTGCTCTGACCATCATCCTGCTTAGATAGTAGATAGCCTGTTCATGACCCTCATTGTTCTTCTATGCGAGGAGAGATCCTAAAGAATGATCCATTGCTCGAACATACAACAAAAATGGTCTTCCTATGACGGGAGGCACCAGAACTAGAGGATTAGTAAGATAGCATTTGATGTCATTAAATGCTTGTTAACAGGCTTCGTCCCATACAAATGACACACCTTTCTTCATTAGACGAGAAAAAGGTTGACATCTTCCAGAGAGATTGGATATGAATCTCCTGATATAAGCTAGACGACCTTGAAATCCCCTAAGTTCTCTGAGATTACGGGGCGGTCGCATTTCTAGGATAGCTTTTACTTTATCAGGGTCAACTTGAATGCCTTTAGCAGTAATAATAAATCCCAGAAATTTGCCACTGGATACACCAAGAAAGGACTTTGTAGGGTTCATTTTGAGTTGATGTTGGCACATCAAATCAAATATTGTCTTCAAGTCTTGGATGTGATTATCCTTGAGGCAGCTTTTGACAGCAATATCATCTACGTAACATTCTACCATTTTGCGTAAATGTTCATGGAATATGTTACTCATAGCTCATTGATATGTGGCCCCAGCATTCTTTAATCCAAAAGGCATGACTGTATAGCAATATACTCCCAATGGTGTATGAAAAGCAGTATGCTTCTCATCTTCAGGATTCATCTTAATTTGATTATATCCTAAAAATCCGTCCATGAAAGACATGCGCTCAAAACTGCATATATTATCGATCATGATGTCTGTAATGGGAAGAGGGAACTCATCTTTAGGGCAGGCCATATTTAGATCTCGGAAGTTGATGCAAACATGCACTTTTCCATTTTTCTTCATAACTGGGACGATATTAGCGACCCAATCAGGATGTTGTTCTTCCCGGATGAACCCACAGGCTATTAATTTCTTGATTTCAGCTTCAATGGCATCCATCATATTTGGGCAGAACCGGCGTTGGTGTTGCTTTACAGGCTTTGAATTAGACAATATATTGAGTTTATGGGTAGCCACTTTTGGATCAAGACCTGGCATATCCTCATAATTCCAAGGAAAGACATCGATATATTCTTTTATCAGCTAGATCATTTCTTCTTTTTCTTCTTCAGAAAGATTGTTACTGATAAATATCGGCTTTGGTGAAAATTTATCCCCAATATTGACTTGGATAACCTTATCTTCAGTGGATGGTTCTTTTTGTTCAAACCGGAGTTCCCATTGTGTATCCATTTGATGTGCCCAAGGTTTATTTTTAAATGGTTGAGATTCTTCTTCCTCTGTTTTCAGAGAATCTGTCAACACCATATTTACCGATAATCCCAGTTCGAATTTATCATCTGAATCGGAGGATGACAAGTTATCTCAAGAAGAGGAAATGGTCTCATCTCTTGACTCAGAGTTCTTTGGAGTTGCAAGAGATGTGGTGTACCCTAACCCGAAATGAGTTTGTTGACAGTAAGGATCATCATGCAACAATATTCGTATGTCTTTTCCATAATTGAGGCCTTGCTCCAACTTCAGATCATAAACCATATTTTGCATAATCTTTAAAGCATGTGGGCTATATCTGTGGATTTGTATTTTCTCAACATCAGACTCGTAAGATTCTTCTTGTACAATCGGTCTATTCCGTATGCGACCGAAGACGATTGGATGCTGATCGTTGTGAGTAGGTGGAATAATAAAGATAGAATATTCATATGGCCCATATGTCGTGACGACATTAGATGTTGACGCTACTTCCCATACATATGGATGATAGAAGTATATATCCTCCAAGAATTTTTGTGCTATAGGTTCCATCTCTTTATGAGTAGAAAATTCCTAATTAGGAAATTGGACGTCAGTATACTGGAAAAGAAAATCTTTATTATCATCAGAAAATACTTCCCCGATTATATTTACATCAGCTGACTGCTTGTTGCGCCTAAGATCGATGACCAAAGGTGGAGGTTTCTTGTTCAGATTGTTCACTAGAGGATCATTTCCTCCTTCCGACTTTGTTTTGCCCAAGTGAGTAGTCATAGGTTCCGAGACTTTTGGACGGGTAATCCGCCCTTTCACTTGGATCGACAAAGGTTGCCCAACAGATGGTTCTCCTGGCTCCTGGTGGAATTCTTCCTCCACTTTGCCTGACACATCTTTCATATAGTCTTAATTGTATAACATGGCATCAGAATAGTAGGATTCAACTCCTTTAAACGGATTAAGATTGGCAAATTCTGTTTTCACTGTTCCTTGAGTATCTACATATTTGAAGCATTGATGTAGAGTTGAAGGAACAATATTGTAATCATGGATCCATGGTCTACCCAACAGAATATTGTAAGACACCTCTGAATCAATGACAAAGCATGTGGCCAATGATCTAAGATCCCCAATCTGGATCCTCAGACGAATCTTCCCCAATGGTCTGCTTTTCCTGGCATTGAAGCCCACAATTGTAGTGGTAGTGTAAGCCAGTTCACTGGTAGGAATTCTCAATGGTCTTAGTAGACTATGAGGGATAATACTGATTGACGATCCCAAATCTATGTGAATCCGGTCTACCTCAATGGAGCCGACGTATCCTATATAATAAAGAGGCCTGTCATGTTTGTTATGCTTCAACAACATATCCTCATGAGTGAAAGTGATGTTAGGGACTACTTTCATCATAATATGGCATTGAGGACATGCCACAGGCTCTTTATCAGGGGACTTAAACTAAGTCAAGCATACATCTGCTTGCATTAATGCTTTACTCAAGGCTTGACGAGTGTCCTTGGATAACCGAAGTAGCTCAAAAATGGACAATCTGGATGGAGTATTAGCCAACTGAGCCAAGATTTCAAAGTTATACGGTTTCTCTAAACCTTTGTTCTGAATATTCTTCAGAGGTTTATCGAAACGAACTTCCTTTTGCTTACCTTTGTCCACAGAAGTTGGTTTGGAAGGACCTGCCTCTGGTATTACAGGTTCATACTCTGGAGGTTTGGTAGCTGAAGTGTCTCCCGTTGCTTCATCCTGATTCCCTCCATATTCTTTGAGGTAGGTTTCCCTGACCGTGTTTCGGTTGCTAAAGCCTCTTTTTTCGATGCCGGGGATGTTCCAACCATATGGCATGGTTTATATCTTGAATTCTTTTTAGACTTAGCTTTAGCAGCTTCCTCAATTTCTGATACTAGATCAGGGTGAACCCACGTGATCTCCCCACGCTTGGTAGTTAGGGGCACTAAATCTTGATTTTGACCCCTGGTAGGGGGGAGATTAACAATATTCATCATTGCCCGTGGAATAGGTACCACACCATCCGGTACTTCTTGAGGGAGATAATTGCCAAATTGGAGTGAGGTTATGTTTACAGTAAGCGTCTTCTCGTTATTACGCAGAGTGATGGCTTTGGCGTCGATCAACTCCTGGATTTTTCTTTTCAATACATAGCATGCCTTTGTGGGGTGATATATGTATCTGTGGAAAATGCAGTACTTAGGATTATTTGTACTGCCGACTTCATTTGGACGCTTTATCTCTGGTAGAGTAAGCTTGACACTTTTGACTAGACAATCAAATATGCTTGGAATATCGTCGTCGTCAAAAGAATATTCTTCTTTAGGTCTGGAAGTTCCAGGATTCGTCTGCGTAGTTACTGGAGTATTTTGTCTGGCCGTATTGATTTCCAGGGCTTCCTTTTCTTTTGAACTACGAGTATGGTCATTATTGGAGGATGAACGCTTCGCTCTATCAGAGGTAGAGATCATGATTCTGTTGTCACGAGCCTTTCGACTATTATCTTCAGCGGCTACTACCGATATGATAAACGAGGGCCAATCATGGAACTGATATGGTCCCGTGAATACTGAGATCAGTGGAAGAAGGTTCTTTCTGCAAATGTCCACCAAGGCTGAATTTGGAACTCCAGGAGGCATCTGTAAAGTAGCCTGACGAAAGCGTTCAATAAAAGTACGAACGTTTTCTTTTTCCTTCTGCTTTACTTCGATGAGTGATGACATAGACATGTCCATCCCTCCCTCGTAGAATCGAGCGAAGAATAGAGTCTTGAAATCTTTAAAAGACGTAATGCAGTTATCAAATAGACTACGATACCATTGGTAAGCTACTCCAGACAGACAGCCTTTAAGTACTCGAGTGAGGAGGGCATCATTTCCTTGCAACAATACCGTCATCATGCTGAAGTAGTTCATATACTGGCTTAGCGACGTCTTTCCCTCAAACAAAACCATAGCCTGTGGTTTATATTTTGGTGAGAAAGGGATCTCATCCCAGACAGCTGGATATGGCTGGTTAATTTCCAACTTTTTGAGCTGATCTTTATGTTTCAAGGCATCAAATTGGGCTTTCAATTCCCGAACTGCTTGTATTGGATCTTCAATTGGGAAGGGGACATCAGAGAGGTGAGAGATTGGATGTATTGTAACTCCAACAGGAGGTAATACATTCTCTGGGTTAAGAGGTTGAGGAGCAACTGATTCTTGGTTTTGAACAGGATCTTGGCTTGCATTGGCTGGTGGTATGTCTACCCCCACACGTAGTTGAGTCGGAGGAACAGGTGTTTGAGCTATCGCTGTGTTTGATAATAAACGAAAGAAATAAGACAAGGTTTATACGAAATCCGCTCTTAGGTTTACAAACAAGAAGTACAATTAATCCTATACGAGGATGTCAAGTATAATTTTTAATCTGGGTAAATATTGCTATAGGAGTCTGATCTACAGTCGATCACTTTGTCCCTTGGACCACACGATGATGAAGAAGTGCCGTGAAAGACATAAAACAGCTTCGAAGGTTGCAAAAGAGAGTGGATGCTCGATGCCAAAGTCGTCGATCACTACTCTTTACCTGAGCTCTGGATTCTTCTCTCTCAAGGAATCTTTGACTCTTAGTTCCTTGACCTTCAGTTTTTTTAACCTCGGTTCTGACCTTGAGTTTTTTGACCTTGGACCTCTGTCAATAGAGGTCTCTATTTATAGAGTTTTAGTGACAGTAACCATCCAGTCGGCGTAGAAGCCGAGCAGTGGAAAGTATGGTACTTTTTACGCGATGGTTACAATAACCGTTGCCCGCATATAAATGATCTCCTGAATGAGCGTGTGACGTGTGTCCCATTAAGAGATAACGCGTATAACTGCTGCGAAGATCACGACATAAAAACCACATAGGTAGTTATCCCTCGCATAGAAAAGGTTGGCGTAGAAGCCAATAACTGTCACTATGGCATAAAAGCCAAAGAGTTATCAAACCGGCATAGAAGCCGAGTAGGCATAGAAGCCGAGCAGGCATAGAAGCCGAGTGGGCGTAGAAGCCGAGTGGGCATAGAAGATAGTTGATCCTCCTCCCTTGACTGAGGCTTTGAGCGAATTCTGGACCGAATAGCTTTAATACGCACCGATGCAAATATAGCCTGAGTTGGCGTATTTCAAGGAGATAGCGTACAGTGTGCTCCCATAGCTGAGAATAGCCTGATGGCATAATGTGCAAAAGTGATGATGTGGACGTCTTGGCCGAAATTATGGCTTTTAGAGATATAATCAAATTTCTTACATTAAATGCAGAGATCTGCCATTATCCTGCGTATTAAATGCAGAGACGTACCTCGAAGATCTGCTACCATTCTGCGCATTAAATGCAGAGACGTGCCTCGAGGATCTGCCATTATTTTGCGCATTAAATGCAGAGACGTACCTTGAGCCCTGTACGAAGAGCAGCTTTTGACGTGGCAGCCTGTTTGTCTTCTGTGGAGCGTAAACAGCTCACATCTGCCTGTGTAAAACTAGGCAGCTTATTCCCTTGTATGCATAAAAGCGGTTTACACCAAGGAAATATCACTAAACGACAGTCTGGGTCACTGTGCCGTGCCATCATTATAGCCGTCGTTTGGGTAGTCATGCAGTACTGTTTGTCAGGAGTCAGACGTCAGGTTCACTGTATGATTTGACAGGTTCATTTTGAGGAATACGAAGCGTTTCTCGTACACTTTAATGCTGCATTAAGAGTGGATGAGTTTTATGCCATAAAGGCGATATAGCACCCTTTTTACGCTGAAGCAGCCTGGACATACTGCATTACGCGGATAGTCCTTGAGCTTATATTTTACGCTATACTTAGCGGAAAAGCTCTGTTGTACGCCGATAGCTCTGAAGTTATATTTTACGCCGCCCAGCACTAAAATGCTGCGTATAGCTTTTCAGCGTATTTTTCATGCTTCTACAAGACCCCCTTCAAAGTTTTCAAATTCCTCGTAATTTGAAATGCTTTGAATGAAGCATGAAACGGTCAAGTCTGACTCGTTCTTCAAGGCTGATTTCTTGGCGGATTATTGGGGATTTATTGAGATTTGGTGTATTCTCTTTTGCATATATAAAGGCTGAAGAGTTAACCTGTTCTTCCCATATTTCCTTTACCACACAGAGATGATCGCCGAAGTTCGTCGGGTTGACTTGAGAAAGAAGAAGACCATGTTCTTCCAGCATGTAAGGAGCCAAAAAAGAAGGCGTCTTCGAGCAAATGTCCTCTGTAACGATGGATCATGGAAGGATATCATAGCTTCCTTTGCTCGGAATAATCAGCAACTTCATATGGCGATTCGTCCAGGAGAGAGGAAGGGTCACATTCGACCACATAGCTTGCAAGCTGTATTTTCTTCTGTCATTCGTGGACGAGAGCAGACAAACTAGCTCTATCCTCGAGTATTGAGTTTGGTCAAATATCTCAACTCAATCTGTCATGGCGTATGGAGGATGGGCTATGAATAATTCAGGCAGGCCCAGTTTTGTATCCTCCTGCCATTAATCATTTTTTTGTTAATCGGTCGCAGAAACCGACTAACTGCTGAAGAAGACGGAAGAAGATCTCCACCAATACGAGAACCTGGCAGAACAGATTCTGGGGGTGGCCTTCCGATGAGAAAATCTTTTGTAGACGGGATTTCCCTCATATGTAATCATGAAAATGAAGAAAATCCCTTTGTAGACCGGATTTCCCTCATATGTAATCATGATTTAATAAAATCGTCTTCTTCTGTGCATATGATTATCTTGCCATATATTTTGCTGTGATGAAGTCTGAATATGTGTAGCTTCGACACGTCTAGTAACTTTACGCTGACTTTGATAGAAAGAGTATTAGATCCCGTCCTGTCTTTTACGCATAACTAAGGATGCGCAGAAAGTCGCTTAGCATTTAAGTCGAGTATTCGAACTGTCCTGCTGTTAGGAATGGGGGGCTGCATAAAATTCTGAACTAAGAATGATTTCCCAAAAATCCCTTGAAATAGGGCAAGAAACGGCTGTCAAACTGAGTCGCCATCTTGAACTGTAGATAAAATATTCAGATTGGATTCTGGATGAACTTTCAATCGACCCAATAAGAAGAGTTATTTTCAAAGATGAACTCTGTATGCTTTGGGTACTTGGGATATTTTGAGGCCAAGAAGGAGTATCTTCTGCATGAACCCTTGCAATTGACCACCCTGAAAGTTGTTCATATATATACGCATACTCTGGCCTGTGTATTTTTTAGATATACGAAGAGTCATAGATCTGTAAGTATGGATGAGCGTAAAAATTATAAGTTTGTAGCCTCTCCAGCGTAAGAGCTGCTGAGCATAAAAGCATCCGGGCGTAGAAACTGTAGATTTGTAGCCTCTGAAAAGAAAATCTTTCGAGCGTGAAGTTGTGAATCTGTTGCCTCTGAGCGTAAAAGCCACCGAGCGTGAAATCATAGATTTGTAGCTTCTGAGCGTGAAGTCGTAGGTTTGTAGCCTCTCGAGCATAAAAGCTATCAAGCATAAAAGCATCCGGGCATAAAACCATAGACTTATAGCCTCTGAGCGTAAAACCGTAGATTTGTAGCTGTCGAGCGTAGAAAGCTCCTTGGCGTAGAACCACGAATCTGCTTTGCACGAAAACTTTTCGAATTTGCTGACTGTCCGCCTCCCCTGAGTAATAGGCTGACGTAGTCCCCAATCATAACCGAATATTAATTATTGGATTTGGTTAGGGATTTGAGGAGTCCGTCCGAACTCTATATATACCCCAAGGCTTTCAGAGAAAAACTTTTCATCTGTCATTTTTGCAAAAGAAAGCCTTCAACTCTTTGAGTTCTCTCTTTCGTTTCCTCTCCGAGCATTCCGAGTTTTCAGCAATGGCCCCGAAACCAATCCCCTCATATAAGGGAAAGAAGGTTGACTCTTCTTCTCGCTCTTCGGCCCAAGCGAGAGTGACTTCCGTCGGGCAAGGCGAGCTTCATTCTGAACGAAGTGTCCCGCCGACGAGCTGCGCACCCGGCGTTAAAGGTAAAGCTTTTGGGACGAAAAGAACGACAAAAATCCTTCGCACACGTTGTACGTGGACACTCTAGGTCATCTTCTGTGCTGATAGCCTCTTCGAGGAAGATGATGCACAGAGATGTTTCATCTTTTACGCCCATATTTCTAATGTGTCAGCGTAAAAACTCTATATTTTCGCAGTCGGGCGTAAAAGCTTTGACTGTCAAAACTTGGCGTATACTATAGAATTTGAGTGTTACGCTTCTGGATGAAAATTCTGGTGTAATAACTCAATCTTTGGCAGTCTGGCGTAAAACACAGACGGTCAAAATTTTTTTTTTTTGTATACTGCCAGTCTTGAATTTATGCCTTGGAATAAGATTCCAGCGTAAAAGATCAAGTCTTTTACAGTCTTGGCGTAAAGCACAGACTGTTGACTTTTGGCATATGCTGCAAGATTGTGGGGTCTAGTATAGAAACTGACGTGTTTTTCTTGCACTTTGTAGTTAACTTGCATATGTCTCCGCTGGCCGAGGTGATGGGTTCTGCTGCCGGGATGCTGCATTCCAACTACCTAGAGGATTTATCCCACGTGATATTTCCTATCTCCGGACCCCAGTATCCTGAAGGAAGGGGGATCCTGATATCGTCTCAAGGCGAGCGAACACTGTTAAACATGATCAACGGAGAGCCCCTGACGTACATAGACGGGGCCCAATATATAAAGCCGGCTTTTTTCTTCGGGGACATGATTGACAAGCAGCCCCAGACGAAGCCCAAGAAAGAACTCTAGGTTTTCTCTGCCGGGGGCTTGGTCATGTATCTGCCCAAGATGCTGAGAGACTACCCCATCTCGGCATTCTTCATTGCCACACATCCCAGAAGGATGTCGTGGACGCTGACTCCCAATCTTCACGGCCGGCCAGGGAAGATATTTTACCAGAAAGGATCTAGCCAGGGGTTATTTGTCAGCCGTCCTTCCGGCTCTGTGATACCGTTCAGGGGATTATACCCGGGCAGTATTCCGAGTGAAGACAGTTTACTGCTCCAGCCGGTCCAATTACCGACTTTCTGCAATGATTTTATGGGACATGGGGGAGTATACCCCAAGGTTAATCCTCGGACCAATCGGTGGATCACCCCTACAAATCTTTGATGGGCTCGTTTAGCTGACTGGGCCCTGAAGCATTTTCAGACCGAGCTGGAGAGCATTGGTCTGTACGAAGCTGTGAGTACTACCAGTGTTGGGTTACCTCTCAACCCCAGCCTATTTTTGGCTTTGATGGAGCGATATATCTCGCTCACCGGGACTTTCGCCACTCCACTGGGAGAGTTGGGATTGGCCCTCCACGAGATGGCAGAGATTTCGAGACTGCCAATGGGGGATACTCCTTATGAAGAGTATGTTCCCACAAACCGGGAGCTGGGGGATTCAGACCCTCAGGTAGTGGCAGTGTACCAGGAGCTGATGTGCCACTACCTTGCTTCCACCACCTTTTATAATGAGCCCTCAGATTTGGCTCATACCAATAAATGGGCGTCCTACCTCTTCTTTCACCGGGCCAGGGCTGTTAAGCCAGAGAAAGTCTTGGATAATAAGGATCATCCCCTGAGCTTTCTGAGCGTGCTTAGTGCTCAGGTAGTCGACGATCTTATGGAAGATACTGGGGCTCCAGACCAGATTCTCGACGAAGGGATCAAGAAATATCCTGCAGGCACTAAGGCCTACAGTTATTTGAGGCATTGTCGCAGGCCTCTGTCCAAGGAAGCTCAACTGGCTGGCTTTCTCTCTATATGGCTGCACCGACTGGTGGTACCTGGCATTGCATCTGTGGACCGCATTCACCAGAATACCTTATGGCTTGCAGTGCGTCTGGTGTTCGGGGCAAGACTGGGCTTGCTTTCTGTCATGGTGTACCGCATACAAGCTGGCCTGAGGGCCATTACTGATGGACTGCTTGCCGATGAAACTCGGCGTGATAGCTTTCCCAGGGTAGAATTACCATACCTGTATTTGATGGGATGGTTAATTCTCCATAACCCCAGGGTGATGTCTCCCGGATCTGGCAGTAGTTCGGGGAGTAGTTTCTTGCTGAATTACAAGAATTCTTTCTGGAATGTGATCACAGTTTTAGACTGTTGGTGGGCGCTGAATTTTAGTCATAGCTGGAAGCTATTCTGCACTATCCCCTCTGTACATCTCAATCAACAGGGGAGCAGACTTCAGGACTTAGGTGAAGGGCAGACCATTCTTTCTCCTGAAGCTTTTAATTGGTTGGTCTGCATTAGACCTTCCCATTTACTATACAGAAGTGAAGACCAATGCTTCTTGGAACCCTATCTGCCTAGTCGGTTTGCCAGGCAGTTTGGGTATGACCAATTGCATATGGGCAATGCCGTTACCAGCTTCAGGTCCAGGGGTGAACTCATTGATGGAGCGAGAGGATGGCGATACTTCATCATGGATTGCACTGAAGCAATTTTTACCGTGCCCATCATTTTACTCTCCACAGAGCTGCGCATCCTCCACTCGTATACCCAATTTTATGTGGCAACCAACACCTTCCATCGTAATTTTGATATGTGTGGAAGTTTTAGGATGCCCTCCTCCAAGTTCGTAGGAAGAGACGAAATCCCCTCGGTCTCCTCTGACGAGGGTGAAGATTTCGTCAATCCAGATGAGCCTCTATTGGCGGTATCGAGGGGTGAAATACCTCTGCCTGCAGGGCCTCTGGTCATCTCTGGTAAGCGAAGGGCTCCTGTTTTGAAGAAGACTTCCCCTCGCAAGAAGAAGAAGACGGTTAGTCGTCATGTCAGGACTTCTCACCCTGAGGTTCCTAGAAGTGAACCTGCTGTTCCCCCTGTTGGGGATGATTCTTCGATTAGAGGTCCCTCTCCTTTTAGAGAGGGAACCTCCATAGTTCCGGCTGGCGGTGCCAGAGAATTCCTGCTTGAGGCTGCTGTCGCTGCTACCGCTTCAGGTAGTGGTACGAGATCGCCTACCAGGCCGAGCCAAATAAGGATATCTTTATCCAGACCGGCAACGAGAGAAACCCCTGCCGTGTCTGTAAGTATACCCGGCGAGATTCCAGCTGACGAACCTCGATTGGATCTAGGTGAAGATTCGAAAGAATACCTGCCGATGTCAGTTAGCACACCCCCTTCTCCAGGTATGACAGCTCGCTTAGCATCATTAAGAAATAATTTAGCCGTACTGGCAATAGACGCGACATATATACCATCGGCCATGGGTAAATGTCATCTTTACGCCTCATTTTAGAAAAATTAACGTTATTTTGATATTAACTTTCTTTTGTCTTCTTTTTAGGGGAAGACATCTACGGGGAGGGTAGTGTTGACGCGCCTTTTGGCTCTGTTTCAGCTCCTGGCGATGACATGGAGGTGCCCGACTTCGAAGAGGAAACATTTTCGGGTGCCGGCTCGCCCGAAGTGGTTCCGATATCTCAAGAGGAGGATGAGCCTGTCATTACGATATTGCCTCCTTTGAGTATGCCGGTCACTTCGTCCGTTGTTGGCGCATCTTCTTTTGTCACACCATCTGTTGAGGCGACGGCTGTGGCAACATCATCTGCGGTCGTTCCTGGAGGGAGGTTCGCCAATATTGTAGCCACTCCCAGCGTCCATTCGGATCTAGCCATGCTGACTGAGCAGTATACTAGTATCTTCTACACCACCTTGAAAATGCTAATATCAATGGTGTTGGAGAAGAATCTAAGCTTTGAGGCTCTGAGGAGGTCCTCTCGGTTAGCGATAGTGCCGATCAGAGAATTCAACGACACTGGGGTAGCTGACACACTGGAGGAGATAGTTAACAGTTTGGAGCAACCCATTAACGAATATCTGCAGCTATCTCGAGGCAGCATTGACGGTCTCGTTCAAGCTAGGTATGACTCCCTGACTGCAGAGCTTGCTGGGCAACTGGAATCTCTGAATAAATCCGTCCAGGAACAACAGCAGGAGATGGATCATGAGCGTACCGAATTGGAGTATATCATTCCTCAGCTGACTCAGTACGAAGTCGAATACGAGGAAGAGACAGCGAGGGCCCACAGATTGAGAGATGAGCTCGCTCAATAAGAGGCGAAGGCTCTCACTTTGTCGGCATCTCGAGATGTGCTAAAGCGTCAAATGGAGACCGCTCAACAGAACCTGACGCATGTGGGTGTCGTCCACGCAGGTTTTGTACATGCTCGGTCCGAGCTAGCTGCTTTGAATAATGATACGGCAGGGTTGGAACGGGCTCGCGCCGACGTCTTGAACTCCAGGGATAAGAGAATGGCTGCTCTGGCACGACAGATTCGCGACCTAACCGCTCCCCCCAAATAATGTACTTTTTTTTTGCTTTTCAATGTAATTTTGCTCTTTCTGGGAATAGTAAAGAGGCTTTTATCTGACTTTGTGGACCCATCATTTTGGAATATAAATGACAGATTTGGGTGAAAGTGATATTAGAGGTAATATGGACGTGATATACTCTCGGTAAGCTTCAGCAGGACATATCTATTCAGAGGTTATATGGACGTGATAGAATATGCTCCGACTAAAATTTGTACACAAAACAAAATCAGAGGTAATATGGACGTGATAGGTCTTGAAGTTCCAAATTAGTCAAACATATCTATTCAGAGGTTATATGGACGTGATAGAATACGATCTAACTAGTTTCGTTTTGGAAGTAGTATTGTCAGAATGAGATCTTCACCATACTCCATTTAAGCAAAGGAGGTTAAGCGTAGTACATTTTTAGGAATTTGCCATTGATAGGAGCCATCAACAAGTCTCCATTAGGCTTGGCTAACCTGTAAGTGCCGTTTGAGAACGTCATCTCGATCACATAAGGGCCTTCCCATTTGGGTTAGAATTTACCCTTACTCTTGTGAGTAATAATTATTGGCCTTCTCACAGCTAAACTAGCTCGCCAACTTTGAACACTCTTTCCTTTACTTTTTGATTAAAAGATCTGGAAATACGTGCCTGGTAGAACGCGATGCGCTGTTGAGCCTGAAGGCATTTCTCGTCTAATCCTTCTAGCTCTTGAAGCCTTAACAGGTCATTCTTTTTTGAGTCAACTCATTAGCCACTGCTATCCTGAGTGACATAATTTGGACTTCGATGGGGAGAACTGCTTCACTCCCGTAAACCAATAAGAATGGGGTGCAACATGTCGGTGCTCGTACCGTTGTGCGGTATGCCCAGAGACATTCTCCTAGCTTCTCATTCCAATCTCTCTTGTTCGAAGAGACAAACTTTTTTAAGAGCTTGATAATGGTTTTGTTGAAAGCTTTCGCCAAACCATTAGCAGCAGGATTATATGCCGTAGAGACCACATTTTGTATCCAATTTTTATCACAAAATTGATGAAACGCTTGGCTGATGAATTGAGGCCCATTGTCATGAATTATCCTCCGGGGTATCCCAAAGCAATAAATAACATGATGCTTGATGAAGCTGATCACATTAGACGCCTTTACCTCAGAAAGAGGGATCGCCTCTGCCCATTTGGAGAAATAATCCGTGATGGCCAGTATGAACCGGTGACCTCTGAAAGAAGATGGGTGAATAGGACCAATGATATCCATACCCCATGCTTCGAAAGGCCAGGATGCAACCGTAGGATGTAGATGTTCAGAAGGTTGATATATAAAGTCTGCATGAACCTGACAGGCTTTGCATTATTTTGCATACCTTATTGCATCTGTGATCATAGTATGCCAGTAATAGCCCATCCTCCTGATACGATCCTGTAGCTTAAGACCAGGTTGATGCGCTCCGCATATGCCGTCGTAAGCTTCACGGATAACCCGCTGTGCCTTGTCATCGGAGAGACATCTCAGTAGCAGTCCATTGTAGGTCCGGCGATATAGACACTGTGAAAATGCATCAAAATAGAAGCGTAATGATCGTCTTTTGACGGATACTGCTTCTTTAGGGTCCTCTGACAAGATTTCGTATGCCACAAAATCTATAAAGGGACTTCTCTAGTCTCTCTTGGGAGGATCGGTGTTCACAGTGTAGCTGCGTTCTATGTGAAAGTTATTTTTCACACAGAATAAATCTCTGTTAAGAAGGATCACCGAATTCTACCTTCTTATAGGAGTAGCTAAATCTGTAGCTAGACTGGCTAGGGCATCAGCTTCCAGATTCTGAGATCGAGGTACATGCTCTAGGAAGAACCCTTTGAATGTCATGGCTATCTCGACCGTTGCTCGTTGATAGGGGATGAGGTCTGGATTTCGGACTTCATATATTCCTCTGACTTGATTGACGATCAGCAGAGAATCACCGAAAGCTTCCAGAGATTCGACGCCCAATTCTTTAGCGACTTGGAGCCCGATTAGTAGAGCGTTATACTCCGCCACATTATTGGAACATGGCTCGCTAAGAGAATATGCTCGATAGATGACGAGTTTATCAAGTATAACTAGGACAATTTCTACTCCTGAAACCATGTTTCCCCTGGGACCAATCCTGGAGGCACCATCGAAGAATAGTTGCCATGCATCACTTTCCATTGCAGAATTATATTCCGCAACTTTGTCGGAAATATTCTCGTATAGTTTGGAGGCCTCCGGGATTGGATGAGCAGCTAGGAAATCAGCCAATGCTTGGCCTTTGATGGACTTCTGAGGGACGTACACCATGTCATACGGTGTTAATAACATCGCCCAAGTTGCGAGTCGGGAATTAAGAACACTTGGCTTATTCATCAGTACCGGAAGAGGATTGATCCTGAAGATGATATGAATAGTCTGGCCTGTGACATAGTGTCGCATTTTCTGAATAGCAAACATCAGAGCCAAGCATTCTTTTTCCACTGGACTGTACCAGTATTCAGCTCTGATCATCATCCTGCTTAGATAGTAGATAGCCTGCTCATGACCCATATCGTTCTTCTGTGCGAGAAAAGCTCCCAGAGAATGATCCATCGCTCGAACGTACAGCAGGAATGGTCTTTCTATGACGGGAGGCACCAGAATTGGCGGATTAGTGAGGTAGCGTTTGATATCATTAAACACTTGCTTACAGGCTTCGTCCCATACGAAGGATACACCTTTCTTCATGAGACGAGAAAAAGGCTGACATCTCCCAGAGAGGTTGGATATGAATCTCCGGATATAAGCCAGACGACCTTGAAATCCCCTAAGTTCTCTCAGATTACGGGGTTGTCGCATTTCTAAGATGGCCTTGACTTTATCAGGGTCCACTTGAATGCCTTTAGCGGTAATGACAAATCCCAGTAATTTGCCATTAGATACCCCCAGAAAGGACTTTATAGGATTTATTTTGAGTTGATGTTGCCGCATCAACTCAAATACTATCTTCAAGTCTTGGATGTGATTATCCTTGAGGCCGCTTTTGACAGCTACATCGTTCACGTAATATTCTACTATTTTGCGTAAATGCTCATAGAATATGTTACTCATTGCCCGTTGGTACGTAGCCCCGGCATTTTTCAATCCGAAGGGCATGACTGTATAGCAATATACCCCCAATGGTGTCCGGAAGGCAGTATGCTTCTCATCTTCAGGATGCATCTTGATTTGATTGTATCCTGAAAATCCGTCCATGAAAGACATACGTTCAAAACCGTATGTATTGTCAATCATAACGTCTATAATGGGAAGAGAAAACTCATCCTTGGGGCAGGCTGCATTCAGATCTCGATAATCGATGCAGACACGTACTTTCCCATTTTTCTTCATGACCGGGACAACATTGGCGACCCAGTCGGGATATTGTTCTTCCCGGATGAAACCGCAGGCTATCAACTTCTTAATTTTAGCTTCAATGGCGTCCATCATATCCGGGGGAACCGACATTGGTGCTGCTTCACAGGCTTCGAATCGGACAATATATTGAGTTTATGAGTAGCCACCTTTGGATCGAGACCTGGCATGTTCTCATAATTCCACGCAAAGACGTCGATATATTCTTTTATCAGCTGGATAATTTCTTTTCTTTCTTCTTCGGAAAGATTATTACTGATAAATATCGGCTTTGGCGAAAGTTCATCCCCAACATTAATCTGGATAACTTTATCTTCGGTGGGAGGTTCTCTCCGCTCGAACCGGAATTCCCATTGTATATCCATTTGTTGAGCCTAAGAGTTATTCTCAAACAGTTCAGATCTTGTTCGTCTGCTTCGAAGGAATCTGCCACTACCGTATTTACTGATAATGTTCGTTCGAGAGCATCAGATAAGTCAGAGGGCGACGAGCTATTTTGAGAGGAGGAAAAGATATCCTCATTTGACTCAGAAGTTGCAAGGGAGGTGGTATACCCTAACCCGAAACGAGTTCGTTGACAGTAGGGATCGCCGTGCAGCGACATTCGTCTGCCTTTCCCGTAGTTGAGACCTGATTCCAGCTTCAAGTTATAACTCATACTTTGCGTGATCTTCAAAGCTTGCGGGCTGTATCTGTGAACTTGAATTTTACTAGTATCGTCATCGAAAGAATCTTCTTGTACAGTCAGTTCATTGTGCATGCGGCCGAAGACTATTGAACGCTGACTGCTGAAGGCAGGCGGGACAATGAAGATAGAATCCTCATGTGGTCCATATATCGTGATGATATTGGATGATGACGCTACTTCCCACACATACGGATGATAGGAATCTATAGCTTCCAAGAATTTTTGTGCTATAGGTTCTATATCGTCATGGGGAGAGTATTCCTGATTTAGAATTTGAACGTCAATATACTGGAAAAGAGGATCTTTATTATCATCTGAAATCGCGTTCCTGGTTGTATTTACATCAATCGGCTGCCTGTTGTGCCGAAGGTTGATGACCAAGGGTGGAGGCTTCTAGTTTAAAGTGATCACTAGAGGATCACCTCCTTTTCCTGACCTGGTTTTGTTCAGGTGGATAGCCACAGGCTCTATGGCTTTTGGACGAGTAGTTTGCCCTTTCACCTTGATTGACAGAGGTTGCTTGGCAGAGGGTTCTTCTGGCTCCCGATGGGATTCCTTCTCTGATTCGCCTGACACCTCCTCCATGTAGTCTTGATTGTACAACATGGCATCAGAGTAGTAGTATTCCACTCCTTTAAACGGGTTCAGGTCCGCAAACTCCGTTTGTACTGTTCCTTGGGCATCTACATATTTAAAGCATTGATGTAGAGTCGAAGGAACGATGTTGTGATCGTGGATCCAAGGTCTACCCAGCAGAATATTGTAGGATACCTCTGAATCAATGACATAACATGTAGCCACTGATCTGAGGTCGTCAATCTGGATCCTCAGGCAAATTTTCCCCAATGGCTTACTTTTTCTGGCGTTGAAACCCACGATTGCAGTGGTGGTGTAAGCCAATTCGCTAGTAAAAATCCTCAGCGGTCTGAGCAGACTATGAGGAATGATGCTGATCGATGATCCTGGATCTATGTGAATTCGGTCGAACTCCATAGAACCGACGTACCCGGTGTAATAGAGGACTCTGTCATGCCTGTTATGCTTTAACAGCATATCATCTTGAGTGAAAGTGATATTCGGGACCACTTCCATCACACTGTGGCGTTGAGGACATGCCACGGGTTCTTCGCCAGGGGACTTGAGCTGGGTCAAGTATGCATCCGCCTGCATTAATGCTTCACTCAGGGCTTGACGAGTGTCTTGAGAGAGCCTGAGTAGTTCGAAGATGGACAACCTGGCTGGTGGATTAGCCAATTGGGCCAGGATGTCAAAGTTGTATGGCTTCTACAAACCTTTGTTTTGAATATTTTTCAAAGGTTTATCGAAACGTACTTCTTTTTGCTTCCCTTTGTCTGCCGAAGTTGGTCTTGAAGGACCGATCTCTGGTACGGCGGGTTCTGGTTCTGAAGGCTTGGCAGCTGAAGCGTCTGTCGATGCATCTTCCTGACTTGCTCCATAGTCCTTGAGGTAAGCTTTCCCTGAACGGGTTCCAGTAGCCAAAATCTCGTCTTCTGATACCGAGTGTACCGTAACCATGTGACATGGTTTACGCTTCGAGTTCTTCTTAGACTTAGCCTTAGCAGCTTGAGTCTTTTTCTCGATCTTCGACACCAGATCTGGATGAACCCATATGATCTCGCCCCGCTGGGTAGTTAGGGGTACCAGGTCATGATTTTGACCCCTAGCTGGAGGGAGATTAACAATGTTCATCGTTATCCGAGAAATAGGTGTAATACCGTCCGGGACTTCTTGGGGAGGCAGATTGCCAAATTGCAGAAAGATCATGTTGGCTGTGACCGTCTTTTTGCTGTTGCACAGGGTGATGGCCTTAGCATCGATCAGCTCCTGGATCTTCCTCTTCAGTACATAATACGCCTTTGTAGGGTGGTGTATGTATCTATGGAAGATGCAGTACTTGGGCTTGTTAGTACTGCCGACTTCATTAGGCCGCTTCTTCCCAGGAAGGGTAATCTTGCCGCTTTTGACGAGGCACTCGAATATGCTCGGAATATCGTCGTCGTCGAAAGAGTATACTTCAATGGGCCTGAAAGTTCCAGGTTTCGTCTACGTGGTTGCTGCAGTCTTTTTCCTGGACGTATTGATTGCCAGAGCTTTTTTTCCTTTGGAACCACGAGGATAGTCGCTGTTGGAGGATGACCTCTTGCCTCTATCGGAGGCAGAGATCATGATGCCATTATCACGCGCCTTCCGACTGTTGTCCTCGACGGCTACCGCTGAGATGATGAATGAGGGACAATCATGGAACTGATATGGTCCTGTGAACACCAAGATTACAGGAAGAAGGTTCTTCTTGCAAATGTCCACCAATGTCGAGTCTGGAACTCCGGGAGGCATTTGCAAAGTAGCTTGACGAAAATGTTCGATGAAAGTGCGAACGTCCTCTTTTTCCTTCTGCTTCACTTCGATGAGAGAGGACATAGACATGTCCATCCCTCCCTCGTAGAATCGTGCGAAGAATAAAGTCTTGAAGTCTTCGAAGGAAGTAATACAGTTGTCCGCCAGGCTACGGTACCACTGATAAGCCACTCCCGAGAGACAGCCCTTGAACACTCGAGTGAGGAGGGCGTCATTCCCTTGTAATAACACCGTCATCATACTGAAGTAGTTCATGTAATGACTCGGTGATGTTTTTCCCTCGAACAAAGCCATAGTCTGTGGTTTGTATTTAGGAGGAAAAGGGGCCTCTTCCCAGATAGCCGGGTAAGGCTGGTTGATTTCCAATTTCTTGAGCTGATCTTTGTGTTTCAAGGCATCAAATTGGGCTTTCAACTCCCGTACTGCCTGTATCAGATTTTCAGCCGGTAACGGGACCACGGAGAGGTGAGAAATCGGTTGCATCGTAACTCCAACGGGAGGTAATACATTCTCTGAGTGAGGAAGCGGAGGAACTGCTGACTCCTAATCTAGAGCAGGCTCTTGGATCGCGTTGGATGGTGGTAAGTCCACCCCCACACGTATCTGAGTTGGAGGGACCGATGCTTGAGCCATAGCAGCTGTGTGTTGAGTCAGCATCATCTGGTGCATGTTCTCCATCATGGATTGCATCTCTTTCAGAGATATCTCCAGTACAGTAATGCGTTGCTCAGCGCTCCCCGACGGGGAAGCTTTATCGCGTTCATCTCCAATGGCATAAACTCTCATCTCCCTGGGTGTCATTGAAGGATTAGTATAGGTCTCTGTAGAAGTTGACTCTATACTTTTAGTATCTGATTCGGGAGACTGGCGACCCCCAGCATCGGAATCAGAAGAGTACGAAGCCGGTTGTCGTGACTTCGAACGGGTGTTTCGGAATACCCCAGCTTCAGTATTCTTAAGGAGCTTGTTGAATCTCCTTCGGCTCAGAGTTCTAGAGGGATGACGTCTTGAGTTTGATCTTCCTCTAGGTATGTGTGAATCCATGTTTACTGATGCATGTGTGGGCTCTTCTTCCTGGAAAGATGGAGAGTAGCTCAACCGGTCAAAAACTGACTGTTTTGCTTTAGAAAAGTAATAATTAACTACAATCCTATGACTATTACAATAGTGGCCGCTAGGAGGCGTAATAGACATGCTGAAAGATCCCCTATCCTTGTGTTTCTGGATCAGATACTCACGCAGGTCAGGAGGAGTTACAGAAGAAGAAGATGGCTTATTTCTTCTGTTCACCTCAGTGGGCATGCGGATGTTGGGAACCATAGTTTTTCCTGTGCCACCCGTATACAACAGGTTGGCCATCTGGGTAGCGAATAATCCCCGAGGAGTGTGTCTTTTTGCAAATTGAGCCTTTTTTACACTGAGGGGCTTCACCTGGCATAATTTGGAGCTCTGCTCAGGTTGGCGTAAAGCTGAGGAGGTCATCAGTCGGCCATCAGCCTCTCACGTAATCCGGAGGGCGGGCAGATTCTTCCCTTGCTGGCATAAAGGCCGAGAAGTTGAGCAGTCCGCCACTTGCTTTCCCTTGCGTAGACTGCATGGATCATCTACTTTTCCGTGGAGGGCAGATGCATTTTTACTCGCAGAGCGCGTTTGGAATTTCTGATTTGGCGCTAAGGCATTATCAGAAATTCTGTCTGCCACATCATCGATGGGAGACTGGATTTTACGCGCAAAGCGCAGAGTAGACTTCTGGACTAGCACTGAGGCATCGTCAGAAGTTTTGTCTACCATGTCACGGACAAGAGACAGAGTTTTACGCGCAGAGCACGAAGGTTATGCAGCTATAACCTGGTTGGTCGGAGAGATCGGAGAGTCGGCAGGAATAGTAGGGGATGTCTTGGGCATCCAGACCCTACGTAGCTTCCTGTTGTCTTGGACAGAAAGAGAGTGAGAGCTACCCCCTGTTCGAAGCATATCTTCGTAGGCAGACTAGTCGAACTGGACGACCAGGGTCTTCTTCACGGATCCTACGGATACCGCATCGTGTTGAGCAATTGCTTTCTCATCAGAAGAGAAAGACGTCCCCAGCAGAGTCGCCATCTTGTGTTTGATAATAAACGAAAGAAATAAGATAAGGTTTATACAAAACCCGCTCTTAGGTTTACAAATAAGAAGTATAATTAATCCTATACGAGGATGTCAAGTACAATTTTTAATCTGGGTAAATATTGCTATAGGAGTCTGATCTGTAGTCGATCACTTTGTCCCTTGGACCACACGATGATGAAGAAGTGTCATAGAAGACAGAAAACAGCTTCGAAGGTTGCAAAAGAGAGTGGTTGCTCGATGCCAAAGTCGTCGATCACTACTCTTTGCCTGAGCTCTGGATTCTTCTCTCTCAAGGACTCTTTGACTCTTAGTTCCTTGACCTTCAGTTTTTTTGACCTCGGTTCTGACCTTGAGTTTTTTGACCTTGGACCTCTGTCAATAGAGGTCTCTATTTATAGAGTTTTAGTGACAGTAACCATCCAGTCGGCGTAGAAGCCGAGCAGTGGAAAGTATGGCACTTTTTACGCGATGGTTACAATAACCGTTGCCCGCGTATAAATAATCTCCTGAATGAGCGTCTGATACGTGTCCCATTAAGAGATAACACGTATAACTGCTGCGAAGATTATGGCATAAAAGCCACGTAGGTAGTTATCCCTCGCGTAGAAAAGGTTGGCGTAGAAACCAATAACTGTCACTATGGCGTAAAAGCAAAAGAGTTATCAAACCGTCATAGAAGCCGAGTAGGCGTAGAAGCCGAGCAGGCATAGAAGCCAAGTGGGTGTAGAAGCCGAGTGGGAGTAGAAGATAGCTGATCCTCCTCCCTTGACTGAGGCTTTGAGCAAATTCTGGACCGAATAGCTTTAATGTGCACCGATGCAAATGTAGCTTGAGTTGGCATATTTCAAGGAGAAAGCATACAGCATGCTCCCATAGCTGAGAATAGTCTGATGGCGTAATGTACAAAAGTGATGATGTGGACGTCTTGGCCGAAATTATGGCTTTTGGAGATATAATCAAATCTATTGCATTAAATGCAGAGATCTGCCATCATCCTGCGCATTAAATGCAGAGACGTGCCTCAAAGATCTGCCACCATTCTGTGCATTAAATGCAGAGACGTGCCTCAAGGATCTGCCATTATTTCGCATATTAAATGCAGAGACGTGCCTTGAGCCCTGTACGAAGAGCAGTTTTTGACGTGGCAGCCTGTTTGTCTTTTGTGGAGCGTAAATAGCTCACATCTGCCTGTGTAAAACTAGACAGCGTATTCCCTTGTATGCGTAAAAATGGTTTACGCCAAGGAAATTTCACTAAACGACAGTCTGGGTCACTGTGCCACGCCATCATTATAGCCGTCGTCTGGGTAGTCGTGCAGTATTGTTTGTCAGGAGTCAGACGTCAGGTTCACTGCATGATTTGACAGGTTCATTTCGAGGAATACAAAGTGTTCCTCGTACACTTCAATGCTGCATTAAGAGCGGATGAGTTTTACGCCATAAAGGCGATATAGCACCATTTTTACGCTGAAGCAGCCTGGACATACTGCATTACGCGGATAGTGCTTGAGCTTATATTTTACGCTGTACTTAGCGAAAAAGCTCTGTTGTACGCCGATGGCTTTGAAGTTATATTTTACGCCGCCCAGCACTAAAATGCTGCGTATAGCTTTTCAGCATATTTTTTACGCTTCTACAATCGCAGCTGTATGTTGAGTCACTATCATTTGGTGCATACTCTTTATTATGGTATGCATCTCTTTAAGTGATGTTTCTAATACAGTTATGCGTTGTTCAGTACTTTCTGATGGGGAAGCTTCTTCATGTTCATCTCCAACAGTATAAACTCCCATTTCTCTGGATGCCACTGAAGGATTAGTATAGATCTCTGAAGAGATTGAGTCTATACTTTTAGCATCAAATTCAGAAAACTGGCGATCACCAGTGTCAAAATCTGAAGAATATGAAGCTAAATATCGTGACCTCGAGCGGGTGTTTCAAAAAACACCTTCTTCAAAAGTCTCGATGAGTCTGTCAAATCTCCTTTGACTTAGAGTTCTAGAGGGATGACGTCTTGAACTCGACTTTCCTCTAGGAATATGCGAAGCCATGTTTACTGAAGCAAATATTGGTTCTTCTTCCTGTAATGACAAAGAGTAGTTCAACTGGTCGAAAACTGACCATTTTGCTTTAGAACAACAACAATTAATTACAACCTTATGACTATTACAACAATGTTCTCTAGGGAGTGTAATAGATATATTAGGAGATCCCCTGTCTTTGTATTTCTGGATCAAGAAATCACGCAAATCAAGGAGAATACCAGAAGAATAAGAAGAATAAGGCTTATTCTGTCTTTTTACATCAGTAGGAATATGAAGATTAGGAACCATAACCCTTTCTCTGCCATAGGAATACAGCAGTTCACCCATGTGAGTAGCATATGATCCATCATCTGTCTGAGAAGCGTATTTTCTTGTGAAACAGGTCTTCTTTACGCGAACAGACTTATCCTAAGTTTTGCATAGGTTCGCGTAAAACAGGGAAAGTCCTCAAATGGCCTCCAGCGTCACGCGTAATCTGAAGAGTGGAAACTTTCTTCTCTTGTGGGCGTAAAAGCCTAGACGTTGGAAGATTTGCTACTTATTTTCCCTTGATGTGAACAAAGGGTACATCTGTCTCATCATAGACGGCAGATGTATTTTTATGCGCAAGGCACGTTTAAAATTTCCAAATTGGTACTGAGGCCTTTCCAGAGATTTTGTCTGCCACGTCACAGACGGAAGACGAAGGTTTACGCGCAGGGCACGTCTGAGACTTCTGGATTGGCACTGAGGCATTTCCATAAGTCTTGTCTACTATGTTATAAACAGAGACAAAGTTTTACGCACAAGGCGTATTTGAGACTTCTGGATTGGCACTGAGGCATTGCCAGAAGTGTTGTCTACCATATTACAACGAAAGACAAAGTTTTACGTCCAGGGCGCGTCTGAGACTTCTGGATTGGCACTGAGACATTGCCAGAAGTCTTGTCTACCACGTCACAGACGGGAGACAAATTTTTACGCCCAGGGCGTGTTGGCTGTGTTGTCACAACCTTTTTTATTAGTATGTGAGAGCTTACAGGAAGGGTAGAGGATGTCTTAGGCATCCATACTTTACGCAGCTTCCTGTTGTTCTGGACAGAGGAGGAATGAGAGCCACCCCCTGTATGAAGCATGTCTTCATATGTAGATTGGTCAAACTGGATGACCAAAGCCTTCTTCGCCGATCTGACGGATACAACATCGTGTTGAACAATTTTTTTCTCGTTAGAGGAGAAAGTTATCCCTAGCAGAGTCGCCATTTTTGTTTGGATAAACAAAAAAGAGAGGTTTATACGAAACCCTTTTTGTTTACAAACGAGAAAAGAGAGAAGTATAATTAATCCTATACAAGGATATTAAGTACAATAAAATGATTCTAGGAAAGTATTGCTATAGAAGTCTGATCTGTGGTCGATCACTTTGTTCCTTGGACCACACGATGATGAAGAAATCCTGTAGAAGAAGCTTCGAGAGTTGTAAGTAGGCTCGAATTCCTGTTGCCAAAGTTGTCGGCCAAAACTCTCTGTCTAAGCTCTCTTTTCTCTCTGATCTCTGGTTGTGCCTTTGCCCTTTTTGTCCCTTTACCCTGTGACCAGGGGTCTCTATTTATAGAGATCAATCAAATGACTGCCAGGTTGGCGTAAAAGCCAAGCAACTGTCTTGTTGGCGTAAAATGCCAAACTGTCAAGAAGATTGCATCGTTTATGCTGCGGTTATGATAACTGCTACCCACGTTCTAATTATCTTCTGAATATGCGTATGACACGTGTCCCTTTATGAGGCAACACGTATAACTGCTTCTCGAAGATCATGGCATACAAGCCACGTAGGTAACTGCCCCTGCGTAAAGATGGTTGGCATAAAAGCCAAATAACTGTCTTCTGGGCGTAAAAGCCAAATAACTGTCTTGTTGGCATAAAAGACCAAACTGTGAAGAAGAAGACTTCTTTTACGCTATGGTTATGATAACTGCTACCAAAGTTTCCATAGTCTTCTGAATCTGCGTATGACATGTGTCCCTTTATGAGGTAACGTGTATAACTACTTCTCGAAGATCATGGCATGCAAGCCACGTAGGTAACTGTACCTTGTGTAAAGATGGTTGGCGTAAAAGCCAAATAATTGTCTTGTTAGCGTAAAAAGCTAAACTCTATGCAAAACTTGATGATTCATGAATAATAGATAATCAGCATAAAATAGTCAATTATCCGTCACGACTGAGGTCTTGAGCGTATTCTGGGCTAAATAGCCTTATTATGTACCTTTGCAAATATAGCCGAGTTGGTGTATTTCGAGGAGATAGCATACGGCGTACTCCTATAGTTAAAAATAGCCTGGTTGGCATAAAATGCAAGGATGGTGATGTGAGCGTATTAGCCACAGTTTTAGCTTTCCCAGTCATGACAAAATTTAAAAATAGAACAAAATATTGTGCATTAAATGCAGAGATATGTCTCCATGTCGTGCATTAAATGCATAGATATACCTCGAGCTCTGTACGAGAAACAGCTTTTGACGTGGCATCTGATTTTGTCTTATCTTGAGCGTAAAAATTTATTTTTATCCATGTAGAATAGGTAGCGTATTCTTTGAATGCGTAAAAATAACTTGTATCAAGAATATGTCACTAAACGACAACCTGGGTCTCTGTACAAAATCATCATCACATCCGTCCTCTCGATCATCGTACAGTACTTTTGCCAGGTGCCAGGTTCACTGATTTGTCTGACAAATTCATACGAGGAATACGAAGAGTTTCTCGTACAACTTTATGCTGCATTAAAAATAAACGTATTTTAAACTTTATGCAGGAAGGTATAGCAACCTTTTACGCCGAACAGCATTGAAGCTCTGTTTTACGCGGACATCTCTGAAGCTCTGTTTTACGCGGACAGTTCTGAAGCCATATTTTATGCCACACAGCCTTGAAGCTATGCTTTACGCGGAAGCCTTTCTTTACGCCATACAGCCTTAGAGTTCTGTTTTACGCGTACAGCTCTGAAGTTTTATTTTATGCGGACAGTCATGAAGCTCTATTTTACGCTGACTTGATATATGTTGGGGGTTTTGACTATATAATATGCATACAATTCCCCAGCGTATTTTATACTTCTACACCTGGTAGCTGTTATTGTAGACGAATTCTACTAAGTGTATATGGTCCTTCTAAGATCCTCCAAAGTCGATCATGCACGCTCTCAACATATCCTCTAGTATCTGTATCGTGCGCTTTGACTGGCCATCAGTCTGTAGATAATATATAGTGCTGAACTTGAGATGAGTTCCTAGACTCTCCTGCATACTCTGTCAAAAATATGACGTGAATCTGGAATCATGATCCGATACAATACTGACAGGCACTCCCTGTAGTTGTACTATCTGCCTCATATACATATCAGCTAATATCTCTATGGACTTGCCAACTCTGAAGGGCAAGAAATGTGCAGACTTGGTGAGTCGGTCTAGGACAACCCAAACTGTATCCTTTTCGCTAGGGCTCCTCGGGAATCATGTGACAAAGTCCATGGTAATGTGTTCCCACTTCCACTCGAGAATGGGAAGTGGCTGCAATAGTCCTACAGTTCTCTGATGTTCAGCCTTGATTTACTGACAGACTAAACATCTCGCCATGAATCTTGCAATCTCTCTCTTCATCCCATGCCACCAGTAATATTGTCTCAAATCTTGGTACATCTTCGTATCTCCGAGATGAATAGAATAAATTGAGCTATGAGGCTCGGTCATCAATCCTGGTGTAGCTCACCACTCGGAACGTATATGTGATCTCCACACCTTAATGTTCCATCTTCATGAATCCTGAGTCCCGTCTGCATGCCGGCCTCTGTCCTCTCTCGCAGTCGTCAAAATCTCGCATCTGTAGGCAGGGCTGCTCTGATCCTCTCAATCAATATAGACTAAACCTCAAGACTGGCCATCTGACCATCCATTCCTAGTAATACAATCTCTATCCCAAGATCCTCTAGCAATTGTCGCTGAGTCGTCAAAAAGTATGCCATGGGCTTCCTGCTTAAGGTATCTGCTATTATATTCGCCTTGCCAGGGTGGTACTGCAACTCTATATCATAACCTGTCATCAACTCTAGCCAGCGCCTCTGTCTTATTTTGATCTCCTTCTGAGTGTAGACATACTTCAGACTTATGTGATCTGTGTAAATCTTAACACGTTCTCCATAAAGGTAGTACCGACATAGCTTCAGTGCAAATATCATCGCAGCTAGTTACAGATCGTGCGTCGGATAGTTCTTCTCATGAAATCTCAGCTGTCTCGATGCGTAGGCTATCACTTTGCCTTGTTGCATCAGTACACATCCTAATCCGCTCCCAGACGTATCATTGTACACTGTAAATCCTACCGATCCTGAAGAAAGTGTCAAAATTGGTGCTGACGTCAGACGCTTCTTCAGCTCATCGAAAGCCGTCTGACACTCTTTGGTCCAGATAAACTCCTCGCCTTTATGCGTCAGTCGCGTCATGGGCGTAGCAATCCTCGAGAAATTTTCCACGAACCTTTGATAATATCCGGCAAGTCCGAGAAAACTCCTAATCTCTGTAACTGATGTAGGGGTAGGCCACGTCTCTACTGCAGCTATATTCTCTGGGTCAACTGGTAGTCCATCTCCGGTGATTATGTGTCCCAGGAATGATACTCTATCCAAGCAGAACTCACATTTGCTGAGCTTGGCGTACAGCCTCTCCTGCCTCAGCGTCTCCAACACAATCCTGAGATATCTCTCGTGCTCCTCTTGGCTCTTGGAATATACCAAGATGTCATCGATAAATACCACCACGAACTTATCTAAGTACTAGTGGAAAACAATGTTCATTATACTCATAAATACTACTAGCGCATTGGTTAAACCAAACAACATGACTAGAAACTCATAGTGCCCATACTTCGTCCGAAAAGCCATCTTCGGAATGTCCTTTCTCCGTATCTTGATCTGATGATAACGGGATCTGAGATCGATCTTTGAGAATACACATACACCACTAAGCTGATCAAATAAATCATCGATGTGCGACAGTGGATACTTATTCTTTATCGTTACTGCATTTAACGCCCTGTAATCGATACACAAGCGTACGTCCCGTCATTCTTCGGCACAAATAAAATGGGTGCTCCCCATGGAGATACACTAGCCCGACTGAAACCCTTGTCTAAAAGATCTGTCACCCCCATATTTTAGATTAGGGGTATTTTTTGTCTTTTTATAATTAATGTATAAATGATTGCATGATAATTAATTATATTTAAATTGCTGTAATTTTATTTTATTGTTGCGCCTTACCGTTGCTTCGATATTTGGAGCGCTACCCTAGCCATTGCCTTCCAACAAATTTCACAACCTTGTCCTAGACGTGCCCGTCTTCCGTTCTGACCTTTGTGTAACTCATAAATATATTTTCTTGTGCTTTATTTTAGTCGCACAATATTCGTCGTGGACGTTTATTTTAAATTCCAAATAAATCTAACTTTGTATCTTTGTGCGTTCCAATCGAAATTGGAGACACAATCTCGATCCATTTTATGCAACCCAAATTAGGATAATATTCTATTCTGAGTCTTCATCATTCATGACACTTATGTCCCACTTAATTTCAGCCCCTTGTACTTCTAATTTATTTTAGAACACCAATTGTATTAAATTTTAATTAAAATAAAACCATAAATCCTAGTTCAATTTTCCAATTGTTGGACACTTTTATGCAAAAGTATATTAAGGTGTCTACCCCGTTGGACACAACACGTGAATATACTTATTTCTCCTTCCTGTATATTTTTTCACAAATTTTGGAAGTATGTAATTCAACATCAACCTCCTTGAACCTATAGCCCTCCTTTCATTTTGAACCATGTCAAGCATAGCCCATTAAAATACCTACATGACAACCCAAGCCCAATTCTAAGAGAGTGTTGACCAAGGTCAAACTTTTCAAGGTCAAACCAACCCCCCCTTTATGTATAAATATTCCTTTCTTTTTTTTTCTTTTTTTCCCAACACCTAAAATTTCTTCCCAGCCGACATACAACCCATCTCCTATTTTTCTTCTTCATCCTTATCCTCTGGTCAGCTTCACCTCTCTTCCCTACTCTGGCCTCAGCCCGGTGGACAACCCCGATGCCGTCCTTCCTCAGCCGACCCATTCCCGGCCACCTTCCCACCGGAGCCCGACGCAGCCCAACCCGCCTCCACTTGACCAGTCCCCCCTCTGCCTGGGCTAACCCGACTGTAAGACGCCGCCCGACTTCATCCCCTCCACGATACCGGAGCAGCAGCACCCATTACTCCGTCAACCCGTCGTCCTCCACGGATCTCCACCTCGACCTTCTTCAACTCGCCCTGCCTCCGAAGACCATTCCTGCCTCTCCTCGTCGACAGGACCTCGTCCAGACCCGTTGAACCTCGTCGAGCAGCACCTTGTCGACCCCGTCGTCGATCTTTATCCCATCACCGTCTCCTCCTACTCGATACCACCGAGCACCACCCTCCGCCCCCACGACGAGCAGCCTGAGCCGCTGAACCAAACAACGCCGCCTCGCCATACTCGTCGTCGACTGCACCGCTGCCCCGTTCTCCTCCTCTTTCCTCCGCCTAAGCCGCTGTGCTCGATCCCGACCATGCCTGAACGACCTCCCCGCCGGAGCTGAAGCCCAACCCCCGACCCCGCTGCACATCCCGACCACCCGCAGAGCCTCCCTGCTCTCTTCTCCGTCGAGCACAACCTCGACAGCAGCCTCGACTCCCTGCTCTGTCCACCTCTACCACCATGACAGTCCGAGCATCACATGAACTCCCTCAACCACCATCATGACTCTGTCGACCTTCTCCTGACCATCACCTTCACCATCATCCTCACCATGATCATCACCATCATCTTCACCATCATCTTCACCATTATCATTTTTATCACCATTCACCATCATCATCGTCGTCATTATTATCATCAACACCATCACCATCGTCATCATCATCATCATCACCAACGTCGTCATCATCGTCGTCATCAACATCGCTGTCATCGTCGATCTCGTGCACGTGCACAGGTTTGTTCCTGTCCTCCTTTTCGTCATTTCATGTGATTGTGTGTATATGGGTAGTATGTATGTACGTATTAGCATACACATTAGTATATGTTTAAATGTATATTGGTATATATATACATAGTATATTTCTCAATTGGTATATATATACATATGTATATGTATTGTATAAGTATTCCCTATTATATGTTTAATATTTGTACATATAGTATAATTCTATTAAGTATATATGCATATATCTATTATATATGTAATTAATAAGTATTATTGTTATTGCTAGATAATTATATGTATATATATATGTGTACTAGGTGACCCAAGCGTAATTACGGATACCCCGTAGTAACATTGACCTGTGACCATGTAACATGTTAGTAGACTGCTATATGTACACTGACATACTGGTAAGACCCGTATCATTTTGACTGTCTGTTTTATACAGCAATTACAAATGCGACGGTGCAATTGGATGCACACTTGACCCTAGTTGACCAGTGTCATACCTAGCATAGCCCTGAGTTTAATGTATTTATGATTGTGTGTTAGTATAATGTATGATACAATATTATATTATTTAATGATGTCTATAGGATTGTTGGATTGTTCAGACAAAACTTCGAAATCAGGTTATTGGTATTGCCAGCAGTAGGACCCCAGGCGAGTACATTCTCTGACAGTTTCAATTATGTTGATTATCTCTATGATTCTAGTTGTATGGCGTACATGATTCTGACACTGTTGTATACACGATTTGGCATCATCGAGACCTGTCACGAGGAGTCGTGATTGGAATCCATCATGCTAGCTGGGGAATGGGAAAATATTAGTAGCTTATGTGGTGCCCCGTTCCCCCTATTCGGGGAGCGCGGCTAAGAAATACTAGACGGTATCGTTCGATCGGGATAGATTGAATCAAGAACTCATTCTCGTTATGGATTTGTTTCTTCGGAATCGATTCCACGGGATCGGGGCGTGACATGTTATATACCTCAACGAAATTGTTCGACTCCATGGCGTGCCCGTATCTATAGTCTCCGATAGAGATGGTCGATTTATATCACGTTTCTGGGGAAGCCTGCAGTCAGCAATGGGGACGAAGTTAAAGTTTAGCTCCGCCTACCATCCGCAGACCGACGGCCAAACCGAACGTGTCAACCAGATCCTCGAAGACATGCTGCGACTCTACGCCTTGGACACGAAGACTAGTTGGGACCTTCATCTGCCTCTAGCCGAATTTGCTTACAACAATAGCTATCAATCAAGCATTCAAATGGCGCCGTATGAGGCATTATACGGGCGGAAGTGTAGATCTCCTATCTGTTGGGACGAAGTTGGGGAGAGGCAAGTACTTGGCCCTGAGCTCGTGGAGCAGACCGTCCAGAAAGTTCGGCTGATTCGGGACAGATTAAAGATAGCTCAAAGTCGTCAGAAGAGCTATGCGGATGTTCATCGGAGACCGCTAGAGTTTCAAGTAGGCGACCGGGTATTCCTCAAGGTCTCGCCCATGCGAGGGGTCAGCAGGTTCGGAGCGAAGGGAAAGCTAAGTCCACGATTTGTCGGCCCATTCGAAATACTAAAGCGGGTTGCCTCAGTTGCTTATCAGATTGCCCTACCACCATCCCTATCTGACGTACATGATATATTCCATGTTTCCCAACTTAGAAAATATGTGTACAATCCAAGCCACGTGGTAGACCTGGGACAACTGAACCTTCAGCCCGACTTGACGTATGTAGAACCACCGGTACAAATTTTGGATAGAAAAGAAAAGCTGCTTCGGACCCGTTCGGTTCCTCTAGTGCGCGTGCTTTGGCGGAATCACTCTGCCGAAGAATCTACTTGGGAGCTCGAATCTGATATGAGGGAACGGTTCCCCTCATTATTTCATAGTGGTAGGTTCTATTCCTTAAGTTTCGGGACGAAACTTCCAATTAGTTGGGTAGGATGTGGTGCCCCGTTCTCCCTATTCGGGGAGCGCGGCTAAGAAATACTAGACGGTATCGTTCGATCGGGATAGATTGAATCAAAACTCATCCTCGTTATGGATTTGTTTCTTCGGAATCGATTCTACGGGATCGGGGCGTGACAGCTTATGTGATCATACCCAACTCTACTTGCATCATAGCTCACCCACACCTCACGTCGGTGCAGCCTGACCATTATATGCCTCATAGCCTGTTATGTATGATTAGCCTGACTATTGCTTGCATCATAGCTATCCGGATGGTTAGTCTGACCTTACATGAATCATAGCTAGTCATACATAGCAAGCCTGATTAGTCCCAAGCCGATCACATGATATGCTAATATTTTACACACTTAGCTAGATGTTCTTGACATGTATCTCTAGTATATTGATCTAGCATTCCTTATATTCTAGTTATTGTTCTAGCATCCACTGATATTCCAGTTCATGGTTCTAGTATACACTTGTATTTATGTTCATTGCTAGTGCACCATTGATGATGACATATGCTCCAGTATTTCTATTTCTAGTATATTCATGCTCACCAGTATCCCTTATTTCCAGTACATATATCCATCTTGTATTTTTTTACACTATATTATAGTTTTTGTCAATATACATGGAACTGCTGTTAGTGTTTGTACTTTGCTCCAATCCTGACTGGATATTTTTTCCAGACTGTGACATAGAGGACTTATTTTCGGCATACTTGGAGATTTGGATGTATTGATTGCAGGTTAGACTATTTATTGTTGTTAGACTTGTGTTGTATTTCATTTATTTTCTTCGATATCTCATCATGCTCTAGTTTCTGTGATTGAGTATTCCATACTATATTGTGATATATGTGTCTCCTTATGGAGTTGGATATTCATGTGAGATTGATTAGCTAGTATTGTGACCTAAACAACGTTCTACCGTCGATGCTGCGGTGTAGGCTGGACGTACCCACGTACTTATGCCCCAAATTTTGGGTGCAGGTCATGATAAGATCCTCTAGTATGGACCTTCAACTCAACCAACTCTATCGGTGCTAGTCTGTAGACGGAGAAAATAACTGGCTCGGCTCTGGGAGTCAACTCTATAGCAAACTCTATCTCTCTGTCAGGTGGCAGGCCTGGAAGATTCTCTAAAAACATATCCTCAAACTCTGATATAATGTGGGGGTACACCGGTTCATCTTTTGCAATATGTGCCCCTAAGGTAGATTAGCCCCATGCTCCTGGGCTCCAGAAGAAACTCAAACTCAGGGTAATCTGGTGGTCTAAATATAGTGCAACCACGTCGACAATCTAGCGTCGCATGGTATTGGCTCAACCAACTCATGCTAGGACGATGTCATAGCCTAGACTTAACCTTATAATAAATTCTCTCGTTCTGTTTATAATACTAATCCTCCAAAAGAAAAATTCTTCCTTGCCTAATGTATAATTTCTCTTCTCCTCAAAATTTTTCCTAAAATTGTATTCCTCAAATTTCTTATTTCTGTTATTTATTGCTCCGGGTCATATAGTACATTTATAATAATGGTATCACCCAAGCACATACTAGAATTTTTGGTATCAGATCATTATCTCCTCTAGTCCATAATATCGTTCTTGGTATCGCTATCATATATAACAACTAATTTCTAGCATCGGGCTATGCATTTCCATAAATTATTCTAGAGGGTTATGATCAACAATCTTTCTAGCTTCCAGTACTTCCCAAATCACCGTTATCTCAAGTAGGGTTTTACCAGTTCTAAGGACATACTACTGGGTCCAATTTACTTGCTAACATTCTTTACTAGTTCTAGCATCCAAAAAGAACCTATCAGCCCACCCTACTGAGGGTAACAATCTTCTCAGATATTTTTGCATAAATCATGTCTTCTGCCGTCTTAACTACGATCTTCTTCTGGAGGGAACCATCAGGCACAAGCGTTCGTCCTTCCGAAATAAAAGAAGATGAGAACAAGGATAATGATATTGATAAAAAAATAAACAAATATAATTTGCAAGTCCAAGGGCGATAATCAATTACAAGGAGATTTTTTAAAAATTGATTATGGATCGAGATCCTATTCAACAATAAATCCTAAACTGCAGGCTCGTTTGGTACAGTAACATAACCAAAACGATAAGCTCAGACCTGCATAGGCCACCACAAAAATATGTCACGCCCCAGTCCCAAAATACGTAGGACCGGGAATACGCAACGTGCCAGCTACGCATTCAACCAGACTCTGGTCTGACCCGAATACGTATGAGCTGTGTAATAAAGGTCACTAACTAATAATCCAGAAAATATAAACATCTATGTTTCAATCCACAATGAACAGAAATATACAAGAAAG
The DNA here is from genome assembly GCA_036927795.1 of Iris macrosiphon. Classification (NCBI taxonomy): domain Eukaryota; kingdom Viridiplantae; phylum Streptophyta; class Magnoliopsida; order Asparagales; family Iridaceae; genus Iris; species Iris macrosiphon. The sequence goes on along the minus strand of JAYESA010000009.1, from coordinate 81,919,273 downwards.
AGCTGCATGTGCTAAATTCGACCGCCCAAAAACACACAAACTCGAATAGACTCGAGAAGGAATATGAGTCTATAAAAACTAGGCTACAATAGCAGATGAATAACAATATGAGTAAAATAATTATAATGCCGGTAGAAGTGATATGAGTACCTGATACCAATGCCCGCAAGACAAGCAACTCCATCAGCAACTCCAAATGCTCCGTAATCATCTATGCTATAAAACTGGCAGGGAACCAGATCCTCAGAGGGACGTAACAAGGTACAAAAATACAGCATGCCAAAGTATAACAGAAAGTACAAGTGCAACGATGGTATAATCTAGCATAACCACCTAAGTGTGACACAGTTTGAAGATAATATTTGACGTATGGGCTGTCTAAAATAAAATCGTAGCTTCGGACACGGAGATACACGGGACGTACCGCAGCTCTGGGCAAAGAGTCACACGGGTGATACTACTACTTTGAATATAGGAACACTACATCATCATGACATATACATATATAAGCGTGTACAGAGGAGCCCAAATGTCTAGTAACTGTCTTCCCCTTCCCAAGTGGTCAATGATTGTGCGCTGAACCTGAACCTCTATCTAGCAGTCTCGTCATATAGAAGTAACTATCATCGAACACCCTAAGGTCGTCTCATTCATTGGTCATGATATCAGTATCAGGATACAGGAAATCTGGCATGATAACAGTGTATGGATGTGTCCTAGGGTTATGATATACACAGGTACATAGATCAAGGTATTGTGAATCATCTATCACTCGTTACTAGACGTTACCGACGAACGTCTGCACCCGGTTGTGATCCGGATGCGAAGTAACGATTCTAATCACGCATATAATGCATATAATAAAATAATAAATATCTGGTAACTGAAATACAGGATGGTAAGGTACACTTGCCTGGATCCTGCTACTGAAGATGGGCCTCCGGTACAACATCCAAGTCCGCGGGTCCCGTAGTACCTAGAGATGAGGTACAAGATCAATCAATAAACTATCACAAGGCTGAAATAAGATGTGACACACGTCTAATCATATGTTCAAACTCAGTTACAACTTACATGGACACGAAGCTACAGGGTTGACCAAGGTTGACTAAAAGTATGTTACATCTAATCTAATTAATTATCTGTACGATATCATCAAACCAAACCTCAATCTTACTATATTTATTACGCTGTTCGGTAGTTCAAACCATGATCAAATCCTCAGTTTTACCCCGAGTCTTCACAGACGTTGACATGCATATTCAATTATCATCCTCAAATAAATTAATTATTAGTTATTTGAACCCTCAATTATAAAAATCATCAATGAATTATTTGAACATCATTTCACATACACCTATCTACTCCTCTATCATTCCATTATTAGTTGTCATCTCTTAATAAATGACCCATATTTTGATATCACAACACAGTCAACCTGTCAACAATGCATATAACAATAAACCATAAAATCCAAAGTAGCATTCACCAACCCTAAGGCTCGATAATAACCAAAGTTTTGATATCACATACCATTTTACCATAATTTTAATCCTGCCCCTCAATAACCATCAAACTGCATAAAAACCTGAGATCTCACATCTAGCATTTATCAACCCTAAACTCAATATATATCATTCAACCCTCAAAAGCAGATATTTCATAACATCGAACTAAAATACCAATGCATACACATACCTTCAAATGCATGTAATAAACCGTAAAATCTCGTATAGCAACCCTTAAATAAATCTATATCATTTACGACCATTCATGCATATTATACTATGAAATAAACCTTAAATTCACATGCCTATTCAACACAACCCTAAAGCTAACTCAACTATAAAGCAATACAAAGAATACACTACAAGGAGAGGGGAGTATTCACCTCGGCGAAGTGGTGGTGGTGCTGGCCGGTCGCTGTGGTCGACGTCGGGTAGCGAGTCTCGCTGGAGGGGGAGGTTGAGATGGTGTGGGTGTTGATGGTGATGAGGATGCTGGTGGTGGAGAGTGGTGATGCTGGTGGTGGAGGGTAGTGATGCTGGTGGTGGAGTCAGAGTGAAGGGAGGTCGGGTGAGGCCGGTTGAGGCTGGTACCCGTACCCGAAAAATCGGGCATGAGTCATGGGTACGTCCAGCCTACGCCGCAGAATTAGCAGTAGAATGCTATAAAGGTCCGTTCTAGGTCACAATCTATATATCCCACAAAATCTGTCAATATAACCTCTCCAAAAAGAGGGCAACCATGCAGTATATATATGCCTCAATCACAATAACTAGGGGAAGAGTAAAAGCACGATAAGATATCACAAAAAAAAGAACCAAAGAGAGCAATACAATATCCAAATATACAGTCCAAGTCTAAAGTCTACAACATCACAGAAGCAACAAAATAATAAATACAGTCATCCAAAATAGCAACTGATAACAACCCAGGAAAACTCACCTAGCTAACTATGGTGCTAACGGCGTGTCCTCGACGGGCTCCTACTCAGTCTCTGGGTCACAACACTCCTCGACGCCCGGCCAGTAGAATGTCGGGCAAAAGTTCTCAGGATCCTCTAGAAAAAATATGCCCAGTCAGGACTAGAGCGAAGTACATAACTCTGAAAGCAACTCCAAATACATGCTAAGGTGTATATGACTAGCAATATAAAAGTATACAAGATGCACAGGAAAATAAATACATGGTGGAGCAGATAAAGTAGCTGTAATATATAACTGAAGAATAATACAAGTAGTAGAGAAGTAACTGCATGTGAGAATCATGGGAATACTAGCTAAGTGCCTTGAGCACAAGTTCGTTATGTGATCGGCTTAGGTTGCACATAAATAATCTACGATAACTCCATTATGCGTGAGTTGCATAACCGATATACACATGAATACTGTTTGGCTTTGATCACATAACCAACTCCTACTCCCCTACCCCACTGATACTCTTGGATCCAACCACGACACACTACATACATGATAAATAACTTGTGCACATGAAGGCGAGAGCACACGAAGCACATGATAGCACATGATGAAATATACGTGATAGAGTACCCGCTGAACACGGTAAGGAGGATAACATCTCATGACGGGATCTAACTTGTACCAGCTCATGAAACAATATGTCAGAATCAAGTATTACAGTTCTAGAACAGGTGATATATATGCTATTATAAAATAAAAACGATCAGAGGTAGGTACTCGCCTGACGTCCTGAGCAACTGATGAGGATCGAGATCCGGACTGGCGTCGCAAGAACCTATTACGAAAAATAAGGTTAAACGGGATTCTAAAGAGTTAAACTGATATAAAATAACTAAAAATAAGGTTCTAGGGTTATTCTAGGTCGAACGGGTCAAACCGGTAAAATTTGGATCAAAAAGTCAACTTGGGGTCCAAAAAGTCAACTCTGGGTCAAAACTAGGTCAAACGTTGACTTTTGCGGTCAACGAGGGCAATTATGGTCAATGCTAGGTCAAACTAGGATTCCCCTAAAATTCTAGGTCAAAAATAGCTCATTAAGCTAGTAAACCCTCAACCTCGCCTCCTTGAGATACCGGGATACTCTTGGTATCCAATACCTCGACCTAAGCTATGCACCCCGCCTAAAATCCACTAACACCTATGCTAGCACGCGTAAATATATACACATATACATAAAAATCCAACTCTAAACTTATACCTAGGCAAACACTCAAAACCTTACCCGATACTCAATACCTTGGGTATCTCAAGGTATTGAGATACCTTGATATCTCAAGGTATTGAGATATCCCCCTCTCTAACACTAACCATCTAGCTAGTTATCTATGTATATACATATACACCTAGGTAATATATCTAGACTACTACATATATAAACACATATGTATATATGTATATACCCACATATTTATAATATATAACCACACATACACAATTACATATAACCCTTACCTCATATATATATATATATATATATATATATATATATATATATATATATATATATATATATATATATATATATATATATATATATATACTTATACTAAACTATCTATCTATCTATCTATCTATACATATATATATAGATCTCTCTCTCTCTCTCTCTCTCTCTCTCTCTCTCCCTCTCACTACTTGCTGTTACTAAAGCAAGCTGCTGCTCGCCACGCCACGCCAAGCTGCTGCTGCTGCTGCAGTGGGCTGCTGCTGCTGTGCTTCAGTTGGCTGCTGCCTCGCTGCGCTTACTGGTCTCCGCTGCTGCTGCAGCTCCTCGACACACCACACACACACACAAACACGCAAGCGCACACACACACACACTTATGGATATATATATTTTGTCATGACCCGCACCCGGAAATTTCGGCACGAGTGCGTGGGTACGTCCAGCCTACGCCGCAGAGTCGGCGGTAGTACGCTGTCTAGGTCAAATCCATATTTGCTAAACTAGCTCATTCATAATTAACATAGGCAAGATAATAATAAGAACAGAAACTTAAGATTGCAACTGAAATAAATACGACAACAGATTCAAATATTTTAGTACAGAAATTCAGAATGAAATCGGGGACAAACCCGATTACTAAGATAAGAAATAGAAATAAAAGATAGCTACTGCTAGCTACTCTGCAGCAGGGGTTTCCTGGGTGGGATCTGGCTCCTCATAAGTATCATCTGTACCCTCATAGGGACCATAATATGTAGCGGCATGGTCCTCATCATCGCCTAAATCAACAGATCCAGTCAGGAAAGGAGCAGAGTACACAGTGCACAACAAGATTAAACTAAATATTTATGACAATTAAATTGAATATCATGTTGAGAAACTGCATAACAGAATATCATTATCTCAGAGTTAAAGCTGTAAACAGGAATATGAGAAAATAGAAATAAATGAGACAGGAAATGAACTACAACAGTCAGCAAGAAGTATAACATGACCAGAAACTATCTGTGTGAACTTGTGTTTGTTTTTAGAATACATAGTTGGCATGTAGGGGTTTATAAGGCTAATCCGGCCGTCATAAACGGCTATTAAATAGGGAAAATCGAGATCCGGCTGAGGTACAGTCGTGTACCAACAGCTATTAAACATGGCAGGGGAAAGGGTAAACTACATGCCTTCTAGTATTCTCCCACCCGACATGAAAAACAAGACATGAACTCCAATATTCAAGACATAAAATCCAGTATTTCTAATACTAGGTGTAATCATCAAGGGTACTAGTAAGGCAGGGAATTAATTATCATAATATAAAGATTTAACTTGAAGTGCAGGTACTTGCTTGTTGTTTGGATCTGATTAATTTGTTCTTAGGGAAATTTCCAGAGATGAGTCCAAAAGCTAAAATAGACATTACCATCACGCTCAGAAGATGTCAAATAGCTAGAAATGCCTGTCCTTGGGTCCAATTTAGAGACAAGGGCAAAAACGGCAGTTTCGGGTCAAAACGGGGTCCGCCGGTGGGCCCGCTTTGCACCGAAAAATGTGTCCGGGTCAAAGGTCTCCAAATTTACCAAACTTAGTGTTAACAGGTCAGGAACGCTGATACGAACTCAATGGAACTTCCAGATTTGGATTCCGATGAGCCGAACACAAAATCGCCCGTCGAGCGGGGCCTGTGGGGCTCACGACACGCGATTTCGTCAACGTTCTCAGAATCGAACCAAACTTGACCCACAGAAACAGCGTATCGCTACAAGTCCGATGGCGCAAGTTTCATCTCGATCTGACGAGTGTACCAGAAGTTAGGGCAAAATACTGAAAAGTCGGATACGGGGCGATGTTCGCGGATACGCGTTGATTCCGGTGTGCACGCACACCCGAATCAGCTTCCGTGAAATCTCACACGTCCGTATCGACGACGCACACGTATCTGTGAAGACCGCACGCGACCAAGTCGTCCCGTTTGGTGGGGCACACTCAGTTCCGGGGTGAAACAGTGTCTGGTTTTTCCTGTTTTTGGATCGCGGTGTGCGATCACCACAGGAAGCGATGCCCCGAGCGGTTTATCCGGGCACCGAGAGTGTCATACAGGCTTCACGTAAAAATTTACAGAATCGAAAATGGAGATACAGGGTGCAAGATACGAGTACCTGAACCGGCTCTGAAAATCGGGAAAAACCGTGTCGTGTCCGACACGGAGATTGGGGAAATTAGGGTTAGGGTTCTGCGGGTGGCCGTAGACGGCGGGGGCCGGCCGGAGGGGCGCCGGAAAGGGTCGGGGAAGATTCGCCGGGGCTGGGCGGAGCCGGTGGTCGGCGGCGCGCGGGGAGGAGGGGCGGCCGGAGGCGGCTGCTCGCGTGTCCGGGCTGCTGCGGGTCGATCTGAGGAAAGAGGAGGAGAGGGGAGGAGGTGCTGGCTGAGGGAGGAGTACGGCGGGTCACCAGAGCTAGGGAAGCCGGCGGCGAGGGTTAGGGTAAAAAAAAATATGGGAGGAGGAAGAAGAAGAGGGGGGGATTTATAGGGCTCCGGGCGGGTGTCGTGGCCACGTTAGGCGGCGCTGGAGGGGCGGGGGGGTGCGTGCCGGCGGAGGCGGCGGAAGATCCGGGCGGCGGCCGGGGGAAACGGTCGCACAGACGTGGGAGAAGGGATGAGGGAAACGGGTCGGAGGCGGGTCGGGTCCGGGCAGACCCGACCCGACCCGGAAAGGAGCGGCTGGGCTGGGCTGTTGGGCCGGTTCATTGGGCCGGGCCGGCCCAAGGAGAAAAGAAAAAAATAAAAATAAAAATAAATAATAGTAAATAAATAAATAAACAGTTAATTAATTAATTAATTAAAAATTGTTTTTAGGCATTTAAAAATAGGTCTGAGGCCCAGAAAAATCCAGAAAATTTACCCTAAGCCCAGTTTTTCATTTTACACCCAAAAATGTTATTTCCATGATATTTTAATATTATTTATTAACAAATAAAAATCATTTAATAATTAAGAACCTTGATTTTAATTTCAGAAAATTCTCAGAAAATTCGAGAAAATTGGAAAAAATCCAAGATTTAATAATTTGAAAATTCTGGGGGTTTACATATTTACACAAACTTATATACATATATATATATATATATATATATATATATATATATATATATATATATATATATATATATATATATATATACAACCATATATATATATATACACTAACATACGTACATATATATATACACACACACAACCATATATATATATATATATATATATATATATATATATACTTACACACTTATACACACACACATATCTATAATCACACACATGTTTATATATATAAACACTCTACATATATATATACACATACTCATATATATATATATATATATATATATATATATATATATATATATATATATATATATATATATATATATATATATATATATATATATATCACACACACACACACACACACACACACACACACACACATATATATATATATATATATATATATATATATACAACACTCATATAATATATATATATATATATATATATATATATATATATATATATATATTATATGAGTGTATATATATATATATATATATATATATATATATATATATATATACACTCATATATACGTACACAAACACATATATATAAATACACACACACTCATATAGATATACAAACACACATATATATAGAGACACACATACATATATATATATAAACTCATATATACATATATACATATATATACAAACCCAACACACACAACACACAACACCAACGCACGCACAACGACCCCAACACCAATAAATACATATAAATATATAAAATATAACTTGAAAACTCTAGCACACACTCCCCAAAGCTAAACCAATGCGCGCACAAGCCCGAAACCTAGAAACCAAGTCAAAATGGTCGTTCGGTTATTTCGACGAACACGTGGAGTGTGGTTCGTGAAACCTCGTGAAACGTACACCAAACCTACACAAAATTGGTCCAAAATTTACCCACGGATTCTAATCGATGTCTAGATCCTAGAAAAAAAATACTAACTCATCGATTCTAGGTCCGTGGCAAAAACGCGCATGCACATAGAACCTACGACGACAAAAACCCCCAAATCGCTCGAAACACCCATTTCTCTGTGACACGACCTCACGTGTCCGAACGGAGATACGTACTTACCCTCAAGACACCCAAGCATATCTATCTAGGTCTGTCTAACCTAGGGCATCACCCAGAATTGGGCCAATCTCGGATTTCACCCAAAATTGACACAAAATCTAATGTCAAAGTCTCCAAACACAACCAAACAAGCTCTAACTTTCTCCCACGGGTAGCCTTATGGTCTAAGAAGGTTCTAAACTACTAATTACACTATATAATAGCAACCACTAAGAGAAAAGTTAGGGTTTACCTCTTGGAAGTTGGAATCCCAAGGCCAAAATCTCCAAAACCCTTGAAATCACCAACCTCAAGTCTCAAAATCAAGCCTCCACACTAAGTCTAGGCTCTACACACCTAGGTTAGGGAAAAGTAAATGGTTATGATTCACACAAATGAAAGAAATAGAAGAAGGAAGAGAAGAAAAGGGGAATTACTTACTTGAAGCTTGAAGTTGGAAGAAGGAGAAGAAGAAAGAGTGGAGAATGGAGGAGAAGAAGAAGAAGAAAATGGAATAGAGAAGTGAAGGGGGGGTTGCAGTCCAGATCTGGAAATAGGGGTCGGCCAAGTGAAGAAGTAGGTTTAGGGCTAAAACAAATGACTAAAATGCCCTCCTAATTAGTCATGCTAATAGGAATTTACGTTTGGGGTTCCAAATGTACTCAAATTAACTCCTAATCACTCCAACTAACTTATTAAAAATATAATAATTATTCTAAACCCAAAAATAGGCCTCATAAGGATGTTGGTTGGGTCAGACATAGGTCCATTAGGGTCTGACACTGGTCAAGACTAGCCAAAATCCTAAAACAATCAAACAAAAAATAATATAATCAATAATTAAATATAAATATAATTATTTATAATTAATACATAATTTACCAAATAAAAATAAAAAACCTATTTTCTAGAATCGGGTAGTGACAAGCCTACCCTCCTTAAAATAATTTCGTCCTCGAAATTAAAAGACGAAACTAGGACAGGAATGCAAGAAAAGAAAAGAACCATACCTTAGGGCTCGAAAAGATAGGGGTATCGCTCACGCATTTTATCCTCCCTCTCCCAGGTTGACTCACATGCAGAGTGATGCCTCCATGCGACGCGAACCAAAAGAATAGTCTGGTTCCTCAACACCTTCTTCCGCCAATCCAGAATCTCCACCGGCTGCTCTAGATAGCTAAGAGTAGGGCCCACCACGATCTCTGAGTGATCCAATATGTGACTGAGATCCGCCACGTACCGTCTGAACTACGATACGTGGAACACATCATGAACTCCCTCTAGCATAGGCGGCAAACCTAGCCTATACGCCACAGCGTCGACCCACTCAAAGATGCTGAAGGGTCCGACAAAACTTGGGCTAAGCTTCGCCTCCACCGAAGCAAATAGTGCCCCGCATCGGAGAAATTCTCAGAAACACTAGATCTCCAACATAGCACAAACAAGATCTCAGCACTTAATCTAAAACAAGCAATCATAAGCAAACACAAGAACAAAATCTAAATTCTAAGCTATACCTCAAACTCCAAAGGTCTCCGGTGGCTATCGGCCCAATGCCGCTGCCTGTCCTGCACCACCCGAAGTCTATCTCTAATGAGCTTGACCTTCTCCGTCGCATCCACCACCATCTTTGGGCCAAACAAAGCTCTCTCGCCTACATCATCCCATGATAACGGAGTACGACACCTCCATCCATATAATGCCTCGAATGGTGACATCTCGATACTGGCTTGGTAGCTGTTGTTGTAAGCAAACTCTACTAAGTACAAGTGATCCTTCCAAGAGCCTCTAAAATCTAGAACACAAGTGCGAAGCATGTCCTCAAGTGTCTGGATGGTCCTCTCTGACTGACCGTCTGTCTGTGGATGATATGCAGTACTAAACTTGAGCTGGGTGCCCAAGCTAGCCTGCAGACTCCTCCAAAAATGCAAAGTAAAGTGACTATCCTGATATGCTCACAGGAACTCCATGCAGTCTGACTATCTGGCGTACATACATCTCTACTAGTCTCTCCGTAGACATACCCACTTTGAATGGTAGAAAGTGGACCGATTTGGTTAACCTGTCTACGATGACCCAAATTGCATCCTTCCCTCCTGGAGAACGGGGAAGTCCAGAAACAAAATCCATGGTCACATGCTCCCATTTTCACTCCGAAATGGGTAATGGCTGGAGCAAACCTCCTGGCCTCTGCCTCTTTGCCTTTATCTACTGGCACACTAAGCATCGGGATACGAAGTGCTCTACCTCCTGCTTCATCCCGTACCACCATACATGCTCTCTCAGATCTTTATACATCTTGTTGGCACCTGGATGCATAGAGTACTGGGATCGATGCACCTCCTGAAGAACCTCTTCGCGCAATGACCCACTCGGCACACACAACCTGGTACCATATCGCAATGAACCATCATCAGCAATGGTGAAGTCATCTAATAATCCAATCTGAACCTGTGCCCTGATACTCCTCAGGGACTCATCCTGAAACTGTGTAGCCCTGATCCGGTCTACCAACTCTGACTGAATTTGTAGTCCCCATATCTGTATCTTAACTCCAAGCACTATCACCTCAATGCCCAAGCTCTCTAGATCTGCCAGAAGATAAAGATTTGTATTCACGCACATAGCTACCGGATACCTGCTCAGCGCATCCACAACTACGTTCGCCTTTCCTGGATGGTACTGCAACAATATGTCAAAGTCTTTCATTAACTCCAACCATATCCTCTGCCTTATGTTCAGCTCTTTTTGGGTAAACACATACTTCAAGCTCTTATGGTCTGTAAAGATCTCCATACGCTCTCTGTATAAATAGTATTTCCACAACTTCAGAGCAAAGATGACCGCTGCTAACTCCAAATCATGGGTAGGGTAATTCTTCTCATGAGGACGTAATTGCCTAGAAGCATAGGCAATCACCCTCCTATTCTGCTACAACACGCAACCCAGTCCCTTCTCCGATGCATCACTATAGATAGTGAATCCTCCAGACCCTGATGGCAACGTCAACACTGGAGCTGTCGTCAACCTCCTCTTCAGCTCATCAAAGGCGATCTGGCACTCCTCTGACCAAACAAACTCCATGTCCTTCCGGTTCAGCCTAGACAACGGCTCTGCAATCCGAGAAAAATCCTGAACAAATCTCCAGTAGTAACCTGCCAGCCCTAGAAAACTCCTGACCTCGACTACTAAACTCGGAGCACTCCATGCCTCAACTGCCATGATCTTCCTCGGATCCACCGAGATCCCCTCTCCAATAACCACATGACCAAGGAATTCAACCTTGTCAAGGAAGAACTCACACTTCGAAAGCTTTTCATAAAGCTTCTCCTTCCTGAGAGTCTCCAGCACTATCCTCGGATGCTCCTCATGCTCCTCTGGGGTCTTCGAATACACCAAGATGTCATCTATAAACACCACTACAAACCTATCCAGATGCTGATGGAATACCTTGTTCATCATATTCATGAACACTGCCGAGGCATTAGTCAACCCAAACGACATCACCATGAACTCATACTGTCCATACCTGGTCTGAAAAGCTATCTTCGGAATATCCTCCCGCCTGACCTTCACCTGGTGGTAGCCTGTCCTCAGATCAATCCTGGAAAATACCCTCGCTCCGCTCAACTGGTCAAAAAGATCATCAATACGCAGCAGCGGATACTTGTTCTTAATTGTGAGGTTGTTCAGAGCCCTGTAGTCGATACACATCTGTATCGACCCATCCTTCTTTGGCACAAAAAGTACCGGAGCACCCCACGGGGAAGAACTAGATCTGATAAATCCCTTGTCCTAAAGCTCATCCACCTACTTTTTTAATTCTATCAGCTCACTGTTGCTGACTCTATAGACGTGCTGGGATATCGGCTCCGCGCTTGGCACCAAGTCTATAGAGAACTCCACATCTCTGTCCGTAGGTAACCCTAGCAACTCCTCCGGAAAGACATCCATGAACTTCGCTATCAGTAGATGTTGCAACCTCTGCTCTACCACCAGGGCTCCGTAGAAGACTCCCTCGCTCTGCTCTGCTGCTCCTCTAGCAAACTCAAACTCTGGCTCACCCGGCGGACTAAACAATACTCTGCCTCCATGATAATCTATACTAGCATAATGCATACTCAACCAATCCATCCCGAGTACAATGTCGTAGCTCGAAAGTGGTATTACGAGTAGGCACACACTCAACTCTTGGCCTCCCAAGGTAACTCTTCGGTCTCTGCACACATTACTGACTAGGATGATGCCACCCCTGGTCGTGATCTTGCAGAGTCTAGCTAAAGGTTCAGCAATAAGATGGTGTCTAACAGCAAAAGATACAGACACAAAGCTATGGGAAGCACCAAAATCAAAAAAAACAAGTGCTGGAATGGAATCAAGAAGAACAGAACCTGAGATTACATCACCAACGGTGCAAGATATGATATCGTCAAAGAAGGACAGTAATATTTCAAAAGAAAATAATTTCAGAAAAAATTAAAGATAACAAAAATCAGGAAATGTCCTAGTTATGATTGAGCACACTCTCTCTCAGCCTATATCCTATATCCTATCACAGGTAGACCTAGACACTAGACCTGTGTACTAGACCTTGCATGGGCCGCCACTAAAAATGTGTTACGACCCGCACCCAAAAAATTGGGCATGAGTCGTGGGTACGTCCAGCCTACGCCGCAGAATCAACGGTAAAATGCTGTAAAGATCCGTTCTAGGTCACAATCTATATATCTCACAAAACCTGTCAATATAACCTCTCCAAAAGGAGGGCAAGCACGCAGTATATATATGCCTCAATCACAATAACTAGGGGAAGAGTAAAAGTATAATAAGATATCACAAAGAAATAAGAACCAAAGAGAGCAATACAATATCCAAATATACAGTCCAAGTCTAAAGTCTACAATATCAAAGAAGCAACAAAATAATAAATACAGTCATCCAGAAAAGCAACTGGAAACAACCCAGGAAAATCTACCTAGCTAACTAGGGTGCTAACGGCGTCTCCTCGACGGGCTCCTCCTCAGTCTCCGGGTCACAACACTCCTCGATGCCCGGCCCATAGAATATCGGGCAAAAATCTTCAGGATCCTCTGGAAAAAATATGCCCAGTCAGGACTGGAGCGAAGTACATAACTCTGAAAGCAACTCCAAATACATGGTAATATGTATATGACTAGCAATAAAAAAGTATACAAGATGCACAGGAAAATAAATACATGGTGGAGCAGATAAAGTAGCTGCAATGTATAACTGGAGAACAATGCAAGTAGTAGAGAAGTAACTGCATGTGAGAATCATAGGAATACTAGTTAAGTGCCTTGAGCACAAGTTCATTATATGATCGACTTAGGTTGCACATGAATAATCTATGATAACTCCATTATGCGCGAGTTACATAACCGACATACACATGAATACTGTTTGGCTTTGATCACATAACCAACTCCTACTCCCCTCCCCCACTAATACTCTTGGATCCAACCACGACACGCTACGTACATGATAAATAACTCGCGCACATGAAGGCGAGAGCACACGAAGCACATGATAGTACATGAGAATCAATACCCGAAGCACATGATGAAATACACATGATAGAGTACCCGTTGAACACGGTAAGGGGGATAATATCTTATGACGGGATCCAACTAGTACCAGCTCATGAAATAATGTGTCAGAATCAAGTATTACAGTTCTAGAACAAGTAATATATACGCTATCATGAAATAAAAACGATCATAGGTAGGTACTCGCCTGACGTCCTGAGCAACTGATGAGGATCGAGATCCGGACTGGCGTCGCAAGAACCTATTACGAAAAGCAAGGTTAAACGGGGTTCTAAATAGTTAAACTGATATAAAATAACTAAAAATAAGGTTCTAGGGTTATTCTAGGTCGAACGGGTCAAACTGGTGACATGCTTTAAATCATTTTGGGTGAGGGGGTTTACAATCTACCCAACTTAAAATAATTTTGTCCTCAAAATTAAAATAAGGCACAATTCTCTAAATCATTCACATTCGTATATAAGGCAAGTCAATCGCGATCTCTTCCAAAATTTTAAATAACAGAATCTAGTCAAATCCATCGCACTTACTTTAAATTTGAAATAACCATTATTTAAATCAAGATTCAACCTATCGTAGTCTCTTCTCGATTTTCAAATCATCAACATCCAATTTAAGTTAAATTCATATAACATCTTCAAGATTTAAATAACGCATATCAAATTTTATATCATGATCTCCAACAATCATAATCTCCTTTAAAAAATAATTTTAATCAAATCTTATTCTTATTCTCTGTAAACCCCCAGAAATTTTCATATTTTTTTAAATAAAATTTCTAGAATTTTTAATAATTTTTAACTAATTATATCAGGGCATTCTAAAATTAAAGTATTTTTAAATATGTTTATTAAATATTAAAATATTATAAAAATAATATTTTATGGTGTAGAATAAAAAACTAGACGTAGGATAATTTTCTGGGAATTTATTGGACTCCGGAAACATGTTTAAAACCCTAAAAACCCTCTTTTTAATTAAACCCTGACTGAACCGGTTTATTTTAAATAAACCAAACCAAACCACAGTGAACCAAACCGGACCAACCCATCCTTAACGGGTCGGGTCGGGTCGGATCCATCAAACTCGACCCGGATCCGAAACCCGTTAACCGCCGAAACCCTAATCTTATCGGGATCATTGTTCCGGCTATTTATAAGCCTCGACTTCTGTGCCTCGCCGCCGCCGCAACCTAAAATCTCATCCCAGCGCCGACAAACGCCTGCCTGAACCCTAGTCTGACACCCAGCTCCTCCGTCGACGAGCCCCCAAACCTGAGCCTCCACCTCTGTAACTCCGGCCGGCTGCTCATCCCCGAGCAACCCCGACCTAACTCCCCGTCCCCAGCCGCCTACCCACTCGTCACCCCCGCAGAGCCCCTCTCCACCTATCTCCGTCCCCGACTCCACTTCCTCCTCCATCGACGGTCACCCCCGGCCGCCCGTCCTCAACCACGACCCTCTCCCCGTCCACCGCTCCTCAGCGAACCCCCTCATTGGCCCTCCACCAACACCACCCTAGCCCAGCCCTAACCTCCGCCTTCATCCCCCTCGAAACCCGACGCCAGGCCGTCCTCCTCGGTCATCCACCTCACCCGAGCCCCAAAGCCCCGACAGCTCTACCACCTTCATCCGCCCGAGCCATTCGACCAACCACCGCCCAGCTCTGCCCTAACCCGCTGCTCAACTTCCTCCCCCGACTCCTCACCGCCTCCACAGCCTCCCCCACACCCTCGTCTTCCTCGACCGCTGCCCTAGCCATCGATGGCCTCTGCCGACCAGAACGCCTACTCCCAGAGACCCGGACACAGCCGCCATAGCAAGGACACAACCGCCCTAGCACGGACACGGGAGTTCTCGACCCGACTAAACCGTAACCAGGACACGAAGCAGACACCCGGACACGTGAAATCTCGGTTTCATGGAGCCCTGTTCAGGTAGCGTTTTCTCTCTCCTCGTTATTCTAATTTCTGTTCTGTCAGTTGTGTCGTGTAGACTGTATAACCCTCTCGATGTCCGTGCAATTCGTTCGGTACATCGTGTCCGATGGTGATCGCAAACCGCGATCCAAAAACAGGAAAAATAATGCCCTATTTCACCCCAGAACTGAGTGCGCCCCGCCAAACGGGACGACTTGGTCGCACGCGGTCTTTACCGAAATATGCGCGTTGTTGATACGGACGTGTAGGATTTCGCAGAAGTTGATTTGGATGTGCGTGCACACCGAAATCAACGCGTATCCGCCGACAACGCCCCGTATCTGTCCATTCTGGAACACGCTGTAACTTTGTGTACACACGTCAGATCGAGACAAAACTTGCGCCATCAGACTCATAGCAATACGCTGGTCCTGTGACCCAAGTTTGGTTTGATTCTGAGAACGTTGACAAAATTGCGTATCGTGGGCCCCACAGGCTCCACTTGACGGGCGACTTTGTGATCGGCTCATCGAAATCCAATTCTGGAAGTTCTGTTGGGTTCGTATCATCGTTCCTGACTTGGTGATACTAAGTTTGAAGAATTTGGAGACCTTTGACCCTGACACGCTTTTCGGTGCAAAGTGGCCCATATGTGGACCCCGTATTGACCAGAAACTGTCATTTTTGTCCCTGTATCCAAATTGGACTCAAGGACAGGCGTTTCTAGCTATTTGATATTTTATGAATCTAATGGTGATGTTTATTTCAGCAACCGGAGTAGTACCTGCAAATCATACTGAGATCAGAGCTGCAATTGGAGCCAGAACCCCAAGCAAGTGTACCTTGCCAAATTCTGTAATTATTGCTACTTATTTTCTTGACATATATAATTGTTGTACATGCTTAAACCTAGGACTGTGTGACCTACTTAGCGTCTGATTCATAGTCGGGTACCAACACCGTACGCGGTGTTGTGTATTGTCATCTAGAGATGGACATTCGTGACCCTTTACATCATCGTACTTGTCTTATCAAGTACATTATACCCAGGATACTTGACACTATTCATGAGACAGAATCTTCCTGAGATATTTATGGTAATTCTGTATAGGATACAGGTTTATGACATACACAGTTTACATGCTTAGATTATATCCTGACTTGTTGTAATAGTTTTGATCCTGCGTGTCATGGACATGAGACGTGAGATTTTATTGGGTGGGGAGAGTATTACCATATCAAAGGCTGATTATATTATATATATTGTCATCTGGATGTGTCTTAGTCTCTGATACAGAGCTTTGGCACCAGTTTTGGCCCTTCGAGAAAATACTGCTTTGGGTTTCTCCGACACTGATCCTGTAGTAGTCTCAGCCCGAGTATGACTAAAACTCTCACTTGCATATCACTTAGCTGGTTATATAGTTTACCCTATTATTTCATTTATTGCTGCACTGTATTTATTTGGCTTGTATTATCTGTACCTTGTTATGTCCCCTGAGGACCTGGATCCGGATTATGTCCCCAGGATTAGCTGACGAGATCTATCCCGAGGTATACGGGACCGGAGCATTAGCATTAGCAGAAGCAGGTGCCTACATTGGGGCAGAACCAAGATCTGAGGACGAGATCGTACCAGAGGACTTCTCCTGAGTATTGGCTTGAGATACTCATTTATTTCTGTTTCTAGTTATTTTATTTCCAGTCTATTACATTGATGTATCAGACTTGTTCTCGGATTGTTCTCCGAGATACTTTTATTGAGACTTGTTAGTTTATATTTATTAGCATTTATTCTGGCATTTGATCTGTGTTTATCTGTTGTGGATGAGATTAGTATAGACTGTGACTTGTATTATTGGACCTATTTATTGTTATATTACAGCTTAAGTATGCCCCGATGGATCCATTAAATTGGGTTTGTCCATCGGTGTGTGCTGCTGGCCATTGCCACGTGTCTAGTCCCTCGGTATTTTGGGATTGGGGCGTGACATGGTTTTTGTGGTGGCCCATGCAGGTCAAAGACTAAATTGTTCGGTTTTAACTTAGGTACCGAGCAAGCCTGCAATAAAAATATGATAAGTTTTTATGATCTTATCCACTTGCTTGAAACATTTTTGATATCTATATCGTATTCAAATTAAATTTTCTTGCATCATGCCTTGATTCCTGTGCACCTCTTATAGTTATTTTTGATGCAGAGTAATGGATTCAAGAGCAAACGACGAAACTCCAGCAAATACACCAATAGGTGCGGTAGCCACCTACGGAGAAGATGAAGTGGCGCCATTGAGTGGAGATCCCTCTACTCACCAAGGCAGCAAAGCAGATCAGCATGCTTCTAGATTTTGGCGTGATGACATCCCACCGCCTTCGCAGTTCGTTCCACCAATGCCTGTATTCCCACCAGGACAGCCTATGGACGGGCAATAGATTTTTCAAATAATCTACGCAATGATGCAATCCCAATAGCATATTTATGAAGAAGCTCAGCGTCGTGAAGCAGATTACTTGAGGAACAGCCTAGTAAATGCACTAGAACAGGCCAACCTACCAACTCGACGGCAACCGATGGGCTTTATCACCGATTTCCGCAAGCTGAAGCCCCATACTTTCTCAGGCAAGGAGGAGCCCATAGAAGTTCATGAGTGGCTCACCAACACACAACACCAGTTGGAAGCAGCTGAGCTTCCAAGAGAATGTTGGATGACTGCCGTCAGAATGCAATTGACGGACAATGCACATCACTGGTGGCTATCTGAGGAGACACGGCTCGGACCAGACTGAGTCACCTGAGAGGAGTTCTCCAGACTCTTTCAGGAGATGTACATTCCAGCTACCGCTCGATCAGAACTTTGGGACAAGTTCAATCGCCTCACTCAGGATACTATGACAGTGGAAGAGTACAACGCAGAATTCATTCGTTTGAGTCGCTTTGCCCCAACCTTGATTTCGACAGAAGAAGAGAAGGCTGAGAAGTTCTTCAACGGATTAAACATTGAGCTACAAAAACTAATTGGATCCATTGCACCTACATCTTACTCGGACATCCTTGCTGCAGCCCGACACATGGAGCGCATCACCATAAGAGAGACCAGTCTGAAGCGGCCTTCCACATCAGCAACAGCCAGAGCACCACAAGAAGAAGCTGCAAAGAGACCTCACCTACACCAACAGCAGAAAGCATCTACACCACAAGTAATAGTCCTTTCTACTTGTCACTACTGTGGCAAAGCAGGCCATCTCGCCAAGGAATGCCGACGCAGGTTAGGATTGTGTTTAGCATGCGGATCCCGTCAGCATGCAGTGAGGGACTGTCCTGAGCGTAGAGAAGGAACACCAAAGGCAAACCAACAAGCTCTACCAGCACCAGGAGGATATCAACCAAGGCCACCCTTGGCAACTTAAGCAGCACCCTTCCAGCAGGCCCAGCAGTAGCAGAGAAATCTACCTCAAGGACGCGGACAAGCTTTCGCGATGACTTTGGAGGACGCACATATTCATGGAGTAGCTAATGCGCGTAAGTTTTTATAGTTATTCATTTCTAGTATTGTTTTAGCTCGTGCCTGTTGGTTCGTGACCCTAGCCTTAACCTAATAATGTTGAACTTGCTAATAATAGATAACCTGTTGATAACCTAGAATATTTTATAAATGATAACCTAGTATGCTTTTATAAATAATAAACTGGTTTTCTAAAAACTGTAATTTTCTAGATTTTCTTCATTCGGAAAATTGTATAACTTTTATCGCCTAAGGAAAATAATTTTTCCTATATGTTATTCTTACACCCTCAACTTTGATTTTTTTGATAGTAATGTGCTTCGAACAATGTTTGCAACCATGTCATCTCTGTTGACCGGTTATTCTTTGATTGCGAGGATGCAATCCTCTTAAGGGGGTAGATTGTAAACCCCCAAAAAATTTCAGATTTTTTTAAATAAATTTTCTAGAATTTTTAGTAATTTTTAACTAATTAAATCAGGACATTCTAAAATTAAAGTATTTTTAAATATGTTTATTAAATATTAAAATATTATGAAAATAATATTTTATGGTGTAGAATGAAAAACTAGACATAGGATAATTTTCTGAGAATTTATTGGACTCCGAAAATATGTTTAAAACCCTAAAAACCCTCTTTTTAATTAAATCCTGACTGAACCGGTTTATTTTAAATAAACCAAACCAAACCACAGTGAACCAAACTGGACCAACCCATCCTTAACGGGTCGGGTCGGGTCGGATCCATCAAACCCGACCCGGACCCGAAACCCGTTAACCGCCGAAACCCTAATCTTATCGGGATCACTGTTCCGGCTATTTATTAGCCTCGACTTCTGTGCCCCGCCGCCGCCGCAACCTAAAATCTCATCCCAGCGCCGACAAACGCCTGCCTGAACCCTAGTCTGACACCCAGCTCCTCCGTCGACGAGCCCCCAAACCCGAGCCTCCACCTCCGCAACTCCGGCCGGCTGCTCATCCCCGAGCAACCCCGACCTAACTCTCCGTCCCCAGCTGCCTACCCACTCGTCACCCCGCAGAGCCCCTCTCCGCCTATCTTCCTCCCCGACTCCACTTCCTCCTCCATCGACGGTCACCCCCGGCCGCCCGTCTTCGACTACGACCCTCTCCCCGTCCACCGCAGAATTAAGTACGTCCCGCCAAATGGGACGACTTGGTCGCACGCGGTCTTTACCAAAACGTGCGCGTCGTTGATACGGATGTGTAGGATTTCACAGAAGTTGATTTGGATGTACGTGCACACCGGAATCAACACGTATCCGCCGACAACGTCCCGTATCCGCCCATTTTGGAATATGCTGTAACTTTGTGTACACACGTCGGATCGAGATAAAACTTGTGCCATCAGACTCGTAGCAATACTCTGGTCCTGTGACCCAAGTTTGGTTTGATTCTGAGAACGTTGACAAAATCGCGTATTGTGGGCCCCCACAGGCTCCACTTGACGGGCGATTTTGTGATCTGCTCATCGAAATCCAATTCTGGAAGTTCCGTTGGGTTCGTATCATCATTCCTGACTTGTTGACACTAAGTTTGATAAATTTGGAGACCTTTAACCCTGACACGCTTTTCGGTGCAAAGTGGCCCACATGTGGACCCCGCGTTGACCAGAAACTGTCATTTTGCCCCTGTGTCCAAATTGGACTCAAGGACAGGCGTTTCTTGCTATTTGATATTTTCTGAATCTAATGGTGATATTTATTTCAGCAATCGGAGTAGTACCTGCAAATCACACTGAGATCAGAGCTACAATTGGAGCCAGAACCCCAGGCAAGTATACTTTGCCAAATTCTGTAATTTTTGCTACTTATTTTCTTGACATATATAATTATTGTACATGCTTAAACCTAGGACCGTGTGACCTACTTAGCGTCCGATTAATAGTCGGGTGCCAACATCGTACGCGGTGTTGTGTATTGTCATCTAGAGATGGACATTCGTGACCCTTTACATCCTCGTACTTGTCTTATCAAGTACATTATACCCAGGACACTTGACACTATTCATGAGACAGAATCTTCCTGAGATATTTATGATAATTCTGTATAGGATACAGGCTTATGACATACACAGTTTACATGCTTAGATTATATCCTGACTTGTTGCATTAGTTTTGATCCTGCGTGTCATGGACATGAGACATGAGATTTTATTGGGTGGGGAGAGTATTACTATATCAAAGGCTGATTATATTATATATATTATCATCTGGATGTGTCTTAGTCTCTGACACAGAGCTTTGGCACCAGTTCTGGCCCTTCGAGAAAATACTGCTATGGGTTTCTCCGACACTGATCCTGTAGTAGTCTCAGCCCGAGTATGACTAAAACTCTCACTTGCACATCACTTAGCTGGTTATATAGTTTACCCTATTATTTTATTTATTGCTGCACTGTATTTATTTGGCTTGTATTATCTGTACCTTGTTATGTCCCCTGAGGACCTGGATACGGATTATGTCCCCAGGATTAGCTGACGAGATCTATCCCGAGGTATACGGGACCGGAGCATTAGCATTAGCAGAAGCAGGTGCCTATATTGGGGCAGAACCAGGATCTGAGGACGAGATCGTACCAGAGGACTTCTCCTGAGTATTGGCTTGAGATACTCATTTATTTCTGTTTCTAGTTATTTTATTTCCAGTCTATTGCATTGATGTATCAGATTTGTTCTCGGATTGTTCTCCGAGATACTTTTATTAAGACTTGTTAGTTTATATTTATTTGCATTTATTCTGGCATTTGATCTGTATTTATCTATTGTGGATGAGATTAGTATAGACTGTGACTTATATTATTGGACCTATTTATTATTATATTACAGCTTAAGTATGCCCCGATGGATACATTAAATTGGATTTTTCCATCGGTGTGTGCTGCTGGCCATTGCCACATGTCTAGTCCCTCGGTATTTTGGGATTGGGACGTGACATTCTCTACTTAAAAATTTTATACTCTTCAAATTTAAACTCAATTTCCGTCCTCAATGATTCGAATAGGTAATCCAACAATCAAAAGTTAACTTTTAATTTAAAGCCTCAAATTGTGAAATTTTAAATCCAATTCACCAATTATTCAAGTCTAGATTTCTATATTTATCCTCAAAGTTTAAATCGATGATTCAATCTTCAGTTTTTAAAATCTAAATCATGTGCTTAAAGTATAAACATTTGGTCCGTAATATTTAAATATCAAAATTTATTAAATCCTCATCATCTTAATCATTCTTCTGAAATTCTCAATATTTAAAATGACTTAATCTCTCAATCTAATCTTACTTGATCACAATCAAAAATTTATCTCAAGTTGACAATGCAACTTCTACCCAACTTAGAATTTAACCATCTATCACATAAGGCTATACATTTAAGAAAGACTTCCTCAAATTATTTAATCGCGTTATTCAATCCTCAAAAGTTTTAACACCAAATATATCATATATGATATGTCCTTAATTACAAAAGATAGTCACCGAATAATGCGGTTGGCCTATGGGGTATATCTAGTACTCTCTGTGTATCAACTTATACCAAGCACGAGCGTTCATCTTTCCAAAATAGGGGAAGACGGAAAACAATAATAAAGATTTCAAGGAGGTGATAGAATGCAAGTATGGGGATCAAGGCGATTAGAGAATTCAAAAGGGAATTGTCAAGACAGTCGTGGATTGAAATCCTATTTTGGTAAATTCTTATTCACATGCTCATATCAGTACAGTTATGTAACCGATATGATATGCTCAGAGATGTCTAAGGGCAAGTATATTCGTCTACTAGTCGACTATATATCTCAATCCACATAAAGTAGTCATGCGAAGAGCGAAGCAAGCGCAATAAGGTTAGCTAGACTATAATATACTGATTCTGATTTAGACGATGTATTAGTGTGGGCCCCCAATAATACATATGTCATGAACAAGCTCGATAAAGAATAATCTTGCAAAACTAGGCTATAATAGCAGTATAAGTCAAGGTAGTATAGCAAATATAAATATGCTGAATTATGATAAAAGAAGGTACATAATAATTCAACTTTACCAAGAAGGTGAGACTCATCTGGTGTTGTGCCTCTACAGTTGTCATACAGCTCCTGTCTAAGTCTCTAATCGATAAAATGGAGGTATGGGCTTCTAAGTTCTACAGTCTGGATAAACACTATCGTCTTATGCTAGAATACAGCTAGTGTCATTCAGTTATACTTCATCAATGGGTCAAAAGGACTATGTGATACTAGGTTGTGAGACATACTACCCAACTTAAAATAATAACTAATACTGTACTGCCTTAAGGATAAAGTAGAAACTCTTGTTAGGATATACGAGAAAAGATCTTGGTACTTATTAGGGTATCCTATTATATTATATAGGTAATGGTTATCTTAAGTCTTAATCATAGTGCTCATAGAAAAAAGTGTTAATACTTAGAATGGAGAAGTTACTGGCTCTCACGTGAAAGAGGATATAACTTGTATTGAGATATGGGTACGAATTACGTGATTTAAATTAAAGAATAATCATCAAATCACAATCTAAAAGAAATAACTCAAACTATCAAGTTCTAACTATTAAGCACAAAATTTCAAATTTTAAGAATTACAAATATAATCCTAGCAACTATATATCCTAACATAAAAAGAAATCACTTGGCCTACAATCATAAGAGTTAGGTGGCACAAATTGAAAGATGAAGAAAGATTTTAGTCGTCGTACAATTAGCGAGCGTTAAGGTTTCAGGAGAACAGGATATAATTAAATAAAGAGACTCTTGATAAGATCATGGTTCTCTAAGGAAAATGTGGGATGCTAATCTCTGTGTTTGAGGTATGATAAAAAAAAATATTATATTCATTCCTCTTGTCTTCCTAAGGTGTTGTTCTGCTAATATCAAGATAGGAATCTAATTTATGGTTCTCTAATACTATCTTACTATGAAAGTTAGATTTGGTTATAATATTCAACTTTGGATTTTTATTGGTTCTTCAATACTAGGGTCAAACACTATGGTCAAATTTTAACTAACCCTAATAGTGTCTATACTACTCTCAATTTATTCATAAATATGTCAAGGGATAATGGTCAATCAATCTACAGGTAAGGGATGCTAGGGTTCATTAGGTATTGTAAACTTAGTGATGTGTCAATATTTTAGTTGTATTCTTAATAGGAAAGTTACCCTAATTATCATCCTAACAACAGGGATTCCTATATTCTAGCAGAGGCTATACTCAAGGAACTATTAGGGAAGCACATGAATCAAGCAGGATGTAATTATTCAAATAGAACAAATTGAAAGGGATGTGAGTCATAGTCAATTGTGGATGAGTCCTATACTCTAATCCTAGGTGCAAGCTTGCTCGGTACAGTAACATAACCGAGACAATATGCTCTCGACCTGCATGGGCCACCACTAAAAATATGTTACGCCCCAGTCCCAAAATACGTAGGACTAGGAATACGTAACCATGCCAGCCGTATGTATATGGAGACTCCAATATATAGAAATCATAACACATACGTACGCTGTATTATGAATATCAAATCCACAAGTGGTAATTATGTCACAAGTCATAGGGTATAACTAAATCTCATCCACAAAAATCATCAATAGATAAAGAATCAATAACTATGTAACTAAATCTCAATATGAAGTATCAAAGGATGATAGTTGGGTGGAAACAAATCCACTACCAAACTAAAATATAAAAAACAATATAGGTACAACAACTAATAATCAATGAGACTCGAAGAGAAGACCTCCTCAAAATATAAGTAGCAAGTCCGGATCTGCGCTCCTGCTAAGTTATGAACATCTACACCTAGAAAGGGACCAGGTCCTCAGAGGACATAACAAGATACATAGAAGCATGCCAATAAGTACTGTAAAATAAATATCCAGTGGGTCGCCTAACCATCTATGTGAATGCAGTTTGAGAACAACTTTCCAACACGTGGACTATCTAGCTAAAATGGGATTGGCATAATTCTCTTAGAGATTCAGGGGCCTACAAAGCATGTCATCTTTTGAATGGCAGAGGCTGCCTGATAATATATAATATATAGTGGTCATCATGACCGCGCATCTCCGGCGGAGCATACGAGTTACATAAAGAAAGTGCATAGGAGCCCAAATGCCTTACTTGTTGTTCTCTCTACCCCATGCTCTAAGCATGTCATATCCATGACACGATAATACCTCTAATAACTGCCAGGTCTTCTAGTATGAAAAGTTTCTATCGGCAGTTATCCTTATCCGTCACACGACCTATACGTACCAGTGGCTAGCCGAGTACGCAAGTCTGTGTCCTACATGTGACTCACACTCATGTAAGAACAGTGTTATGGCCAATGAAACATAAGAATGCCTCATGATAATGGGGTAGTCTCATAAAGTAGGTCCATATGCATATACATAATAAAAACAGAATACGATGTCACCGTCGTTGCACCCAAGTTATTCTTGGATGCGCAGTTTATATAGTAGTTAAAATATATAAACTAAATAAGAAGAAATAAGATATATGCAACATATGGAATATAAATTACAGTACAATGGCAAGGTATACTTGCCTAGCAAGAAAGCTGCATAGTACCAATAACCTGCTCCTGAAGTCTTGCAGAACAATCCGATAGGTCCTATATACATATAATATAATACAATACAACAACAGCCATTACACTATCACATACACAGCCATAATTACACTGGACTCAGAGGTTACGCTAGGGGTGACACTGGTCAACTAACAGGGTCAAATGCGCGTCTAATTACGCGGGTATCATATCTTTGATTTGATATGCATAATCAAACAGTCAATCACTAACATGTCTAAGCCAGTACGTTAATGTACACAAGGCGGTCAACTTGTAATCCTTAGGGTCACATGGTCAATATAGGATATTCGTAATTATACTAGGGTCATATAGTATATATATATATATATATATATATATATATATATATATATATATATATATATATATATATATATATATATATATATATATATGTCATAACTATTACTAGCATATAATTACTTATATAATACATCCATATATATATATATATATATATATATATATATATATATATATATATATATATATATATATATAAATTTAATTATAATACGTGTACGTGTACGCATACAGTCATTGGGTTCACGACACGATCTGAAATCAACCAACGAACTAAACTGAACCGATATGCTAACCTAGATGTTATTCACGTAAACACGCATATAAAATAAAAGGAGGGGGACAGGTTCGAACCTCGGGGTTAGCGTGCACGGGCATGAGGATCGGGGTGACTGCTGTAGGTTGCTTTTGGTGAGGGTGACGGGTCCACGATGACAACGATGATATCGATGTTGATGTTGATGATGATGACGAGGGTAATGATGATTGGTGATGATGATGATGATGATGACAAGGGTGTTGATGATAGGGATAATGATTGTGATGATGAGGATGATGATTGGTGAGATGATGAGATGATGATGATGAGATGATGAGATGATGATGATGAGATAATGATGATAATGATGTTGATGATCATGATGATGGGGATGCTGATTAGGATGTTAAAGGCAGGAGGCTGCTGGGGTCCGGCGAGGGAGTGGCGGTTCAGTCGGAGAAAGGAGGACAGGGTAGAGGAGGAGGTCAGGGAGGCGATGGGATATGGAGTGGTGGTGTTAATGGTGGTTTAGGAGAGGAGAACGGGGACAGCAAGGAGGTCGACAGTGGTGGTTCTGGTAGAAAATAGAGGAGAGAAGGGTGGACTCGGGGAGAATCCGACGGAGTCGTGTCGAGGGTGGAGGATGACGGCTGGATCATGGTGGTGAAGAGGGGCTCGGGATGCAGGAAGGAACGGTGGTTATGGCTATGGTGGTGTCCTCAGGCGAGGATGGCGGGAAGTAGGTCAGGCAAGGAAGGAAGAGGACAGGGAGAAGAGAACAGGTGGTGCGGCGGAGGAGGAACGGTGGCTGTGCAGTCGGGCCAGGGATGAGCGGGGTTGGGCTGCTCCGGCGGTCGTGAGGAAGGAGATGAACAGGGATAGGTAAGGGGGTCGGCTATGTGTTGGTTTAGGGTGTTGTGGATGATAAAATAAAAGAAAAAAAAAGTGGTATATTTATATGTATGTGGGGAATAGGGTTGGGGGTTGACCTAAGGGATTGGGCTTGGTCAACACCTCCTTGGAGTGGGCCTTGGCTTGTCATGTAGGTATTGGAGGGCTATAATTTGTATTGTTTAAAATGCAAGGCTAGGGCTAAATGAGGGGGCGATGTTGTGTGTTTTACATTCCAAAAAATCATGGAGAAAATTTATATGAACGAAAAATGGGTTTCTTCATGTGTCATGTCCAATGGTGTGGACACCTTAATGCACTTTTGCATAAAAGTGCCCAACAATTGGAAAATTGCACAAGGATGGAAATTAGATTAAATTAATTAAAATTAATGCAAATGATGTTCTTGAATTAATTAGAAGTACATAGGGCTAAAATTAGGTGGGACACAAGTGTCATGGACATAGAGGACTCAGGATAGAATATTATCATAATTTGGGTTGCACAAAATATGTTAAGATTGTGTCTCCAATTTCGATTAGAACGTACAAGGATACAAAGTTAGATTTATTTAGAATTAAATATAAACGTCTGCGATAAATATTGTGCGACTAAAATGTAACACAAGAGAGCATAATTATAAGTTACACAAATTTTAGAATAGAAGGCAAACATGTCTAGGATAAGGATATGAAATTTGTAGGAAGACAATGGCTACTGTAGTGCTCCAATTATCAAAGCAATGGTAAGGTGCACTAAGAGATATAAATATTGTAAAATCGTCTAAAATAAAATATTTTATTTCTAATTGGATTCAAACTAGCCCTAGTCTCACTATCTAAGCCAAGTAGGCCTAATTTTGTGTGAGGGGGTTTATAGTGGCCTTGGGGTTCCAGTTCTTGGTAAGTCCTCTAAGTACTTTGTGAATCTTCTCGTGAATATTAAACTCCTTGCCAAGATAGGATAAAGGGTTGAAGATGTCGAGAAATCTTGTGAACATTTGAGAAATTGTCTCATTTTACTTCATCTTGAATGCTTCATATTCATGTGTCAGTCGACTTATTTTTTATTCCTTTACTTGTGAGGTTTCTTCATGAGTGACCTCAAGAAGTTTCTAAACTTTATGCAAAGTGCCACAAGTTGAGACCCTATTAAATTCAGTTATGTCTATAGCACAGAATAGAGTGTTAATAGCTTTAGCATCAAGACTAGCATATTTTTTTTAGTGTCTGTGTACTTATCATGAGATTTCTCTACAAGGTTGCCATCTATGACTATTCAAGGTGTCTTCTTGTATCATTCTACTAAAATAGCCCAAAGGTTAAAATTAAGTTACTTCAAATAAAATCTTCTACGTGTCTTCAAGTACATGTAGTTAGTACTGTCAAATATGGGTGGCCTATTTGTGGACTGACCTTCACCATTGTTGGTGTAGATAAATATAACAGTTGCCATAAGTCTCTTAGGATGTTAAACCAATATCAAGACAACTAGCTCTGATACCAATTGAAGGACCGTAGGACAACTCTAGAGGGGGTGAATACAGTACAGCGGAATAATCTACTCAATTAAAAATTAAGCAGAGTGAAGGTAGCGAGCAACTAGCATTTTATATGCAAGACAGTAATATAAAGTAGTAGGAGTAAGAGAAAGCAAATGCAAAAACCGTGATGTATATTGGTTTTCCTCTGAGAGGACTAGTCCAGTCCCGAGAACTCTTGCTTGGAGTTGTATCCACTATAATTACCAATAGTGAATCACAAGCTTTGATCCGAAGGCTTGCCACTTATGTACAACTACGAGATTTGATCCGAAGTCTCGCAACTTCATAGCAAGAGAGAAAAAATTGATTGAGCCAAGCTCTTTAGAACTCTTGTAGACTTCTAGACCGAGACAGTACTTGACACTTAGAAGGCTATGGAGTTTCTCTTGGAGATGGAAAAGTTGAGGCTCAGTAGTATTGCTTCACTAGAGGATTGAAAGTAGAAATGATTAGATGATTTTAAATATGAGAATTTTAATCTTATTTATATGGTATTGGCAAACAGAATTAGGCCAGAGTTCGGGTAGGTTTTATTTTAAATTTTTGAACATTGGGCCAAGAAATCCTCGGTGTAATAACTGGGTTGATTTTATACTATATATGTGACCGAGTTCGGTCCGATTTTGGTACAAATTCGGTCCGAATTCGATTGCCTATTCTAGTAAGATTTGAGTATGAATGTGGACTAATTTGGTGGATAGGTTCAAGGGTTTATTTGAGTGGACTTTTGGTTATGCCAGTACGACTCGATGTACATAAGTCCTATACTCAAATAAAATAAAAAATTATATTTGAATGACGTAGTACAATCAGCATTTATAGCAGCAGTGTTGATTCTTCATATTATGACATATTGATACATGGTTTATTTAACTATCAAAATCAAATTGACTAAGACTAGATGGGCCAACACTTTGGTGCTCCGGGTTGTCACCATCTAGAGGAATATACGGGAGGTCCGCAGTTCTGCTCCGAGATCTGGCCATACAAAACTAGTGGGGTCAGAGCCTAAAATAGCAAGTACCACAAGGGAGCCTAACTTATGAACTAAAACCAGTATAACAAAACAAAGCATGAACTAATTAAACAGAATTTAAAGCAATAAATGAAAGAAATGAGTGCAACTTGCAGGATATGGTATAGGGATAATAAACTGGATTAATCTTGAACATGACTGTACTAGCAATCAATCAAACATGGTCAAGCATGTCATACGGCTTGCAAATTATTAACTAACTATAGTTGTCACAATCTTGGTTACTATCACATAAAATTTGAAATTCCATACTGCAACATGCCCTGTAGTCTATCCAGATTATACAAGCGAAGGGATTACATAATAGAATTAATATATATATATATATATATATATATATATATATATATATATATATATATATAATTTTTTACTTGTAATGCAACACTTGACGGTGTGCTAGAAGTGTGCCCCTAACGATGGAGAGCACCAAATTCACAGGTGTAGCCGGGATATCGGGATTGCTTGTAGCCAGGAAAATTTCTTAAATTATTCCAGTTATCAGTCTAGTTTATTAACATGAACAGTTTTATCAGATTTTTGACCGTGGAGATCAGTAATTTTCTTTAGACATGATGCAAGACTGGACAATAGCTTGACAAGCACAATCAGAAAATTAACCACAGGAATAATAGGTCATGCAATACAGGTGCTACTAGTAGCCTTGATCAGGATAGTACAGAAAATCATGAGTCATGAGTGAGCTACGTTGAGCCACTACCAGGATTATCAATACAATATCAGGTTATCGAATACGGGATGTCAAGAATAATGGAGTTCACTCTTGTTACAGTGAGCAATCATTAAGTCATGTCAGGAAAGCAAGATCAGCATTATAAATAAAATTAAACAAGATTTAAGTGAAGCCATTAGACAAAAGTAAGCATGGGGAAAATAATAGGTGTTAACAATTTAAGAGAGAACAGTAGCAATAGGCGTATAAAACCATCAAAATAGGGTTGGCGTACAATAGGCCAAACATATAGCAGTGGCGTATTATTGCCAAAAGTATCTCTGGCGTAAAATCACTATTCAGGGCACGCATTGGCGTACTCTGATATAAAAGAACGCTCACAACACTATGAAGTACAAAATGAAAGTACGAAAGCAAAGAACTTTGTGTACTTTTACAAAGTATGCTAGCAGCAAGTTTGGCGCACCATAACAAGCATGGAAAGTGCACCATAACAAGCGTTTATACACTAAGGGTCTCATGCATATTTTTTGTAGACTTGCTCATTCTTCCCTGGCCAACATCTTTTGTGCTCCGACTTTGTTGTTTCTCAAAATTTATTTCAGTCAAAATTAAGTGCATCAAAACTATAGTTACAAGGAGTTCAATTCTAAGCTAAGTTATCAATTGACAACATATGAAACTAAGTTATCAAAAAATACGCCCATATCAGCGTTCACTCGATTGGCATGATATACTTGCCTACGGTCAAGCTCTAGGCCTAATAAAAATAATACCAAGGTCACCCACGGCCAAGGACAAGCTCGGCTGCTCTCGGTTGAGGAAAGAAGTGCAGAAGGAAAGTGAAAGAAAAGGAAAAGGAAAGGAAAGAAAAGAGAAAAGAGTTGCTTATATAGCCAAGGGTTTGATTTTAGGCCTTTGGATCATGATCCATGCTCCTCACCGGGTCAATCTATACCACACACATGAAAACCAAGGGACCAACGGTCCAAAACTTGCAACCAAAGGAAATTTTACAAAAACAACATAAACAATGCATGAATTGGCATTTAGGCATGAAATAAGCAATTAAGCATAAAGCAAGCTATACGCGTTATTACGCGTATCTCAGACATGTATTCTATAACAGTGAGACGAGTCTCACATCTTGCTTCTGGCAAGTAGATGCGATGTCGATGATTGAAAGCCACCCGGATAGTCCTTGGATCCTCTTCGGTGAGGTATTTCATATAAAATGTGTCTGGCATATGCTTGCGAATGAATATTATAGGGGATTCCTTGGCAGCTTCATCATCTTTATTATTGGGCTGAATGGTTTCTCTCAGCTTCTTTACCGGGAGATGCAGTTTGATAACTTGTAAGCACCTCTGGTAGTTTCTTTCGAAGACTTCTAAGGCAGTAAAATCAAGCTTGTTCAGTTCAATATTGTATTGGAAGTAAAATTTAAATGTTTGAACTTTTGGTTATAAGAAAAATTAGATTAATTATGTGGAGTTTCTAGTTCATAATATATAATTGTTGGCTTTAGATTCTGTCACGCCCCAGTTCCAAAATATCGAGGGACTAGACACGTGGCAATGGCCAACAGCACACACCGATGGACAAACCTAATTTAATGGATCCATCGGGGCATACTTAAGCTGTAATACAATAATAAGGTCTACTAATCTCATCTACAGAATAAATACAGCAATATCAACAAAAAGAAATAAACATCATCCAGTCACAAGTAAATAAAATCGAAAAACAACCCGATATTAAGTCTGTTACAATTGTTCATTAAACAAGAATTAAAAGAGTTCAATAGCAGCAAGACTGAGCATAGAAGAAGCAGATACTCAGAAAAAATCTTCGGCGATCACCTCGTCCTCAGGTGCTGGTACTGCTCCGAGAAGTGCTCATGTTCCGTACACCTCAGGATAGATATCCTTTACTAACTCTGGAGACATAATCCAGATCCAGGTCCTCAGGGGACATAGCAAAGTACAAAATAACTCAAGCCAAAATAAATATAGTGCAGCAATAAATGAAACAATAGGGTAAACTATATAACCAGCTAAGTGATATGCAAGTTGAGAGCATCACTAAAACTCAGGCTGAGACCACTACAAGCTCTGTGTCTGGGAGCCTGTAGCAGAGTTACTATGTATTTTACTATGTAGTATATATATATGAAATCATCCTGTAGCCTGTGTGTGTCTCCCCACCCAATGTAATCACATGTCTCATGTCCACGATGCCTCATATCCATGTCACGTAAGATCATATCTAATACAGCAAGTCATATAATGAGATCTAAGAAAATAATGTCTATGTCATGAAACCTGTATCCTATACAGAATTACCTTGAATATTTCAGGAAGATTCTGTCTCATGATTAGTTTCAGGTGTCCTGGGTTATAACGTACTTGATAATGCAAGCACGAGAAGTATAGGGTCTCGGTATCCATGTCTAGATGATGTTACACAACTCCGCGTACGGTATTGGCACCCGACTATTAATCGGACGCTAAGCAAGTCACACGGTCCTAGATTTAAGCATGTACAAGATATAAATAAGACAAAGAAATATGTAACAAGAACTGTAAGTTTTGGCAAGGTACACTTGCCTGGGATTCTAGCTCCAACTGTAGCTCTGACCTCAGTGGGAATTACAGGTACTGCTCCGGTTGCTAAAATAAATATCACCATCAGATTCAGAAAATATCAAATAGCTAGAAATGCCTGTCCTTGAGTCCAATTAGGATACAGGGGCAAAAATGACAGTTTCTGGTCAAAGCGGGGTCCACGTATGGCCCGCTTCGCACCGAAAAATGTATCAAAACCAATGGTCTCCAAATTCGTCAAACTTAGTGTCAACAAGTCCAGAACGATGATACAAACCCAACGAAACTTTCAGAACTGGATTTTGATGAGCCGATCACAAAATCGCCCTTCAAGTGGAGCCGTGGGGCCCACGATACGCGATTTTGTCAATATTCTCAGAATCGAACCAAACTTGGGTCACAGGACCAGCGTATTGCTACGAGTTCGATGGCGTAAGTTTTTATTCGATCCAACGTGTGTACACAAAGTTACAACGTGATCCAGAACAGGCAGATACGGGGCGTTGTCGGCGGATACGCGTTGATTCCGGTGTGCACGAACATCCAAATCAACTTCTGTGAAATCCTGCACGTCCGTATCAACGGCGCGCACCTTTCGGTGAAGACCGCATGCGACCAAGTCGTCCCGTTTGGCGGGGCGCACTCAGTTCCTGAGAAAAATGGGGTATTATTTTTCCTATTTTTGGATCGCGGTTCGCGATCGCCACAGGATGCGACACACCGAGCGGGTTGCACGGGCATCGAGAGGGTCACGCAGGGTTCAATTCACAACTGACGAAACAAAAAATGGGGCAACGAGGAGAGAGAAAAAGCTACCTGAACAGGGCTCCGTGAAACCGGGATTTCTTGTGTCCGCGAAGCGACTCGACACTGTGCTGTGTCCGGGTTAGGGTTTCAGTCTACTCGAGTTCCGGTGGCTGGGGCGGCCGGAGCTGGCCGGGGCTGGGGGCTGCGGCCGAGGGTGGCGCTGCTGCGGTGGAGGCGAAGCTGTCCGGCGCCGGTGGTGGGCACGGCGGCTGCTCGGGTGGCTGGAGGCTAGGGCTGAGGTGCTGCGGTTGCTGGCCGGCCAAGGCGCTGCTCGTGGAGGCAGAGGCTGCGGGAACTCCGGCGAGGTCGTCGTCGGCTCGAGGCACTGTGGGAGGGGGAACGGCAGGCGGGGCGTTGGGGGTTCGGGCAGAGGGAGGAGGAGTTCAGGGCGGTGGAGGCTCAGGTTGCGGGTTATATAGATCGAGGGAGGAAGGCGGACGGATGGCCGTTGCGGAGGCGAGGCGGCGGGCGTTGTGGGGAGCCAGAGCGGCGGGGCGCTCGTCGGTTATGCGATGGTTACGGGGCTGAACGGCTGGGGGAGGAGAAGGGTTTCGGGTCGGGCGGTGCCGGGTCGGGTCGGGCGGCGGATCCGGCCCGATCCGCTAAGGCTAGGGTGCGGGTCGGGTAGAAGCAGGTCGGGTCGGGTTTAGCTGATGGACCCGGATCTGACCCGCTAGGGTTGGGTTCGGTTCGGGTAAACCGGCCCGGTCCGGTTCGGTTTGGTTTGGTTTATTTAAAAATAAACCGGATTTATTTTAGTTTATTTATTAATTAGTTTTTAGGGATTTAAAATGTTTTCGGAGTCCAATAAATTCTCAAAAAATTACCCTATGTCTATTTTTCATTTTACACCAGAAAATATAATTTCCATAATATTTTAATATTAATTAACATTATTTAAAAATTATTTAATTATAAAATACCTTGATTTTAATTACAAAAAATTTAGAAATCTATTTAAAAATTCCTGAAAAATTAGGGGATTTACAGATTCTTATGAGTTTCGGGTTCTTATGAACTTCATGTTCAATATAAATTTAGGAAGAAATAGTCTTTTTGTGCCCAAAGGAAAATTTAGAAACCAAGACTCACTAATAATTTGGCAAGGCTAGGCCTCAATAGTATTTTTTGCTTCTGAAAAAAAAACTAGCCTTTTCAAGACTCTAATGACAGAGTTATGCCTTCGCCAAATTTTGCTTCTTGGAAGATCCTCAAAAAGGGACTGAATTTTGAACCCCTTCTTGTAAGCCCTTGATTTTTTCAAAATTATTAAACTTGGATTTTTCACAATTTTTCTAAATTTTCTGGGAATTTTTTGTAATTAAAATCAAGGTTTTAATTATTAAATAATTTTTAATTGTTAATAAATAATATTAAAATATTATAAAAATAATATTTTTGGGTGTAAAATGGAAAACTGGACATAGGATAATTTTTTGGAATTTATTGGACCTCAGACCTATTTTTAAATGCCTAAAAACTATTTACCTATTTATTTATTAAAATTATTATTATTATTATTATTATTACTTTTATTATTTGTTTTTGGGCCGGCCCGGCCCAGTGGGCCGAGCCCAGCGGTCCAGCCGCCACCCAGGCCCAGCCCGCTCCCCTGCCGGGTCGGGTCGGGTCTGCCCGGACTCATGCCCGATTTTTCGGATGCGGGTCGTGACATTCTTTCCCAGATATAAAATGTTAAAAAAATAACAAACGTTCTTATTAAGGACATTGGTGGTTGAAATTTTGCTGAATATAAGCAAACATTATTAATAAGAACGTTTGTGTTCTCTTTTGACAAATAATCTAAACTTCTTTTTCTATAAAGAATATACTTAAATTATATTTTTCTAAAAAAAAAAATCCAGCTATTAAACTTTTGGACGAGTCAAAGTGATTGGTTTTGTCTTTGACCTCTCTATTGTAGTCGACAAGGAAATATTTGTAAAAACAAATTTCAGATTCATAACAGAATAGCGTCATCAGAGAGATTTCTTATGGAAAATTTTGTACGGTACTCTTCCAAAGATATCGTTGTAGTCCTCTCCTGATAAAGTATTTTCCTCGCAGACTCCTCACTCCATCTAATTTATTTCACAATTCATCTTTTTTTCTTTAAATAAACAAAAATGACCTTAATAATCTTTCTAATTTAACTTAAAAGTCTTTCTAATTTAACTTAATCCCGCATCCGAAAAATCGGAAAAATCGAACATGAGTCGGGTCGGGTCTGCCCGGACTCAGCCCGTCTCCCCAGTTCCCCGCTGCCCGATTCCTCTGGCCGCCCGAGTCCCACGCCGGCCACCCCGCGCAGCGCCCGCGCTTCCCGGCAGACCCGGCCACGTATCGCCCTCCTCCGCCTCGCTCGCTCCGCCACTGCCGGCCACCTCCCCTCTCTCCTCCGCCTCCCCGGCGAGGTCATATAGAGAACAAGTGCAGACAGAAAATGAGATTATGTTTGGCTTGCGGATCCAGTCAGCATTTACTGAGGGAATGCCCTGAGCGTCGAGACAGAGCACCAAAGGGTAACCAGCAAGCGTTACCTGTACCGAGGTCAGCCTCACCAGCATTGGAAGCACCGCAAGCGGAAGTTCAAGAAGTCCTACCACTAGCTCCAGCAGGGTATCAGCCGAGGCAACCCTTGATACCCCAGGAAATACTCTTCCAGCAGGCTCAACAGCAGGAGAATCGACTGCAAGGACGCGAACAAGCTTCCGCGATGACCGTGGAGGACGCGCAGACTCGTGGAGTAGCCAATGCGCATAAGTGATTCGTAGTTATCCGTTTCTAGTCTTGTAGTAGCTCGTGCCT
The DNA here is from genome assembly GCA_036927795.1 of Iris macrosiphon. Classification (NCBI taxonomy): domain Eukaryota; kingdom Viridiplantae; phylum Streptophyta; class Magnoliopsida; order Asparagales; family Iridaceae; genus Iris; species Iris macrosiphon. The sequence continues at coordinate 81,882,605 of JAYESA010000009.1, read as the reverse complement.
CTTGGTTCGTGACCTCAGCCCCAACCTAGTAATTTGTAACTTGTTAATAATAACCTTGTTTTCATAAAAGTTGTAGTCTTTTGCTTTTACTAGATTTTCTCTGGAAAGTGCATAACTTTCATTCTTAGGAAAACGGTATTTCCCTAAGTATCTTGTGATGTATTTCGAACGATACTTACAACCGTGTCATCTCTGTTGGCCGGTGATTCTTTTGATTGCGAGGACGCAATCCTCTTAAGGGGGTAGATTGTAAATCCCCTGATTTTTCAAAATTTTTAAAACTGGACTTTTCACAATTTTCTGGAATTTTCTGAGAATTTTCTGTAATTTAAAAACAGGATTTTAATTATTAAATGATTTTTAATTGATAATAAAAAATGTTAAAATATTATAAAAATAATATTTTTGGATGTAAAATAAAAAACTGGACTTAGGGTAATTTTTTTAGAATTTATTGGACCCCGGACCTATTTTTAAACACCTAAAAACTATTATTGATTTATTATTTATTTATTTATTTATTTATTTATTTATTATTATTTATTTAATTATTTATTTAAATAATAAAACCCAGCCCAGCCTGCGGCCCGCTGGACCCGGCCCACCGGGCCCAGCCCCAACCCGGCCCAATGCCCGCCCTAGCGGGTCGGGTCGGATCCGCCAGACCCGAACCCGACCCGCACCCCTGCGCACCCGACCCGCTCCTCTCTCCTCTCCCCTGACCGAGTCCCCCACTCTGCCTCCGCTTTCGCCGGCCGCGCCGCTCCGCCCGGCCCACGCTCCGCGCCCCGCGGCCGCGACGCCCACGTCGCCCTCCTTCCCCGGCCACCTCGGTCTCTCCCTCCCCTATAAAGAGCCCCCTTCTTCTCCTTCTCCGGCCCGCATCTCCTCCTCCCCGCCGAGCCGCAGCTCCCTCCGGCCGCCCGCCTCCGGCGCCACCCCCGCGAGGCCGCCCAGCCGCCGCCGACTTCCTCCTCCCCTCCTCCTTCCCCGACAGCAACCGCAGCAGACCGCAGCCCCGCGAGCTTCTCCACCGCATCTCCTCCTCCCCGCCTGAGAACCCCCAAACCCTAAACCTAGGACGCGGACACGTGTCGGACACGATTTTGCCCCGGTTTTCGGGTCCCGTTCAGGTGCGCGTATCTTTCTGTTCGTAACCCCGTTTTCGATTCCGCAAATTGCGTTGCGAAGCCTGTATGACCCTCTCGGTGCCCGAACAAACCGTTCGGGGTATCGCGTCCTGTGGTGATCGCACACCGCGATCCAAAAACAGGAAAAACCAGACCCTGTTTCACCCCGGAACTGAGTACGCCCCGCCAAACGGGATGACTTGGTCGCACGCGGTCTTCACAGATATGTGCGCATCGTCGATACGGACGTGTGGGATTTCCCAGAAGCTGATTCGGATGTGCGTGCACACCGGAATCAGTGCGTATCCGCGGACATCGCCCCGTATCCGACATTTTTGCAATTCACCCTAACTTTGTGTACACATGTCGGATCGAGACGAAACTTGTGCCATCGGACTCGTAGCGATACGCTGGTCCTGTGAGCCAAGTTTGGTTCGATTCTGAGAACGTTGACAAAATTGCGTGTCGTGGGCTCCATAGGCCCCGCTCGACGGGCGATTTTGGGTTCGGCTCATCGCAATTCAATTCTGAAAGTTCCGTTGGGTTCGTATCATCGTCCCTGACCTGTTGACACTAAGTTTGGTGAATTTGGAGACCTTTGACCCTGACGCATTTTTCGGTGCAAGGCAGGCCCACATGGGGACCCCGTTTTGACCTGAAACTGCCGTTTTTGCCCTTGTCTCCAAATTGGACCCAAGGACAGGCGTTTCTAGCTGATTGATATTTTTTGGATCTGATGGTGATGTTTGTTTCAGCAACCGGAGTATCTCCTGCAAATCCAACTGAAGTCAGAGCCAAAATCAGAGCCGGAACCACAGGCAAGTGTACCTTGCCAAACCCTGCAGTCTGCTATTTATTTCCTTGGCTTAATTAATCATCACAAGGCAAGAAAAGCTTGTAAATTCTCAGTAGTTCCTGTGATAATATTTTGCTGGATTTTTTGAGTAAATACATATAAACTTGTTTTAACTGCTTAACCTAGGAAACGTGTGACGTACTTAGTGTCCGATCATAGTCGGATGCCAACACCGTATGCGATGTTGGGTACGTCATTAGAGATGGACATTCGATACTCTTACTCTTGGTACTTGTCCTATCAAGTACAACAGAACCCAGGACACTTGACACTATTCATGAGACAGAGTCTTCCTGAGACATTCATGGTGATTTTGTATAAGATACAGGACTTGACATTGACATATGTTCCTAGATACTTTATGACTTGTTACATTAGCTATAATCCCGCTGACATGGACATGAGACGTTATGGTCATGAAATGCGTGATTACATGGGGTGGGGAGAGACACACAGGCTACAGGTTGATTTTATATTATGCCGGCGTCATAGTCTCCCATTGAGCTAGACAACTACATGATATCACTGCTACCGGCTCCCCGACACAGAGCTTGTAGTAGTTTCAGCCTGAGTTTCTAGTGCTGCTCTCATACTGCATATCACTTAGCTGGTTACATAGTTTACCCTATTGCTTGTTTGTTTCTGTACTGCTTATGTTTTGGCTTGTATTATCTGTACCTTGCTATGTCCCCTGAGGACCTGGAATGGATGATGTCCCCAGGTATAGCTGAGGAGATCCATCCAGAGATACACCGTACAGGAGTACTTCCAGGAGCTGTACCAGGATCTGAGGACGAGATCGTACCAGAGGACTTCTCTTGAGCAGTGGCTGTATGTAGTCAGTTATTTCTATTTCCAGTTGATTATTTCCTGTTTATTTGTATTTGTTGTACCAGACATACTCTCGGATTGTTTCCCGAGAAATTTATTAAGATTTGACAGTTATTTCTATTTGCATTACTCTGTCTTTTAATCTGTGATTATCTGTTGTGGATGAGAATAGAACAACCCGTGACTTGTAACAATTGCCCTAATTCCTGTTAGACTACAGCTTAAGCATGCCCTGATGGATCCATTAAATTGGGTTGTCCATCGGTGCGTGCTGTTGGCCATTGCCGCGTATCCAGTCCTTCGGCATTTTGGGACTGGGGCGTGACACCTTAATCTTTCAGAATGGTTCAGACAAGGAACACAGTAGGAGGCACATCAGAACCAGCTGAGCAGACTGTGCCCAAAACTCTTGCACTCCCGCCGCCTCCATCTACTCCAGCAATTACTCTGGATGGGGCACAGCTACTCGGAGTATTCCAGGGACTTGTAGAATCCCAGAAGGAACAGACTACCCTGCTACGAACTAGCCTTTTGGAAGCTCTTCGGTCCCAGGAGTCGCCACAAAAGAGGCCAGGAAGTGCCAAAGACTTCAAGAACCTTAAACCCTTGGAATTCTATGGAACTGAAGGCATTCTCTATGCCGATGAATGGATAGAGAATGTGGAACGACTCCTGAAGACTGCTCGGGTCCCTGATGACCTCAAAGTGGAATCCGCAAGCCTGGAACTGTTCGACATAGCTCGAACCTGGTTTAGAGACGAACCCCAACTATCTGCTCCTGACCTCACTTGGAAGGATTTCAAGAGGCTGTTCAAGGAGAAATTCTACCCCGAAGTGGCTCGGGAAGCTCTCGAAAGTCAATTCGAGAGGCTGGAACAAGGTAACCTATCTGTTGATGAGTACACTGCTGAATTTAGCAGATTAAACCACTTTGCAGAGTACATGGTTCGTACCCCTGAGGATAGAGCCCGTAGATTCAAGAAGGAGTTGTCTCCTGATATTCGCCTTGCTGTCACCACTAGCCGAGCTCGTTCATACGAAGAAATCTTGAGCGTGGCACAAGGTGTTGAGAGAGACATAGGGCATAAACTAAAACGGGAAAGAGATACTGGAAGTATGGGACCCCACAAACGTCCATTCCAACAACAACCACAGCAGAGGTCCCCGCAGCAAACCCAGCGTCCTCTCCCTCGAGCCACAGCACCCCAACACCAAGCTCAAGGACAGAACCAACAAGCTCTCACTTGTGGCTTTTGTCATAAACAAGGTCACATTTGGCGAGTTTGTAGGAAGAGACTAGGTGCCTGTCTATATTGTGGATCAACAGCACATCAAGTGAGGGACTGTCCCACTACTCCAGGACGCGGACAAGCTTACGTGATGACCGTGGAGAACGCGCAGACTCTGGAAGCAGCTAATGCGCGTAAGTGATTCGTAGATACCTTTTCTAGTATTGTTTAGCTCATGCCTATTGGTTCGTGACCTCAGCCCCAACCTAGAAATTTTGAACTTGCTAAATAACCTGGTATGCTTTTAAATTTGATAACTGTAGAGATTTTAGAGGCTTTTGCTATTGTGCTTATTTTGTCTTATTTTGTGAACTTTAATAATTTGTACCTCCTTTTCATCATCATCTAGCGCACTTAATTTTGCTGAACTTAACTTATGCTGCTATTTTATAGCCTAGTTTTGCAAGCTTACCCTTTATCGGGCTTGTTCATGACACATGTATTATTGAGGCCTGATCAACCCCACTAATACAAGTGTCTATTCAGAATCAGTGTACTACGGTCTGATCAACCTTAGTGCATTTCGATTCGCACTTCGCACGACTACTTCACGTGGATTGAGATATAGTTGACTAGTATACTTGCCCCTAAATATGTTCGAGCATATCGTATTAGTTACATAACTGTACTAATACGAACATGCGAATAAATGATTACCAGCATAGAATCTCAATCCATAACCACCTGACAATTTCCATTAGAATTCTTTAAACGCCTTGATCCCTATACCTCTGTTCAACCACCTCGCCCTTAAACTCTTTATTATTGATCCTCGTCTTCCCTTATTTCGGAAAGACAAAATCCTGTGTTTGGTATAAGTTTGATTTGTAGTGCTAGATGTACCCCTCAGACCGGTCGAATTGATGATAACCCTTTATGACTAAGGGAATACCATAGGTGGTGTATTTATGTTAAAAACTTAAAGATTTAATACCATGATTAAATAAGTTGGGACATAGCTTTACTGGTTATATAGCCTTAGAGGATAGATGGGTAAATTCTAAGTTGGGTAGCGACCGCAATGCTCACCTGAGAGAAACCCGTTAAACTGTAATCAAGTGAGATTGGACAAAGAGAACCCTGCCATATTTTAAATTTTGAGGATAAGTTGGGTAGATTGTAAGCCCTTAATTTTTCCAAAATTATTAAACTTGGATTTTTCACAATTTTTCTGGAATTTTTTGGGAATTTTCTGTAATTAAAATCAAGGTTTTAATTATTAAATAATTTTTAATTGTTAATAAATAATATTAAAATATTATGAAAATAATATTAAAATATTATGAAAATAATATTTTTGGGTGTAAAATAGAAAACTGGACTTAGGATAATTTTTCTGGAATTTATTGGGCCTCAGACCTATTTTTAAATGCCTAAAAACTATTTACCTATTTATTTATTAAAATAATAATAATAATTATTATTATTATTATTACTTTTATTATTTGTTTTTGGGCCGGGCCGGCCCAGTGGGCCGAGCCCAGCGGTCCAACCGCCACCCAGGCCCAGCCCGCTCCCCTGCCGGGTCGGGTCGGGTCTGCCCGGACCCGACCCGCCTCCGACCCGTCTCCCCAGTTCCCCGCTGCCCGATTCCTCCGGCCGCCCGAGTCCCACGCCGGCCACCCCGCGCAGCGCCCGCGCTTCCCGGCAGACCCGGCCACGTCTCGCCCTCCTCCGCCTCGCTCGCTCCGCCACTGCCGGCCACCTCCCCTCTCTCCTCCGCCTCCCCCGCTCGATCTCCCCTATATAATCCCTTGGCTCCGGCCAGATCCGCCACCGCCCTACCCCGAGCTTCACCGCCACCCTAGCACCGCCTCGCCGAGACGCCGCCGCGGTTCCCCTCGCCCCTCGTCGAGACGCCGCACCACCGCACCAGCAGCCTCCGGCCTCCCCTCATCTTTCTCCTCCTCTCACTCGATCCGGCCAGCCCTCGCCGTGCCTCCGGTCGGCTCCGCCCGTCCCCAGCGATGCCGCCCCGAGCCGCCCCAGCCCCTCCCCGGTGCTCCTCCGGCCGGCCCCGCCGCATCCTCGCCGGAATTCCCCAAACCCTAACCCTAAATTCAATTCTTCGTGTCGTGTCAGACACGACACGGACACGGTTTTTTCTCGATTTTCGGGTCTTGTTCAGGTACTCATATCTTTCTCCTCGCTGCCCCGTTTTCAATTCCGCAAATTGCGTTGTGAAGCCTGTATGACCCTCTCGGTGCCCGGACAAACCGCTCGGGGCATCGCGTCCTGTGGTGATCGCACACCGCGATCCAAAAGCAGGAAAAACCAGACCCTGTTACACCTCGGAACTGAGTACGCCCCGCCAAACGGGACGACTTGGTCGCGTGCGGTCTTCACAGATACGTGCGTGCCGTCGATACGGACGTGTGAGATTTTGCGGAAGCTGATTCGGGTGTGCGTGCACACCGGAATCAACGCGTATTCACGGACATCGCCCCGTATTCGCCTTTTCTGCAATTTATCCTAACTTCGTGCACACACGTCGGATCGAAACAAAACTTGCGCCATCGGACTCGTAGCGATACGCTGGTCCTGTGGGTCAAGTTTGGTTCGATTCTGAGAACGTTGACGAAATCGCGTGTCGTGGGCCCCACAGGCCCCGCTCGACTGGCGATTTTGTGATCGGCTCATCGGAATCCAATTCTGGAAGTTCCGTTGGGTTCGTATCATCGTTCCTGACCTGTTGACACTAAGTTTGGTAAATTTGGAGACCTTTGACCATGACACATTTTTCGGTGCAAAGCGGGCCCACATGCGGACCCCGTTTTGACTCGAAACTGCCGTTTTGCCCTTGTCTCCAAATTGGACCAACGGACAGGCATTTCTAGCTATTTGATATCTTCTGAGCATGATGGTAATGTTTATTTCAGCATCCGGACATATCTCTGGAAATTTCTCCGAGACACCCAACTGTAATTGGATCCAAACATCAGGCAAGTACCTGCACTTCAAGTTTAATCTTTATATTGTGATAAATAAATTCCTTGATTTAATAGTATCATTGATGATTACACGTAGTTTTAGAATACTGGATTTCATGTCTTGAATACTGGAGTTCATGTCTTGCTTTTCGTGTCGGGTGGAAGAATACTAGAAGGCATGTAGTTTACCCTTCCCCCTGTCATGTCTGATAGCTGTTGGTACGCGACTGTTCCATCAGCCTGATACTCGATTGTTCATGTCTGATAGTCGTCTACGACGGCCTGATTAGCCTTATAACCCCTACATGCCAACTATGTATTCTAAATACATAAGTTCACGCACATAGTCCTTGTCGTGTTGCAGTTTTTGTTATCTTGTTACAGTTACATTTTCTGTCATATTTTATTCCTGTTTTACTCATACTCCTGGTTTATAGAAATTAATCATATTTTACTTATAGTTCTGATTTATAGCATTATTTCTCAGTTAATTTCACTACTTATTTATGCATATTCTCACCATGATGCTTAGTCAGTTATTTTCTACCTGTCACAAATATTTAGTTTAAATCTTGTTGTGCATTGTGTACTTTGCTCCTTTCCTGACTGGATACGTTGATTTAGGCGATGATGAGAACCTTGCCCCCACCTATTATGGCCCCTATGAGGCAGTAGGTGATACAGTTGCGGAGCCGGTTCCCACTCGGGAGACTACTCCTGCGGAGTAATTAGCAGTAGTTATTTATTTTCTTTCATCCTAGTAATCGGGTTTGTCCCCGATATAATTTCTGGATTCTGTAATAAACTCTGGATCTGTTGTCACATTCCATTTATGAAATCTTAGCATTCTTTTTCCTGTTATTTTCCTTGCCTATTTAATTATTGTGAATGAGCTAGAGTTTAAATTTAACTGTGTACATGCCCTAGACAGCGTACTACCGCCGAGCTGCGGCGTAGGCTGGACGTACCCACGTACTCGTGCCCGAATATCCGGATGCGGGTCGTGACACTTCCCCCTCCATCATATTTTTTGGTTTTTTACCAGGAGTCAAGGGGGCAGCGCCCCCTTGTGGGGGTCCTGCTCCTGGTCATCGGGTTGGCGTCCTGGGTGCAGCGCCCCTCGTGGTGGTTCGTGAGTGAAGCCCCCAAAACCTATATATTTTTCGGGTATGGTTTGTTTCGGTCAAACTAGATTCCTCAGGGCTTGGCTCTACAAGGCTGTATTTTGTGGAGCTGTGTCATTACGTGCAGTTACTTAATTTTGTGGGGATAAGTTCCATAAGGCTATGCTAAGAGATGTTAAGTTCTATTGGGCTACAATTATGCGAGGCCTGATTAGGGGTGAGCATTCATTTTAATCAGTTTCAACGGAACCAAAACAACGTATTATACAAAATCTAAAATTAAAATTGTAGCAAAATACGCTAGAACAAATAAAACTTAAACTAGAAAATTTTGTTCGGTTTAGGAAGTTCATAATTCATTTTCAAACTAAGTATGGTATGTAACTTACAGTTCTTCAACAATAAAAAATCTATAAGTTAAAAAATATTGATAAGTAAAAAAATTTAGAAAAGCAGAAATTCAAAGAAAAAAAATTATTTACAAATATAGACTTTCTGATCTCCCGGTCTCAAAGAAAGAGGGAATTACGGATAGGGTTCTACGAACTTCAAACTCCGTACAAATCCAAGCCTGAAGCTAGTAGTGACACAACTCTATCTTCGAGAGAAAGAGATTTTCGATGGTGATCTCAGAGAAAGAGGAGATCATAGGTGAGAGAAAGAGAAGATCAAAGGCGGAGAACGAGATAAAGTCGGAGGAGAGACCCATAGCCGAAGACCCAGAGAAAAGGAGTTAGGGTTAGGGTTTCTCTTTTCTTCTCTTTGGAGATCCTAGAGACATAAAGACGAATAAAGAGAAGACTCAAGAGAGAGGTTTAGGGTTTGGGTTTCTCTTCTCTTTGTCATGTCTGATAGGGTTAGGGTTTCTCTTCAGAGATCTAAAGGAGAGTCGAACACCCAGAGGCGACTAGAAATTAAAGACACTCAAATATATATATATATATATATATATATATATATATATATATATATATATATAAGAGAGAGAGAGAGAGAGAGAGGGGGGGGGGGGGAGGGAGATCTACCTAATGAGATTTAGGGTTAACTTTAGCCCTGTAAAGTAGGGCATTGGTACTTTCATCAATTCTTAATCACTTTTCGATTTTGGACCCAAATCGAATTCTTGACCCGAAACTAAAAACTGATTTAATGTTTTTTTCTTTCTAAAATCGAACCCGAACAAATTTCTTTTCGGTGTTAAGCCGAGTTATGCCAATCCCCAGGCATGGGTCCGAAGGACTGTGGTTCTACGAGAATTCAGTTTCATGAAGTTGTGCTACCACGTAGCTGTGATATTCATCGGAGGTGCTCCATTCTGCGGAGCTAAGTTCCGCAGGCTACTCCATTTCTGCTGGACTGTTATCTTCCGTGACATTTGCTCTTAACAAACTTGTAGGCCTTCCACAACGTTTGCTTCTAGCAAACTTTTAAGCCTTCTGCAGCATTTGCTTATGGCAAACTTCTAGACTTTTCATAACGTTTGCTTCTGGCTAATTTCTAATCCTTTTGCGACATTTGCTTCTAGCAAACTTGTAAGTCTTTCGCGGTGTTTTCTTCTAGCAAACGTCTAGGCTTTCTGTGTTTAGAGTTTTTCTTATGGCTTACTAGCAAATTTGACTGTGCATTTGTTTTCTCTAGTACCGCGAACTTTTACGCTTTCACGGTATGGAGTAGCAGTATATGAGCAAACCTCTAAACGCAATCGCACTTGCTAAGAAAAAAAACCTTCTTGTCGAGGTAATGATGATCATCAAAGCTCAAAAACAGAAAACTCTCAAAGGAAAGAAGTAAGTGAATATGTTAAGAAATTATTATACTTGTTTCGTTGGAGGCGCGATCATAAGTTTTTTTACGTGTTAGAACTTCGTCTTGATAATGTGTTATAGTCAAAGGAAGAACTGAGAGGAAGAAGAGAAAGAATTCTTTATTAATAATCTATACTACTATGAATTAATTTTTGTTCACCCACTAAAATTATAGTGTTTGTTCATCCTCCACTAAAAAAATGACATGTGTCATTTCAGCCAACATAAAATCACTTTGTGAGTGGTTTTGTTCACCCACCAAAATGGTTTTCACCTTTAATTTGACACATGTCAATTTTTTGTGGAGGGTGAACAAACACCATAATTTTTGTGGGTGAGTCCATTTTTGTTCACCCACTAAAACTATGGTGTTTGTTCACCCTCCACTAAAATTATATATTATTATTTATTATTTTCAAATAGTATGAAATACGTGCATAAATATTAGTTGAAAATAAGCAAGCAACCATGAAGGGGTGCTGCAATATAATGGTGGTTATAAATCCGTGAAATTAAATGATATTAATTATGCTCAATCAATTATGCAGTAATTACTGTTCTCAAACAGTTTTCAATTTTTTGTTATTGGTTAAGTGCGAAATATCATTTAGGATCCGAAACGGATGCAACATGCAAATGAGAACCCACCCATGGTAGTCGAATAAACAATGTGAGATCGTATTGTCCGCTACAAAATCTTTTTCATTATATTTGGCACAATATTTGGCTGCTTCCTTTTTTTTTCTTTTTCTTTTTCTTTTTCCTCCACTTCTCACTTTTCCATTGACAACATACTTTTTGGAAAATTCTAAAAACATATTATTCTTTGCTCAGAACAGCCATTATTTGGTACTAGTTTAGACTGAAACAAATTTTATTTAGAACAGTCCAAAAATTATTTTGGGCTGCCAACACCCACCCACCCACCACCCCGTAATCCTTTCATTCTAATTTATATTCTCTTTCTCTTCAAATTCTTTTTACCCTTTCTCTCTTTCTTTTTTTCAATTCTCTTGGATCTTTGTTCTCCACTGTAACTCCTCTTTTCTCAAATTCTAATTTTATTTTAGTAATAATTTTTCTAAGAATAATTAATTAGTATATTGCTAATATTTCAGACTATACATTTCTCTAGTCATACATATTATTTTTTTATTAAGTGTAAATTTTTTTATTAAGTGTAACCTTTAGTGGACAACCAAATCCTTAAGCCAATCCATCAGCTCAAGTCAAACACTTTACTTGAACTGGATACAGCCAACAAATGAGCCGGCCCATTAGCAAATAGACCCCGACCCAACTACAGTGAACACACCCAATCCAAAACCATTGGCCCATCAACCACATTTGGTTGAGCAACCCGACCCGGCCTGTTAACCTATAAAGTCAAACCTTTATGGCAGGGACGCTGCCTCTGCCATCTTCTCCACATGAGAACTCCTCGCCGATGATTCCCCAAACCGATCGACCGACCGACCGACCTTACTTCCTCTCCCCACCTTTCTAAAAGACTCCAAAGGGCTTCGCTCCACCGCCTTATCGACTCCACGTCAGATAGGAACCTCAAATGACTGTGCTCACAGGAGTATCAGAGCTCCTATAAATCAATATGCAGTCAACATTTGTGCCAGCTCACAATTCATTAAACAGTCATCGTCTAATCACCTGCAGGGAAGTCCAGATCAGCAAAGTCAGTTACACAGGCTTACCTCACTGAGACAGGTTATAAATAGGAGAGGAAAACAAAGAATAGGAGGCAATTGTATTTTTCTGATTTGAGTTTATTTTACTTCATTTAGTTTACACATTGTCTTCTTCTTCTTCCTCTTCCTCTTCCTCAGTTCATCAATAAAAATCCTAATTCCCGAGATCCCAAACTCCTTTTTCTTATATTACTGAAAACTCTTCTTATTCATGGCTAATTCGAGCAATTCAGCATCAATGTCGGGTCTATTGGGAAGTAGACCTCATCACTTCGCCAAACCGTCGACCCCAATGGCCGGCGACTAGAAGCTTCCTCTCATCTATAAATAGACCCCGACCCCCTCCTTCTCCACAACCAAACTACTCCGGCGAAGCCCTGTTTCATTCCACACCCATCTCCTTCTTCCTCCTCCGCCGAGAAGCGATCGAACACCATCGTGCGCCGGACGTCGATCCACCACGAATCTTTCTTCTCCGGTGATGATCCAAACGAACGGACGTCGACTGACGTCGCTTCCAGGGATCAGTAGGCTTCTCGTAAAGTTCTCATCGTCAACGAGCTAAGCTCTTGTGCACGCACAGTTCGTAGTGACAAACGGTGTTGACGGAGCTTATTGCATCGATCAATTCGTCGAGATAAGTTCTTCTTCGTCGAAACCCTTAGTCCTTTCCTCGAGTTCTTGAATTCTTTTCCTATTTCGGTCAGTAAGAACGGCTCTGATGCATTCGACTAATCTCTGTTTTGAACTGCACGCTAGGTGCTCGATCTATTGCTTCTAAGGAGTGTTTTCGCGATTACAGAGTTCGATGAGGTGTTCTCGACTTCCACAGAGTGATTGGATTGAAGATCAACCTCGAGTTGCTGGCAAGACAGTAAGTTCTTGAGTTCTGTCAACAAGAACGAACTCGAAATCACTTCATCTCTGACCTCTGCTCGGATCCGATACGATAGCACCGTGTCCGATAATCTTGATCTTGTTGGCTACTCTACAGGTAGGAATATACAGACTTACCTTCTTCTTGATGATAGTATCGGTGGTTTTGAGTTCTTGGACACAAGATATGAGTGCAGACACTGTGTCTGTAACCCAGAACTCGTGTCAGGATAAGACCGTGTCCAATACGACACAAGAAGTCACAGTAAGTTCTCTATCTACGAGTTCCATTTAGAGGGTTGGGTGCAGACATTTGAATTAAGTCTTTGGGGAGGGAAAGTTTCTAGTCTTGAGTTCAAAATTTAATGTGGTAGCTGACCGTTGGATTCTAATTCAAAGTTTAAATATTCAAATAGAAGTCTTGGGTGGAATGGTCTATTTGAATCAGTAAGAGGCTGGTTTTGGGCCATGGTTTAAATTTAAGATCGTCTAGTGACTGAATATGTTATTCCTTAAGTCCAGAAAACTGTATGGGCCAGGGTGTTGGACTGGCCACTACCTAATAAATAATAGAAGAGTACAGTAGACTGAACCCGGTTGGAGTATTGATTGGGCTGATTTGTGGGTCAGGTTAGTAGTTAAGGAAGAAGTTAGGGGTAAATTAGTATTGATTAATTATTTTGAGCTAAGAATTGATTTAGTTAAATAGTTTAGAAAATAGGTTCAATAATTAATTAAGATTCAATGAAATTTTTAGAAGAATTCAAGGACCAGTGGGCTCAGACCCTAAAAAGAATTGGTATTAAAGATGTTTAAGGAAAATAGTTCATAACTAGAATAAATAGAAATAGAGAAAGTATTTTCAGAATAAAATAGCTAAAGGTTAATTATGTCTTTGTACAGCTAGCAAGGACCTGGATTTGACCCTCTGCACACATTCAGGCAAGTACACCGACTTGAACATTTACTTTGTATTTACTCATTGTTCATTGTCTTCATATTTGACACTTGATCGACACGAGAATATTGTTGTCACGTCCCAGTCCCAAAACATGTGGGACCAGACACGTGGCAATGGCCAGCTGGACGACTCCGTAGGGCTTTCTAATTTAATGGACCCGACGAAATATACTAACGCTATCCATGGACAAGTGATCAAGCTAATTATCTATTTCTATCAACTATTTATATCTCAATCCATATGGCAGGAATAAAAGAAAGGTAAATATGACTACCAGTCTGCATCCTAATAATCATACTTTCCGAATATACTCGTAGAAAATAGCTTGAGTCTACAAAAACTAAGCAGACACAAATGACAGGACGAAGCATATATATACAGAGAAGGATAATACCTGAAAGAATAATGAGAAATCATCAACCATCAAGTAAAATATCTATGTGTCCAACTCAGCTAACCTGGCAACAAACTAGGTCCTCAGTGGGACATAACAAGATACAAATGATACAAGCCTACTATACAGTATTTAACATGCATGGAAAGACAAGAATGTAGACCAAAAAAAAGAAGTACAAAAAAGAACACTACAAGAAAATAACTCTACAGATGTGACATGTCGTAAAGAAATATGACCGCAGGCTGGTGATGCACTCACAGTCCTAAAACAGATCTCTATCGCAGTCCGGTGAGGCGCTAACGACTGAATGGTAATAACTATATCTATCAAATAATTATGTAAATATGACCGCAGTCCGTTGAGGCACTCACAGTCCTAAAACATGTCTCTATCGCAGCCTGGTGAAGTGCTAACAACTGAGTGGTAATAGACAGGTCTAATATAACACTCCCACTCTTAAGGTACTATATGAAGTCAAGTCAAGCAAACAAGGACTAGGTACACAGGTGAACAAACAATAGAAGTAACACAAATAACAATAATAAGTGAGACTACATCTAAATAGGTAAAGAAATCAAGAGACTAGCTAGCATATGAAAGTACATAAGGGACAGAAATGCATGTAAATATCTGTATGTAATTGGGAAGGTATACTTGCCTGGAATAGCAAGCTGTTAAGAACCTGCTCTTGTCTCCTCGTCAGATCTAATAAGCAAGCCTAAAGGTATAATATTAAAATTAGTTTTTGTACACTAACATGTACAATATCACAACGAACACAACGTTCTAACTAGGGGACTAAGGGTTGCTAAGTTGCATACGTTTTAGAGTTAATAACAAAATTTTAAATTCTAAATGGTTTTCTATATTAATCCTAGTGTCAACTTGCTAATAATATCATAATTATTCATTTAATAATTCTGGGAATAATTTATATTTCACAAAATACATTATTAACACATAAATTTATCTCACAAACGTATAGTATCATTACTAGTTAAAGTCTCAATCCTACGGTGAATAGTTTTCTACCTTTTAACCTTATTTATTATATTTATAAAATTACCAAAACCAAATTCTATATTCTAAAATAATAATTTAAAATACTGTTTTTCACATATTTAACATAGAAATTTAAGTATTTATACACAAGCAAAATATACTAGTTATTTAGCATCAGTAACAATACAAATATAGTCATAATCTTCACCCTAAAAATAATTATATTCCAACTAAAAATATGTTAATATAGGTTCTGGAAAAATAATTTATAATTATTATTTTTTCCATTTAACAAGTTATTTTATGTATTAGAAATCAACAAAAATAAACTAGTTGATATTGACTAGTTTCTAGCATAACCTATCAACATAGCATATTCTTGAAATTCATGTGTTTCATCCTCCAAAATAACATTTAAAATTCTGGAAAAATATATTTTATAACTTAGAATTTTATTTCCTAACATATATTTAAGCATCACAAAAGATTTTAAATAAACTAGTTACACTACTTTATATATATATATATATATATATATATATATATATATATATATATATATATATATATATATATATATATATATATATATATATATATATATATATATATATATATATATTCAATACTAGTTCCCGCATGATTTTTCCAAAATTATAACCTAAGTTAAACATTATTTATGAAAAAAAATAGGTTAAAACATGTCTAAAACATAACCTAATAATTTATTTTAGGTTCATTTATCATTTTTATCCAGAATTACGAGTTGGTAGATTTTATGGTTTCTAAACTAAATTGTCATAGAGGATTCCTAGTCTAACATGCAATGATTATATAAAAAAAATTGTTAATTTCTAAAATAAACCTATTGTATGATGTTTAGGACATCTAGGGGGTTCCAGAAGAGGGGTTTTGATTCACTAACATTTTTGTAAATTGTGTTAGAAAGCCCATGAAATGCAGTGTCTCCGAAACTGTTCGAGAATGGACATCTCCTCGTCGTAGCTCCTTGTGTTCCTTGTGTAGCTTGTTCTAGGTACTGAGTTGTAAAGGAAACTTGTTAATGAGAGGTAAGGGAAGGGGATTTGGATGATGTGGTGGTGGTTTGGGGGCTGTGGAGGTGATGGAGTGGTCTGAGAAGAGAATAGGCTGAATTTGGATTCAGCCTGGACACCTCTAATGGAGGGGCTGGTTTGAGAAAGTTAGAGTGAGTTTTGATGGAAGGTTTGTGAAGAGAAAGTGTTAAGGACAGAGGGAGAAAAAAGTATATTGAATTTGAGAGAAAGATACTTACTGTGGAGGAAGATATGGCCGGATTGGTGGATACTAGCTGAATTTCTGATTCAGCCTGGGTAGGCTTGGATGGATGGAGGTGTGGAGAGAGATGGAGAAGGTTTTGGGGAATGGTTTGTGTCACTCCCCTTTCCTGATATACGTGTTTGGAACGTATACTTGATTGTTGGCATGGTAGTCAGTTTGGTTGGAGGCCATACTATTTTCTGGTAGGGTTTGGTTCTTGGTTTATTTCGAGATCAGGGCTTGGTCATGACTTGAATCATTGGTCAAGTGAACCAAAACCCTCCCTATATAAACCAAGACACTCTCTCTCTCTCTCTCTCTCTCTCTCTCTCTCTCCTCTCATTATTTCCTTTCCATTCTCTCTCTTAGGTTTTCTTTCTCCCTCCATAGGGAAGTACACCTTGTATGAAAATGGAAAAACTTTTTATTTTATGAGTCCATTATGTTTGTTATGTGATTCTCCTTACATTTAGAACTTGGTATTTTCGGTTTTGGTGGATGGACTATTATAGATCTACATTTTTAAGTTTAGAGCTTCTTATGTGTTCTTGAGTTTTTTTTGGTTTTGATATCTAAAAACTTGTTGTTTTTGGAAACTTGTTGTTCTATGTTGATGAGCATTTGATTTTGAGTAGTTTAGAACATTATTTATTGATTTTGGACTTCGTTTGAGGTTCCATGGAAGGAACAAAGCTTAGATTTTCGGAACTTCCATGGCCGAAACTTGGTATTATGGGACGAAGGAGCTCCATGCGGCCCGCGTAGCATGCGGCCTGGACTTCTCGCTCCAAAGTCAGCATGCGACCATCTTGTTGGATGCATGACTGAAATCTGCACATGCGTCCCTTGGCCAAATGCATAAAACTTGAACGAATAAAATTTTATAAGTCCAAAAGATTGTATGCGGCCAAGTGTGTATTCGGCTAAGAGAAGCATGCGGCCTTGAACTATGTATTTCCTCTTTCTTTGAACGCATGACCCAGCACCGCCTTGGCTCATCTTTTCATGATTTTGTCTTATTCTTCAGACACACTTTATTGCATGTTACATCAGTCACATCCATCACTTTATATCACTTTTCTGACTTACATTTATTGTCCATCACTTCGGCACTCGTCCCGAAGAGTGGACCTTGCCCCATCCATGCGGCCTCGTCGACTACATACGCCATCGTCGACTGCATGCGGCCTTGGCATCTATGCAACCTTGATAGCATGCGACCTATTGCTTTTTGCACACGTTGGACACTTGCTTGGTTTAAAAATGTTCTCGTTTGATTGAATGATTGTGATGCTATCTGTTGAACTTAGAAATGACTTATATTGTGGTCTTGAATATATATATATATATATATATATATATATATATATATATGGACCTAATGACCCAGATGTGACAATGTGCTAAATTGACTAAGTACCCGACATGAGCCTTGTAGTTGTGGTCTTATATTCACTTGCTAATTTTTCTTGATCACCTTATTATATGTTGGATAGAATAAGGGGCGTAGTTCAACTCGGGAGAAATTCTGCAATCCTGGTCCTTGTTTGGTTTGTGGATCTGATCTCGAGGAGTTCTCGCACTACTCTTATTCTCATCTATCGATATAATAAAGTGACAATTAATGTGACTAGTGCTTAAATGTCATGTTCTGAATGGCTTGCTACTAGATAACTTGTCCATGATCTTGTCCTTAACCTTGATACTAGAACTTATTCCTGCCCTGACTATTGTATCCGTGCTGATACACTTGATCGCACCGAGAGTGCTACTTGATATATATATATATATATATATATATATATAGATATATATATATATATATATATATATATATAGTGAGTCGTCGTGCCACATACTCCTACTATGCGATATATGTAAATATTTTCATGCTCGGATCTGGTAGTTGGACAGTGACTTTAGCCGTAGCTAGATAGTATTGGTTGTTGCATCACACTTGAGTGAATCCACATTTAACTTGCGAGTAACAATATGGGTTCGAATCAAGAGTGCCCGTACTTAAAGTACGTACGACATCTAAGAAGAATGTTCATGTGACCACGACATGAGATTCTATTAACCTAGGGTTAACTAGGCAACTTAATTTGTAGAGCATTGGGAGGGAACGGTATCCCGATATCGTGCATGTCGAGCCACCCTAAATTAGATGGGAGTAAAGGCTGGCCACCACGGATAATGTATATCATCCGCACTAGTGGAGTGCAGTATCTGATCTAATTATAAGATCAAGCCAGTATCTATCCTATAGAAAGCCTGAAACTGTTACTAATCATTAATTAGCTCAGTGCCCTTGCAAGGGACTGGTGCATCTTATACATATATTTCTGCTCGTATATTATTGGTTCAGCCAGCCCTGCTCGATTAGGGCACAATCTGAGGATACTTATATATTGCATTTCTGGGATAACCCAGAGATCATATATCAAGCCATAATAAATGATTGGTCGTTTAAATTTTTGTAATACATGCCTAGCCAGGAAAGTGGGCTATCATGGCATGATGATTCAACTCATGACCTTGTTTGGTTGTTAAGTTGTGTCGTTATGTTACGATAATCCATGGGCTGAAGCTAGATTATTTTTTCTATATAATATCTCTGATTGTGTACGGTGCCTTCTGTTAAGTGGAATTAGGGACATAGACTGTTGTAGCATGACGGTTCAGCTCATGTCCTTGTTTAGTTGTTGGGTTGCGCTATTGTGCTACGATAGGCTGTGGACTAAAACTATGACGCAGAGTTATTTTAGCTTGACTATAATCAAGGGACGTATTCTATCTTGATGTGATAAGGAACTTCCCGTCCTTGTTTGGTGAAAGGGTATCATGTCATGTCATTGATATGGCATATGCCATTGATTGTTGGCTCACGCATCTCATATTATAGAACTGGTTTTGTTTCTTCATTTCGTACTTCCTTTGTGGTACTTGCTATTTGGGGTCTGACCCCACTGGTTTTGCATGGCCAGGTTTAGAGCAGGCACCTGAGGATCGATCTTACTTTTCCCTCACTGATGGCACGCACTCGAAGGATGGCTGCTGAGGGACACGAGTGGGTTTCATTATTCACTGCTCGTCTTTTGTGAACTATATTTCTTTTGGACATTTAGCCAACTGGCACCTGTTAGCCGACAAATCTGGACACTAGTTCTCTACATAACTGTAATATATTCAGACTGCAGCTGACTCATTATCATGTATACTTTTGATCTTGTATCTGGCTTATCATTTTGTCTTGCTAGATCTTTAAGAACATTCTAATGCGGCATTTGGGACGCCTTACTACTTATTCTGAAATGTTCTATGTCATTGCTACTTATTTAAATGATTGAGATATAGAAATTCTAGACCATAGGAGACTTGATTGTAGTATACACCCCATTGTCTCTAGACAACCTTAACACATTACGGGTTGCTTCAGTGTTCCGCAAGGTGTGGTTGGCTGAGTCATTCCTCCGCTTTCCAGTATTCTGGTTCTGGGGCGTGACAATTTGTGAAAAAAAAATATTGGGAAGAGGGTTAGGAAGAAGTTTGTTCAGGTGGTTTGAATGGGGAAGGTGAAGAGGAGGGTTATGGCCAGCCTAGTGGGAAAGAAAAAAAACTTGAGTGTTACAAACTCCTAGTAGGGAGGAAAAAAGTTTGGGGGTTACATACCTTTAGTTGGCTGAACATACTTCTCTAAATACTAAAAAAATGTATTGGTATAAAAAAAATGGTATTTGGTGTTTGGGATGATAGGTGGGTGTTTGGTGTTGTGGGTTTGAGTCATGTTGGTGCCAATGGTTAAATTTGGTCTAGTTTGGTCTAGTCAAAGTGTCATAAGTCTAGTTTGGTCTAATCAAATTGTCATGAATGTTGCATAACTAAAATAAAGTACAAGAGTGAGTTTAAGAGTGACACAAAGGTCATTGTGGTAGACTAACTTGTCCAATACAGAAATATAAAACTTATTGGAAGACATGAGCTAGTGTTGTGTTCCCAAAATTAAAACTATGGTAAGGTGCACCAAAGATATCACCATTGAAAGTATGTAAAATAACTTCATCTCCTAACCTTAATTATCTCAAATAAATTATAATACAACACTAATCTATATATTATCTAAATTTGGGTGAGGGGGTTTACAATCTATCCACCTTAGAAAATTTCGTCCTCGAAATTAAAAATCAATCTCTCCTACAGTGAACTCAACATATATTTAAATATATAACACAACTTATCACTACATCATTCTCTTAACTTAAATTATACAGTTAGGCGTTTGGTCCTCAAATCTTCTTACCGCCATAAATTGTCTCGTCGTTTTTATCATGCTGATCATCATATAGAAAATAACCACCTATAAGCCTATGTTACTCAAGGATGCCGCATGTCATGCCCTAGTCCCAAAATATCGAGGGACTAGACACGTGGCAATGGCCAGCATCACACACCGATAGGCAAACCCAATTTAATGGATCTATCGGGGCATACTTAAGCTGTATTACAACAATAATCAGGGTCTACTAATACATCATGTCAAAACTAATCTCATCCACAGAAGAATATATCAAATCAACAAAAGAAAATAAAACATCAACATCAAGTCACAAGAAATTAAATCGGGGAACAACCCGATAATCAAGTATGTTACAATTGTTCTCTTAAACAGGAAATAAATAGTTTATTTGCCAATATAACTGAGCATGGAAGAAGCAGATGTTCAGGAGAAGTCCTCAGCGATCACCTCGTCCTCAGGTGCTGGTACTGTTCCAAGAAGTGCTCCTGTTTCGTACACCTCAGGATAGATATCCTCTGCTAATCCTGGGGACATAATCCATTCCAGGTCCTCAGGGGACATAGCAAGGTACAGATAATACAAGCCAAAATAAATGCAGTGAAGAAATAAAGGAAACAATAGGGTAAATAAAATAAACCAGCTAAGTGATATGCAAGTGAGAGCAACACTAGAACTTAGGCTGATACCACTACAAGCTCTGTGTCGGAGAGCCGGTAGCAGTTATACTATGTTATGTAATTTACTATGTTTTGGCCTATATATATAATCAGCCTGTAGCCTGTGTGTCTCTTCCCACCCAATGTAATCATACGTCTCATGTCCACGATGCCTCATGTCCACGTCACGTAAGATCATATCTAATGCAGTGAGTCATACTATGTCTATGAATATAATGTCTAGGAATATAATGTCTATGTCATAATCCTGCAACCTACACAGAATCACCTTGAATATTTCAGGAAGAATCTGTCTCATGATTCGTGTCAGGTATCCTGGGTATAACGTACTTGATAATGCAAGTACGAGAATATAAAGGGTCACGAATGTCCATCTCTAGATGACGTACACA
The DNA here is from genome assembly GCA_036927795.1 of Iris macrosiphon. NCBI lineage: Eukaryota > Viridiplantae > Streptophyta > Magnoliopsida > Asparagales > Iridaceae > Iris > Iris macrosiphon. Next base: position 81,861,036 of record JAYESA010000009.1, on the reverse strand, counting down.
ACACCGCGTACGGGGTTGGCACCCGACTATTAATCGGATGCTAAGTAAGTCACACGGTCCTAGGTTTAAGCATGTACAATAATTTGTAATTAAGTCCAAGTAATATGTATCAAAGACTGCAAGTTGGCAAGGAATACTTGCCTGGGGTTCCAGCTCCAATTGTAGTTCTGGCTTCAGTAGGAATTGCAGGGACTGCTCCGGTTGCTGAAACAAACATCACCATCAGATCCAGAAAATATCAATCAGCTAGAAACGCCTGTCCTTGAGTCCAACACAGGGGCAAAAATGATATTTCAGGGCAAAACGGGGTCCAAATATGGGCCGCTTTGCACCAAAAAATGTGTCAGGGTCAAAGGTCTCCAAATTTGTCAAACTTAGTGTCAACAGGTCAGGAACGATGATACGAACCCAACGGAACTTCCAGAACTGGATTTCGATGACCCGATCACAAAATCGCCCTTCAAGTGGAGCCTGTGGGGCCCACGATACGCGATTTTGTCAACGTTCTCAGAATCGAACCAAACTTGGGTCACAGGACCAGCGTATTGTTACGAGTCCGATGGCGCAAGTTCTGTCTCGATCCGACGTGTGTACACTAAGTTACAGCGAGAACCAGAAAGGACGAATACGGGACGTTGTCGGCGGATACGCGTTGATTCCGGTGTGCACGCACATCCAAATCAACTTCTGCGAAATCCCGCACGTCCTTATCAACGACGCGCACGTATCGGTGAAGACCGCACGCGACCAAGTCGTCCCGTTTGGCGGGGCGCACTCAGTTCCGGGGTGAAACAGGACGTTGGTTTTCCTGTTTTTGGATCGCGGTTCGCGATCTCCACAGGAGGCGATGCACCGAATGGGTTGCACGGGCACCGAGGGGGTCATGTAGTCTACGCGATGCAACAGACGGAATCAAAAATGGGGCAGCGAGGAGAGAGATATGAGTACCTGAACAGGGCTCCAAAAGTCTGAATTATGCGTGTCCGAGTCGAGTCTACCGTGTCCTGGACGTGTCCGGGCCGTGTCCAAACTAGGGTTTTAGGGTTCTGGGCTTCGACCACCGGAGTAGGCCGGAGCTCCGCCGGGGGGGGGCTGTGCTGGACGGGGGCGGCTGGGCTCGGGGACGGCCGGCTGTGCTGCGAGGGTGGCAGAGAAGGCCGGAGTCAGAGGTGGCTGCGTTACCGAGGGACACTGGCCGAGGGGGAGAGGGAAGGAGGCGAGGAGGAAAGGGGAGAGGTGCTGGTGGTGGCGGGCTTCTGTGGGTCGGCTCAGGCGGCGAGGCGGCAGCGCTGGAGGGCGGACGGAGAAGGCCGGAGTAGATGGGAAGGTGGCCGGAGGGCTGGGGTCATGAGGGGTTTATAAAGGGGCGATGAGGAGCTGGAGGGGTCGGGGGTTGCCGGAAGGGGAAGAGGAGGCGTCGGCGGGGGTTGAGGAAGAGGAAGGGGAAGGGGAGACGGCCGGCGGCCACGGCGGCTGCAAGAAGTCGGAGCGACGGCGGGTTGCAGAGTTGAGCAGTCGGGGAGAAGAGAGGGGATTTCGGGTTCGGGCGGGTCCGGGTCTAAGAGGGTCGGGTTGAACCCGGATCCAACCCGTTAGGGCCTAGGGGCGGTTTGGTTTGGTTTAGTTGGACTGGCCGGTTCGGTTCGGTTCAGGTCAAATAAACCGGGTTTAGTATGGTTCAATTTGGTTTAATTTAAACAATAGTTTTTAGGGTTTTTTTAAAAATACTTCCGGGGTCCAATAAATTTCCTGAAAATTACCTTATGTCCAATTTTTTATTTTACACCATAAAATATTATTTTCATAATATTTTAATATTATTTAACATCATTTAAAAATTATTTAATAATTAAAATACCTTAGTTTAATTACAGAAAATTCCCAGAAAATTCCAGAAAATTGTGAAAAATCCAAATTTAAAAATTCTTGAAAATCAGGGGGTTTACACCGCAACACAATCTCAGTTTGAATCTTCCAATATCTATAAAGAAAATGATATCATACCTTAACTCTCGAAGGAATGCATGGGTTAGGTACTAAAATCCTACAAGCACAAAATCCTTAAGGCCACTTATGTAGTATCTAAATCCTTTATTCTACAGCTAAGATGGTTATTATCTCACATTATTTCTTAGGTATAACGTCATCAACGAATAATATCCACAATAAAATCCTCCAATCTAACTTTTTACAAAAGCTCTTAGCAGTAATAAGTCTAATCTAGCAAGTCACTCATACCTAGTCTAGAAGCTCAACTCAATTCAATTTCTAGGAGAAATATATATAATAAAATACAACACAAGCCTCTAATTCTATGTTCAATTCTCATGCTATATTCTATACTAGCTCTATCATCTAGAAATAACTTATCTAAGTTCAATTCTCATGCTATAATCTATACTAGCTCTATCATCTAGAAATAATTTATCTACCTACCCTACTAAGGGTAACCATCATCTCAAAACTTTATATCAAGCATGCCTTCTTCTGCCTTGACAAGGATATGCTTTTGGAGGAAACACCGTACACTAATGTCTATCTCTCCGAAATATGGGGAGATGAGAAACAATGATAACGATATCGAGGGGAATGAACGAATACAATTATGAAGTCCAAAGGCGAAAATCAAATACAAGAGGAGTTTTAAAATCAGTTATGGATTGAGATCTAATTCAACATAAATCCTAACTCGCAAGCTCGTTCGGTACAATGACGTAACTGAAACGATATGCTCTGACATGCATGGGTCATCACGAAAACAATGTCACGCCACATTCCCAAAATATGTGGGACCAAACACGTAGCAATAGACAGCAGGTACGACTCCGTAGGGCTTTCCAATTTAATGGACCGACGAAGTGTACTTACGATGTCTATGGACAAGTGATCAAGCTAATTATCTATTTCTATCAACTATCTATATCTCAATCCATATGGCAGGAATAAAAGAAAGGTAAATATGACTACCAGTCTGCAGCCTAATAATCATACTTTCCTAATAAACTCGAAGAAAATAATATGAGTCTACAAAACTAAGCAGACACAAATGACAGGATGAAGTATATATATATATATATATATATATATATATATATATATATATATATATATATATATATATATATATATACATAAGGATAATACCAGAAAGAAAAATGAGAAATCAACAGCCATCTAGCAAAAGATCTGTGTGTCCACCTAAGCTAACCTGGCAACGAACCAGGTCCTCAGTAGGACATAACAAGATACAAATGATACACATTTACTATACAGTATTTAACATGCATGGAAAGACAGGAATGGAGACCAGAATAAGAAGTACAAGAAAAGAACACTACAAGAAAATAACTTTATAGATGTGACATGTCATAAAAAATATGACTGCGGGCCGGTGAGGCACTCACAGTCCTAAAACAGATCTCTATCGCAGCTCGGTATGGCGCTAACGACTGAGTGGTAATAGCTATGTCTATCAAATAATTATGTAAATATGACCGCAGTCCGGTAAAGCACTCACAGTCCTAAAACATGTCTCTATCGCAGCCTGGTGAGGTGCTAACGACTGAGTGGTAATAGCCATGTCTAATATAACACTCCCACTCCTAAGGTACTATATGAAGTCAAGTCAAGCAAACAAGGACTAGGTACACAGGGGAACATACAATAGAAGTAACGCAAACAACAATAATAAGTGAGACTACATCTAAACAGGTAAAGAAATCAAGAGACCAGCTGGCATATGAAAGTACACAAGGGACAGAAATGCATGTAAATATCGGTATGTAATTGGAAATGTATACTTACCTAGAACACCAAGTTGTTAAGAACCTGCTCATGTCTCCTCGTCAGATCTAACAAGCAAGCCTAAAGGTATAATATTAAAATTAGTTTTTGTACACTAACATGTGATGTACGATATCACAACGAACACAACGTTCTAACTCGGGATCTTAGGGTTGCTAAATTGCATACGTTTTAGAGTTAACAACAAAATTCTAAATTCTAAATGGTTTTCTATATTAATCCTAGTATCATCTTGCTAATAATATCATAATTATTCATTTAATAATTCTGGGAGTAATTTATATTATTCATCAAATAGGTTATTAACACATAAATCTATCTCACAAACGTATACTATAATTACTAGTTAAAGTCTCAATCCTACGATGAATAGTTTTCTACCTTTTAACCTTATTTATTATATTTATAAAATCACCAAAACCAAATTTTATATTCTGAAAAAATAATTTAAAGTATATTTTTTCACATATTTAGCATAGGAGTTTAAGTATTTATATGCTAGCAAAATATAATTGTTATTTGGCATAAGTAACAATACAACTATAGTTCTAATCTTCACCCTAAAAATAATTATGTTCCAACTACAAATATGTGAATATAGGTTCTGGAAAAATAAGTTATAATTATTAATTTTCCTATTTAACAAGTTATTTTATGTATTAAAAATCAACAAAAATAAACTAGTTGATATTGACTAGTTTCTAGCATAACCTATCAACATAGCCTATTCTTGAAATTCATGTTTTTCATCCTCCAAAATAACATTTAAAATTATGGAAAAATATATTTTATAAATTAGAATTTTATTTTCCAACATATATTTAAGCATCACAAAATATTTTAAATAAACTAGTTACACTACTTGATATATATATATATATATATATATATATATATATATATATATATATATATATATATATATATATATATATATATATATATATTCAATACTAGTTCTAGCATGATTTTTCCAAAATTATAACATAACTTAAACATTATTAAAATATGGAAGGGAAAAAGGTTAAAACATGTCTAAAACATAACCTAATAAGTTATTTTAGGTTTCTTTATCATTTTTATCCAAAATTACGAGTTGGTAGGGGAAGGAGATTTGGGTGATATGGTGTAGTTTGGGGGCTGTGGAGGTGGTGGAGTAGCCTGAGAAGAGAATAGGCTGAATTCTGATTCAGCCTGGACACCTCTAATGGATGGACTGGTTTGAGGAAGTTAGAGTGAGTTTTGATGGAAGGTTTGTGAAGAGAAAGTGTTAAAGACAGAGAGAGAAAGAAGCATACTGAATTTGAAAGAAAGATACTTACTATGGAGGAAGATATGGCCGGATTGGTGGAGACTAGCTGAATTTCGGATTCAGCATGGGTAGGCTTTGATGGATGGAGGCGTGGAGAGAGGGAGAAGGTTTTGGAAAATAATTTGTGTAGAGAAAATGTTGGAAAGAGGATTAGGAATAAGTTTTGTTCAGGTGGTTTGAATGGGGAAGGTGAAAAGAGTGGGGGTTATGGCCAGCCTATTGGGGAGGAAAAAAGCTTGAGTGTTACAAACTCCTAATGGGGAGGGGAAGAGTTTGGGGGTTACAAACTTTTAGTTCGCTGAATAGACTTCTCTAAATACTAAAAAAATAATGTATTGGTATGGGAAGAAATGGTGTTTGATGTTTGGGATGGATGATAGGTGGGTGTTTGGTGTTGTGTGTTTGAATCATATTGGTGCCAATGGTTAAATTTGGTCTAGTTTGGTCTAGTCAAAGTGGCATGAGTCTAGTTTGGTCTAATCAAAGTGTCATGAATATTGGATAACTAAAATAGAGTACAAGAGTGTGAGTTTGAGAGTGACACAAAGGTCATAGTGGTAGACTAACTTGTCCAGTACAAAAATATAAAACTTATTGGAAGACATGAGCTAGTGTTGTGTTCCCAAAATTAAAACTTTGGTAAGGTGTACCAAAGATATCACCATTGAAAGTATGTAAAATAACTCCATCTCCTAACCATAATTATCTCAAATAAATTATAATACCACACTAATCTATATATTACCTAAATTTAGGTGAGGGGGTTTACAATTGTATATTGATCGCATTGTCCATTGATTGTCATTGATTGTATTGTGGAAATTGGGGGAAATACCGAGTAGACGTGTGACCACACCCAAGCCATAGCTAGGTTATTGTGGATAGCTTAATTGTACGCCTCACGTACGATTAAGCCGCACCTTTTATTGTAGTATTATGGTTACCAACCGGTCACATGTCAAAACAGTATTTCAATCACGAGTCTTAATTGATTATTGTTTCATTGTTCCATTTTTTCAGTTATATTATCCCGTATTGCAGGTTAGTCATTTCATTTTATTATTTGTTACATTTTCAGTTTTATATTGTACTATATTTTTGTCGGGTTGTACTTTGCTCCTTTCCTGATTGGACCGTTGCATGTGACTTGACTTCTACCTAACTTGGAGGCCACATTGGACTAGGAGTTCATCTCGAAGATTTGAAGACTTAGTTGTAGAGTTTCACTTAATTATATTGATGTTGCACTTGGAGATATGGATGACTGTATATATGATGTTGCCTTTAGTTTCACCGGGTTTGTTTTCGGACATTACTTGTAAAAGATATGTAATAAAAGTAATAGTGGATGTTGTGATGATTGTATTGATATTGGGTACGTATTAGACATTGTGATGAGTGAGATTGATAATTGCAAATTATTATGAGGTCGAGACAGCTGACTACAGCTGTCAACGACAGCGTAGGCTGGACGCGCTCATAACCCGTACCCGATATCGCAGGAGAGGGGTGTGACATCCCACTCCTCCAATTCCAAGCAATAATCAATGGCACCCAAACATTCTTCACAATCTAGGTATGTATCTAATATTCTTCCTCCATTTAGGATTTCGAAATATATATTTGGAATTTTTATTTTATTTTCTTGAATCATTTTTCCAATCCATGTTAATGTCTAAAATTTATAGTCTAGTAAGATAAAAATAGGTTTAGGATTAATGCAAGGATGATTTGTGAACGTTCGACCTTAAAATTCCCAATTCAGGGTTTCAAAATCCAGATCAGAGGTGACAGTCGGGTTTTAAACGTTCAGGACTGTAAGAAATTTTACAGTCCTATTGTACGTAAAGGACTGTAGATATTTTCTATAGTCATGTATTATATCAGAACTGTATATATTTCATACAGTCCTAGATATAATCAGGACTGTATAAATTGTCTACAGTCCTGATTATAAGCACAGTCTCAATTGTTTCTTTGTTTGAAATTTTTTTTTGTTAATAGCCACAACCCCAAAAAGGGTCTTAAGGATGCAGTTATGAAAAGAAAACATCCCACTGCATCGGTGTGCAAGACATGCAATATGGACCATGTTGTTGAGAGACCAGTCACCATCATCGAACCCGAGGCACACAGACAAGCTACAAAACATTGAACTCGAAAAAGTAGAACTCGTTCGAAGAGACCGGATCCTGCTAGTCCTCCTTCTTCCTCCTCCAATGAAGACGTACAAATTGTATGAAACCAGCCAGGTGTTGGTTCAGGAAATTCTCAACAGTCGGAAAGTTCGATTCTGACTTGTCCAAATGGTTGCTCTATGTTGTTGTCATTCGACAACCATATTACATACCAAATACGGAACGACCCGATATGTACATTACATTATAAAAATTTAAGTTTTGTTTTAGATTACTATATTTTTTAATTCTAATTTCATCCAATTGTTAACTTTTCAGGCGAGCTCTCATATGTTAAACGGTCGTCAACCACGGAAAGAAGTACAATAGCTGACGGTTTGACAAATTAGGGGAAGTCGTCAAGGAAAAATTATCCCCACCGGTTTACAAAATTTAGCCAAGTACGCATATAAGACGGTGGACAACGCACTTATATCATCATTCGTAGAGCGTTGGCATCCAGAAACCAATAATTTCCATCTTCCAATAGGGGAGATGATGATTACACTGGATGACGTCTATCACATATTGGGCCTTAATGTTACAGGTCGGGTCATGATGAATAATATATTTTTAGAGAAGGACTTAGAGTGGTACGATCATATTGTAGATTATGTGTCAAATTCTCTTGGAGTTGAGGCTCGTAGTTTTATAACCCTTCAAGATTTCAAGAAATCGTATGGACTTCCTTTGAAATATTTGGAGAAGGCATTCAATGACATGGAGGCTGTAGGTGAAAATGTCGATATGGTAGTCCGTGGATGTAAACCCCCTCACCCAGAAATTAGTTATTTTAATTTAATATAATATTTAGATTTTTTATTATTATTAATTAGGATTAAGTAAACAAAAGTATCATTTAAAAATATTTTTCGTAATTTTAATTTTTAGGAGCACAACATTAGCCATTATCTCCAAACAAATTTTATATGCATGATCTAGACGAGCCCACCTTCATTTATGATTATCATATCTCACTCAAACACATCACCTTGTGCTCTATTTTTAATGTAAAATATTCGGGTCAAAAACTTAATTTCTAGCACTTACAGTGCAATCATTGACCATTCCAATTTAAATTGGAGACCCAATTTCGACCAATTCTTTCGACCTAATGCATGATCATGATTTAAACTAGGTCTAAGACACACATGATACATATGTCTCACTCTATTGAACCTCTATGTGCTACCTACCCTCAATAATCACAAATGACCCATTTCCTAGTCAATCAGACCAACCTAGTCAAACTAAACTGCAACGACCCCAACCTGGCCCAACTGGAAGTAGTTTGACTTAACTTAGGTTGACTAAGCTAGGTTTGACCATCCATATTAAACATTATTTTATTTTTGGACAGTCATGGGTTTATTAAATCATTAGGATAAAATGTGAAAGGGAAGGGGTTATAACTTGTGATATTTATTTACCCCATTGGTAACTCCTCATCATCAAAGCCTTAAACCTCCACTTAATATCTCTCTATACCTCATTTCTCCAGCCATCATTCACCTCTACAACTCTTTCCCTCTCCACTAGAATAAAATTTGTAACCCTTAACTCTTCCTCTCCCCACTAGCAAAAGTTGTAACTCCAAACCCTTCCCCTCCCCACTAGGCTGTCCATAACTCCCCTCTCTTCACCTCCCCCATTCAAACCACCTGAAGAAAACTTCTTCCTAACTCTCTTACTCACATTTTCTCTTCACAAACATCTCCAAATTCCTTCTCCATCTCCCTCCACACCTCCATCTATCCAACCCTACACAGGCTGAATCCAAATTCAGCAATACCCCCACCAATTCGGCCCTATCTTCCTCCATAATAAGTATCTTTCTCTCAAATTTTGTATGCTTCTTTCTCTCCCCGTCCTTATCACTTTATCTTCACAAACCTTCCTTCAAAACTCACTCTAAGTTCCTCAAAATAGCCCTCTATCAGAGGTGTCCAGACTGAATCTGAATTCAGTGTATACTCTTCTCAGGCCACTCTACCACCTCCATAGCCTCCAAACCACCACCAAAGCACCCAAATCTCCTTACACTATCTCACATTAACAAGTTTCCTTTATAACTCAGCACCTAAATTATCCCACAACTCTCCCAAACACCCCCATACAAATCGAAGACATCCTGCTGAACCCGCCAGCAATAGCACCACTTTAAAACATTGTTGCCACCACTTCCAGCAACAAAACTCCTTCAACAACCACTCTATGGACTTGAGACATAGATAGTGATTGTCTTGCGTTTCGTGATATGAGGCGTGAGATACATGGGGTTGGGGAGAACTTACCGTACCGCTGGGCTACCAAACTCTACTAGTATTATAGTACTGCAGGTACCTTGACGGGGCTTGTACGTATCTACTACTATTATTACTACATCACTAGTACCCCTAGTATATGTATGAAACCCGGTGGTTTAGCGGACGAGTACGTTCTCACTTGCATCCACTTAGCTGGTTATGATAGATACCTTTGAGCACATTGCTTATTATTTTACTGTTACATTGGCATGCTATTTCTTGTACTTTGTTACGTCCCTCTGAGGACCTGGTCCCTTCAGTTTTGCAGTATAGATCGTTGTGGAGCCTGCCTGGAGTTGCTAATGTGTATTGCTTTGTTATACGGGCATTGGTTTCAGGTACTTATATCATTTCTACCGGAGATATGTTTATTTATTCATATTATTGATTCATCTACTAATATAGCCTAGTTGTTATAGACTCATATTTCTTTCTCGAGTCTATTCGAGTTTGTGTGTTACTGGACGACCGACTTTAGCACATGTAGCTCATTCATGATGTATTCTGTTCATTGTGGATCGAGACATAGATATATTTACTGTTTTATGTAGATAGTGACCATAATATTACAGCTTATATGTATTCGAGTCGGACCAGAGTCTGGTCAAATGCGTAGCTGGCATGTTACGTATTCATAGTCCTACATATTTTGGGACTGGACCGTGACAGTGGATATATGCATTTCATCTTAGGAGCTGTCGGCATTCCGGATAAGTCAAGAACTTCGGTTCATGCCAAATATCTACAGAATTTTGCTGACATTTCCATCGGGGAAGAAATTTCTTGGGGAAACAGTATACTAGCATACCTTTATCGCGAACTTGGTGCAGCATCCCACGTCGGTACCAAGACAATAGCAGGATTCCAGACTCTACTCCATGTAAAGAAATATCTTTGTCAAGTTTTATACATTATATAAAATTTTGTTGTTAAATTGTTGAGTATTTTAATATACGTACACACATGGATATACGAGCACTTTTCGATGCTGAAGCAGGCAAAGAAGAATAGACACTATGACGAGAACCTTCCTAGAATGTGTAGATGGAAGCCAACTATGGAAGATGCCAAACATCCTCAAACATTGATTGCCATACACAAACACACACTGATACTCAAACATTGTCTGTCAAAATACTGATACTCAAAATTTTACTAATATTTTATTTCTATCATTAATACAATATATACAATTTACCGATACTACATAATTTTCATTTGTTCATAATACAATATATTTTTACCAAAATGATACAAAATTATACAAAAGTGCAAAATGTTCGATGACCCATTCTTATAAGTCGATTACAATATCAAAGTAGTCAACGGGCATGTCTCTGGGCTCCTCCATCTTCAATAACTTCTTATAGAGATTTATTTTATCCATGTAAGGTGTCGTCCAGGCGATCGTTGCGTCTGGTGCATATTTATACCAAATCAGTGACGGTGGAGGAATAGGATAATGACCGATCAACCTCGGATGACAAAGTAATTTCTGACATGTCCTAATGTACATAGATTGGATAGTCTGTGCTCGGTCGACGGAGCGTACATTGGAAAGAAAGTATTGTTAATATTCTTCAAAATAAGTACAATTGGTATCTTATACCTATTAGCAAATAAATATGCAACGGACAGGACGAATATATATAGTGGTCTTCTCCGGTAACAATATCAGTACAAGGAATGCTTGTCAACAAGTCTCCAACAGTTTGTTCGTTTAGCATGCTGGTGTAGAATGAAAGACGAGACTCCAACTCCTCGTACAACTCTTTCCTAACCTGTCTCCATCATTCTTTATAGGAATAACCAATATACCTTGCAAGCAAATAAAATCCACAATGGTCATCCATAGGAACATCAACAATAGATCAAATGTAATTGCGTATCTCAGGTAGGAAGTCTTCAATATACACCCCAAGTCTACAATTAAATTTATCTACACCATCCACAGTATCTTCGTTTAGCATGCTAATTTTCTATTTTTTTTCCTTTGAATAATTAGCTTACTCTTCTGCTTCGTACTGGCCATAATTTTGACAATCGTACTAGACCGAGCTTGCTCTAAATTTCATTAAATATGCTCAAACAATGATGGATCTCTCTTAGTTGACTCCATATTCTTCTTTTTGTGACCTACTCATTCTTGTTTGAGGTATACCCTTAGGAGCGAAAATAACAGATGACTCGTGCAATTGAGTAGTTATTGGGTTAGCAATTTCTTGGATTTTAAGCTCAATGGACTTCCGCTCCGGTTCCAGTGAGACACACCATCTTTCATGAAGGAGTTTCATTTATGGCATAGAAAAGAAATCACTGTCACCCTTCACCATAGACATTATCGACACATGTCTCCAATGTTGATCAACAAAATCTATCGAAATAGGTGTAGATTGGCGTCGATATTCGTTAATCTCATGTGCACAAGGGAGGTCCAACGTATGTCGATGTAAACAACTGTAAACCTCAGGATCAAATCCCACGAACTTTGACCTACATATCTCCTCAAATAGTAAGCCCAATGCCTTGTGAGATATTACATGGATTAAAGCATCCAAGAGGTGTTCATTTCTATGTTCATGCTTTACAATATTCATGCTCATCTCAAATGATGCCTTAATCTCGTTCACCGTCCTATTTAGCATTAAAGTAATAGCTTGCTAAACGGAGACAAAAATACCGACCGATGACCTTAGATGTTTTAATTTTGCGTGTGATTCTTCAACCCGGTTGATAGTCATTATGCCATAATGCTTCACCATATTCATCCATGCTAAAACGAAATATTCTTTATATGGTTTGGCTAGTATCTTTGATATAAGAAATGCATGTCGGGTTACTCGTCTCCCACTTTTCTTTAAACAAGTATCATGCTGTGTTATAACAATCTTTCGTACTTGCTCGCCATACAAGATTTTAATCACTGTAGAATTCCTCGAAACAGTCCATGTCAATTTTACCATCAACCTTTTCGAACTTCAACTTATATTGTGAATTGATATTCCGATTGACATGCCAAGTGCATAATAGTGTATGCACGTGAGAAAAGACGATAACTATAGCATTAATTAGGGCATATTCTCTGTCAGTAACAAAAATAGATGGCTCTATGTGTCCAGTGTAAAGTGATTTCAGTTTCCTCAATGACCATGTGTAATCCTTAATTGTCTCACTCTTCATGAAGTAAAAAAATAATTGAAAATGTTTTCCACATAGAGGTGAAGCCAACAACGTCAAAAAGAGGCATCTTTAATTTATTTGTCTTGTATGTACAATCAAGAACCAATACGTCAGCGAAGGACCTAGCCAAATGTGTGCAATCAGAATGAGCCCAAAATATTGAAAGGACTTCATTACTCTGTGGATGTCTTCTATGGTACTCCACATAGTGATTCTCGGCAAGCAACTTCAAAACTTATTGCATCATCATTCTTGTTTTCTTACTATTGGAGTTCGATCTTGCTAGTGCGTTGTAGATTGACTTCATTGTTGACTTGTTCTTTTCGTCTTTGTGTCGTATGACGAAATAAATTTGTCTGGTTGCAACTCCGGAACTGGACAAATCTTCAACTATCTTCCTCTCATTATTGTTCAACCGTCTGATATACGGATGACCCGTAAGTGTTTCAGCAATAAGATGATTGTGCATTCCATTCTTGACTTGGACTATTCACTTCACATCTTCTATGTTTACAATCAACAACTTGAATGGACAACCATATTTTTTCGTCCCAACGCTTTTGTTCAAAACTTTTCTTTTGGGAACTGTATCTTTTTTTCTCATGATACCTGAACACACCACCTCTTTCATATCCAATCTCTATATTTTTGCGACTCGGTTGGTTTCTGGTCGATCTTGATATCACAATGACTATATTTTTTTGGCGTCCAACTTCTCTGCACCAATCTAACGCTTTTTTGTATGATTCAAAGCAAATATCCGTCGAGAATAAATTGCCTACATCAACGACAATTGGAGGATATACCAAAATATTGGAAGATGATAAGCCCTACAATAGAAAAGAAATTAAATAAAACTGCACAAAAATTAAAGTAAAACATGAAATCCATAATATTTTCTATAGGACTGCAGAAAAATATGACAGTACAAAAACTAGGTAGGACTGCAGGAACATATGATAGTCCTAATTTTTTTAAGGACTGTAACAATTATTGATAGTCCTTACTGTATTTAGAACTGTTAATATTTGTGACAGTCCTATATGTTTATAGGACTGTCATTTTCTTCCACAGTCCAATGGTGAAAACTGTCAAAATTTAAATGTCAAATTCTTTACCAAGCATGCTTTGGAAGAACCGGAGTGTTCTTCAGGCGAAGCGGAATGAGGATTTAATGTATTAGATGACCCGATTTCTTCGAGCTGCATTTCTCCTATATTGAACACATATAATTCAATAATTATATGTGCACCAAATGCTTGGAAAACCAAATCATCATATTTAATCGATTACATACCAAATAATGGTTGAATATTCGTCAGATAATTACAACTTTCAATATAGTGGGACTTGGGACTACAAATTTTATACAATCTTGACTTTAGGGTTTCGGGTTTTGGGATTTGGAAGAACTTAGGGTTTTGGAAGAAGACAATGAGAAAAACCAAAACATGAAATGTTCTTTGGCTTATATACTCAAGGGTTGGGCTGCCCTAAGCAAAGGAGTTGGCTCACAAACTTGTAAATAAAAAAAAAGGCTTAATTGCAACTCGATACCCTCAACTATTCAAAATGTTCAACTTGATACCCTTAACTTTGATATGTGCTAACTTAATACTCTTAACTATATAATAATTTTCATGTTCATACCTCAAATTAAAAAACAAAACAAAAATGCCCTCTTCTTCCCCCCCACCCCACCCCTACTGCCACCTCCCCTTCACTACTGCCACCCCCTTCCCCACTCCCGCCACCCCCTCCCCCGCCGAGCTTCCCCTGTCGCACGTCCCCCACCCCCCATGTCGCGCTTCGCCCGCCGCATCACCCCTTCCCCTGCCGTGCGCGCCGACTACGCGCCCTCGCTTGGCACACCCGCCGTGCAACCCCGATGAGCTCCCCCATCATGCCCGCCCATGCGCCCCTGCCTCGAGCACCCGCAGGCGGCAGTTGCGCGCCCTCGCCTAGCGCGCCCGCCGTGTGTAATGCCCCGCTCTGCGAAAATGCATTACGCTGGAATTATTGATGGATCAGACCGATGGAATACAAGTGGTACGGAAAATCAAGATGCTTGGTGTGATGATACCGTATTTCTTAACTTGTCCGGATGAGATATTTTATGTGACGTGGCATGGAAATAATATTTATATAAGTGAGTGGATCTGTCCCTTCTCCTCTACTCATTCATGCCCTAATAAAAGGAATGATAGTGTTGTTTTGTTATATGTCATAACTATATGCTGCTCTAGTCCACACAATGATAATGATGCCTTATGTTCAATGCTGCTATAATTAATGAAACACATGAATAATGAACTGCTAGTACTATTGATACAAGAATGCTATAAAGTAAGTCTGCCTTGAGAAAGAAGTAATATTATGCAATCTACTTCACATGCCGGTAACACTGAGAATGGAACATTGAACATCTATACAGGTATAAGTGCATCAGTGCAAAGTAACTATGAAGGAAAGGTTTCATATGCGAGTATAATTGTGGTTTGGTACCACCGGGCCACGAGAAGGTCTGTAAGTTGGGACCTACGGGTCACCAATTGATATAAGAATGAGCAAAACAAGAAGGATTAATAATGCGAGGCTTTACTTACATTTCTTTACCATGCAATTTATGCTTAGTATTTCATTTGCATAGACGTTGCAGGGTTATGGACAACTTGTGCACAAGGTTTGGTAAGTTTTTTCGAACGAGATACACCGGGACACCAGGATCGTTCGGCCTAGGAGAAAATATAGTGCTTTGGTAGCACCAGGTATAAATAAGACATTCATTGGGACAACCTCATGAATGACATTTTGTACGTTATTCGAAGGCCTATATGGCATGTCCCTCGTGGTGCGAAAGCATATCACCAATGACCCTCATGTAGTTAGGCTACATATTAACGAGAATATTTATGTAGGCTTAACATTATCTCTGTAAGAATGATTCATATTAATTATGCTGTGGCTAATCCTTATTTTGCAGGAATACGATGAGTGGGTTGTTGGATAAGAATTGTTGTTAAGCGATATGTACATATTTCATATATATTCAATGTATACTGTTATTTCCAAAGTATGTTTTATTATGCTGTTGAATATTCTGATCATTGAAATGAACCTAGTTCCTAATAGAAAGATCACTAAGTTAATATGCATGATTTTTACATGAATACTTAGTGTCGATTTAGGCACGTGGGCTAGTTTCTGTTCACCAGTACGCGATATGTACTGACCCACGTTTGTGGGCATCCCCAGGTACTCAACATTGGGGAGTGGCTAGAATGGTTCTGAGGCATCGAAGCATTGTTGGGACGCGCAGAAGCTCTTCTTCCATTGGATGCGTCTTTTGTTATAAAGGGCATAGTGTGTGAAATAGTGTAATTCAGTTGTATCAGTGAGATTGTAAGCCAATGCGACAAATATCAATGTAAGCTAATTGGCCAAGTATCACTTGTATTTGAGAGCTTTGTAAATCTTTTGTAAGCCATGTATTCAATTATCATTATCAATAAAGAGAAGCTTTTCATTATATTCATTGTGACTTCAATTTGTCTGGTTAATTTTGCAGCGATGTCGTTATTTTTGAGATATACCATGCCTTGTCTATCTTCTTGCCTTGTACAAGTGTAATATAGGCTTGTACAACATCACGTCCGTGGCTACTTTCAATTATTTGGAATCAGAACGTGACACCGTGCACCCCAGCCGCGCGCGCCCCTGCTGCGAGCACCCGTCGCGCGAGTCTGCCGACGTCCGCTGTTGCTTATGACTGATGCTTCTCTGCTCGCGGCTGCTTTGCCCCTCCTCAGGTCGTCGACGTCTGAGAGGGAGGAGGGGGGGGGGAGAGGGGGGGGGGGGGGCATCAGAGAATGGGGAGGGACAATTTGGTCCTCTTTGTTTTCAAGATATTAAATTGATAGTTATGAAAGTTGAGTGTATCAAGTTGAACATTTCAAATAGTTGACAGTAATAATTTAGCAAAAATAATAATAATTTGAGCTGTCTTGAACAAAGAATGATTTGCCTTTAGATTTTGTTTTTTTCCTCTCATTTTTGCCCTCCCCTGTTACTCTCCGCCCCTTCTTCTCTAACCTCCTCCTCCTCCTCGTTATCAAAGCTGGTTTGGTTAGGTTTGATTAGCAGAAAAAAAAAAAGAGAAAACGAGAGAGAGAGAGAGAGAGAGAGAGAGAGAGAGAGAGAGAGAGAAAGAATGGTTTGGTTTCTATGCTCTGGGGAACCAAGTACCAAGAGCAAGAAGAAGGAACAGATCAGTCAATCTCCAGGTACTCGATCAAAGCTGCAATCTTTATTATCATAATCGAGTTTTATTGAGATTTTATCATGTTGGTAGTGTTCAAAATCGAAGAAATCGATGCTTATTGCATTTTTTTTATCAGATTGTGATAGATTTGGCGGTGGGAAATTATAGATTTGGTGTTGGTATTGATTGATTGTTTGACCTGGGGTTGCTAGGCTTCATTTGATTACCGACAGTTGAATAGAAGTCATGCAAATGATTTGAAGTTATATAAGTGATTCAGTGAACTCATTTATAATTATAGGTCCTAAAAGTTGGGGCTTTTTTATTTGTTGGAAATTAGGATAGGTTTGGTTGAATTCAAGGATATGCTGGTTTTTCGTCCAAATTAATATCTTGTCTGCAAATTTAGAAGTAGCCATATTAAAATCGATTCTTGTTGGAGCTTGATATCATATAAATCAACAGACTTTATATCGGATGTTGGTTAAGAAAGAACATTTTCCAATACTTGAATCTTCAAACCAATAGAATGAATCGTGTAATTTGGAGGTATAGTTTAAATTTACTTTGAAAGTAGAGGAGACATATATATATATATATATATATATATATATATATATATATTGGCATTTTTTTATGCTATGGTTTTTGTTCATGAAATGGTTAGATTTACCGCTGTCTTTGTCTATGCTTTAGTGGAGGAGCCTAAGCAAAAGGCAAAGCCACCGTTAGAGGTGAAGAGGCAGGTTTCAGCTAAGCCTAGGAGGGAGGTCTCGGATGAGTCGAGTAGTGGATCGGAACACATTGCCGCACAGACGTTTACTTTCCGGGAATTGGCTATAGCGACTAAGAATTTCAGAGCAGATTGCCTCTTGGGTGAGGGAGGATTTGGTCGGGTTTATAAAGGGAGGCTGGATGGTATCAACCAGGTCGGCTCTGTACTACACTTGTTCCTTCTTTTGTTCACTTCATATATACATTCATTGAAATCAGACCGTGTAAACAATTTTGTCGAAATGATACAAATGTACTGATGGTCTGAAATGTTTTGTTCTGTGGTATAGACTGTGGCTATTAAGCAGCTTGATCGAAATGGATTGCAAGGGAACAGGGAATTCCTGGTGGAAGTTTTAATGTTGAGTCTACTTCACCATACAAACCTTGTTAACCTGATTGGTTACTGTGCCGATGGAGACCAAAGGCTCTTGGTCTACGAATACATGCCACTAGGATCCCTTGAAGATCATCTTCACGGTGACTATATGTTGTATATACAACTGATTCCATTTAATTAGGCATCTATAACATTGGTTTAGAATATGAACTGTGTGTCCAATTTCTCATTGTTGCAACAGATCTTATTCCCGATAGGAGACGGCTTGACTGGAATACAAGAATGAAGATAGCTGCAGGGGCAGCTAAAGGGCTGGAATATTTGCACGATAGAGCCAATCCGCCTGTTATATACCGTGATTTGAAATGTTCCAACATTTTGCTTGGAGAGGACTTTCATCCCAAGTTATCAGATTTTGGATTGGCGAAGCTTGGTCCTGTCGGTGATAAGACGCATGTTTCCACCAGAGTGATGGGTACTTATGGATACTGTGCACCTGAATATGCCATGACTGGGCAGTTGACACTAAAGTCAGATGTCTATAGCTTTGGTGTTGTTCTTTTGGAGATTATCACTGGAAGAAAAGCTATTGACAATGCCAGAGCACCTGGGGAGCACAACCTAGTAGCATGGGTAAGAGACTCCAGTCAATGTTCCATTTATAATTTCAAGAAATAAACTCCTTTTCTGTGCCAGATTTTAGAGTCGTGAAATATGCATATCAATGATAACCAGGACATTATGACAAATTACATTGGAAATAGTGCAGTGTTCTGTTATAGAGCTTATCGATCTTGGACTTTCATAAACAGAGTTTGCTTCAGGTTGGAAATGTAGGTTCTTCTTTAGTTTGACGGGCTCAGCCTTCGTCAATAAATGACATTCAAATATTTAGACTGCAGTTGTCATTAGTTTCATCCCAATTGGCATTTGTTCGAAGAACTTGTTTCATTCAACATTATAATGTGATCCCAGTTAACATCTGTACATAGAACTTGCTTCTCTTTCCTCCAGTTTGACTGGGCTCAGAGTCTCAGACTGTGCCTGATCAATCACGGTCAAATATTTGAACTACAATTGCTACTTTCATCACCAAGTGGCATTTGTACATAGAATTTATTCCATTTTTGTTGACTCGTAATCTTTTCTTTTGTGGGATCCTCATATTCCATGGTTGTTGAGTTGTCCAGGAGAAAATTATCTATAATTTGCATCTCATATTAATTTTTCTTAGTATTCCCTACAAACAGTCTTTGTACTCAGTCGTACAAACAGATCAATGACATAATTAAATTGATGAGTCTAGATATACCTTTTTATGATACCTACCAATGTTTAAAAAAAAAAAAAAACCTTCGTGGGACTCGTTTCGGAGAGCGTTTCGAGGCGGGGCATACCAGAAAAGTCCCGGGACTTGTTTAATTAAACCAAAGGCTTAGGAGGTGTACATTTTTTATTGGGGCATGCATTTTTTTTACACGAGGGATACGCCTTTGACGCCCCGTATATAAAACTTACGCCCAATGAGTCATCTATTTTTGGATTGTGGGTTTATAACAAGGTCCAGTTACTCGCTTACAACCTTAGACACAAGTCCCTGATTAATAGAAATATCCTCTTCTTCTCCTCTACGGATGCAAACATCAAATCTTCTTCTTCCCCTTTCTTTATCACTTCTTTTTCATTTTTTGTTTTCCTATATATCAATTCTTACCAATTGTTTGTTATTTTCATACTTTGGAGTATAGCTTCTCTGTTACTTGGTAAGGACTTAGTTGCTACATTTTTATTGCCGAACTATTGTAGTCTTGGATTTTTATCGCTTAAAGAATGGTATGTAATCTACTTGATGAATGCCATATGGAATTTAAATTATATTATTAGCTTATGTTTTATTGTTGATCAATTTTACTCATTCTTTAATATTTTTAAATATAAAATAATTTTCTTAGATACACAATTTTAATGTCCAAGAAACTTGTACCCCACTTCTCAGAACTTTCGCCTTGCCCAAAGGGGGCCTACACACCTCACTTGGGTTTTCACCTTTTAAGACACTGATACCTACACATTAAGCACCATAACCCAAGCAAATAGAAAAATGGCTGTAAGACTTCGATCAAATGTTCCCTGGACTATTTGGCAAAGTATCATCTATTAAGGGTCCAGCAGGCTATGATTTGATCTAAAAGTTCTATCTTCTATATTTCTTCTCGAGTCTTTCCAAGGAGAAGCTCTATTTGTTAGTCCACTCAATAATGGAGAAGTTCTCCCCTATGAAAATATTCAATTTTACATTATATACTCATTTTGTGTAATTCTTCTGATCAAGTTTCATAATTGTGGCAGGCACGGCCTTTGTTCAAAGACCGGAGGAAATTCCCCCAGATGGCTGACCCGATGCTTCAGGGACAATACCCAATGAGGGGTTTGTACCAAGCTCTTGCTGTCGCCGCAATGTGTGTTCAGGAGCAGCCGACAATGAGGCCTCTGATAGCTGACGTGGTGACAGCTCTCACGTACCTTGCTTCCCAAACACACAGCCCCGGAGCCTACACAGGCCACAACTCTTCTCGCTCAACAACGCCCGCTACTCCATCCCGAACAAGAAGGGACGGCTAGAGCAACAATCTGGTGGATCCGAGGGAGGAAACTAAAATGTTCCGGTAGACCTGCTCTCCATGTGGTTTTCATCAGGGTCCGGAGCCCACTGAGATCCCTCTCTAGGCTGTCTATGGTTCCTGGCTGGCAAATTTTGCATCCTCCAAAGAAGAATGAATGAAGTTATGTTTCGGGGAAGTTTCCACTTTTGGTTGTTATACATGTGATTTGGGTTTATTATTAGAAAGCATTTTTTTTTATCTTTTTTTTTGTATTTTAAGTGATGGATTACATTAAGTTACATGTTAATAGTTCCCATTTCCACTTATGGGGTTCCTTAATCTAGTATAGTAACAAGATCAAAGTTCTCCGAGTCTTGTATTCTTAATTCCTCTACTGGAGTAGTGAAGTTCATGTGAATTCTTGGTATTTCTGTCCTAACATGTTTGGCTCTAACATATGTGATACACAAAAACATTCTGAGCATTTAATTGATAATACCAAATTTTTGCCTGCGCAGATCCAGCTGTTTATTTTCTGTATAGCTTTTGACAGGTTCTTTCATTTATTTAAAGTCTGGTGTTTATTAGTTGTTAGCCAATAATGTATTTTATTTATAAATGTCCTTCAGAGGAAAAAGAGTGGTGGCTTCATATTGCATTTGTGTACTGCTGCACTACATACTACCAAAAAGTGATGTAGACTATGTGTTGCACGGACATGAATATGACATGATGGCGACAGTCAAGATACAGATTTTAGGACTTTCTAGTGCATTTAGGAGTGAATTTGTTGTGTCCAACACGACTCAGGCAGGGACGCACTCTGATTTTTGGACTGTCGAGCTCCCAGTCTGACACAAATGTAACAATTATATATCTAACCTGTATAGCTATGTTTTTTGTTGTTGGATTTACTTCCTCAATCCTTAGATGAGAAGTGTGCAATTTGAATTTAGTAAAGAAGTACATATTATACTTAATTTTCCTCGATTCTAGTTGGGGACTCGATTCTTGGTACTTTTGTTGACATCTTTATCATTGCTTTGACAGATTTGTAAGCTTTATAGAGCCTTGCTTCTTCCTCTCTTTGTTCAAAAGGAAAAAAAAAAAAAAAAAAAAAATGGGTGTTGACAACAGTTTGAAAGAAAAGAATTCAAACAGCCGAACCCGAAATTTAAGGGCACAGTCGGTTTTCTTCTTCTTGTTGTTATGTGTTCTTTTATGCTACTCGATTTTTTATTTATTTCTACATATGAATCACAACTGAGCCGCCTCTGCAGGCTACATGATCTCTAGATTCAGCTAGACATTCTTTGTCTCTGTAGTGAGCAGGTATCAATGTGTCCATTAGTCTTTCTGGTTTGAAATTCTTCTTGACTACTGCATATGGAAAGATTCTGACAGAGTTCTTGATGTTGTGTTGTCGTCCATTGACCAGTACTGTGTGAAGGTTTCATGATAGTAATCCAATGCTTGCCAGATCTACTATAACGCTAGTGAATATCTTTTGTTTCTGAACTAATTTTGGCTCAAATTTGAATAAGTTAGTGACAAAAAAAATACTAAGTCAAATATCCAGGTTTGAAGAAAAATATATACATAGCTATCCAGGTTTGAAGAAAAAAAAATACTAAGTAAAATTTATAAGTTATTCGTTAGATTTTTTTTATATAACTTTAAGTATAAATTTATTTGAAATTTATAAGTTATTTGTTAGAAATTTTTTTATATAACTTTAAATGTAATTTTATTTAAAATTTATAAGTTATGTTAAGTATAATTTGAAATGTATACGTTATATGTTAAGTATAATTTGAAATTTACAAATTTATTTGTTAGAAAAATTATTTAATTTCTTTATATCAATATTTATATAACTTTAAGTATAAATTAAAATCTAAATATTTATAAGTTGAATATTTTTTTATTTTTATTTTAATAACTTATAAAAAAAAATGTATAAATCTATTTTTTGAATTTAAATATAAATCTATAAGTATATAAAGAAGTGATTTATATGGACATAAAGAAGTTAAATGTAAACAACTAACAACATTAAGTAAGAAAAAGCTGAATTTTTTTTATTAATGGCAATTAAATTATAAATGTATTATAACATTAAGTAACCAGAAAAATAGAAACTTGTAAATGATATTTTATTTGCATAAAGCTTGTAAAAAAATGTACAAGTCTTTTAAAATAATTTTGTCGTCCGTCTTTCGTTGAAGTTTATTGCTCAGCTCCTCCTTCAGTAGCGTCATCTATAGTAAGAGATTCAAAGTCTAGCCCTGCGATATCGACACTTTCATCTCTTGAGTATTGAGTTCTTTCTTTAGCACGGGTCCAATCTTAAACGCAGACACAAGCTTCCAAAATATCTAGCATCCTTGAACTTGCACTAAAACAAGATTCCGATGCTACCGTGGACACCGGGACCATTAGAATATCGCATGCTAATGAAGAAAGTACATGATACGTTTTTTCGTGTCTCTTCCACCATTCTAAAATTGAATAATGAGATGAAGAGTCATCTTCATCTGTTTCATAAGAATTTAGATATAAGGGCAATTCTTGCGTAGGTTGGGAAGATTATTTTTGTTTCTTCCTTTGCAGTACACCTTTAACATATGATAATTTAGACGAAAAACTAGAGCTACTACCTTGAACGGTTGTACCGGGTCGGGTGGATACAACTCTATCTTCATATAAAGCAATTAAACTATGTAAAATATCCTAAACTTCTACTTTTAAACTACCTACGTCAACTCTCATATTATCTCCAAAATCGTCTAATAAAATATATACACCATCTAATATAATCTTAGGATCAAAAATCAAAGCTAAACAATATAGAAGAGGTATATCACCCCAATATTTTTTTAATTTGACTTCCATTTTGGCAACATCATAATCAAAACCAGGAACATTTCTATATTTACAAAATAAATTAGATATGTTAAAAATTTCTGTTAAAGCTAAAGGAGAAGTTGGATAATAAACTCCAGATAAAGTACATGTAGCATTGTAAAATAGTTCTAAAAATTCAAAAATAGAAATAGCAATTAACCAATCATTCTCAGTTACTTGATAATCAAAACTAGGATTAACATTACAATAATAAGTAATCACTTCTTTAAACTTAATGCAAGATTGCAAAATTAAATAAGTAGAATTCCATCTATGTGGTGCATCTTTAACAAATCGCCTAAAAGTAACACCATATTGTGTACATAAAATTTAAAAACTTGTTGTCTACTTGTAGAAGAGTTCAAATTATGTAAACATGATCTAAGATTTTCTAAATTTAGTTGAAAGAATTCAAGACATTCTTGTACAATTAAATTAATAATATGACAAGCACATCTAACATGAAAAGTCTACCTTCTAACATAGGCAAAAATTGTATTTTCAAAACATTAATAGAAGAAGTGTTATTACTAGCATTATAAAAAAATCGAAAATATTTTATTGTGAATATCATATTCAAGCAAAAATTGTATTATAGCGCCACCGATTACAGCATCGGTATGTGAAAATTCTAAAGACCTTAAACAAATGATGCATTTTTGCAACATCCATCTTACATCTATATAATGTGTCGTGATACAAATATAAGCATAATTTTGCTTAGTAGTCCATATATCAGAAGTTAAAGCTAATTTACTAACATGCATAAAACTTTCTTTCAAAGCAGTCTTATCTTTTTTTTAAAAATTCAGAGACTCTGCTCTAGCAGTAGATCTAGAAACTTTACTAAAACAAGGATTACGAGTATTACTTACATATTTATAATAGTAATTACTCTTACCAAATGTAAATGGTTGTTCCTCACAAATCATAAATTTTGCTAACTCAGTCTTATTACGAGCATCAAAATAAGTAGATGTACCTAAAGAAGATCCTTGACCACCAATACTTAGCTGTGTTTGTGTAGTCTGCAGCGTGTCTTTACCATAACAACTTTCGTAGTGTCTTTTTAAAGTGCCCGTGCCATCATTTTTTTTTACTTGTAAACCTGCTTACATCTCTTACATTCCGCAGACTTAGGAATTGGTTTTTGATCTTTTGGATCTAAAACCGGATTGCCCTCACTATTAGTGACAAATATTTTTGTAAAATAATTTCATACATATTTTTTTCTATTGTCAACATTTGTAGCCGTGGTCATACTCCTAACTTCAGGAGGTGACATTTGTGTCGATGTGACAGATTCACGAAATTGTTGCATCTCTAATAATTTCATAAAGGAGGCCAGCTCTTTTAGTAGCACAACTTCCTCCGCTAAGATTTCATAAGAACTTCCTCCTCTTGTAATTTCTTAAAGGAGGGGATCCAAATTGTCCCCAAGTTTCAAGGACATCAACTAGAATTATTTATAAGCTACATAAGCCTAACATTTTAGTAAATTTCCTTGGCCGTCCAGATGTTGATTACCATCTCACAATATAATATAATTCAATTCCACAATAACCATCTTCGATTCACGTTTTTGTTGCAAAATGGTCTAAGAGATGCAACAAGCCAACATTGTAACTTCCTATATAGAAAATGTTGAATTTTCAAAGCAAGCAAATAAACAAGAAAATTGTGTTAACCAGGTCTTCTATATGTAAAGACTATCTAGTCTAAGAAAAAGAAGAGGAAAATCTCAAGCTGCATCTCTAAATATAGGTGATAGGTATTGGTCATTGCACTTTGACTACAAACTGCCTACTTCAGCCCCGTTAGCAATCACCCCAATAAAACGCACAAAATTTTTCATATATTTTAGAAACGTATAATACTTACATATTTTTAAAAAAATTCGAATTAATACACGAATTTTAAGGTGTAACATTTTAAACATGTATCGTACGAATACGTATAATGCTTACGTATTTTTGGAAAAAAAAATCTCACATACAACTTATTTAATTAATAAGAAAGAAATTCAACAGTCTTGTTGCTTGCATCAATGATCATTTTGTGAGATATGATGAAAATATGGACTTATGAATTTGTATTTAATGAATTGTTTGTTTGTTAATTTATTAGGGATAAAAAAATACATGTCAAATTTTTAGTGCCGAATTTGTTCATATGAAACGTACTAAACACGAATTAAATCTAATCCGAATATGTCTCGTTTAACGAATATTTGACCGAATTTTTTAACGTATTTTACTTGTATTGTGCCGATTTATATTCATATTTTTGCCATCCCAATTGTTTTTTGTTTGCCGAATTGCTAACAAGGCTCCAGCCTACGACTCTGTCCTTGATGATACATGCGCTCCAAAATACTTCAGGACACGTACTGGGAGAATTTCAAGTAGTAGCATGCTTAATCAATAAGGTAGGTAGTACAGTAATACCCAGCAACCAGTCTATAGTAACTGGTAGGTTCGGAACCGGATTCGAATCCGGATAAAAAATTAGATATATTTTATACCCCAAATCCAATTGCATTAATGATAATTGTACCAATTATTGAGAACGAAAGCACGGAAATCGTTTTCCAAACCAAGAAGTCCTGCGAGAGAACCAAGCAAAAGCACACAAACCAAAAATGCCAAACACAAATCGCAGACACAGAGATTTTTACGTGAAAAATCCAAATAAAAAAATCCACGGGACGATCGAAGTCCAACCCTGAAAAGCCTCCACTAATAGAATAAAAAATACACCGACTCCTTACAAACTTCTCACCGATCCAAACGGATCACCACAACTCTTTGGAATAGAAAATAGATCACAGACAAACGAAGAACAAAGATGACAAGAAAAGAATTACCCGAAATCGACCTCCTCTTCGAAATAGCCTTCAATCTCTTCCTCTATCCTTCCAATGTTGTAAAGGCACTCTTGCCTCCTTTTGCAATATTTTTTTTTGAGATATATGAGATATATTTTAGGGCTAAAAGTCACATAATATATATATCCTCAAATCCACAACTAGTATTTCTATTATATATAGGAATACCCAATCCAAATCCAAACCCATTGACATATTCTATTATATGTAGGAATATTCAATCCAAATCTAAATCCATTGACATATTCCTATTATATGTAGGAATACCCAATCCAAATATATTGATGTATTCCTATTATATGTAGGAATACTCAATCCAACTCCGGAGTATTTTCTACATAGGATGGAAATCCACCCACTCCAACAAATCTCCCCCCCTTCACAACTATGTGGAGGGGGTCGTCATTCCGACGATCCGCCTGCAATACTCAAACTTTTCTCTTAGAATATTTTTGTGAACATGTCTGCTCCGTTGCCATCCGTATGAACCTTCTCAAGCGCTACTTGCTTCTTTTCAACCATATCCCGTATCCAATGATACCGGGTATCAATGTGCTTGGACCGTCTATGAGATGTCTGGTTCTTCACAAGGTGAATTGTACTCTGGCTAACGTAAAGCAAATAGTACTGCTCTTGCTTTAGCCTTATTTTTTGCAGCAACTTCTTCATCCACAACAATTCTTTGCAATCCTTCATTGCCGCAATGTACTCTGCCTTTGTCATTGTCACGATCCACACCCGGTGTAGGGGCACGAGTATATGGGTACGTCCAGCCTACCCCACAGCATTGACGGTAGAACACTGTCTAGGTCAACAATACTATCTAAACATTCCACACAAAATATATGATGTATCTGTTATGCCATCTCAACTCCAATTGGAGGACAATATGATATATGATAAATGAAAATCAATATCCAATCACAATAAAAACTAAAGGGAGATAATGGCACGATATGGAATAGCAAAAAAAATCACGAATTCACAATACAACTCAAATCCAAGTCCAGAATCTAATCACAATACAAGTCTCAAATAATAGTACATGCCAATGTGTTTAACTAGGAAGATATACAATATCATAAATAAACTAGCTAAGTCTCTCCAACTGGTGGTACTATCTAAAAAGCTCTACGGTGCTGGCTCAAATGCCTCGCCATCATGTGGCTCGTAATAGGTGGGACACATCTCCTCTAACCAAGCATCTGAAAAATATATCCAGTCAGGAAGGAGCGAGTATAACCAAATAACAGTTCCAAGTTAATTGATAATGACTATAAATAGTGATAGTGAATATAATCCAAGAAGAGAAAACAAAGAGCAGATATCATAGTATGACAAGAAAGGAAGGACATGTAATCTAGAGCAATAAGGCAAAATCAATACACTATGAAATAGAAATAAGAGAAGAACTGATACTATACTAAGTGTTTTGCAACAACTTTCCAATATGTGTTTAACTAATAGTCAATAATTAATAAACAATGACCATAACAACACGATCATAATAGTACGGCTCAGTCCCTTAGGATTGGCTATCCACAATAATGCAAGCACGATAGTACGGCTCAATCCCTTAGGATTGGCTATCCACAATATTTCAAGCACGATAGTACGGCTCAATTCCTTAGGGTTGACTATCCACAATAATGCAATAGTACGGCTCAACCTAATAGGATTGACTATCAACAATAAACAATAGTACGACACAATCCCTTGGAATTGACTATCCACAATAATGCAAGAACAATAGTACGGCACAATCCCCTAGGATTGGCTATCCACAATAATGCAAGAACAATCAAGTCACATCACGATACCATAAATACAAGATAAAATCAATATATGAGCAGGGTGATCGGGGTGTACAGTAAATGTGAGAACAATAGATATATCAGAACTGAAATCCATACAACTAGCATGTGTAACCATTGTGTCAAAAATCAGGTAAAATATTACTAAATACTTGTATTATAGTAATTATTAAATAATAGAAACTATTAGAGAATGTACTCGCCTGTGGTCCTGAACAATGTGTGAGGATCAATGATCAAACTGGAGTCACAAGGTCCTAAATAGAATAATAGTGTTAATTGGTGAATTGAAAGGATATGCATGATTAACTAACTAATAATGATATTTTCAAGTCATGTCTAAGTCCATACTAGTTTATCTAGGTCAAACTAGGCCGTACTAGGGTATACAAGTCAATACTAGTCTTATACTAGTTATTACCACTAATGTTAGGTTATACTAGATAATACAGATTATACTAGCCTATATACACTAGTATTTACCTTACCTATTTCCTTGTCCAAACTAGACTCTAACCCCAAGCACCTTGGTGTCAAGTTGATACCCTACCTGATACTCCAGTCTATTACTTTATTTCCTTACTTAACATTTAGACTTATACTTAATACCTTAGTTACTCTATCCCCTAACCATATCCAACTCTAAGTCTCATAACAACACTTACTCATTAACCTAACATTGGACTAAACCTTAGCCTATTACTGATACTCAAACTCCCATATCTAACTCCTCATCAATACCCTATCCGTATATACTAACTCCCTGACACTAACTTACACTGGTACCTACCCTTAACTCATATCCTAGCTTATTATTATATACTTCAACAATAACTTGGTCCTAATTCCTTGGCCACTGGACTGTAATTCAGAAGCAACACTTACTGACATGATGCTTTCAGGTACCAGTTTGGCAAACCCCCAACTAAATAATGCACTACAACCTCCCCACTCCCATGTAGATCTGAATGCTCAGATCCTCTCATCTATTACAAGCTTCCCTCTAAACACCTCCAGTTATACCCTCTTACCACAGTCCCCTTTTCACTTATTTTGACACTCTAACCAGCCCACATAACATCACTCAATTAGGTACCCCAGCTCTTCCAACTGCACTTAGATTAATCCCCAACTTGCTGACTACTACACTCTAATCTGATATACTAACTACTAATCTTTATCTATACTAATTGCCTCATCTTACATACCCTGTTGCACACCCTAACATGACTGATACTCACACCCTACACAGACTTGTACCTCAACACACACACACAAACACCTCTGGATATCAACACACAGTCACTCATATACCCCTCATCCTCACACACCCTCACTCGAGCCAACATAGACACTATGAACACTCCTTCTCACAACCTATGATGTACCCCAAGAATGCATCCCAACCTACAGATACAATCACACTATCCTCTAGTGCACTGATACTAATATGAGTGCCATACATACTATAACGACCCATTCCGCTTAAGCGGACTGCCCATTCAAACGACAAAAGTGCAACGCCCCAACTCGCTTTGCTCAAGAAGAATACTCGTTTAAGGCAAGAGGATTTTCAGACTTAGCCCTTCAGGAGTTCCGGCTTAGACTTTCAGAGGCTCGCTCGGAGTATCGTTCGGCGAATCATCGCTAAGGTGGGTGACTACGATAAACTTGTCTTTGCTTAGCCAGCACACTTAAAAATATGGACGTTTTATGCTAGTCGCTAGGTGAATCACCTCCTACATGCTAATAAGAATACAACGCACCTAGCTAAGGGAATAATCCTAACTTGTATTGCTTGTGTTAGAACATGAAAATAAAATATTGCTTATAATTAGACCCTCGCATGCTATCTTTGCCTTGTGCAACTAGACCCCGCTATGCCTCGAGTAGAACATCACACTCTTCGTAGTGCACTGCTTTAATTGCTATACTACACGACCCTAGATTATGTCGCTCGGTAATCCCCTTTACGGTTTTACTCCTCGGCTTATCTTCGGGCCCGATCCAATGTGATTGCTTAAGTTTTCTTATGAATGCAATGCTTGCATGCTTATATGTTAACTTTTGCTTGTTGCCTCGTTTCAATGCTTGTCGCACAAACTATGCCTTAATCGTGTAACACGGTGCATGTCATGCATTCATCTAGTTCTCCTCGGAAGACTATCTAATAGTCGTTCCGTGCAAGTACGAACCTGAGAGTATCCAGGACCGTTAGGTCACCAAGGAAGTCTCTGAACCAGGGGAATGCAACAAGGCAAGCGGATCATTGATCGAGGATTATGTCAAGTTTACATCGGAATGATAATCATATCAAGTTTACCTCTGAACGAGAATCATGTCAAGCAAATCAAGAATCATAACTCGTGGAGCAATTTACTCATTTCAGAACAAGAATCATAGATTATCATGTCAAGTTATAAAATTGGAAGACCCAAGGCTTGCATGGTCACGGACAATTCGTGCATGAGATAATAACATGGATTCCTCGGACGATCACCAGGGCACCAGGATCGTACCATCCTAGGGGGAATATGGTATTGTATGGCCAATTGGCATGATGCTCTCCGGTTGGGGTGCGCAATATACAGCGGCCGGATCTTCGGTAAGGCATCCTACTCACGGATAATCCGACTGACTCCATGATCAAAATAGTAGTCTCACATGTTTGGTCGGGACGATTGCTAATGCCCAATGACTCTTTCGTTATGCCTCATCTCCGTCCGAGACTATGCGACGTCATTTATGGCTATGCCAGTGACCTCATGTTCATATAGATAAGTCATCCTCGCTTAGTGGTAATCCGCGTGCGAGTCATTGCATCACCCGAGACATCAGAATCATATGAACGAAATGAGTATAAATCATCTATACAAATGGAGCAACCCGAACAATCCATTGAAACACTTAAACATCTATGGTAACACTTCTAGATAACCTGTATACTCGTGCACCCAAAATATAGTCTCGCTCATAACACTGTGTTTGCATATGTTATTGCCCCTTGATTCATTATATATGCTGCTCGTGATTGAATTAACATGGTTTGCCTTGGACATGGAAGGACAAATGGTAAGTTGGTAAGTCTTACCGTGTTTCCACTTATGTCGCACGACGCACTACCACACAAGTTAGGCTATTCAACATTGCCATGAAACTGATCCTAAGGCAATACTAGAAATACAGCTAAATAGATGGTGCACGAAACCTTTTGAACGTGTTTGGATTTATCGAACGGGCGAGTAGCCTCCCCACTAGTGCATTCATGTACTGATAACCCACCAGATTGTTTGCAGGGACGGAAGAACCTCGTTCGGTACGGATGCCTCCCTCGTGCGTAGTAAGGCGTGGAGTTCACTATGAAGCCTTGGAGCGTTACGTCCAGAACCGAAGCACATATACAAGACATAATATTGGAACATCACCTATACATCATTCTACAAATATAGCCACTTGTCACGCTTTTACTGTTTCAGAGAGAGAGAGGCTTGAGCGAATTATAATCTCGGCTATACGCTGCCTGTAATACTTGTTCAATATCAATAAAGAGTTTGCCTTACTTCTTTACATGTATTATTCAATGTTTCCGCTATTGATGACTCAGTGAACTTGTTATCAATCGCCTATGTTTATTATTCCACTGCACTCGGACAATCTGTGCGATTCTGTGGCTTAGACCTCTTATCGCCAGCCAGAACCACGATCTTGCACGGGTGCAGCTTACGCTCGTGCGGCATCACGTCTAGATGGGTCAAAGCGATCGTCCCGCGGGAGCGCTGGCACGGTGATTCCAACCTAGCGTGGATGGCCGATTAGCCTACGGGAGATCGGGGCGTGACAGATTGGTATCAGAGCTTAGCTATACGCCTTTGGACTTTGTTTCAATTTTCTCAGTTTCGAAAGCTCGTTCGTGGGTTATGTGCACACTCTCTCTCAATGTCCCAATGGAATGTTCCAAACAATAAGTCTAAATACTTTCAAAAAGTACATGTGGATGATGTGATTGCTTATACGAAATTGTGATGCTAAGGCCTTTGTGCCGACCTGTGCTAGACCCTTGGGAATGGACTCGTGCTAGAATTGCTACTTATGTGCAAACCCGAAATACCTATACATGATTACCCAGCTGGTTAGAGTATGGAGTCAAATATTTCCCAAACGGTTAGCTTTAGACACATCTTTCGACTAAGTTGTATTGAGTATCGCGTGCCAAGACCCTTTGGTGCAAGCTAAGTTGCAACGAGATTTGGATATCATTCAGAAATAAGACAAGTCAGACTTAGAATGCCAACCGATAGAACATTCTCGGATTATCGCTTAGGCGAATATAGAGAATCGTGCTTGGATTTTTGGAAAATAGCTCAAACGATATTTCGTGTCGGAAGATACAAATCGATTGAGGATTTGATTGGATGACTTAATTCCGAGTGGTGTATGGATCATTTAGAAATATCCAAACGGATTCAAAAGGTCTCGTACGATAATTGGATTGAACGATTTGAGATTATCTTGAATAAATGATAAGGCTTATATTAAATTAGGATTCGAGGAAATAGAAATCAATATCTCGGTTAAGGAAACTTGTTGAAAACTTGGAGAATAGTACGAGCAATTTCGGATTGAAATAAACGAATTGAACTTGAATACAACATCGCTCGA
Organism: Iris macrosiphon; assembly: GCA_036927795.1. Classification (NCBI taxonomy): domain Eukaryota; kingdom Viridiplantae; phylum Streptophyta; class Magnoliopsida; order Asparagales; family Iridaceae; genus Iris; species Iris macrosiphon. The sequence continues at coordinate 81,828,012 of JAYESA010000009.1, read as the reverse complement.
ATAGAAGTTAGCCCAAAATAAATATTGCAGTTCAATGAAAGAGATGAACGATAATGGATTTGGCTTAGAGTTTAAAAGAACGATCTTGAAATCAAGTTCGGAAATATAACATTTAAAATTAGTCCCAACGAGAACGATTATCCTGCGGGAGCGCCGGCGTGGTAATTTCATGTACGGAGGGGATGCTCGAACTCACGGGAACATGTTCGATGATTATTCCAAACAAACTCGAGGAATAGAATGTATCAAGATGCAATAGACTTGGGCTTGAATATTTGAACCTAGCTGCTTGAGGAAGGATAGAAGTAAGACTATGGAATTACCGAACGGTAACATTAAAGTTGGATGATTTTGCTAGACGAACAATAATCACTGCATGAACGAACTTGACTCGATGGATATATAACTTGGATGGAGCAAAGTGAAAATATAAGGTGTCTCGATCATGTTGAAGATAACCATAACATTCACACGTTCTTGCCTTGTGCGAGCGTAACTCTATAATCGTACATGCGCCACGCCTGGGTTGGGACGATTATCCAGCGGAAGCGTTGGCCTGGTAATCTCATATCCAACGAGGGTGATCGAACTTCCGGAAGACCGGAGCATGACAACTTATGGATCATCTTGACTTTTGGTTCGACACGATAAGATGAATTTGGGAATGCAAGTGAATCAAAAATCTTTCAGGGATAAGTTAGCCTAGAACCTGGAGTAAATCACGCTTGATGGTTTCGTGAACGGATACATGAATTAGATTGGACGACTTAGATTATAACAAAAAGATTTAGAATTGAATCTTGGCTTGGTGATCTAGACTTGAAATGGATAGGAATTCTATCAAAACATGTCTGGAGAGATAGACTATGCAAATTACTAGGCTTGTCCTGCAACTTGGATATATTGTGAATTTTACTGAACGACCTTGTCACCCCCGTGTAAACGAACGTGTTATTGTGAGTAGAAAAAAAATCTGTCCTCGATGTTTAAAAATCTGAGTGAAACGAGCTTGGATAGAATATCCCGTGCAAATGAATAATGGTTTGACCCTAGGAATTGGGGCGAGCATCGTGCGATGAAATTGTACGATGTATCGTGTGCTTGAACTTGTACCTATGACCTTGTGAGCTAAACTAGCAATTAGGCAGACGACCCTGTGCCGAGTAAAAGAACCTGTGTGACCGACTTTACCATATTTCTTGAATAAAGCTTCACAACTGGGGCAACAAGACTTAGGGTTAGACTGGAAACGATAATGTGCGCTATGTTTGACCCGAATGGATGAACGCTAGTCGGTGAATCAGATAGATCGTACTTAACGGTAGTACAAAATGCTTGAATTGGGTTGGATTGGAATGACTTGAAAGTTTGATTGACCCTGTCGGAAGTATCCTTGTGATTCATAAACGAGAACCCTCGAGATTTTCGCAAGTATCTTATCCGATTTTACTATCTCTAAGTTTGGTTGAATGCATATGTTTGAGGGACGCCTTGAACGTGTACAAGATCCAAGACTTAATGATATGTGAAACTCGAGTGCTAAGAGTTCACTATCGCTAAGTTGGTTGACATGCATATGTTTGAAGGACGCTTTGAATCTGTGCACGATCCAGACTCGCGATGTGCTGATCTCGCATGCTAGTGCAAGTGAATATCCACATGAACAAGTATAGCGACTTGTATAAGTTGCCTCAGCCCTAGATCGTCATTCACGATGGATTGAAACGTACCTCGCGTTAAGCAATATGTCCCGTGCTAAGGCACAAATGAGACCGACTCAGCATACACACGACACGGCGTAAGAATGAGTAGGAGATTGTGTTCGAACAAATCGGATCTAGTGGTACCGATTGCTACGCTTGGGATAGATTCGATAATGCGATAGAACAGCCTTCGCTCAGGAAGTCTCGAGGACGAGACTTTTTCTGAGTGGTGTATAATGTAATGACCCATTCCGCTCAAGCTGACTGTCGATTCAAACGGCAAAAGTGCAACGTCCTGACTCGCTTTGCTCAGCGAGAATACTCGTTTGAGGCAAGAGAATTTCTAGACTTGGCCCTTCAGGAGTTCCGGCTTAGGCTTTCAGAGGCTCGCTCGGAGTATCGTTCGACCGAGGCGAATCGTCGCTATGGTGGGTGGCTACGATAAACTTGTTTTTGCTTAGCCAGCACACTTAAAAATAAGGACGTTTCATGCTAGTCACTAGGTGAATCACCCCCTGTATGCTAATAAGAATACAACGCACCTAGCTAAGGGAATAATCCTAACTTGTATTGTTTGTGTTAGAACATGGAAATTAAACATTGCTTATAATTAGACCCTCGCATGCTATCTTTGCCTTGTGCAACTAGACCCCGCTATGCCTCAAGTAGAACATCACACTCTTCGTAGTGCACTACTTTAATTGCTACACTGCATGACCCTAGATTATGTCGCTCGGTAAGCCCCTTTGCGGTTTGACTCCTCGGCTTACCTTCGGGCCCGAGCCAACATGATTGCTTAAGTTTTCTTATGAATGCAATGCTTGCCTGCTTATATGTTAACTTGTGATTGTTGCCTCGTTTTAATGCTTGTCGCACAAACTATGCCTCAATCATGTAACATTGTGCATGTCATGCATTCATCTAGTTCTTCTCGAAAGACTATCTAATAGTCGTTCCGTGCAAGTACGAACCTGAAAGTATCCGGGACCGTTAGGTCACCAAGGCAGTCCCCGAACCAGGAGAATGCATTAAGGCAAGCAGATTATTGATCGAGGATTATGTCAAGTTTACATTGGAATGATAATCATATCAAGTTTATCTCTGAGCAAGAATCATGTCAAGCAAATCAAGAATCATAGCTCGTGGAGCAATTTACTCGTTTCAGAACAAGAATCATGGATTATCATGTCAAGTTATAAAATTGTAAGACCCAAGGCTTGCATGGTTACGGACAACTCGTGCACGAGGTAATAACATAGATTCCTCGAATGATCAACAGAGCACCAGGATCGTACCGTCCTAGGGGGAATATGGTATTGCATAGCTGTAAACCCCCTGATTTTCAAGAATTTTTAATTTGGATTTTTCATAATTTTCTGGAATTTTCTGAGATTTTCTCTAATTTAAACTAAGGTATTTTGATATCAAATGATTTTTAATTGATGTTAAATAATATTAAAATAATATTTTATGGTGTAAAATAAAAAATTAGACATAGGGTAATTTTTTGAGAATTTATTGGACCCCGGAAGTATTTTAAAACCCCTAAAAACTATTGTTTAATTAAACCCAATTAAACCTGAACCCGGTTCATTAAACCAAAATAAACCAAACCGGCCGGTCTGCCCGAACCGAACTGCCCCTAGGTCCTAACGGGTCGGATCCAGGTCAGACCCGACCCGCTGAGAACCCGACCCGACCCGTTTGGAGCCCTAACCCCAGACTCTTTTCCTACCCGACGATTCCCCTCCGGCGGCCGTTTCCGCCGCCGTGGCCGCCGGAGACCGTCCGTTTCCTCTCCCCGAACACCCGCCGGTGCCTCCTCTTCAACTTTCGACAAACTCCTGCCGTTCCCCTCCCCAAATCCCTCTATAAAATACGCAGCGGCCACCGAAGTTTCCCCCTTTCCATTTCTTCTCCGGCGAAACCCATTAACTCCGGCGACTCCCCTCCGTCCCAGACAGCCTCCGACGCCGCCCTCCAACACCAGTACCCGGCCGCCCTCGACCTCACCGGCCTCCCCAGACCCCGATGCCCCAGCCCAGCTCCTCCGGCCGGCTCCCCAGACCCCGCACCTCCAGAACCCGCTGCCGGCACCCGTCTCCCACACGAACCCGACTCCGGCCGGCACCACAGCACCGGCGCTGCCTCCACCCGCGCTCGGCCGACTTCGACTGTACCGCAGCAAGCCGCCCCGAGTCCGGCAAGCCAGGACACATCAGAACCTAAGCCCTAGTCAGCATACGGCCTGGACACAGTATCCAGGACACAGTAGACTCGAACTCGGACACGCACAATTCGAACTTTTGGAACCCTGTTCAGGTACTCATATATCTCTTCTCGCTGCCCTGTTTTCGATTCCGTCAGTTGTGACGCGAACCCTGCGTGACCCTCTCGGTGCCCGTGCAACCCGCTCGGTGCATCGCGTCCTGTGGTGATCGCGAACCGCGATCCAAAAACAAGAAAACCAACGCCCTGTTTTACCCCGGAACTGAGTACGCCCCGCCAAACGGGACAACTTGGTCGCGTGCGGTCTTCACCGATACGTGCGCGTCGTTGATACGGACGTGCGTAATTTTGCAGAAGTTGATTTGGATGTGCGTGCACACCGGAATCAACGCGTATCCGCCGACAACGTCCCGTATCTGTCCTTTCTGGATCTCGCTGTAACATAGTGTACACACGTCGGATCGAAACGAAATTTTCGCCATCGGACTCGTAGCAATACGCTGGTCCTGTGACCCAAGTTTGGTTCATTCTGAGAACGTTGACAAAATCGCGTATCGTTGGCCCCACAAGCTCCACTTGACGGGCAATTTTGTGATCGGCTCATCGGAATCCAATTCTGGAAGTTCTGTTGGGTTCGTATTATCGTTCCTGACCTGTTGACACTAAGTTGGACGAATTTGGAGACCTTTGATCCTGACACGTTTTTCGGTGCAAAGCGGCCCACATATGGACCCCGTTTTGACTTGAAAATGTCATTTTTGCCCCTGTGTCCAAATTGGACTCAAGGACAGGCGTTTCTAGATGATTGATATTTTCTAGATCTGATGGTGATATTTGTTTCAGCAACCGGAGCAGTCCCTGTAATTCCTGCTGAAGTCAGAGCTACAATTGGAGCCGAAACCCCAAGCAAGTGTACCTTGCCAAACTCTGCAGTTTTGTTACATATTTCCTTGACTTATTTATTTATATCTTGTACATTCTTGACCTAGGACCGTGTGACTTTACTTAGCGTCCGATTATAGTCGGGTGCCAACACCGTACGCGGAGTTGTGTAACGTCACCTAGAGATGGATATCGTGACCCTTTGCATTCTCGTACTTGCCATATCAAGTACGTTATACCCAGGACACCTGACACTGATCATGTGACAGAATCTTCCTGAGATATTCATGGTGATTCTGTGTAGGATACAAGATAGACATAGACATTATATTCCTAGACATTATATGACTTGCTGCATTAGTTTTGATCTTGCGTGTCATGGACATGAGACGTGTGATTACATTGGGTGGGGAGAGACATACAGGCTACAGGCTGATTTTATATATATATAAAATCCATAGTAAATACATAGTAAAATACATAGTATAACTGCTATCGGCTCCCCGACACAGAGCTTGTAGTGGTATCAGCCTAAGTTCTAGTGATGCTCTCAACTTGCATTTCACATAGATGGTTATATAGTTACCCTATTGTTTCATTTATTGCTGCACTGCAATTATTTTGGTTTGTATTATCTGTACCTTGCTATGTCCCCTGAGGACCTGGATCCAGATTATGTCCCCAGGATTAGCAGACGAGGTCTATCCAGAGGTATACGGAACATGAGCACTTCTCGGAACAGTACCAGCACCTGTGGACGAGGTGATCGCTGAGGACTTCTCCTGAACATCTGCTTCGCTATGCTCAGTTTTTATGGCAATTAAACTCTTTATTTCCTGTTTAAGAGAACATTTGTAACAGACTTAATATCAGGTTGTTCCCCGATTTTATTTACTTGTGACTGGTTATTATTTATTTCTTTTTATTTATATTGCTGTGTTTTTTCTGTGGATGAGATTAGTAAATCCTGATCATTATAATACAGCTTAAGTATGTCTCGATGGATCCATTAAATTGGGTTTGTCCATCGGTGTGTGCTGCTGGCCATTGCCACGTGTCTAGTCCCTTGATATTTTGGGACTGGAACGTGACATGGTTTTTGTGGTGGCCCATACAGGTCAACGACTAAATTGTTCGGTTTCAACTTAGGGACCGAACAGGCCTGCCATAAGAATAAGATAACTTTTAGGATCTCATCCACTTGCTTGAAACGTTCTTGATATCTGTATCGTATTCGAATTAATTTTTGACTTGCATCTTGCCTTGAATCCTGTGCGCTTCTTATAGTTTATTTTTGATGCAGAGCAATGGATCCAAGAACCAGCAACGAGAATCCCTTAGATACACCGCACGATGCAGTGGTCACCTATGATAAAGGAGTAACACCCGAAGACCGAGGACAATCAGCCCAAAGCAATCAAGCAGGCCAGCATACTTCCAGGTTCCGACGGGATAACATTCTGCCGCCTCCGCAGTTTGTTCCACCGATGCCTGTATTCCCACAAGGGCAACCTATGGACGGACAAAAGATATTTCAAATGATCTACGCAATGATGCAAGCCCAACAACAAATTCATCAAGAGACTTAGCGTCACGAGGCGGAGTACTTGAGGACCAGCCTAGTAACCGCATTGGAGCAGGTAAACCCACAAGCCAGGCGACCAGCGACGGGATCTATCACTGATTTCCGTCAAATCAAGCCCCGTACCTTTTCTGGCAAAGAGGGACCAACAGAAGTTCATGAGTGGCTCACCAACATACAACACCAGTTGGAAGCAGCTGAGCTTCCAAGAGAACGTTGGATGACCGCCGTTAGAATGCAGTTGACGGACAATGCTCATCACTGGTGGCTATCTGAAGAGACCAGGCTCGGACCAGACCGAGTCACTTGGAAAGAGTTTTCCAGACTCTTTCAGGAGATGTACATTCCGGCTATCGCACGATCAGAACTTCGGGACAAGTTCAATCGCCTCACTCAGAGCAGTATGACAGTGGAAGAGTACAACACGGAGTTCATTCGTCTAAGTCGCTTCGCCCCTACTTTGATTCCGACGGAAGAAAAGAAGGCTGAGAAGTTCTTCGACGGACTAAACTTTGATCTACAGAGACTCATCGGATCCGTCGTACCTACCTCTTACTCGGACGTTCTCGCTGCAGCCCGACGCATAGAACGCGTCACCAAGAGAGAGACCAGTCTAAAACGGTCTTCCACTTCAGCCAAAGCATCACAAGAAGAAGCTGCAAAGAGACCTCACATATACTAGCCACCCAGAGCCTCTCCGCAGACATTACCTACATGTCAATACTGTGGCAAGGTAGGCCATATTGAGAAGGACTGCAGGCGCAAGTTGGGATTATGCTTGATTTGCGGAACCAATCAATACTTAGCCAAGGATTATCCTTATCATCGAGAGAGAGCACTAATATTAAACAGACGAGCTTTACCAGCACCAAGGCCAGTCTATCCAGCATCAGGAGTACTACAGACGGGAGTTGGAGAAGACAGACCACCAGCCCAAGGAGGGTATCAGCCGAGGCCACCCTTGGCACCACAAGCAGCACTCTTCCAACAGGCCCAGCAACAACAGAGGAATCCACCACAAGGACGCGGACAAGCCTTCGCGATGACTTTGGAAGATGCTCAGACTCATGGATTAGCTAATGCGCGTAAGTTTTCGTAGCTATCTCGTCTAGTATTGCTTTAGTTCGTGCCCGTTGGTTCGTGACCCTAGACTTAACCTGATAGTTTTAACTTGCTAATAATTGATAACCTAGTGATAACCAAGAATTGTTAATCTATTATTTTTTAAAGAATAACCTAGATTTTTCTAAAAAACTATAATTTTCTTGATTTCCTACATTTGGGAAATTGCATAACTTCCATTGCTTAGGGGAATGATTTTTCCTATGTGTTTAAACCCTCAATCTTGACTATTCTTAATTGTGATGTGCTTCGAATAAATTTAGCAACCGTGTCATCTCTGTTGACCGATTATTCTTTGATTGCGAGGACGCAATCCTCTTAAGGGGGGTAGATTGTAAACCCCCTGATTTTCAAGAATTTTTAATTGGGATTTTTCATAAATTTTTGGAATTTTTTGAGATTTTCTCTAATTTAAACTAAGGTATTTTGATATTAAATGATTTTTAATTGATGTTAAATAATATTAAAATAATATTTTATGGTATAAAATGAAAAATTAGACATAGGGTAATTTTCCGAGAATTTATTGGACCCCGAAAGTATTTTAAAACCCCTAAAAACTATTGTTTAATTAAACCCAATTAAACCTGAACCCGGTTCATTGAACCAAAATAAACCAAACCGGCCGGTCTGTCCGAACCGAACCGCCCCTAGGTCCTAACGGGTCGGATCCGGGTCAGACCCGACCCGCTGAGAACCCGACCCGACCCGTTTGGAGCCCTAACCCCAGACTCTTCTCCTACCCGACGATTCCCCTCCGGCGGCCGTTTCCGCCGCCGTGGCCGCCGGAGACCGTCCGTTTCCTCTCCCCGAACACCCGTCGGCGCCTCCTCTTCAACTTCCGACAACCTCCGGCCGTTTCCCTCCCCAAATCCCTCTATAAAACTCGCAGCGGCCACCGGAGTTTCCCCCTTTCCATTTCTTCTCCGGCGAACCCCATTAACTCCGGCGACTCCCCTCCGTCCCAGACAGCCTCCGGCGCTGCCCTCCAGCACCAGTACCCGGCCGCCCTCGACCTCGCCAGCCTCCCCAGACCCCGACGCCCCAGCCAGCTCCTCCGGCCGGCTCCTCAGACCCCGCACCTCCAGAACCCGCTGCCGGCACCCGTCTCCCACACGAACCAGACTCCGGCCGGCACCACAACACCGGCGCCGCCTCCACCAGCGCTCGGCCGACTCTGACTGTACCGCAGCAAGCCGCCCCGAGTCCGGCAAGCCATGATACATCAGAACCTAAGCCCTAGTCAGGACACGGCCTGGACACAGTGTCCAGGACACAGTAGACTCGAACTCGGACACGCACAATTTGAACTTTTGGAGCCCTATTCAGGTACTCATATATCTCTTCTTGCTGCCTTGTTTTCGATTTCGTCAGTTGTGACGCGAACCCTGCGTGACCCTCTCGGTGCCCGTACAACCAGCTCGGTGCATCGCGTCCTGTGGTGATCGCGAACCGCGATCCAAAAAAAGGAAAATCAACGCCCTGTTTCACCCCGGAACTGAGTACGCCCCGCCAAACGGGACAACTTGGTCGCGTGCGGTCTTCATCGATACGTGCGCGTCGTTGATACGGACGTGCGGGATTTCGCAAAAGTTGATTTGGATGTGCGTGCACACCGGAATCAACGCGTATCCGCCGACAACGCCCTGTATCCGTCCTTTCTGGATCTCGCTGTAACTTAGTGTACACACGTCGGATCGAAACAAAACTTGAGCCATCGGACTCATAGCAATACGCTGGTCCTGTGATCCAAGTTTGGTTCAATTCTGAGAACGTTGACAAAATCGCATATCGTGGGCCCCACAAGCTCCACTTGACGGGCGGTTTTGTGATCGGCTCATCAGAATCCAATTCTGGAAGTTCCTTTGGGTTCGTATCATCGTTCTTGACCTGTTAACACTAAGTTGGACGAATTTGGAGACCTTTGACCCTGACATATTTTTCGGTGCAAAGCGGCCCACATATGGACCCCGTTTTGACTTGGAAATGTCATTTTTGCCCCTGTGTCCAAATTGGACTCAAGGATAGTGTTCACATGTCAAATTTGCCCCTGTGTCCAAATTTACAGAGAGAGAGAGAACCCCCTTCGTGTACGCTTTTATCATGTGTCCAAACGTACAGGCGATATTGTTCACAAGTCGCTCAAGTCTCTCTCTCTCTGAAATGATAAAAGCGTGCCAAGTGGCTATAATTTATGGAATAATACATATGCGATGTTCCAACATTATGTCTTGTATATGTGCTTCAGTTCCGGATGCAATGCTCCAAGGCTACAGAGTGAACACTATGCCTTAGCTCACACGAAGGGGGTTTTCGCACCAAACGAGGTTCTCCTACACCCTGCAAGCAAGCTGGTGGGTTATCAGTACATAAATGCACTGGTGGGGAGGCTTCTCGCCAGCTCGACAAATCCAAACACGTTATATAGGTTTTTTGCACCATCTATTAAGTTATCTTTATATTCTTGCCTTAGGATCAGTTTTATGACAATGATGTAAAGCCTAACTCATGTGGCAGTACGTCGTGCGATATAGGAGTAACACAGCGAGACTTACCAACTTACCATATGTCCTTTCCTGTCCAAGGCAAACCAAGTTAAACCAAGCACGAGCATATATATAATGAAATACAGGGGCAATAGCATAAGCAAACACAAGTGTCTTGAGCGAGGTTCTGTTTCAGGAGCACGAGTTATACGGATTATCTAGAAGTGTTGCAGGAGATGTTCAAGTGTTCAATTATGTACAAGTATCTTATACTCATATCGTTCAGGTATTTCAGTTTACTGGATGCGATGTAATAACTCGCATGCGGGTTGCCGCTAAGCGAGGATGACTTATCTATATGAACAAGCATGACACCATAGAAGACGGTGTAGTCCTAGGGCAGAATGGTATGCAAGCAGGAACATAGGGCATTGCACACATTTTGCCTGATGCAGACGACTATAGTCAGGAGGTTCCGACCGGTCGGATCAGCCCCGGTGCCTCGGAGACCGTCCGCGGAACAAGATCCGAAGATCTTCCTTATGCACCAAGTTGTCCGTGACCATGCAAGTCTTTAATCTTTCGGGCCTCTGGTCAGGTACAGGAATAAGTTAGGATATATATCAGGTACAAGCTCGAGTCAGGATCTTGCCAGGTACAGGCTCAAGTTCAAGGCATGATTATTCACAATATATATCGACTCCCCGAGCCATTTAATTCAGTACGGGATGGTTATTGCTCCACGAGCTGTGATTCTTGGATTATTGATATGGTGCAAATCCCCTGGTTCGGGAACTTCCTTGGTGTCCTAACGGTCCTGAATACTTTCAGGTTTATACTTGCACAGAACGTCTATTCGATAGTCTTCCAGGGAACTTAGATGAATGTAAGACAAGATAGTGTTTACTTGATTGTGGCATACAATTATGTTACAAGTATTGAAACGAGGCAACGAGTACAAGTTATAATGTAAGAAGACAAGCAGTACATTTATATGAAACATAAGCATTTACGTTGGTACGGTCTAAGGGGTATTGCGAGGAGTACAACCGTACGGGGACATATCGAGCAACATAATCTATAGACATGCAGTGTAAACAAGTGAAGCAGTGCACTACAAAGAGTATATAATGATCTACTCGAGGCACATCGGGGTCTATTTGCACGAAGCAAAGGTAGCTTGTGAGGGTCCGATTATGAGCCGAGTTTTATTTTAATGTTCTAACACAAGCAATACAAGATATGATTATTCTCTTATCTAGGTGCATTGTATTCTTTATTAGCATACATGGTGTGATTCACCTTGCGACTAGTATGTATATTTCATATTTTAAGTATGATGGCTAAGCAAAGACAAGTTCATCGTAGTCACCCACCTTAGCGATGATTTGCCTCGGTTGAGCGATACTCCGAGCGAGCCTTTGAAAGTCTAAGTCTGAACTCCTGAAGGGCCAAGTCTGGAATCATTTGCTTCAAACGAGTATTATCGCTAAGCAAAGCAAGTCGGGTCATTGCACTTGTGCCGTTTGAATCGGCTGCTCGCTTGAACGGAACGGGTCGTTATATTATACACCACTCAGAAAAAGTCTCATCCTCGAGACTTCCAGAGTGCAAACTGGTTTATCGTAAACTATCGAATATATTTTAAGCATAGCAATCGGTACCACTAGATCTGTTCGAACATAATTTTCTACTCGTTCCTTATACCGTGTCGCATGTATGTTGGGTCTGTCTCATTGAATTACTCTATCATTCAATCCAAGCTCTGACTCGGTCTCTATTGCATCTTACCGTGGAACATATCGCTTAACTCGGGGTACGTTGCAATCCATCTTGATTAATAATCTAAGGTGGAGGCAAACTTATCTAAATCGTTATACTCGTTCATGCGAATCTAGCATATTCACTTGCACTAGCATTCGAGATCAACATATCGCGAGGCTAGATCGTGCACATATTCAAAGCTTCCCTCAAACATATGCATGTCAACCAACTTAGCGATAGTGAAGTCTTTATACTTGAGTTTAGCATATCATTGAGTCTTGAATCGTGCACACGTTCAAGGTATCCCTCAAATATATGCATTCAACCAAACCTAGCGATAGTGAATTCAGACAAGCTACTTGCAAAAATCTCAAGGGTTCTCTTCTTATAAATCATGATGATACCTGCAACAGGGTCAATAAAATTTTAAGTCATTCTAATCTCACTCAACTCAAGCATTGCACTACCGTTAAGCATGATGTATCCGATCAACCGACTAGTGTCCATGTCCTATCGTACATTCTGTTTGTGTCAAACATAGCATACACTTACCATTTCAAGTCTAACTCTAAGTCTTGCTGCCCCAGTTCTTTGGCTTTCTTAAGCAATACTCTAAAGTCGGTTACACAAGTTCTTTCACTTGGTACAGGGTCATCTGCCTAATTACTAGGTCAGCTCACAAGGGCATTGATACAAGTTTAAGCACACGATTCATCGTGCAAATTTGTCGCACAATGCCCGTCCCAATTTCTAAGGTCAAACCATTGTTCATTTGCACGAAATATTCTACCCAAGCTCGTTTTACTAAAATTTCTAAACATCGAGCACAGATCATCCTATACACATTAACACGTTCGTTGTACAGGGTTCGAGTTCGTTCAATCAAATCCATGATATATCCAAGATGCATGACAAGCCTAGTGATTCGCATAGTCTATCTCCTTAAGCATGTTTAATAGAATCCATATATCCATTCTAAGTCTAGACCACCAAGCCATGATTCAATTCCAATCATAAACTCTAAGTCGTCTAACCAGATTCATGTATCCGTTCATAAAACCATCAAGCGTGACTTACTCCAGGTTCTAGACTAACTTATCCTTGAAACACTTCTGATTCACTTGCATTCCCAAATTTTTCTTATCGTGTCGAACCACAAGTCAAGACGATCCATCAGTTGTCACGCTTCGATCTTCCACAAGTTCGATCATCCTCGTTAGACGTGAGATCACCATGCCAATGCTTCCGCTGGATAATCGTCCTGATCCGGGCGTGACACATGTACGAGCATAGAGTTATGCTCGTACAAGACAAGAACGTCGAACGTTATGGTTATCTTCGAAACGATCGAGATACCTTATTATTTTACTTTGCTCCATCCAAGATATATATATATATATATATATATATATATATATATATATATATATATATATAATCCATCAAGTCATGTTCGTTCATGCCGTGATTATAATTCATCTAGCAAAATCATCCAACTTCAATGTTACAGTTTGATAAATCCATAGTCTTCTTCTAGCATTCCTCAAGCAACTAAGTTCAATATTCAAGCCAAAGTCTATCCACTTTTGACACGTTATATTATCGAGTTCATTTAGAATAATCATCGAGCATGTTCCCGTGGGTTCGATCATCCCCGTCGTACGTGAAATTACCACGCCGGCGCTTCCTCAGGATAATTGTTCTTGGTCAGGACCGATTTAGAAGGTTATCTTTTTAAACTAGATTCAAGATCGTTCTTCCAAACTCTAGGTCAAATCCGTTATCGCTTACCTCTTTTATCGAACCTTAATATTCATTCTCGGGCTAACTTCTATTCGAGCGATATTCAACTCAAGTTTAATCCGTTTGATTCAATTTGAAATCGCTCGTACAATCCACCAAGTTTCTACCAAATTTTCTTGACCAAGATATTAATTCTATTACCTTGAATCCCTATTCGATATAATCCTTATCACTTATTCAAGACATTCTCAATCGTTCAAACCAACTATCGCACGAGACCTATGAATTCGTTTGAATAATTCCAAAATGATCCATACACCACTCAGGAATCGAGTCACCCAATCAAATCCTCAATCGTGTTTGCACCACTCGCTAGCATATTCACCAAGTCGTTCCTTAGAATTCTTGCATGATACCTACCATCGCTTGATAAATCTTAGTCTCGTATATATTCCTGTTGATAGTCATCCAAGTAAACTATATCTGATTTGTATCTGCCAATATAAAATACCGTCCGAGCTATTTCTCAAAATCCAAGCACGATTCTCTATATTTGCTTTAGCGATAATCTGATAATGTTTCTACTGGTTGCCAATTTAAGTCTGACTTACCTTTTTGTGAACGATATCCCTAACTCGGTTGCAACTTTGCTTGCATCAAAGGGTCTTGGCGCGTGATACTCTACACAACTTAGCCGAAAGGCTGTGTGCATAGCTAACCGTCTTAACGATATTCTATCTCGCACACTAACTAGCTGGAAAATCATATATAGGTATTCGGGTTCGCACATAAGTTATAAATTTCTAGCACGAGTCTATTCCCATAAAGTCTAACACAGGTCGGCACAAAATCCTTCGCATTACAATTTCGTACAAGCAATCACATCATTCACATGCACTTTTAAAAGTATTTAGACTCATTGTATGGAATATCCCATCGGTTCAACGAGAGAGAGTATGCACATAACCCACGAACGAGCTTTCAAAACTGAGAAAATTGATACCGAGTCCAAAGGCGTAAAGCCATGATCTGAAACCATTATGTCATGCCCTGATCTCCCGCAGATAATCGGTCGTCCCCGCTGGGCGCGAATCACCGTGCCAGCGCTCCCGCGGGATGATCTTTCTCATCTGGACGTGATGCCGCATGAGCTCAGCTACGCCTATGCAAGACCATGATCCGAACAGACGGTAAAATATCTAAGCAACAGAGTCGCACAGATAGTCCGAGTGTAGCGGAATAAGAAATGTACAAGCGATTGGTAATAAGTTCACAGAGTCGTCAATAGCGGAAGCATTGAATAACACAAGTATAAAAGTAAAACAAGCACTTTATTGATATTGAACAAGTGTTACAAGCGGCGCTTGGCCGAGATTAAAAATCACTCAAGTCTCTCTCTCTCTGAAACGATAAAAGTGTGCCAAGTGGCTACAATTTATAGAATAATATATAGGCGATGTTCCAACATTATGTCTTGTATATGTACTTTAGTTCCGGACGCAAAGCTCCAAGGATCAAGAGCAAACTCCACGTCTTAGCTCGCACGAAGGGGTTTTCGTACCGAACGAGGTTCTCCCGCACCCTACAAGCAATCTGGTGGATTATCAGTACATGAATGCACTGGTGGGGAGGCTTCTCGCCTGCTCGACAAATCTAAACATGGTATATAGGTTCTGTGCACCATCTATTAAGTTATCTTTCTATTCTTGCCTTAGAATCAGTTTTATGGCAATGACGTAAAGCCTAACTCGTGTGAAAGTGCACCGTATAATATAGGAGTAACACGTTGAGACTTACAAACTTACCATTTGTCCTTTCATGTCCAAGGCAAACCAAGTTAAACCAAGCACGAGCATATATATAATAAAATCCAGGGGCAATAGGATAAGCAAACACAAGTGTCGTGAGCGAGGTTCTATTTCAGGAGCACGAGTTATATGGATTATCCAAAAGTGTTGCAGGAGATGTTCAAGTGTTCAATTATGTACAAGATTTTTATACTCATATCGTTCAGGTGTTTCAGTTTACTCGATGCGATACAATGACTCATATGTGGGTTGCCGCTAAGCGAGGATGACTTATCTATATGAACAGGCGGTCACTGGCACGACACCATATAGGACGGTGTAGCCTCAGCAGAATGGTGTGCAAGCAGGAACAAGGGGCATTGCATACATCCTGCCCGATGCAGGCGAATACAGTCAGGAGGTTCCGATCGGTCGGATCAGTCCCGCTGCCCAGGAGACCATCCACGAAATGAGATCCAAAGATCTCCCTTGTGCACTAAGTTGTCCGTAACCATGCAAGTCTCTAATCTTTCGGGCCTCTGGTCAGGTACAAGAACAAGTTAGGATATATATAAGGTACAAGTTCGAGTCAGGATCTTGTCAGGTACATGCTCAAGTTTAAGGCATGATTGTTCACAATATATATATCGACTCTCCGAGCCATTTAATTCAGTATGGGACAGTTATTGCTCCACGAGCTGTGATTCATGGATTATTGATATGGTGCAAATCTTCTGGTTCGGAAAATGCCTTGGCGACCTAATGGTCCCGAATAATTTCAGGTACTAGCACGGAACAACTATTCGATAGTCTTCCGAGAGTGTTTACTTGATTGTGGCATGCAATTATGTTACAAGTATTGAAATGAGACAACGAGTATAAGTTACAATGTAAGACGACAAGCAATGCATTTATATGAAACATAAGCATTTACGTTGGCACGGTCTAAGGGGTAGTGTGAGGAGTGCAACCGTACGGGGACATATCGAGCGACATAATCTATGGGCGTGTGCAGTGTAAACAAGTGAAGCAGTGCACTACGAAGAGTATATAATGATCTACTCGAGGCACAGCGGAGTCTATTTGCACGAAGCAAAGGTAGCTTGTGAGGGTCCGATTATGAGCCGAGTTTTATTTTCATGTTCTAACACAAGAAATACAAGATGAGATTTTTTCCTTAGCTAGGTGCGTTGTATTCTTTATTAGCATGCATGGGGTAATTCACCTAACGACTAGCATGTATCATCCATATTTTAAGTGTGCTGGCTAAGCAAAGACAAGTTCATCATAGCCACCCACCTTAGCGATGATTTACCTCTGTCGAGCGATACTCCGAGCGAGCCTTTGAAAGTCTAAGTTTGAACTCCTGAAGGGCCAAGTCTGGAATATTTTGTCCCAAACGAGTCTTCTCGCTGAGCAAAGCGGGTCGGGTCGCTGGACTTGCGCCGTTGGAATCGGTTGTCCGCTTGAACAGAACGGGTCGTTACAGGCGCTTCAACTCCACTATCCTAGTGGCATCCGACCCACCAGTAGCATATCATCAACATAGAGCAGTAAAATAATAAAATCATCCTTGGCAAAGTACCTCACAAATACACAGTGGTTCGACGTCGTCCGTGCATAACCATGCTCCCCTATAAACGACATGACTGATACTCATATCTTACACAAACTTGCACCTCAATACACACACACACACACATAAACACCTCTGGATATCTACACACAGTCACTCATATACCCCTCATCCTCACACACCCTCACTCGAGCCAACATAGACATTATGAACACTCCTTCTCACAACCTCTGATGTACCCCCAGAATGCATCCCAACCTACTGATACAATCACACTATCCTCTAGTGCACTAATACTAATATGAGTGCCACACACACGAACACACCTAGTACTGGCATATACTAAATTCTCATTACAGTGTCAACTGAACACCCTCATAAGCTAACATATACAACTCATATTACCTCATATCACTGATACTCTTATAGATAATCCATACACACACAGATGACAACATCTCACACACTAAAAGTCACTGATCTGAGCATACTGGACTGTACAACAAAATGTGCACCTCAATTAGATCTCTGCATATACCCTGCCAATCTGAACATCCTACAGCTACACAAATTCGAGCCCATACTGTATGTCACGTCCCAGTCCCAAAATATGTTGGACTAGGAATACGTAAGCATGCCAGACGTATGTACATGGCAACTCCAATATATGGAAACCATACATATACGTACGTTGTTTTATGCATAATAATTCATAAGTGGTATAAAACTTCACAAGTCATAGGCAATACTGATCTCATCCATAAAACCAAATAGAAATATATAACCAAATATGGTAATGTACCAAGTAGAAAATAGTCGAGAAGAACTAGTAGTCGGGTGGAGACAAATCCACTACCAACTAGGATATGTAAGACAACAAAATAAGTACATCATCTAGTGATCTAGAAGATTTAAGGTAAGACCTCCTCGAAAGAAAAAGAAGTAGCCAGTCCTGATTCGTGCTCCTGCAAATAATCATGATCTTCTATACCTGAAAAGGGTGCCAGGTCTTTAGAGGGACATAACAAGTACACAAAAAATTGACATGCATGAAAGTAAAGCAGTAAACATTAAATAGGGTAACTAAACCACCTATTTGATATGCACTCGCGACATCTCTAGTGGCGCATGAGGGGGAGAAATAGAAGAACAGTCATCCTACCAGGCGTTCCGTAGAACTCGGGGGTTACACAGTTGCACCATTTTTACAGTACAGTAAGAAATAGAAATCTCATACGCTCACTAGCAGATTCTTCCTTCCCAATGAATTATCCGAGCCGTATACGCGGTGCAGACATAATACAATAACGTCAAATAATATCTAGAAAACTAAACCAATACCAACTACTAACACAAGACTCAAACTCTCGTACCGATGATTAGTCGACACGTTAGTCCATGCATCCTCTCACTCAGACAATGAACGTGTTTGAAACAGTGTCAGGTCAGAAGATACCACGTGTCTTTACAAGATACTGGGTAAGTCTGCTACTCTAAGACGCGTGCACACAACTAAACAAATAAAAACTAGGTATAATATAAACTGAACAATACAATCAAGCAAGGTGTACTTGTCTTCCAAGCCAATCAGCGAGCACAACAAAGCTGGTCCGGAGCTATCCACAGAAATATCTCGAATACCTACCAATTAATTATTACACTAATTAGACTCTTATTCTCCTAGTCAAATTAAGTTATTATCTAGTTAATACTCCTACGTTGGTTGCACATGCAAGTAACTCCACACCAAAATATTACTAACCATCAAACATTATCAAAAACTATTTTTAAAACATTATTTAGTAAAAACTATTAATTCTGAAATTTATTGTAAAATAGGGTTTTTAGTAATATGGTCGTCTTCTATAAATTCTATGAGTCCAAAACCAAGTAGAAACCAAAACTAGGTCATAACGGGTTACCTACTAGTCACCAAAATTAATTTTTGACAAATAAGTAAATCTAAAATAATACTCAAAAATTCAAAATTAAAATATAATAATATAATTTTAAATGCTAAAAATATGGGTTTTTGGTCGGGGTTTAAGTCTAAAACTGTCGGGGTCAAGTTTTGTCAAAACTAGGTCAACTTGTTATATAAAACACCTAGAATTCTAATTTTTATAAATAGAAATAAAATCTGAATAAATATAGTAAAATCAGTAATAAATTAAATAAATACTATTTCTTTTATATATACAAAAATAATTAGGGTTTCACCATCTACAAGTTGATCATATTAGGTTGGGAACCAAACTTTGCTAGCATACATGTCAAAGGATGGTACATCAATCATGGAGTTTAATTACTAACAAAACTATTTTTATTTAATAATAAAGAAATATTTTATATTCTGAAATTAAATATTTAATTTTTAAAAAATTATATTTTAATAATAAAATATCAACATGCAGCAATACTAATTTAATATGATCACGACATTGCCAAGAATTGGTTTTGTGTCATCTAAGAGCAGTTTTTAAGTAAAAATTAGGGTTTCACATGCATGGGGGTTTCCTTATTTGTCATCTAACATATTTATGAGTTCTCACAAGAGTTTATACATGAAAAAATATTTATTTAAATAAAATTCCAAAACATACTAGATCTTGATTACGATTGAGCTTCTTCTTGCGACACGAACCTTTTGGAGCGCCAAACGGACTCCAAACTCCACGAAACTTGAGGAGGATCTATATGAATTTTAATAGATGAAGAATATAAAGTTTTGGGAGAGTTTTTTTACTACAGTAAATAGCCCAGATCTGCTGCAGTAGCAGCCGACCTCAAGGGATAATTTTGGTCGGCCTAAGGGGTTCGGCCAAGGGCTTTGGGTGGTCGGCCTTGAGGGAAAAGATGGGGGGAAGGAAGGAGATGAAAAAGAGAGAAGAGAGGGAGGGGTAGAGGCTTCTTGGTCGTGGGTTTGAGAGAGGGGGAGGTCGGCTATTAGGTTTAGGTGTTGGGGGATTGATAAATATAAGTAGTTTAAATAGGTGGGTGGTTAGGATTTAATTTAGTGTTTCCATCTATAGATATGATTTAAAGAGACTAAAATAGGGTGAGAGGATGCTCTAGAATCATAAAAATTAGATTTTAAAATATTTATTTCAAATTTAAATTGATATTCAACAAGATTGCATAGGAATCTTTCCTAATTTGGAAAGTAAGATATTTAATTAAGATCCTAATTTGTAGGAGAATAAATCAAAAATGTTATTCATAAATTTAAATAGGTGGATGCTACCAAAAATGAATAGATGAAATATTTAAAGTAGATAATTTTCAAATATGGAAATATTATAATTGGATTGGCTCTAAAAGTGGATAAGGTGCAAAGGTGGACCATATATCAAGAAGGTTTCAAATTCTATCTTCCTAAACTATATATATATATATATATATATATATATATATATATAGTACCCTATTTTAAGCCACTAGTGTCTAATAAATTAATTCATGGCTTTGGGTTGGGTATTTGGATTGAAAAATAACCATAAATAAACTACATATATAAAAATGTATAAATATTAAATACAAGAAACTACGGTTGTTATACCAGTGTCATACTAATGTTGAATGGTCGAATTTTGTATTACGCGAAGATCCTACAAGTAGTGTCTCCCGTGTAGGCTACTTCCTACGAAGGACGATGTAGATTTTGGGATCGTTCTATATCATTAATGTCCAAACTACGGTGAAGTATCCTAATAAAATAATTAGTTTTTAATTAATTTTAAAATAATCTAAAATAAATACAATAAATATAAAATTTACACAAAATTCATATTTTGGGTGAGGGGGTTTACAATCTACACAACTTACAAGAATTTTGTCCTCAAAATTAAAAAAAATAAAGCATAATTTGTTAAATCCTCCAAATTCGTATCTGAGCCAAGTCAACCGCAATCTTCTCAAAATTTTAAATAACAAAATCTATTCAAATCTATCGTAATCTCTTCAAAATTAAAATACCACTGTTTAAATCAAAATTTGACCTATCGTAATCTATTTTTGAATTTAAATAATCAAGGTTTAAATCAAATCTATATGACATCGTCAAATTTAAATAACCCACATCAAAATTTCAATCATGATTCCAACTATCATAATCTTCTCTAAATTTTTAAATATTAGCAATTGTAATCAAATCTTATTCCTAGTTTCGAACTTAAAAATTTTGTATTCATTAAATTTTAAATTCAATTTCCATCCTCAATATTTTAAATAGGTGATCCAACAATCAAAATTTAACTTTTAATTCAAATCATCAAATTATAAAATTTTAAATTCAATCCATCAATATTCATGTTTAGAATTCTATTTTTATTCTCAAAATTTAAATCGTTAATTCAATCTCCAATATTCAACATTTAAATCATGTGCTCAAATTATAAATATTTGGTCCGCAATATCAAAATTTTAATATTTATTTTCTATAAGACATTCTTATCTTTAAAGTTAAATCATTGTCATCATAATCATCAAAAAAAATCTCGAAATTAATTGACTTAAATATCTCAATCTTATCTTACTTGATCATGATCTAAGATTTTTACCTTTATATAAAATTTGGCTCAACTTGACAATGCAATTTCTACCCAACTTTCAATTTACCAATCTTTCATAATCACAAGGCTATAAAAAAAAATTCTCAATCATTCAATAATGCTTACTAATCCTCAAAATCTTAACATAAAATATCTCATATGTGATATGCCCTTAATTACAAAGATAGTCACAAAGTAATGTGATTGGCCTATGAGATATATCTAGTACTATCTGTGTATTAAACTTATATCAAGCACGAGCGTTTGTCTTTCCGAAATAGGAGAAAACGAAAAAAAATCAATAAAAAGTTCAAGGAGGAGGTGGTAGAATACAAGTACGGATTCAAGGCGAGATTAAAGAATTCAAAATGGAGTTGTCAAGGCAGTTGTGGATTAAAATCTTATTTTTGGTAAATTCCTATTCGCATGCTCATATCAGTACAATTATGTAACTGATATAATATGTTCTGACCTGTCTAGAGGACAAGTATATTTGTCTAATAAGCTAAGTCAACTATATCTCAATCCACGTAAAGTAGTCATGCGAAGAGTGAATCAAGTGCACTAAGGTTAGCTAGACCATAATACACTGATTCTGATTTAGACAATGTATTAGTGTGGGCCCCGACTAACACATATGTCAGGAATAAGCTCGATAAAAGGATAAGCTTACAAAACTAGGTTGTAATAGCAAGATAAGTCAAGATAGTCCAAATAATATAAGTACGTGGGATTATGATGAGTGAAAGTACAAATAGTTCAAGTTCATCAAGAATCTAAGACTCGTCCGGTGTTTGTACCTCTACAGTTGCCATACTAACTTCTTGTCTAAGTCTCTGGTCGACCAAATGGGGGTATGAGCCTCTAAAGTTCTACAGTCTGGATAAACACTATCTTCTTATGCTAGCATATATTCAGGTGTCGTTCTATTACACTTCATTAATGGGTCAAAATGACTATGTGATACTAGGTTGTGAGGCATGCTACCCAACTTACAAGAATCAACTAATATTGTAACTTAAGAATGGAGAAATTACTGGCTCTCAAGTGAGAGCGGATATAACCTGTATTGAGATATGTGAAACATATTACTTGATTTAAAACTAAAGGATAATCATAAAATCATAATCTAAATGAACAACTTAAACTATCAAGTTCTAACTACTAAGCAAAAAAAATTTAAAAATTCAAGATTAACAAACTACAATCCTACCAAACTATATATCCTAACATAAAAGAAATTACTTGGCCTACCACTACAAGGGTAAGGTGGCACGATTGGAAAGATAAAAGAAATTTTTTTTGTCATCGCACAAATAGCGAGCTTTAAGGTTTTGGAGAAACAAGATATGAAAGTAAATAGAGAGACTCTTGATAATATTATGGTTTCCTAAGGGAAGGTGGTATGCTAGTCTCTATGTTCGAGGTATGATCAAGGAAAATATTCTAATCATTCAATAGGTTTTAATTGGTAAAGAGCTATGACAATTGATCTATGATGGAGGGAGAGATTAATTCAAGATGAGAAAGTATATAGATAGTTGGATGAGATGGCACGGTCGGTGACTGATGATGACTCAAGTATGACTCCACGATGATCATAGATTCTAGGGGATCTACTAAGCTGAAGGTAGGGTACCCTTGCTCTTACTAAAATATTGGTTCATTTCTCTTGGTTTCCTAAGGTACCGCTCTGTTAATATCAAAACAAGAATCTAAATTTATAATCATCTTATATTATCTCATTAAGAAAGTTAGGTTTAGTCCTAATATTCAACCTTGAATTTCTATTGGTTCCTCAATACTAGGGTCAAACAATATGGTCAAATTTTTAACTAACCCTAGCAGTGTCTATACTACTCTCAAGTCATTCCTAAATATATCAAGGGATAGTGGTCAATCAATTTACATGTGTTGAATTCTAGGGTTCATTAGGTATGCTAAACTTTTGGGAGCTGCCAATATTCTAATTTATTTTTCTTAGTAGGTATGTTATTATAATTATCTTCTAACAACAAGGATTCCTATATTCTGGCAGGAGGCTATACTTAAGGAGCTATTAGGAAGTACATTAAATAGGAAGAGGTGAGAAAACAAGGATACCGATGTCAAGAGAATTAAGCGAGTACAATTTCGAAGGTCAAGGAAGGTATGTGAGTTCAAGAATTTGGAACAAAAATAAAGAGGAAAGTCAAATAGGTGGATGAGACCATATACTCTAATCCTATTTGCAGGCTTGCTCGGTACAATAACGTAACCAAGACAATATACGCTCGACCTGCATGGGTCACCACTAAAACATGTCATGCCCCAGTCCCAAAATACGTATAACTAGGAGATGAGAGAGTGGGAGGGGGGAGGGGGCGAGCACAGGATGGCGGCTGCTGCTACTGCTACTGCGACGGAGCGGGTGCGTCTCCCCTCCGCTGTCGTCGCCGTAGAAGAGGGGGAATGCCGGGGGCAGAGGGTGGGGGGAGGGAGTGAGAGGGGGGAGCGCGTCGGCGAGCGCAGGGCCGAGCTCGGGGGCGCGGGATGAGTGCAGGGTAGAAGACATTACATGAGAGGGAGGAAGATTTTGGGTGCCGTTTGTAATGGACGAATTCCGTCAAAAGTGGAGGAACTTATACGTTATGAAAAAATAGTGGAGTGCACCGTAAAATATGATAAATAAAATGGAGGACAAGTCAAAATTTATCTTAAATTTAATCACATACAATATTTTTTTTAGTAGTGGATATGAAGTTGAATGTCTAGTAATAGACATCTTGTTTTACATTGTCTAGTCAACAAAAAAGTTGATTAAGACTTTTGCATTATAGAGCATTTATTTGGAAAAAAAATTATATATATATATATATATATATATATATTTTCTACGTGGCACTAATTTTTAAGACACTACCACATTAGCATTGAGATGCTTTTAGGTCCGTTCGGCAGGAAAGTATGAAAAAAAGAAGGAAGAAAAAAAAAATATTAGAGAGATACTTTCTATCTATATGGAAAGAAATCCTTTGTGTTTGATAGAATGGATGGAAAATAAAATGATGCACTTTTCATTATTTGGTATAAAAAAAAGTTAAAATAAATAAATAAATAATATATGATTTAATAATTATATCCTCAACTAAAAATATTTATTTACCATTTGACTTAATTGAACAATTTTTTAATAATATAATTTCTATAGGGTATAATTGTAAATTATTATAAGCCTCTATTTTTTCTTTCACTTTTGAACGGTTGAGGGGAAAGTAATCCCTCCACTTTTCCTCCTCTTCCATTTTGTTTTGGCAAATTTTATATGCACTACAATAGTTACTTAGGACAGCTCATTACTTCGTGACAGTCCAGATTTTTGTAACATTTACTTAGGACATTCCAAAATTTACTCCGGACAGTCCACCCCTCCCCTCCCCTCCCAAACCTTCCTAAAACCCTTCATTCTAAATTTCTACTCTCTTCAAATTTTTAAACCCCCAAATCCTAACCCTAACCCTAACCCCAACCCCAACCCCAACCGCCGGAGGAGGAGGAGGCGGCGGCGGGAGGCGGAGGCACGCATGCGAAGGGCTGCGCGCGACGGAGGTCGACATCTAGGCGGCGGAGAAGTTGATTCTCCAGTGGGACCCAACCGCGCGCGCGCCTCCGACCTGCGCCTCCGCCCTCGCCAGCGTCCGCCCTGCACCCCTCACCTCCGCCAACGCTCGCCCCTCACCTCGGCCCCCGCACGCGCGACTCGGCCCTGCGCCGCCCCCGCCAGCGTCCGCCCCGCACCCCGCACCTCCGCCCCCGCTCGCCGCAGCACCGCCCGCCACTGCACCTAATGCTTCTTCTTCTTCTCTTTGTTAGGACTGTAAACAAAATTGACAGTCCCCTTCCAATTGTAAGGACTGTCAACATTGTGAAAGTCCTGGAAAAAAAAATTTTGGCTGAAAATTAGAAGTTATTGGCTTTTATATGAGGATTTGGGCTGCCCTCAAGTAAAAAAATTGAATGACAAACTTATAAATAAACTGAAAAAAAAATTAGACTATCATAATCAATTTATGTAGTGCCTATGGAACTTGTCTTTTTTGTTTTTCTATATCAAACAAAAAAAAAGAAGTATTCCCTACACTTTTTTCATTCTCCATTTTTCTAAAGAGCATTGCGTGTTGCTACTTTCAACCAAAGAAGTTAAACCCACGAGTAATGCTACGGAATGTTTTCCTCCCGAACACTACTTTGACATGTACCAGTAGAAAAACGGGCAAGGCAATTTGGTGAAGAACCAATGTTCACATATGCCACATAGGAATCCTAGGAACTGGAAAGTCGGTATAGGAAGCCATGTTTCATATAATTGAAATGATAAAATCATCTAAAAAAATGATAAAATTTAAAAATTTATGCCTCTTTTAATAGTTACCTAGGAAAATTGAATTTGGATCGGTTATTTATTTGACACGAACGAGGTAAGATCACAAATTAGTTGTCTTGACCATTTGTGATAAGAGATAATCTTAGGAATCCATAAAACAGATGTTGGTACCCACTTCTTTAATCATGTCGAACTCATCATCATTTATGATGCCTCTCGAGAGTCCATATGGTTACGAGCTATCATTGAGTACCATTCGGGACTATAAGTGGATTATCTTCTAGCAACAATGTCCAAATGATAATATATGAAGATAACACATCTTGTGTTGACCATATAAAGAAGTAATAAATCAAGGAAGACAATACCAAGTACATCGTACCGAAGATTTTTTTTTCTTGCATAAGTACCAAAAATTGAAGTCAAGTAGATCTGATCCCAGGACAACTTAGTCGACATGTTCATAAAGTCGCTGTAGAAGTCCGCTTTTCAGATGATCGTTCATGACATCAATTTGCGGAATCTCTCTTTGTAATGCTCGTAATTTAAAAAAATGTCCAAATCAGAAAAATATTCTGAATAATACTTATTTGACTTACGAATTCGGAATTCGTAGAGGTGTAAACTTTGCAACAATCTCATGCATCCCGCTGAAATAAAATTCAATGGACTAATATGATTATGCAGGAACGAAGTAGAAGAAAACAATAATTTTACCAATATATACTCTTTTAAACTTTAAAGTTTTGGTAATATCCAATTAAAGAATTGACAAAGGCATTACAAAAAGTGTTAGGCACTGCACTTTTGACCGTCCTAATTCATTAGAAGACTACCAAAATTTTGTCAATCATTGCTATTTTAGGAATGTCAAAATTTTGACAATCCTAATTTTATATTGACAGCCAAAATTTTGACAATTATGGATATTTAGAGGATCAGGAAAAAAAATTGGCAGTCCTATTTTTCTAGGACTGTTTGGCAGCCCTTGACATGGTTGTCATTATCGTACGATATGTGATACGTATCCTATTTCAAGATTTTTGATATGCATTGGACAAGTGTATTAAATTTGACGTGTATCGTACATATAGTATATTTATCATGTATCGTTCGATACATAAGTTAATCCTAAAATTTGACAATTAAAATTACAAAAAAGAAGCTTTTAAAGACAATAGAAAGATATTTCATAATAACCCTACATTTTAATGATGTGGATGTTAGAATTTTGCAGGACATCTTTTATAAATGTTTAAAGTTTTTTTTTTTTTTTTTTTTTTGAAGTTACAAATGATTGTCCTAAACTTTTAAGGGTCAAGGCATATCTTACGATACACATACACAAATGATAAATCGATACAAACCTGGATATATGGAAAACTAACAGAATTTTAGCAATCGGCTGCCAAAAACTATGATACCCCCTAACAAAATTCCGTAGTGCCTTTATCGTGAGCCTTAAAGAACTGATAAGCTCCTAATTAAAGTTCAGATAAAAGAGGCCTTATATATTATTAGTCAAACAGGTTGTCTTATCCATAAATGCCACTAACTACAGACAATACAAGAAAGCCTTCCTTGAGCCCTGCAAGAATATATGCCAAATGGAGAGACAGCTATACCTATTACCTATCATTTTCTATACTTATTTTTCCATGTTTTCAGCAAATTGGTCTTGATCAAGACGCAGAAATATATAATTAATCCAGGTATCACTAGCATTAGATGTAGAATGGACAGATGGAGTGTAAGCTGTGTTCTATATTGTAATCCATGATGATATCAATACAATTAGGTTAGAGAAACAGGACATATATTATGTCTAAATCATGAGCAAATAGCAGATTCCTACTGTGGAGAGACGTTTTGGCACTGTTTACATTTCCACCTTCCATTTTTTGTAGTCCTCATAGAAGCAAGAGAATGACCCAACAACACTAGAGCAGTATGAATTTTTTTCTCTCTATGCATTATTCTAACTGATGGTATTGCTGGCCAGCTTGTAAACTTCCTCTTAACAAATTACAATTACCACCTTATCCAAAATTGAAAAATAAAAATAGATGAAAAAGAAATACAAGTGTTGCCTGGACCACATAGTACCTCTATATACAACAGAAGGGCAGCCAATAGCGCCCAAGAATATCCTCAAATTCTGAAATTCATCGACAGAGGAGCTGAGAAAACTTGAAAGTCTTAGTCCCGTACTAATATTCTCGATCCTCCATTATGTATGTTGTGTATTAAGGTGGTTCCTGATCATTTGCATCCTTGCTTGGGGTCGAATCATTAATTCCTCCTTCTGTTGAGGTTTTGCCTTCATTAGATTCCTCGCAATTGCTTGGTTTACCCTGGATTAATTTAACACACAAGTTTTTAAGAAAATGAATGTATAAAACAGTAATTAGTCTGGAAAAGAAATCATAGCATAGCTTCAGACGAAGATAGCAACTTCTTACACTATAGGCAACATTTCCCCCAGTTTTATCTAAAAAACAATAGATTCTACAATATTGAGAATACATTCATTAGGTCAATGCAACTACAAATAAGGAGAGTTTAGTGGGTTAGCTATAGTAGCCAATGTGGGACTAAATTAGAGTACCAACAACAGTCTAGACACACACACACACACACACACCCCACCACCACCACCACACACCACCCCTGTTGGAGTACGTGGAAGATTGTTATGGTATGAGAAGAAAAAAACAGTAAACAGAAAACAAACATTAGCTTGTGTGGCCCGAAAACAGAATTATCAGTGCACTAGGATACTCAATTGGAAACAAGAGAAGGTTGGAGAAGCAAACCCCCAGGGTCGCCCGAAGGTGCCATGAACATGGCTTTGAACAAACAACCCCTAGGATGCTAGAGTGTGGTGTTGGGAACGAAACATGAAAAATGTTCCCCCAAACCAAGGGTGGACTGCGAGAGAACCGAAATAAATAGCACAAAAACCAACTTACCAAAATTACAGACAAAGCCAAACGCAAATACAAACACAAACGATTTTGACGTGGAAAATCCTTACGAGAAAAAACATGGGACGATCGGAGTATAACCTTGGAAAAGCCTTCACTAATAAAATAGAAGAGTACACCATCTACAAACTTCTCCGCCGATCCAACTTGGCCACCACAACTACTTGAAGCAATGAAAACGGATTACAATGACTGTCGATGAAAAAAGATGACGAGAACAATTACTCGAAGCTATCTCCCCTTAGCCGTTAATCCCTTCTTTCTCTTCTTTAAAAGTTGCAAAATTATCTCTCTCTCTCTCTCTCTCTCTTATAGATGTGATAGATAAGAATTAGCGTTATAAAAATCCTATTTAAAGCCCCCTAATCCTGTATCAATCTAGACCATTGATTAGATCCAAAGACGTACATAAAACACCAAAAATCGGCTTCAGCTCTCGAAAACTGTATATCGACGGATTATCGCGGTATACTTTATTGGCGAATCCTGAATTTAGGAACGAAGAGCAACACTTCAGTGAAAACGGTATAGTATATACCTTTGGCAATATACCTTCCGAGGAATACCTATCAAACTACTATTTTTCAATTTGATGCTAAAATTGTCTCATTTTTGTTGCCTTCGACTCCTCGAGATTCTCCGACACACGGATGCCACTCGTCGTACTCCAGGGTGTTCTCCATATAGGTTAGAAACCCCACCCAACACAAACATGTGGAGTTTGGAGAAACAACCACAGGGTGGTCTGAGGGTGGCGCAGGAGTTGAGCTTTGCACAAACCTTCCAAGGTGACCCAAGAGCAGTCGAGGATGATACCCGACGACGGATTGGGACAAGGAGGCAGGCTCGACAGGAGAGGGATCCTAGAAGTTGGTCATAATGGTGGGCCACAGCGGCACAAGCGATCATGGATGTATGTTGGAAATGTTGGCTGAAAACAAGGAGCTTGGAACTTTGTAATGATGTCTCGGTTGGGTTTTAGTCGAACAGGTGGCTTCGAGGACCGGCAAGGAATCACATGCCTAAAGGAGGTCAGGATATCATCGACAGGTCGATGAAGTTGTAATGGAGGCACTAGTGTGGCAGAGAGACAAAGGAGGACAAGACTCAGAGATGCCCAGATGACGACAGGTCAGTGGCTTACTGGGAGTTTTGAGGAGCCAAATTGATCGAGGAAAAAGGGTGGAAATGGAGCTCGGGTCTCCTTCAAGCTGAAGGTCTGATGGGCTTTTGGCGATGGTGCTGGCTGAGGAATAATGCATGGAGGATAAAGTTTGCAGAAGGCTGGATCTGACTTGGCGACGGGTCATCAACCATATCATCTTCTCCATCAAACATATATAGGTGTTTGTTGTTTTATCTGTTCCTGGTTAATTGTTGAGGGATGAAGCGCACAAACTTGTTCTGTTTGCAGGAGACCCGATGATCAATTATATCATCTTCTCCATCAACCATATAATGGTGTTGGCTGAGAATAATGCATGGAGGATAAAGTTTGTGGGAAGACGGGGTCTGAGATGTCATTAGGTATGAGCCGTGTTTGTTGTATCCGTGTTCGTGCAGTATAGGTGTTGAATGTCTAGTTGAGGTTTTGGAATGTAAACCCCTCCCCAAATTTTTTGATTATCAAGTATAATGGTTCATCAGTATTCCTATTAATGCCAAATCACGTAATTTAATTCCATCATTTTCTTTTCTTGTCTTTTTTGCTATTGGAATTTTCCCTTTCGAATTCTTCTAAACAATTTTCCTATATGAATTAAGTTAAAGTCCTATTATCAATTATTAATTATTAGTTTACTTAACCCCCAAATGTTCTTCATAAGCATTCATTAATTGATATCTTAATACGCTAATTAAAACTCCTATTTATCAAACTGCTAATTCCTCTTTGCAAATCCCAATTATTTACTAGTATTATTTACTTAATTAATTTACTTACTACTATTGACTAGTTACTACCCTTTTCTAGTCAGCCGAGCTAAGCATGGTCCTCCCCTAGGTATTTCCTACGTAATGCTAATACTATTTCCTAACTACTCATGCAACCATACCATTTTGTGAAACTGAGCTCAACAGCTCCTTCCTGGCAAGCTCAGTGTAACTACTCCCTCTGGCATGTCCCCCTGCATACCAACCCAACTGCTCCATCTCCGCTTATAGCGACGGCTCGTTTTCTGCTGCAGTGAACAAAGCTATTCCCTTCAAATACTGCAACCCTCTTCTCCTTCCTCGGACACACCTACTCCACTAACTCTCAACACCTCCCACCCCTCGATTCTCTACTTAACTAACACAGGCAAGTCCTCCTCTCTCTCCATCTCTTATATACATGCAGCTCTCTCTCCATCTTCCCAGAAGCAAACCACCACCTTTATCATCATCACCAAAACTCAACTCCATTCTGTCACCTCCACAAGCCCCCAGCCTCTTCCTCGCATAGCGCTGCGTCAAGCAGTGGCAACTGCAAGTTACTGCTGCAGTCATTCCTCCCTTACTGTTGCAGCCAGTGCATCCCTTCCGTTCAGTCACCAGGCGAGCTGCAACTCGAGAAGTACAGTAACTTCTTCTTCTTCCTCGCAGCTCCCTGCTGCAAGCAAGGTAGCTCCCTGCTGTGCAGGTTTGTACCGTGCGAGCAAAGCTCGAGCAAGCACAGCAACCCTCTGTGAACTCTCTGGCGTGTGCACTTCCCGCATGAATCCGGGCCGACCCGTTCAGTTGGGCTCGCAGGCTCTTCGATCCGCGGCACACCGAGGTGCTTCCGCAAGGCCGAGAAGGACAAGAGTCCACTGTTGTTCGCTCCAAACAGTGTCTGCACTGTGCTTCCTCGTGCCGACCGCACTATCCGTCTCGTGTTCGATTCTCCGTGCAAGCTACCGGTTGTTGCGCAACTCGTGTGCAGACCATCCCTCGTACGTTCATCGTACGAGTCCATCACTTTGTAAGTGCAACTTCCGTCTCTTCAAACATTGTTATATTCAGCATCTTTTCTTTACGATATAGCAAGTTCACTTAGCTAGTTGAATAGTTTGGTTATGACTTTGGGTAGGTGTTGGCTATGTAGTTAAAAACCGTTATATATCGGTTATATAACCAATATATAACGGTATCGGTTAGAAACAATTTTTTTTTTTTGAAAAAAAATCGGTCAAATATCGGTACCGATATTATCGGACGATATGACCAATATATACTGATATATCGGTTTTGAAAAACATCGATATATCACAGTTAGGTTTAGTTAAAACACAAAGGGGTGCGGGAGAGAAAAAACGGCTGTTGCTGCTGCGCGAGAGGGAAAAGAAAGGGGAAGAAAAAAACCTGTGCTGCTGCTGCCTTCTGGTACGCTTCTTCTTCTTCTTCTTTCTTCTTCTTCTTCTAAACGTCCTACTGCTTGCTGCATTTTTTTTCCTTCTTTTTCTTCTATTGCATCTTCTTCTTCTTCTTCTTCTATTGCTGTTGGTTGCTGCATTTTTTCTTCTTCTTCTTCTTTTTATTCTGCTTCATATTAGTTGAACCGTTTTGAAGTGGTACTTTTTATATTGTAATGTTGGTTTGGGTATGAACCTTTTAGTTTTAATACTTTAAGAAACTCTTCTTGCATATTTTATAATAGATAACTATTAAGTGTGTTGTTCATATATAAAAATTGTGTTAAAAATGCAAACCGATATTTACCGTTATAAATTTGATATATCGGTAATATATCAATAATTCTATTGGATCGTTATCATGAAAAAACCGTTTTTAACTGCATAGGGTATTGGCATGGGTTGCTAAGGGATGTCAGTGTATAGCATTACTCATGGTTAAGAACTTGTTAAATAGACATAAGGGGTGTCTTGTATCAAGCAATTTCCTATTCTTAACTATTCCAGCCAACTTTTGTGTAACCGTGCCATGCATATATATAAACGTGTGTAGCATGGTTGGGTATGTAGCTAATCCTACAATCAACTATGAGAGCAACACCAAGCCTCTTGGTGATAAATGTGTTGAGCAACTCTTGAACATGAGAGCTCATTCTCCTTATTCATAAACACACAAGTCTTAGCATAAAAAAGAACCCCCCCCCCCCCCCCCCCCCCCTTCTCTTTTTTTCACCCTAAGTGTAACATTGCTAAGCAAGCTAGGATTTAACCAAACACAGCTGAGTGTAACCCAGTCCAAAAAATTGTACTTCTAGTAATATAGTGACATACAACATTTAGAAAGCAGTTAGTACCATGCAAGATGTACTTAACCACTGGTTTAATTTGAGTTTGACCCAATAAATTATAATATAGTCTAATTGTACATATGAATCATAAACTTGCTAGTTAACTAGTCCAGAACTTGAATATGTAATTCCAAACCTACGAATTAGTATTGAATCCGCGTTTGGTGACGATTACGTTGACCCTGTTGTTCGATTTCCAGGATTTTCATATACTTCATGGTTTGTGAATCTAGTTTCCGTATCGATATTTTTCCATATCGATATCCTACAGGCAAGTATACATTGTCTAATATTTACAGTTCATGTATGTTATTTCTATAGGCTATAGTTTGCTTCATTTATGCTTTCCATATTACTTGTTGATATCACGTGCATCCGAGAACAACTCGAGTGCGAACAACGGTAGACGTCGATGTTTATTTTATTCATACTTGTACCATTGACCTAGTATTAGTAGACGAACCAAATGATATGTTGGGGTATTCTCATACCCATATGACTATGACACGTACTTGGTACATGACACGGAGTTATGACCTACCATCATACCCGATTTATCATCGATATGTATGAGATGTGTGTGGAATAGTGTATTTGTTAGTATTGATATTCCTTTTGATATAGTAGTTACGAACTAGTCATATAATGTATACGATCTGAACGATATTATGGGATGGGGAGGACAATTAGCAGGCGTATAAGCTACCCAAATCAGTGAACCATAATATCCGGAGAAGCTATGGGAGTTTATGATGATATACAGATGGCCTCTGACGTTTGACGAACGTTATGCATAATTTACAATGGATGATAGTATATCTTAAGGTGATCCCTAACCTCAAGCTATGACGATTGATGATATATGTCAGCATGTGTACATGCCACTAGCCTCGTGCTATGCGGGTCACTTATTAACCTACACATCCATGTATGTGAACGTTGTCCTCAAACTGCATCCATGTAGATGGTTAGTATTACGATGTAACATACTTGTATTCAGTTTATATTTGGCATGCTTATATCTTGCTACGTTCCTTTGAGGACCTAGTCTCCTTTTAGGTTAGTTGGACAGTCCCTGTGGAGATTATTCTTTAGGAACGTAGTTGGTTCTATTCTCATCACCGGGTACTGTTTATCTACCATACTTATGTTGTTATAGCCTAGTGTTTATAGTCATATTTTGTTCTCTAAGCCTAGTCGGACTATTATGCTATTGGACTGTATACCGGTATTCATATCGTCCATTCTTTATATTCTTGTTATGTGAATTGAGATATAGAAATATTGTGTTACTATAGAGAGAGAGAATCTTGGACAGTGTATAAGTATTCGAGTTGTACTGGAGTCCACTTGATACGTAACTGACCATTATCACATATCATTGTCCTACGTATTTTAGGAGTAAGATGTGACATGGAGTGGTGTTAATGGCGTATAGGAGGAGATAACAAGGAGTCGGAGAAAGATTGAAACTCTTCGCTGCAACAATGGAGTGAGCGAGAGGTGAGGCACAATAGCACTAAAGATTTTTTTTATCCATCATTTGTTATTGCCAATATACAAGAACTGTTGTTGTGTAGGGGCTCGTTGGTAACTTGGTTGTGGGAAACTTGGAAGTATAGTTTGCAGTATCAGAGGAGACTGATACGATAAAGCTGATATCAATACGGTTTGGCATGTCCCGATCCAATATTGATATAATACAGCCGATATCGATACAGTTTGGCATGTTCCGATTCAATACTGACCGATACTGACATTTGGGATCTCTTTCCCAATCAATTTGGTCGAGAAAAATGAACAAAAAAAATAGAAAAATAGTGTCAACAATATAATTCACCGACAATGTTATATTGTATCGATATAATTTCTTATTGATAAGTTGTAATAATTAACATTTGTCGAAGTTGTATATCTATAAATTCATAACATTTAACCATATTAATATTGTTTCATTTAAAACTAACGAAAAGTAACATACAATAAACAAAATAAATAACATTATGTCTAATTGTATTAAATAATTTTCTATTTTTTTATAAAACTTTTTTTTATCTTTTTGAAAAGAAATAATCCGATACTCATCTAAAACAGTCGAAACTGTCGATATTGATACTCATAGAAGGGCTGGAACCAATACCGATTCTGATATTTCGAACCTTTCTTGGAAGAAGACAGTGATGCTCCGACAAAAGCAGGTGGCTCAACATCAGGGTGTTGTGATCGGAATAGTGAGAGATCGGGATTCAAGTAGAGAGAAGGAATTGGTGGAGCTTGGTTTGCCATTGGGTCCTTTGTGTTTTCGGAGAGGAAAAGGAGGAAGATGTGCTATGTTTGGGATGAGATAATAGAGTAGTTCTGATAATGGTAATTAATAGGAAGGTCTCATGAATTTATAGGTGAAATATTATTTTATTATGGAGCTTTTTTGTAGGGGGTGAAAAGAGAGGGAGAAGAGGTCTAGGGGACTTGATGGCGAGGGTAGGTTTAGGATTTTATAATAGGAAGAAGATGAAGGTTTTGTGAGGACGAAGGGAATGAGTAGATGGATGTACGGCTAGGATGGTAAAGGGTGGAGAGAGAAGCGTAATGAGCACCCACTCTTATACCTAGTGTTTGAAAAGCAAGGTTCAAAGTATTGGTATCGGAATCGGTATCGGACCATTCCTATGAGTATCGGGATCGGCGGTATCGGTAGTATAGGCGGTTTCGGATCGGAGTATCGGATTTTTT
Organism: Iris macrosiphon; assembly: GCA_036927795.1. Classification (NCBI taxonomy): domain Eukaryota; kingdom Viridiplantae; phylum Streptophyta; class Magnoliopsida; order Asparagales; family Iridaceae; genus Iris; species Iris macrosiphon. The sequence continues at coordinate 81,792,286 of JAYESA010000009.1, read as the reverse complement.
GGTATCGGAAAGCAAACAACTATTAGTAAATTATTAACATTTTAGAGAATATATTTTATACATTTATGCATAATTTAAAGTATTTTCAGTATTGTTTCTTAGTATTTTTGATATTGAATAAAATAGTAGTCATCCTTGTCGATTGATTTATATGCGATAGATAAATTTTCCTCTTTTATATGTTTTTACAACCTTACTATGCTTTTACACCCTTGCTAATTGGTTTTTTAATTGAATATTTTTTGCCGAATTGACCGGAAAAGAGACCTCTAATGTCGGTATCGGTCAGTATCGGATATCGGTCGGTATCGGATCTGGACATGCCAAACTGTATCGATATCGGCCGTATCGGATCGGTATCAGCCGATACTTTAAACTATGTTGAAAAGGCATAAGCATTCGAGCTTTCATGGTCAGGGTTATATGGTTCTATGGAGCCTAAGCATGAGGCGCACACACATTGAGGCGTGGCCTTCAATGAAGCGAGATATACATTTTTAGATGTATTTTAAATAATATAGTTTCAAAACACAAAACCATATTATATGCAATCAATTCATAACACCATTAGTATAGTAAAAAGTTGAGTAAATAAAATCATAAAGATAACTACAATAACCATAGTCATAAACCATATCTTAATAGAAAATCAACAAAACCCTAAAAAACATCATCAAGCATATCATCTTCTCCATCACCAACACTACAAAAGGATTTGTATCGTTCATTATCATTTAATACAAACCTATCAATTAAAATAGAAAAATAGTTGATTGACTTGATGCTTTGATAATGTCTTTGTCCTTACGATCCAATTGCTCACAATATTTTCAACTAATGATCTTTTCTTGATTCATTTATAATATCAAAAATAATAGCATACACTTATTAATTACAAGAGAAAGATTGATTGAGTTATTATATAAACACTAAAATACTAAAACATATCTATTACAAAAAAGAGAAAGAAAAGAAAAGAAAAAAAGAAGAAAAAAAACTAAATGAATGAACCTTATGCGCTTTAGGGGCGCCTCAAAAGTAGGCACGAGGTGCACGCCTCAGGTATTCCTAGTTGAATGAGCCTCTCATAGAAAACAAGGCACAAGGGTGAGGCCACGCATCAGGCGCGTCTAGGCACGCTCCTGAAAGGCTTTTTAAAACATTGTTGATACCAATGTTATAGACTAATTTTTGGTATAATGTTGAGAAAACATCATTTTATGAGCCTTTAACTGAGCCAAATGGAAGAAGAGGATTCAAACAGATAACCCTAAAAGATTTGGAACAAAGGCTTTTTTGGTGGTGTTGGTGGTGGTGGTGGTGGTGTCGAGAATACGTTCGCTAGGATCAAGACCAACTATATATAGGGAAATTACATAGTGCGCCACCTATCCTAGCCAATGTGGGATTAAACTAGAGAAATTTTAAACAAAAGTACCATATAGAAAAAGCAAAGGTTGTTCTCTTCTTATGGGCACACATAATAGAATCTAGACACTGACCCTGCAGTTCATTATGTCCGGACTTGTATTCATCCATGCTGATGAACGAACATGTACTCTTGTTACAGTCCCATTTGAGTTCGTTTTGGGTCGTTTCCACCCTATTTTGGTTCAAACTATAATATGTTGACTTTACACTCAGTACAAAATTGGGCTTTACATGGAAGTCGTTGTAGCAAGAGTTATGTAGCAATCATGAAAAATAATTTTGGTTCAAATCTTTGATACGACTAATACGATATGGTTTCAGTCATTGGAAGTTCTACTCGGCAGTTGAAGGTGGCATCGCAGAGTTCTATTGGTTTTAGGGTTCGGTCCTAGCAGCAAAAGGCAGTAATGTATGAGAATAATGAGATGGAGACACTCTTCTAAACCATTGAACATAATGCATAAACAAGTAGTTCCCTCAGTTCTTCTTGAAGTGCCTTCCTCCTATGCTCTATTATTCTCATCCTGTCTCCCAATTTTCTAGTTCTTACTCTGTGGAGGTTTATAGGACTCGAGAAAACTAGTGGAATCTTTTGAGTGCTTTGGCAAGTTTAAACTCTGCAAAATTCAATCTTCTTTCCATCTTAAAGTCTAAGTTGATGACATTATTATTGCTGATCATTCTGATTTTGATTTTATTAACGTTTTTCACATCATATTTGCTTTCTAACTCATACAATCAGGTTCCTATTTATTAGCATCATTTGCCTACATTATAGGGTGATCATGCTGAACTAATATAATTGGGTCTAATTTTCCCCTAATTTGGCATCCAAAGTAATTCTAGAACACTAGATTGCAATCGAGATGGTTTTGCATCAAAAAATAGAGGATGTCATTGGAAAACAGTAACCTTTCATGTTCTCTTTTCTTAATGACATTCTTGGAATCCCTTCCTAAAGACAATTGGGAAAAAAAAACAATGTGAACACTAAACTTTTGATCATTATAGATTCTATAAATACCTAAGTTTCACTGATACCAATTAGGTACGAGACTATAAAGACATGGTTACACAGGGTCAAACCCATGTTACATGGTACATCTAAACCCCCATTGAACCACGTTCCGATACGAGCTTTCCAGTTCTGGGTACATTTTCGATCCAGATTGTTATGCTACACGATCTATATCGCTAAATTTGGTCATCTTGATCAATCCAACTTAAATCTTACTACAAAACTTGCTTTTGCTACTCTTTTAATGCAAAGAAAGTTGGAAAAAAAAAAACTAAAGATTTATTGTCAATTGTGTTTCAATCGCTATATATTTCTTATGAACTTTGATTTTGTATTATATACCTTTGCGGTTTCTTATTTGCTCATGAGCAACCACCAAGGTTGTAAAAGTCGCTAGGCAGTAGTCGGACGGACACCGAGTACATAGCACCTAGCCCTGCCTAGGCGCCACCTAATTCTAGGTTCTTTTACCAATTTTCTCCAAAATCTCTCCAAATATTATCCCTAATTTTCTAAATCCCCAAATCTTCAAATCCCTAATTTCCTAAATTCTATCAATTCTTCTCCAAAATCTCCAAAACCCTAATCTTAATTTCCCAAATACCCAAATCCCCAATTTCTCGAAACCCTGGTCCTAACCCTAGCGTGGAGCCACCACCTCAATCTTTCCTAAAATCCTTCCCAAAGCCTAATTTTCAGCCATAACCGCCACCCCCTTTCTCTAATAGAACCCTAGCCCTAGCACGAGCAACCGCCACCTCTGAGATTGGTGGCAAACATGACCGACGTCTCGACGACCCTCTGTGTCCAACTACGAGTAGCGTCCTCATGTCTACTTTCCTCAAGTTCTGCTCCCCTCGAGAACTGCATCGCCGGCGGCTATCCCATCCACAACGCCGACTCCATGGCTCTCCTTGACTACCCCTATTTCTCGGCACAACATCACCATTAATGCCGACCTCGAGCATCCTTGCGTAGCTCGGGATCTGTTCGTGCTTCCATCTAGCGACTATTTGGTTTGCTCGTGGTATTTTTCTCCTCCTATTCTGCTTGTGGATCTGTTCGATATTCCACATCGCAAAATTTTGCTTTTCTCTGGATAAATTTTCTCTATTCTGGCTGTGTGGAAGACTAGATTTTTTTTTTTATATCATGATATTTTGATATTCTCAAGATATTGTTCACTTGTGTGCGAGATTTTACAAAGTTTTGGTTTTCTCGCGATAGTTTCACTTCCTTCTGTGCGAGATTTTGCTAGATAGTTAATGCAGCGTGTACTAGCTTCTACATATACTTTGGTTATTCATCTCGGTATGGCTACTTGGGGATGGACTCCTACCAGTTTTATTACTTCTCTTGTTGGACTTGTGGTGATACTTAGCTCATTGTACTAGTGCTTCTCTGGCTACTTCAGCCTGTTACACTGCGTCTGATACTGTACTGGCACCCTTTGTTCTCTGGCTACTTCAGCCTGTTACAGTGTCTGATATAGTTGCTCGTCTGATATGGTTGCTCGCATCTTCTTTATATGGTGCAGTGTTGCTTCTGCGACTGTGTTGAGTATTAGGATTTCTCTACTACTTCGGATATTGTGCATTAGGACGATTTCTTCGGATATTCGACTACTTCAGCAATTTGTTGCTCAAGATTTGTCTTCTTCTCTTGGTTAGGGTTTGGATGTTGCGCACCTCTTTTCTAGGCTATTATTTGGTGATTTGCAACTTGATTACGACTTATTGGATTATTTTCTTCTACATAGGGTGCTTTCTCTTATACTATGCCACCCCACCATTCTGCACTAACTGAGGGTGCAATTGTTACTTCTTCTTCTTCACCCATCACTCGCTTCACATCTGATGAGTTGTAGAGTTCACAAAATGAGGTGCAAAGTTTACGTAGTCTTATTTATCGATTATCTGGATCATGTATATCTTTATTGACTCATAGTTCATCTTGGATTATTGATTCTGGCGCTATCAATCATATAACGTCTCAGTTTGTCAGATTTATAGAGTTACATTTCCATAGTTTATGACGGTAACCAATGACGATACCATCCCTGTTCGCGGATTCGGACAGTGCTACACTTCATCTTTGTTATGTGCTTAATGTTCCTGGATTACAATTTAATCTTTTGTTTGTTAGCAGACTTACCAGAAATTATAATTGCTCCATCACCTTCACTCCTTCCTTTGTGATTCGGAATTTTAGCAGTTATTGACAGAGGTCGAGAGGTCAATGACTTGTACCTCTTGGATATTCTACCACCTATTTTGGCAATTGTTTCTTCTGTCGGCTAGCATCGACGACTTGGACGTATTCCCTTGTTTATTCTTCGGCAAGTGCTTCCTAATTTCTCTCTCAGAGTTCTCTTGTGAGGCAGGTATTTTCATAAAATAATATTGATCTACGTTCTCGCATGCTTTTTCTAGAAGTGATGCTTTGTTCTCTTTGGTACACTCTGAAATCTGGGGATCTTATATAACAATAAGTATGTTTGGGTTTCGTTATTTTGCCACATTCATTCATGATCATCCTCGTATTACGTGATTATATCATCTTTGTGATTCCTTTGAAATCCTGCAGGTGTTCTACAATTTTATTGCTCATACTTGTACACACTTTTCTACCATAATTAAAACTACCCCAACCGACGATGCTTACATTAGCAAAGATTTCCAGGATACTTGTACTTCTCATGGCATCATTCATCTAACCTCATGTCCATACACTTCGCAACAAAAGTGCGGCTGGACGTAAAAAACAACACTCCTTCAAGTTGCGCACGAATTACTTATTTAGAAGAATGTTCCTTAGGTTTATTCAAATTTTGTTGTTACTAGTGCTTGTTATATTAGTAATCGTATGGGCATCGGAATTCTAGATCATGTCATATTTCTCTATCATTTTTACTACTAAGAAACCCTTCTAAGAAACCCTTCTATGAGGTTCCTCGGGAGTTTGGTTGTACATGTTATGTTTGTTAGTCCAATGATTGTATTATGTTTTTGAATATGATAAATCGATTAAGTTTAGCATTATGATATCACTAATACTCATACAATCACTATAGTATTGACACTTAAACTTAGCATAGTCCTAATGTGCATTAAATGTATCATACTTGCTACTATGTATATTGTTTTGTTCAACTAACATGTATTTGCAGAAAAGCAATAAGCAAGATCAAACATGAACATATGTAAAGAATAAATCATGATGAGCCAAATACTCTGCTTTTCTAAAAGATTTCTCTAAACCACCAACGACATCTCCGAGGACACGCACTCAGGGGTTCATATCTGCTTATCTTTGAACCAATGTCGTTAAGAAAAAAAAAAAGACATCTTACAAGTGAAGAAGCCAAGCCATGACATCATCCTTTCAAGACTCTGAAAAAGCCTGCACCTGCTATAGTCTATCTAGAATTCGTAAAATGTCTTAGAAATATTTGTAAACACAAAAAACGGATGAAAAAACAGAAAACTAGGATAGAAAATAATTTTGGAACATTTTTGGTAGACCGAACGGAATACCGATGGTATTCCGCGTAACACCGACGGTAGTACCGTATTTTTTCAAAAGGTTTTTCTGTGGAAAATTCGGTACACTATCGGTATACCGCAGAACAATGACGGTATATCGTTTCATGACCATTAGAAATCCAACGATCGTATATTGATGCATTAAATGCATCCAACGGCTCTATTTATGGTCGTTACTATTTGCAGACGGTACTTCGCGAATATCGACGATATTCTGCCTGCCGGCAGAAAGTTGTATTATTGCTCTCTTTTTTGCCTTCTACATAAAACCTTGAACCACTCCATTTCAAGTAAGATCTCTGGGAGCTTTAAACTTTCCTATCCACTTTAGAGAGACTCCTTTGAGCCTCAAATTTCCCATCTGCAAAAGGCCAATCCACAAACAACTATACCAAAGCTTTCACTTGTCAATTCACAAATTATGTTAAGAGTGTTCTTGAGTTGTAAAGTGAGATCTTCATATTTTTTGTGAGAAGATCAAAACCCATCTTGTAATAGGTTGAATTGTGCAAGCCTTCGAATCAAAGCTTGTTTTGAAGTTGGAGAGCCTTCCAATCAAAGCTCGTGTAAGTTGGCAAGTCTTCAGATTAAAGCTCGTGTTGTAACTATTTGTGATAATAGTAAGTAAAGACGGAAAGAGTTCAGGAATTGGAGTGCCTCACTAAGGATACCATGATACATCGGGTGTCGGTATTCTTCTTGCATTTATTTCTTGCACACTTGGTTTTAATTACCCATTAGCAATCTATTTGTGCTTGATTTATTAATGTGACCCTATTCACCCCCACCCCTTCCCCCTCTAGGGTGCTTTTAATGTTCACCATCTTGTACCGACTGTCAAGTTTATTTTTTTGGAATATTTTACTACTTAGAAATGTTATGTTTATTATTCTCCTTCTTACCGCAAGCTTGTTACTTCAGCTAATGTTACTTTTCTTGAGAAGTGGTTTTCTTCCGCCCTCCACTCACTACACTACCACTGTTGCTAGAGATTTCACGATCATTCTTTCCTTCATATGGACCATACAACCCTACTATATCTACCGTACCACCAACTTCCTCTATCGTATCACCACTACCGCCAGGCCTCCAAATCCATTCGTTTACGTTTATGGACCATTTGTCATCTTCAATATCACCAACTTCCCTCGTTGCACCACTACCGCCTTCTACATGTAACCGTAAAAAAAGTATCGCCATGATACTTCAATTTCCAAACCAACGACCGCTACTAATATTGAACCTACTATGGATGATCTTTCCATTGCTCTTCGTAAGAAGCAACAACGTACTTACACTATGCATCATATTGTTAATTTTATTTTTTATCATCATCTAGCTCCATTATTGCGCAAGATTGTTTATTCTCTTTCCTCTGTACAAGCAGCACTTCAGCATCCGGGGCGATAGACCGCCATGGATAAAGAGATACAAGTCCTTTGGTCTAACGGTATTTGGGATTTGGTACCTCTCCTCTCATTCTTGTGTTAGTTGTATGTAGGTATTTACAGTGAATCATAATTCAAATGGTTTTGTTGAGCTCTTACGCGTGCATCTTGTTGCAAAGGGTCTCACTCATCTATATGAGATTAATTATGAGACATTTTATCCCCTTTGCTAAACTTAACATTGGCCGTGTATTGATTTCTCTTGTGATACACCTTAGTCCTTATATTAGTTAGATATTAAGAATGCTTTTCTTAACTGTTATGTTACTGAGACCCACTTATATGCAGCAGCCTCCTGGTTATCTTGTGTTTCATTTATGCAAGTCAATTTATGACCTCAGCATTGTTGACTTCTCTTTATTTACCCTCGCATGCAGCATGCAATGTTCTAAAAGTCGAAAAAAATTGACGCTTAGGCGCTAGTCGGCAATGGAACGCCTAGATTTCCACCAGAGTCAGCTAATTGGGCAGTGGCCTAAAAAGTTGACACTAATCGGCCGACTAGGCAGGCTAGGCAGATAGGCGGCCGCCTAGATGTACTTACCGACTCCTCTAGGCAGCCGTTTAGGCAAATTTTAAATTTTTTGTAGTCCGTCTCTGATACCCGATCCGACCCCATATGTATGTAAATGTCTCTCTCTCCCAAATCGAGTAAACCTAAAAAAACATACTTGTGAGCAACCGGAGGAAGAGGGAACCGTCCGCTGCGAATGTCGACGTCCGCCACCGGCCACCCCAAACCCCCGAGCAAGTCTCCAACTGACCAGTCCAAGCAATGACAATTGGTTATATCTGCGCCGCCGGTCTACCACCCCCCTTGAAGTCGACCACCGGTGAAGTTTTCTTTTTCTTTTCTTTTTTCATTTTGCATACCACAAATTTAATTGAGATTTATGAGTCTCTTGAATTGAGAGTTGATTTTTTTTTTTTTTTTTTTTTTTTTTGCGTAGTATCATATTCATACCAAATAGCATGCATGCATGCATTTTTTTTTTTTGCTTTGATTGAGACTTGAAAGAGACATAGAGAACTTGAAAATGAAGCCTTCAATTGAAATACCTGAAATAATAAACAAAAAGCAATGAGTTCACGAGTTTGATCATTATATCTAAAAAATAGCAACCTTTCATAGTTTTTTATTCTCATTTCTTCAATGAACTAACTTAACTGGTTTAATGTACTTTGTCATTTGGATGCTAATGTACTTTGGATGCTATGTTTCACATATCTATGCATCATTAGAATATATTGTCAAATACTTTTTCCATTGTGTTATGTTGTGTTAAATTAAATTAAATTAAGCAGTTGCAACTGCTTCATTGTTTTTGAAGAAAACAAATGATCAATGTTTACTACAGGAGAATTTAGGCATTTAACTGAACAGGACACTTGAAATCTGCTTCAGTCTCTCATTTACTTTCAGCTTAGCTTATATTGGAGTGGGGGCTGGTTTTTTATTCTAATTGAAATATTTGTCATCTGAAATAGTAAAATTGTTTGGATCTAATACGGCATCCTCCGACAACGACAACACTTCAAGTTCATCAGTACTTGTATTTAGGCATTCCCCCACTGATGTTGGATGGGATGATGGTTCACTGGTTGACGCTACAAATTTAGAAAAATAAAAGTGCAAATTATGTGGTAAGGATGAATTTATAGGCTTAAGTAGCACGTAGCACATATTAGTGGGGATGTGGCCTCATGTTCAAGATCTTCGAAAGAAGATTAAGATAAATCTAAGGCGATTATTAAAGAAAACAAAGTCAAGAAGAAGGAGAAGAGAAAATAAGAGGAAATAATAAGAGAAGAGGTACAAGTTGATGAACTTGAAGATGAAGATGAAAAAATTGAAATTAGAGGATCAAAGAAAAATTCATATTTTTTTGAGCTATGGACAAATGGGCTTCAGTCATCAATACCGAGAGTGGGACAAACCCGGCGAAGAGTAGGCAACAAAATATCAATAAGACATTGTTCAAGGAAATGACAGAAGTTGTGCATCAATTTTTGGCTAAGTGGGTGTATGAGGCAGACATACATTTTCACACTATTACTCTTGATAGCTTCAACCAGTTCATTGAAACGGTTGGGTAATTAAGCCCATGTTATCGAAAGTCAAGCCAATATATGTTGAGGGAACCACTTTTGAAGAAGAGATGGAGAAAACAAAAGAATCACTCAAGAAACAAAAAGACGAATGGGCTAAAAGTGGTTGTTCAATTATTACTGACGCTTGGACCGACCGTAAGAGAAATATTATCAATTTATGCATCAATTGTGTTAAAGGCACAAGTTCCATTCTTCAAAGGAAGCTTCAACAGATGCATATACTCGGAAATACATATTTCAATATGTCGACAAATGGATTAAAGAAATTGGATCAAAAAGTGTAGTTTAAGTTGTGACGGATAATGCGTCCAATAACATGACGGCAGCCAAGTTGCTGAAAGAGAAGGGGCCTAATATTATTTGGAGCTCGTATGCCACTCACACAATAGACCTCATGATTGAATGGATTGTTAAGCTACCAAAGTTCAAAAACAATTCTCATTTAACTTCAAGTTCATCTAGATGCGAGAGAAATTGAGCATCTTTGAGGGGGCTAGTATAATATAATCATAATATTTAGTTATTCATTCCAATCAATATCTAACTTTGTCTGCTTTTTTCATGTAGATACATACAAAGAAAAGAAATAGGCTAGATGGTGAAAGGTTAGTCTATGTGCAATTCAATGCGAAGAAACTCATCAACAAGAAGTAAAAAAGAGGTGACTTATATGCTTCATAGGAGCGAGCCAAATATGCTCAAGGATGGGTTGTAGATGGTGGCGATGATGATGAAGATAATAGGGGACCGCACTCTCAACTCTGGTTGCATATCATATTTGTTTCTCAAAATATTATTATTTATATAAAAAAAATTATTTTGATAGGAAAATAAGTTATACGAGAAAAAATATTTTTACGTAAATTTTTTTATTATTTTAATAATATAAATTTTTTCATCTCCAGAAAGTTCAATATAATAATAATATTTATTTTCATAAAAAATTTATTATTATTTTTTTATTAGAGATGTTAGCTTGTCACCTCTATTCTTAGTCACCATTGGATTATATTTTAATTAGTGTAAAGAATTAATTAGATTATGTGCTAATTGGGATTAGTTAATTCCTAATATGATTTTCTTAGCTAATTACCAAACTAACCTTTCACCTACTCAAACTAACCCCTCCTCCTTTATATGTCCAGCCACCTCTTACCCACCTCCTTGCTTCATTCCTTTACTTCTTATCTAAGAAAAAAAATATACCTTAAATATTTTAAAGGATAAGACTTTTTAGTTATATAAAAACTTTAGTTTCTAAACTTCTTTCAATCTCTCCACTCCAACCCTTTCCTACAACCATCAGCTCCTCTCCCTCTCAAACCCAGAAACATCATTTCCATCTCAAAAAAAATTCTTCTTTAATTGCTATACTCAAAGGCAAGTCCTCTATGTACTTAAAAATCAATTATTTCGGTGTTTTTCCTACATAGTTTTGATATCTTCCATGATTTCTCCTAGAAAATATTATGAGAGGTTATGTCATCTATATGTGGTCTATATCAGGTTTCTAACAACTATTTGTGAAGGTGACACACCTATATAAATAGTTGGATTCGGTTCAGAACATGTATATGTATGCTGAATTTATTTTCCTATTGTGCAAACTTTATCTAGGATTGTTTTCATCTAGTAAATTAACTCAAAATTAAAATATGTTTAAACGAATTAAGTAGGACGATATTTCCGTACATATATAATATGATGATATTGTGATTCCCGAGCTAGGAGCAATGTTCTGTAGAACACAACTCAAAATTCTGAATTCTGTTTCAATTCAGAATTTACGTAGTGTACTAAGATTTACGTGTAGGCCAAACCATACACCCAATTGACCTGAAACTTTAGGGGATTACTCCCAACATATATACGAAGGATGTCAAATTTATAGAATTTTAGAAAAGTGTCCAGAAATCAAGATGCAATAATTTTTGTAACGTACAAAATTACGTAGCATACGATAATTAGCGTAATATAATTGTGTAACGCAATAAAATTGCATTATGTAATGAAATTATGTACGTAATATAAGTATGCGATGTAATAAAAGTACATAATGCAATGAAATTGAGTAACGTAACTGAATTACGAAACGTAACGAAGTTACGTAACGTAAAGTAACGCCAAATCCTTGTTAATCATTTAATTCTAAAACCATGTTACATACATGTGTCCTAGCTTATAAATAACATTATATACATGTTATATGCATAGGTATATTCATTTAATAGTGACACATAGGTATGTCCATCGGTACAATCGTAGTCCACATGTTGTTATATGCTTTAACATGATCATAGGACAATTATTGTTGTAGGTATTAGTGTTGTTGGTGTATATGTATTCCATTTCATGATTTCTTTAATGAAGTATGATTATGTGTTGAAAATTGCAAGTTCACATATATATGTCATACAAGTATAGACCTATGATGTAGTTTGATTACATGAAGTGGATACAATAAATCGTACCCGATTTATGTATCGGTAACTATTTACGTAATTAACCCTAGTATCATTGTAGAATAATTTTGGAAGTGTTGTAAAGCGATTAATACAGAAGATCAAGATTCATATATTTATAGTTTATTGCAGTGCACATGACTTAGAAGAATTTATGGTTATGTATCGAACTATTGGAACATTAATATATTGGAATTTGAGGAATATCGATTTAAATCAATTTTGTACTCTATGCTAAATCATGGAATTGAAAGATTTATTACATATTGATGGAAAGTTTGCTTTGAAACATAGTATTGAATTCTAAAGTTGCTTACTTATGCGTGATAGGTATCATAATTCATACTATAGGCATGTATTTGTATCAAGGATCAAAGTATCGGCCGATACCGATACGTATCGGTCGTATCGGATCGGATTTAGGCACCGTCGATCCGATACTCCCCAAAAAGATCGGTATCGGCCGAAACTTGTGGAAAAAAATTGGTATCGGTCCGTTTCGGCCGATACGGACCCGATATGGGCCGATACGGACTCGATACAGGCGATACGGACCAATACGGAGACATGCAAGCAAAATTTGTGAAGAAACCCTAACGTTCAGAAAATAAAAATTGAAGATTTGGATAAATATGATAAAAAAATCATGTAAAAATTACCTAGATTAACTTCACAAAACCAGCGAAAAAGAAACCAGTAGTAGCACCAACATCTTCCTTCCTCTGTCTCCTCTCATCTCCACCTCTCTCCATTTCCATCTCACAAGTGTTAGCTGCTGCTACTATTTTTTTTGCAACCGAGAGCCTCTTATTTTTGCTACCAACCCACCTACTATAGTGGTAGCAGCTCAAATATAACATGAAGAGAAAGCACTAGCTGCTGCTGCTTCTTCCCACGCTTCCAACATTTAATATTCTGGACAGATCAATAAAAAAAAGGCAAAGGATAGGTAGTCCTCTCCTTTGTTGCCCATCCCTATGTACCTCACTTGTCCATTATATATTTTATTTAACATTGGGAGTAGGAGCATATGGATAGAGGCAGCATAGCATGACCAGTCATATCAACAGTGGGTCAAAATATAGATTTCATTGAGTTGGATTGGTAGTGGCTAAGTCACTGTTTGGTGTGGTGTGATATTAATGAGAAGAGGACAGCTAGCTAGGGGAGCCAACTGTCTACTAAACCAAAGTTCTGTCACCATTTACTGTCTCCACTTCTTCACTCTTTCTATCTCTAGAATATATATATATATATATATATATATTCTCTTCTATTATAGTTTATGTATAGTATTGTAGCTTATAATATGGTTTAAAGGATCGATAAAGATGACTATTGTTTTATTCAATTATAATAAAAAAATATAAAAAATACTTAAATAATGCATAAATATGTAAATTATTTTTTCTATTTTTTACTAATTTATTAATAATTATTTAAATATTGTCGATACAGCCGATACCAAAAAATCTGATACTCCGATCCGATACCGTCGATACTGCCGATACAGATACTCATACAAACTGTCTGATACCGATACCGAGTTTTTGAACCTTGATTTGTATTACAAGTTTTGTCGAGGTCTGAATATGTGAAATAATTAATTCTTGCAAATTATTGAACTTCGTAGAAATTCTTGTTTATGTGATTGTGCCATTGGCTCAAGAATTATTCTATATTAAAGTTCAGTTTGAACTTTATATATTTCTAACTTGTATGTTTTCCTTTTTCGAAGAATAGTCGAGCAAATTTAATGTTATTGTTAATTAGTCAAGATAAGAAGAATCCCATTCTTCTTATTACTTGTCTTTCTTGTTTGATTTTAACTGCATGTGTCCAGTGTTGAGTTGTTCCACTGAAGGGACTTTGATCCAGGAGAATTCTACGGAGAGTTGCTCCGGCAGAAATTATATTATTGTGTATGGAACTCGAAATACAAAGGAGACTCTGCTGAAAATTCTAAGAATTTCAGGAGATAACTCAATTTTGAATCAAATACCTTTACATCGTACTAAACCCTAACCTATATATATATATATATATATATATATATATATATATATATATATATTACAGACAAACTCTCGATAACTCTGAATATGTTAGGGGTCGAATTATCTTGTTTTGGAACCGTATGATACAAACATGTTGACACACAAGCGTAACAAATATTGAATTCAGTTGCTTATGTCTTATTTCAGTAGATAGAATATCATGGTAAGTTGTATACTCATACTACGTGATACTTGCTACCTTAATTAATATTCATATTTCGTCATGCTTCATCTGCTAGAATATCATGTTGAGAAGTTTTTTGTAGTACGTGATATTTGGTACGTATAGAGATACATATGTTATTCCAATGGATGAAAAAAAAATTATTGGTTTATATTCTCGTATTCATGTGATACCTATGGTACACAGAGATACATATATGAGCCAAGAAAGTTCTAATAAGATAATAAGTTGTTTGTGATTGTAGAATAGAATATTAGGCAGGGAAGAACAATTTGGAACACATCGTATGAAATCTTTACAATATAATTAATAAAAACTGATCAGTTCGTGTAGTTCCTTCGCAAGGCCTTACGAGGAATGGATGAGTGCTTAAATCACCGTGTGACTTGAATCTCGTGAATCTGTAAATGTTTACCCTAATTCGATAAAAAATCGAATTAGGTGTTTAATTGATATTATATAATATTGCTCATTGCGAAGAGTGGCCGGACTATTAAACATCGTGCCGATCATGCCACAATCTGATCCATGGTAACGAAATTATTGCTGAAAAAATAGTGTGGGATCCAAAAATTATTCTCCAAATTGCATCATCATATAGGATAACTCATATAAGATAAGTGTATTGTGATTGTGGTAGTGACTATTAGAAAATGAATGTGTTTTGACACTTTTAAATCACTAGAATTAAGATCACAATAGAGTCATATTCTGAGTTTACATTTTAAATACTTTCTTTCGGTTATTTATATATCTTCCCATATGAGTATCATATCATAATTTTCAATCATTGTTTTACTTCATTTATTTCATTGTTCCTGAACCGAGGACTTGTATGTCTTTGATAACCTAATTTTTGTTCACTAGATGGAGGCAAGGCTGAAGAAGAGACACTTTAGGTATATATTGTGGAAGAACCTGAAAAGTAGTACAAACAAGAGGGTAGATCATCAGTTTCGTTTTGTACAGTTGTTAGTTCCTTTTAAGTATTATCTTTTGAGATAGAAAATTAGACTTGCGAGATGTAAGTATTGGTGGATTATGTTTATACTATATAGATGTAAATTAAATTTCAGTTGATTATTGTTTTTTAGTTTGTCCATACTTTTATCCTAGAACTTTACAGATGACAATCGCAATAGAGATACAGATGTATTTATTTGGCGCGTAGCCTGGGATGTTAGTTACGTAATCGGATTGTCGTATTTTGGGAGCGGGATGTGACTTTGCACAAGCATCGGGTATGGATGACTACTTACAACCTAGAAGAAGTATTAAAATTGTCGTGTTAGAACAAGAAGTTAAATCCGATGATGGCACCAAAGATTGGGGGAGAAATGAGGAAGAAGAATATGATGGTCCTTCTACATCATTTGCTAATTATGAAAATGAAGTGAGGTTCGTGGGGATGCAAACAGACACTTACAGGAAAGAGAGGTCTCTAGTTTCTTATTATTCTGTTTTATGTAAATTATGTTTGTACTACTTTGAATTTGACTATATTTGATTACGTAAGACTACGCAAGTAATTTGGGATTTTATATTCAGTTCAACATGGCTTTATTTTCGGCATGATTTTTTTTGGACCGCCTAAAACTAGGCACTCGCCTAAATTATATTTGTACTTCTACTTTGAATTTGACTGTTTAATTATGTAAGATTATGCAAGTAATTTAGGATTTTTATATTTAGTTCAACAAGGTTTTATTTTCAGCAGGTTTTTCTTTGGACCGCCTAGAACCAATGTTCTAAACAGCGGTAGGCGGGTGCACGGCGGAAAGG
Organism: Iris macrosiphon; assembly: GCA_036927795.1. NCBI lineage: Eukaryota > Viridiplantae > Streptophyta > Magnoliopsida > Asparagales > Iridaceae > Iris > Iris macrosiphon. Next base: position 81,776,247 of record JAYESA010000009.1, on the reverse strand, counting down.
GTCTGCCTACCGCCTAGGACACCTAGGCGCCACCTAGACGTTTAATACATTTTTGGTTTTTTTTTTACTATTTTATCACTGTTTTTGCATAATATGCATATTTTAAGGATTTTTTATGCATAGCTAAGTTGTAGAACAAATATTTATGAAGTTTAAGTCATGTAAAAGTGACTCATAGGTCCATAATGCTTGCAAAACTATTTTGCCAAAACATCTAGTCAGGTATTGCTCCGTCTAGGCGTTCGCCTACATCGCCACCTAACTCATTCTACTACCGAATTTGAATTAGAGTACACCGCGTGCCACGTACTCACCTCCGCCTATGCTGCTAAACCTCCGCTTGCCGTTTACTCTATCGCCAAGGTGTCAACGTCGAAAGCGGTACGGAGAGCGATGGCCTACTGCCTAGGCCGCACCATTTAGAACACTGCCTAGAACTATGCGGTGCCTAGGCGGGCTAGGCGGCAGGTGTCCGTCCAACTAGCGCCTAACAATTTTGACAACCTTGACAGCATGGGAAGTGATTCTTTTGGTTTATATTGATGATACTGGTATTATTTATGATGATACTGCTAGGATTTCTACGATTAAAAGGTAGTTGTCTTCTCATTTTTGTACTAAATATTTGGGACTTTGTTTCTTTTTGGAGATTAAGGTTGCTAGATGTGATGATTCCCTAATTTTTTCTTAACGGAAGTATTCTATGGATCTTCTACATGAGGCTGACTATTTGGGGAGTAAGCTAGTTGATACTCCTATGGATGTTAGCTCGAAGCTTACCTCGTTGGTTCTACATCGGACTCTTTGTTACCCAATCATGATTACTATTAGCGTCTTGTAGGGAAGTTGATATATCTCACTATCACTCGTCGAAATATTTCATTTATTATGAGTATTGTGAACCGGTATATGCATTCTCCTAGGGCATCGTTATTGAGCAATTCTTCGCTACTTGAAAAAAAATACTTTTGTCTAGGGCCTTGTTTATTAGTCATCCACTTCTCTCGTTAACCTCTCGTGGACTGCTTACTCATATGATTATGAGGGTTCGCTAGACGATCGTCGTTCAACGAGTGCTTTCTGTACTTATTTTGGTGGCAACCTTGTTACTTAGCGAAACAAGAAACAGACGGTTGTTGTCCGCTCTAGTGGCGAAGCTGAGTATCGCTCAATGGCCCATGCGGCTTCTGAACTCAGATGGCTAAAAATCTTATTTACAGATCTTCGTGTTGCTCTCTCTTCTCATTTTATTCTCTACTGTAATAACGAGACAACCATTCATATTGCTGAAAATCTGGTTTTTTATGAGTGAACCAAGCATATTGAGGTTGATTGTAATTTCATTAGCGAGAACAAGTTTCGTGAGTTTTAGCTCCAACATATTTCTACTATGTCACAAGACTATTGATATCCTTACCAAAGCTTTGCCTCACCCTATGTATCTTTAGTTTGTATCCAAGCTTGGAGCTGTTGACATTTACGCTTTAGCTTGCTTAGGAGTGTAGAGCATAACTAGTGTTGCATTGAGTTTGTTCTCCATTGCATAGCCTAAGTGTCCATTTATCTCTTACTTTTAGTCCCACATCGGATAGGCTCAAGTAGGTGTGTCCCCCTAGTCTATAAATATGTACTCTCCATTTCTAATGAAATTAAGTCTATTAAGTTGAGCCAACTTCTCAACAGAATCAATATAAGTATTTTGCGCATTCAACATTATGTAAGATTGCATTTGAAAATGTAAGCATTTGAAAATGTAGAAACCTTGCCAAGAAAATCATAGTATTGAATATCCAGTCAGTGGTAACACCAACTAGTCAGTGCATCAGTGCTTAAACTACAATATCTTAACACATCAGATATTTTTTTACGAAAGAGAAAAATGAATCTTTTCATGTCTCAAAATTAAGCATAAAAGGAAATTAGAAAAGCACCTTATTCTTGTCACGCCAGCCAAGTCCAAATGGCCTAGAAAGCAAGGTTACTTTTCTCATGGGTGACAACTTCGTATTGGCCCGGGCATCCGTACATGGAGTTCTACAAGAATCATTTACAGTAAGAAAGTTGACGGATTTAAGGTGGGTGAAGGCAATTAATTTATACAAAAAAAAAAATCCTACAGTGTGAGAATGCATTATACAGAAAATAACAACAGCTGGTGCACCAGTTGGCAGCTCGAAATGGGGGTGTAGTTCAAATATAAGATTATTAGTTGTTTTACATTTAGATACGTATTATCATAAAAGAATGTAATAACAAGAAAAGGTACCCTGCAAACAATGATTTGGACCCTGTCAGCCTTCAAAAGCAATAAAACAATGAGCTCCCATGGACAACACTAAACAATCAACAGTTAGTTACCTTGGAGATAAAGGTGAAGGTTGTTGGGCTTTAAGTTGACTAGACTGGTACTGTATTGTAGCCTCCAACATTGTCTCTGCCATTACAGCCCTTTTCTCCATTTGTGAACATAGAATCATGGCCTCTTCATATTTCTCCTGCAAGAATCTGGTAAGAGTGGATAAAAACATAAAAGTGGAGAATAGAACAGAATTTATACGCAACCATTTATTGCCCCTATGGAAAACCAACAAGGTTTTCCCCACTAAAGCATATACAGAAAATTCCCAGTGGAATTCAACAGTATTTACCATAATCTGCACACCTCAAAAGTCGGACAATAAAGTAAGCAAGTCCTGAAGGCTTTTCACTCATGCATCAAACTAAGTGCTAGCAAAATAAACAACCTTCCGATAATAGAATCAATGATACAAAGAGATTGATGGGAGAGAAGTCCGCAGAAATTTTTTGAGCAATAAAACATGAAAATAGCAATGTATCAATAGAAGAGAGCTTTTATCTTCAAAGCCTTTAATAGCTGCATTATGAGTAAAAGTAGATTGGGTACGGATGGAAGATTAGTTAAAAACAAGAGGTGAAAGCAGATATAAGTAATGACTCAGAAAGTCTTCACTGTAACATTTAAATAGATCGTCAAAGAAAAGTGAATATGTTCTGAAAGTTCTACATATCCATAAAGCCAAAAAAAAAAACCCTCAATAGACTTCAAATTTGAGTCCAAATTTAACTAAAAATAAATTAGGGATAGACAGTGACAAGAACACCGAATAGAAACCAAAAAAGAAAAAAAATGAGAGACTCCTACTAGACCTAAAATCCCTAGTTAATAATGGTAGTGAAATTCACACATACACTAGAATCTTACTTTAAGTAGGATTGCAAGATAAATCCATCTGAAAAACCGAAAGATTGACCATAAATCGTAGACAAACTGAAAGTATTTTCAGTCCACTAGAGGCCACATTTAAGCCCCATTCAGTCCAATAAACTCACTCACTTTTGCGTTGATGGCATGCAATTTACAAATTGGAGAACCCAAGTCTTATTTCGCGACCATATAACCTATAAGAACCTATGTATGAAAAGCTTTAAAAAAAGTAAAATTTCCGTATGCACCCATAGACTATATCCCAAAGAGTAGAAAGAACCTGTAGCACAAGAGCTGCATAACGTTGAGCAGCAGCATCTTGCTCAGCCGATATACGTGCATCTTCAGCAACCTTCTGGTCTTGTTCAACCCGCATCAAGACCTATGCAGTTACCAGAATGCATTGAATTTGTATATTTACACACAGGCAGTGGTTAGTTCGTAAGAGAAAATCAGGGTCCTAAAACAGGAATAAAATGGATGAACCTCGAGCATGGCCCGCTCTTGCTCCTGCTTGTTTGACAGAACCTGCCGCAATTCCTTTACCTCTTGCTCCAACTGCTCGACCTATCAGGTGAATGAAGAAGGATAAAACAGTAGATAATTCAAAAAAAAACTATGGGCACTTCAATTATGAATGCTTCAAATTCATGCAAAGCTTATATTAACTGGAAAAAAGAAAGTCTGCTCAGCAGAACATACATTGTGCAGCTCTTAAATTTCTTGACTTCCTAAAATTGTATTTATCTGCACTTTCATAATTTCTCGAGTGGAATCACTCTTAAATTACTACAGAAAGTGAAAATTCAGGTTTATAACAAGTTTACATATATGTGAAATTACAAAACTTGGAAGAGGTGTTTGTGGGCTGAAGTGGTCAAGTAGACCCAAGTCTAATCCACAACTGAGTAAATATGGTCACATAGCAAGATACAAACTTATGTTTCTCAAGTTAAATTATTAAAATAGGATCCAACCATAATCCACATAAAACCTAAAAGAACCTAAGACATAAGATATTGTCAAAAATTAGCAGTTCTCATAATTTACAAGGTTCAGTCTTGCCTAATAACAATCAATCATGCTGCATAGGAGCTCTATGACTTCGATCAACAATATAAGAACAAGAAACCATACTTTACAGTATCAGCCGATCCGATATGGTTTGGCATGTTTCAATCCGATACCGACAGCTATCGATATTGACCAGTACCGACGTTGGGGTTTCTTTCCTAGTCAAATTGAACGAAAAAGATAGAAAAAAGAAAAAAATAGTGTCAATGCAATCATTCAGTGACAATGTTAAAGACTATCAATATGATTCCTTATTGATAAATTATAACCATTATCATATGTTGAAGTTGTATATTTATAAATTCACCACATTAATCCATATTGATATTATTCCATTTAAAACTAACGAGACGCAACATATAATATATAAAATTATGTCTAAATGTATCAAAGATTTGTCTAGGTTTTACTTTTTTTTATCATTTCTTTCTTAAACGAATAACCCTAACCCTATACTCGATCCGAAACAGCCTACTGCCAAAACCGATCCCGATATTTTGAACCTTGCAAGAAACTACCTTTAGCCCAATATGCGCCAGCACATACGAGTAAGCATAATACAACTATATATTCTCTAATTTAAAATATATATATAGTCAATCATAAGTAAGGTTCCTTCTGCATCCTCGACTATATAGAACACTGAAGAAATATATGGACTTTTTTAGGTATTATCTGTCTTAGGACATCAAAGCACAGATCCACATAATTAAAAGGTCAACCACCAACACAAAGTACGTCTACTGTATATATAGTTTCTACAGTACTGTAACTCGCTACTACAGTGCAGAGGTGAAGTCTTTGCGGTTATCGAAGAAACCTGGATTCAAAATTCATATGCAAAAGCAAAAAATAGTGAGAGGTAAACACCTAGAAAGTGGTTGGTGAAAGAGAAAAGGTTATTCTCTATTCATACATCCATAAAAAAATAATGAAGAAAACCATGTTTGCCACAGCTATACACACTAAAACTGATTAACAAAGTAGCTAAGCAATAGATGCAGCACGAGTAAATGCTTACACTGGCACTCAAAATCCGTCTATTGTCATGCTTGACCATCTCCATTAATGCTGTCTCCAATTCCTCCGCTCTGCCAAAAACATCACAATTTCAGTCTTTTAATAACACATGAAATCACAATTTGCTCTAAAAATAGCACTCAAGCAAATCAAAATTACACCGTCGAAAACACGACAAAGAATTCAGTTTGCTTACGAACTAGCTGATAATTTCTTCTAAAGAGGATTCACATATCAAATAACCATCTTGACGCTATAATACAAACCTGAGAACACCTGATCTTTTCTCCTCCAGCAATCTGCATAGCTCCACCTTCAACCAAGTGACCTAGAAAATATGGTTTGTTCTAAAAATTCAAAAAAGGATAACATAGTAAAAGTTACAAGGAATGCCATCAGACCATATTTCAAGAGTAATTTAAAAATAAAGCCTCTACAAATTTACCATGTTCCATACAGGGAGACTATAATCTCAATCAACTAACATGATCTTAGAAAAGCATCAAGCATGTCATTGCATAAGAAATACAGACACATTATTGTTTAAAGAATAATTCATTACACTATATGTTTGTTCTACAAATAAGTATAACTACTCCATATATCCAAATACAACTAGGGTTGAATATATAGAAAAAAAAACATTATGTAAAGAACATTATCATTATTGATGATAAAATGAGACTGGCACATTAATGCTCCTGCACTCCACTAAAAAATGAGAAAGCAGGCCCCTTGTGTATGCAAGATACATGGATAAAACTCATTCATTTATCCAAATGAGAACCTCAAACATTATGGCGGAACACATTCGAGGTAGAATTCTGTATGCATCACTCCCGGTCCACCAGTAGTGCTTGGTGGCTTACTAGTCACTCTACCCTTTAACTTCTCCGTGGCATTTGCCTCCAATAGTAACCTGCTACCTATGGCATTCCTTACTACAATGATGTCAGTTTTTTTTCCTGGTCTCCCTAATCATGATAATAATAACACTGGTTTTACTTAAAATTTTGATGGAAACAATCAGAGAGAAGTTACCATATATGCTGATTGCTGAATTTCATGCCTTTAAGGAGAAAGAAAGAGGGCAGGGTACACAGATTTTGATAGATTAGTAATTTTCTGAAAAGGAAGAGGTACCTTATATGCTGATTTGCATGCCTTTAAGAAATAAATAGATCAAAACAAGTGTAGTCGGTACCACGAATCCTCACTCTGATTTTGTTTCCATTTATGCTAAATTTATAAGTCTACTTTTTCAATTAATCATGAATTCACTACGATGTTATTCAACTAATCACAAACTAGGCATGATATGCATCATGGTATTTAGCCCTTCCCACTCACATTGTAACGTTTACATCAAGGTAATAAAAGTCAACCACAAACCAAGACATGCCAGTCTTATCATCTCGGACTTTAGCCAAACTTGATCCGAAACTGCACAATAAAATTAACAATTGTCCTTCAAATGTTTCTCTAAATTTTGGGCCCATCTGGCCAAAAACTGACTGAAACTGCCCAATATTTTTCCAAAAAGGTTAAATTTGGATGAAACCTCCTGAAATTTTGCCGATATTGGCAACCCAGTAGCCCATTTTTTTCAAAGAAGACCAGCCATTTGGCCCAAAACTGACTGAAACTGTCCAATATTTTCCAAAATGGCCAAATTCTGATGATACATCCCGACAAAAAAATGTGATAAAGGCTTTTGTTAGAGTTATTTATTTTCTTATTTATCATATGAGGGTATAATAGTAATTGTGGGTGTATTGCATATCAATATAAATAGACATGAGATGTAACCTAGGGTTTAAGGCCCTTGCAATCTCCTTTCTCATATTCTCTCTTCTCCTACTTTTTTTCCTTCTCTTCTCCATCTCCAAACTTCACTTGGTATCAGAGCAAGTATTTGAAAGTACTGTACATCCCATCCACGACAGGGCCGATCGAACTCGGCTGTGAGTTCGACAGGGGTTCGGGAGTTCGACAGGGGTTCGGGGCGGTAGCCCCTGATTGCAGGGTTCGGGGCTATTTTTCGTCTACTTTTCATGATTCGTTGTTCGCCGTTCGTTGTTCGTCGTCGTTCGTGGTTCGTTTATGAGATCTAGGGTTTCTACAGATCTCCGTTGGTTATTCGTCGTCGGTTGAGGTTCGTTGTGAGATCTAAGGTTTCAAAGACCTTGTCTTTCTGTTGCATCTGCAAGTATGGTGGTGACCGAATCTTCTAGCAAGGTTAATAGTGGCGGTGGTAGCGGAGGTGGTTCTCCTTTTACTGTTATTCATAATGATGAATTGGAAAAATCGATTACAGCGGTGAAACTCAATGGTGCAAACTACCTTGCCTGGTCCAACTCTATCAAAGTGGTGTTAAGAGCGAAGAAGAAGTTAAAAGTTTTTGACGGAAGAACCCCCGCCTGAAACTTCCTCTGAGTATGAAGATTTGATGAGTGCAGATGCATACGTTATGTCGTGGTTGTGGCATAGTATGGAACCACATATCGCTGCTAATGTTCAGTGGTGTGAATCAAGCAAACAGATTTGGGCATCTCTGGAAGAATCATATTCGCAGAAGCGAAACGTTGCCTGTATCTATGAGTTGTACGAGTTATTGTTTAATACAAAGCAAAATGGGAAGCCTGTGAATGAATATCTGGCTTCCAAGATAGCTTTGTGGGAGGAACTGCTTCAATATCATCTTGTTACTACTGATTTGAAGGCAGCTCGGAGACAGAAGGAAGAGTTTCATGTTTCACTTATCCTAGCCGGCTTGGATCCTGCGCTTGAACCTTATAAAGCTTAAATCCTTGCTGGAGAGCAGTTACCTACGGTGGCAGATACTTTCTCCCGTCTCAATCGTTCCTTTCTAGGACAGTTCTGTGATGCCGAGTACTGACTCTTCTGTCCTAGTTTCTAGTGTTGTTGGTCGTGGTGGTGGACGTGGTGGTGGCGTGGTAGTGGACGTGGCGGTAGAGATGGTGGTCGTAATTTTGGTCGAGGAGGAGGCCGTGGTGGTAGAGACAATGGTCGTGGTGGTGGCCGCGGTGGTGGTGGTCGTGGTCAACCACGAAAGTGTAACTATTGTGGAATGCTCGGTCATGTGGAAGACTATTGTTGGGACAAGTGGGGCAAACTAGAATATGCACATCAAGTGCATGATGAAAATATGCAGTCCCAAGTCACCACTTCTGCTCCTAGAGATGATACTTCAGGTTACAATCAGACTTCAACGTCCGATACCTCATCTCCATTTGAACAGATCCTCCAAAGGTTGAACGCGCTTGCTAGTACCACCTTCCAACCTACTGCAATCATGGCACATATAGATAATCCTGCTTTTGTGGCAACCCAGTCCCCATCCACCTCTTGGATCATCGACTCAGGAGCAAGCTCTCACATGTCAGGTATAACATCTATCTTTCATAATCGTAGTTACATGAAACATAATATTATCTTGGCTGATGGGTCTACTCGTCATGTGCTTGAAAAAGGTGTCATTTACCCTACTCAATCACTATCATTATTTGATTCATTATATGTGCCTTATTTTTTATTTAATTTGTTATCTGTGAGCCAGTTAACCAAATCTCTTTAATGTTCTGTGACATTTTCTCCCAATTCGTGTGTTTTTCAGGACCTCAGGACGAAGAAGATGATTGGTTCATGGCATGAAAAAGATGGACTGTACTACTTGGATCTACCTGGAAAGGCCTTCACTTCTGTTTCTACTTCTCCGTTGCAGTCGCATTATCGTTTGGGACATCCGTCTTTGGCTAAGTTGCGTCAAGTTGTTCCTAGTTTGAGTCATGTTTCTAGTCTTGAATGTGAGGCTTGTCTGTTAGGCAAGCATTACCGTAGTTCCTTCCCTCGTCGTAGTGAGAGTCGTCAATTAGAGTCTTTTGATCTTGTTCATTATGATATTTGGGGTCCGTCTAGAGTTAAAAGTCTGAAAGGATTTCAGTATTTTGTTATTTTTATTGATGATTATTTCAGAATGACTTGGTGTTATTTAATGAAAGAAAGATCTGAGTTTCCAAATGTGTTATCTGCTTTTTATAATGAAGTCTATGTTCAGTTTGATAAACGTATCAAAATTCTGTGTTCTGATAATGCTTTGGAGTATACTCAAATCTTCTGTGAACAGTTTCTGTGTTGATCGTGGTATGATTCATCAAACCAGTTGTGTCCATACCTCTCAACAAAATGGTATAGCCGAACGCAAATATCGACACATTTTAGATGTGGCTCGAACTCTCATGTTCAATATGCATGTCCCTAAACAATATTGGGCAGATGTCGTTCTTACTGCATGTTATCTAATTAATCGCATGCCATCATCTGTATTAAATAACAAAGTTTCATTTACCATATTACATACAGATGTCGCACATTTTTTCTTATCTCCTCGAGTATTTGGGTGTGTCGCTTTTATTCATAACTTGGAACCTAATCGAGATAAGTTGGCTCCTAGATCTATGAAGTGTCTTTCTTGGTTATCCCCGTACTCAAAAATGTTATCGTTGTTACAGTCCACAGTCACGCAAATATTATGTCAGTGCTGATGTTACATTCTTTGAGTCTACCATTTTCTTTCTTTCAGGAGACCGTTGTATTCCTTTTACAACAGATTTGATATCTTCCATACCACTTTCGGTCATTCCTGAATTAATTTCTGTCTTCATTCCCCATTTACAGGTTTATCAAAGATCCAAGGACAGGCCAGTAGTTCTGCAGAATTCAGCCATCAACCAATCATCTTTCGTGTCTGAGGTTTCTGCTCTCATCACCACAGATCAAGATGATCTTCCTATTGCTCTCAGAAAAAGAAAACGCATTTGTACCACAAATAATAAGCATCACATTTCTAACTATGTTTCATTACACCGTGCTTCATCATCTTTTCATGCATTTGCTGTTTCATTGTCTTCTATTTCCATTCCCAAAACTTACAGACTATGTCATCTTCTGGTTGAAAAAGTGCAATGGATGAGGAGATATATGCTTTACATCAAAATCAGACTTGGGAACTTACATCACTTCCTGTTGGAAAGCAGACAGTGGGTTGTAGATGGGTGTACACTGTTAAGTATCACCCCGATGGTTCTGTTGAGCGCCTCAAGGCACGGTTGGTTGCCAAAGGATATACTCAGACATATGGTGTGGATTATATGGAGACTTTCTCTCCAGTGGCTCGGCTAAATTCAGTTTGGATTCTTATTTCTGTGGCAGTTAATCACCAATGGCCTATATATCAGCTGGACATAAAGAATGCTTTCTTGCATGGTGACTTACAAGAGGAGGTTTATATGGATCAACCACCGGGATATGTCGTAGCAGAAAATAAAAAACTCGTATGTCGATTGAAGAAAACAATATATGGACTGAAACAGTCACCTCGTGCTTGGTTTGACAAGTTCAGTTCAGTTCTCATTCAGTATAGCTTTCGGCGCACCATATCAGATTATTCAGTATTTTGCCATTCTTCCTCAGCAGGTATTATCGTGTTGATTGTTTATGTTGATGATATCATTATATCTGTAAGTGATCATGCTGGGATTGTGGACTTGAAGGCCTATCTTAGTCATCAGTTTCATACTAAGGATTTGGGTCTTCTTCGATATTTTCTTGGAATCGAGGTTGCTCGATCTAAAAAGGGTGTGTATCTGTCACAACGCAAGTATGTTCTAGACTTGCTCTCCGAGACTGGGATGTTGGAGTGTCGGCCAGTTGAGACTCCTATGGATTATCATGACGAGCTTGATGCTAACAGGGGAGAGTTATTTGAGAATATTGGATATTATAGACGTTTGATTAGCAAATTATATATCTTACTGTTACTCGACCAGACATCACATATGCAGTTGGAGTAGTTAGTTTATGCATGCCCCTTAGCAACCACATTGGGAGGCTATCACTCGCATTCTTCGATACTTGAAGGGTGCACCTGGAAAGGGTTTGTTGAACCTTCCCAGTTGCTTACGGTGACTGGGTTCAGTGATGCTGATTGGGAAGGCAGTCGTAGTGATAGGAGGTCTACTTCTGGCTATTGTACATTTGTGGGTGGCAATCTTGTCACGTGGCATAGTAAGAAGCTGAATGTTGTGGCTCGTTCTAGTGCAGAGGCCGAGTACCGTGCGATGGCTCATACAACTTCTGAGATGATGTGGGTGCAGTCTCTTCTTCATGAAATGGAAATTATGATTCATATTTCGATGGAGATGTATTGTGATAATCAGTTGGCAATGTTTATCGCAAGTAATCCGGTGTTTCATGAGCGCACGAAGCATATCGAGGTGGATTGTCATTTTGTTCGTGATTTGTTGCTGAAGAAACAGATTGTCACTCCTTATGTTCGGTCAGAGGATCAATTAGGTGATATCCTCACCAAACCACTTTCTTGTGGTCTATTTTCTAATTTATGTAGCAAACTGGACATGTCTGATCTATATGCTCCTGCTTGAGGGAGGGTATTAGAGTTATTTTATTTTGTTATTTATCATATGAGGGTATAATAGTAATTGTGGGTGTATTGCATATCAATATAAATAGACATGAGATGCAACCTAGGGTTTAAGGCCCTTGCAATCTCCTTTCTCATATTCTCTCTTCTCCTGCATTTTTTTCCTTCTCTTCTCCATCTCCAAACTTCACTACTTTCTTTTGGGTGGATTGGTTGAAGGAAACAATCTCCTCCACGTTTGTAAAGGCTCTTTCTTTTAGAGGATCGGTGGGAGAAAAAAATCCCCCTCATATTTATAAAGGCTTTATTGTTATATATATATATATATATATATATATATATATATTATAAAAACAAAGCCTTTCTCCCACCGATCCTCCAAAAAAAAAAGGCTTTATCCCATGTTCTTTGGCCAACGACTATTTGAATACTAAAAAAAGACATATCCTTCTTTAAACTGTAATCCATGTTTGTTCAGGCCTACCTCTAGTCCTAGAGGTCTTTAACTACTATCTTACTTCTCCTCCTTACCAGAGCATCCATTGGTCTGTGTTACACATGTTCAAACCACCTATGATGATTCTCTCATCTTGTCCTCAATTGGCATCACATTATATATTTATATATATAGTTATTTTTATGCGTATTTTCTATTTCTAGCTAGGGTTAATAATGTCATTTCACATGATTTGTACTTCTATAAACATTGGCCAAGAGCCCTAATGATCTTCTCATTCTAGCCACAATGTCGTATCTAATTTTAACTATATATATATATATATATATATATATATATATATATATATATGGCCTATGGTTGTGGTAGGGGAATTTAATGATTTTCTCTTCATTACTACTAGCGCAAGGATTGGGGCTAGATGGTCTTTGATTGTGGTGGGGGATTTTAAAGCTATTCTTTATGCCAATAAAAAGAAGGGTGGGCAGCAGGTTCATGAGGCGGGCCTTGATAATTTTCAGCGTTACCTTCTCTCTTTATAGTCTTCTTTGCTTGGCCAAATCGAGCCATATCTGGACGTGAAACAATCGAGCTATCATCAACAGGATTGTCATCCAACTGGACAAAGCTCTCTGTAATGGTCGATGGTTGGAGGTCTTCCCCTACTCCAGGGCGAAATGTCGGGTCCCGGGTACCAGTGATCACTCCTATTGTTATCAGATTGTTGGAGCTGACAGTTTTCAAAGGGAGGCCTTTCAAGTTCAACCATGCTTGGGTCCACATGGAGGGATATGAGAAAGTTGTCAACCTTGGATGGTCGATCTCTGTTCCTGGTAGCGCCCAATTCAGACCGGTGAGTAGATTGAAGTCTATTAAGCTTGGACTTAAAGATTGGAACAAGACGAAAGCGCCTCTTCTTCTACAGGACTTGAAGCCCAAGCTTATCGACATCCAGAATAGGGTTCAAATTGACCCCCTCAATCAGGCTCTTATTAAAGATGAAGTGGCTCTGCAGGATCGGCTGCGCAAGGAGAGGCTCTTGGACGAGATCCAAGTCAAACAAAGAGCGAAATGTAACTAACTCAGAGATGGAGATCAATGTACCAAATTATTCCACGCTACTTAAAGCCAGGCAGCACCGTAATGCTATTCAGGGGCTTCTTGACTCTACCGGCTATGATTTCCAAGGCCAATGGTATCCAGGATGAAGCGGTGTTGTACTATAAGGAGCTCTATAATGAAGACTCTTACCCATCTATTTTTTCTCACTTTTGAGTTCAAGAAACTTGTTTCCAGGTATGGTAATCACTGCCTTCGGGTTCAGCCTTTATGGTGGAGATTAAGCTTTATTATCAAGAAAGCTGATCCGATTAAGTCCCCGAGTCCGGACGGGTTTGGGCCCCCTTCTTAAAGAAACATTGGGATATACTGAAGACATTTTGGACATGGTTAGGGAGTTCTTTGATTCTAGAAAGTTGCTTCAAGAATTTAGCCATACTTTTGTGGCTTTGATAGCTAAAGTTGAAGGAGCTACTTTGTTGAGTGACTTCCGGCCTATTGCATGCTGCAACTTTGTCTACAAGATTATTACCCATCTTATGTGTGACTGGATGAGGAATGTCATACATGGGTGAATGGATGAGGAATGTCATACAGAAGCTTATTTCTCTAACTAAACCGCTTTCATCAAAGGTCGTTCTATCTTTGATAATTGCTTGCTAGCTCATGAGCTGGTAAGGGATTTCAATAAGCAAGGAGGAAGCAAAGTGTGTTTGAAAATGGACCTCAGGAAAGTATATGACATGGTCAATCGGGATTTCTTGTGCCACATTATGCTTTGTATGGGGTTTGACAAGTGATGGGTGGATAGGGTGCGAGGGTGCGGGGGTGCGTATGTTCTAATTCCTTTTCTATTCTCGTTTGGGGCTAGCCTGAGGGGTTCTTCAAAAGTAGCAGAGGTCTGAGACAGGGTGACCCCCTCTCCCCCTACCTGTTCGCCATCATGATGGAGTACTTTACGTGTTTGCTGGATAATGCTGTTTTGGATGGACTTCTTATCCCTCTCTTCAGGAAGACTGAGCTACTGGTCTCTCACTTGATTTATGCGGATGATTTGCGTGTGTTTAAGGAGCCTTCGAACAAATCCCTTAAAACTCTAAAGGGTATTTTTGATAGCTCAGAATGATGGTCGGGTCTCCAGCTCATTAAGAACAATGTTCTTGAACCGTACCTGCGAGAATATGGAGGGATGGCTTGTCAAGATAGGTATTGTTGAGAGTACTCTTCCGGTCAAATATCTGGGTTTACCTCTTTCGATCATCTATGTCACCCATGTTGAATGCGAAGGGCTGCTCAACTACTCTTAGTTAAGGCTAGAGGGTTGGCAAGCTCAGATCTTATCTTTGGGAGGTCGGATTGAGCTTATTAGGTCGGTTACTTCGGTCATTGCCTTGTACTCGTTGCAGACCATCATGCTTCCTAAAGGTATGTTCAAGTATATTGAACAAACGTGTGCGGACTTTCTTTGGAGAGGAGATTGCATGCCGCCCCCCCCCCCAAAAAAGAGGGAGGTGTAGGCCTCATATCTCTGACTTTACTTAGGGAAACTGCTTTCTACAAACTCTTTTGGAGATTCATCAATGACAAATCTCTTTGGACCGATTAGGTTAGAGAGAGGTACTTCTCGAAGGGGGACATCTGTCACGACCCGATTCCGTAGAATCGTTGGGGCGTCCCCCAAATCGTGATGCCGTGCGGGCCTGGGGTTGCGCCCGCACAAGGCTAAAGTATTTTGCATAACGAGCACATATTCAGAGTACGCAGATAAATTGAAACACAGATTTGAAACATGGAAAAGTTCTCTTTATTGATAATGAACATCTATTACAAACTCTTGAACGAGTCAGCTAATATGCCGTACGGGCTTACAAAAGTGTTGACTCAAAATGAGATAGCAGTCATGTACATTACATCCTTTTATAACTTCAAAACGATAAAGACCTCCGGGCTGGAGGACAGCTTTGCCACGGAGCTGCATTGTGTATGAAGAGTGCAAGCTCCTATCTTCAAGTACTTCAAAAGGCGGCGCGATCAGGATGCGCCAACAGCTGGACTGGATCGGGAAGACGACTTCGGCTCCTCGCTCGGTTCGCCTTAGTACGGAGAACCTGTTTCAACGAGGGTCAGCATGTCGAAACATACTGGTGAAGGCGAGCTAACCTGACTATACCAATCAACACGTTGTTTTAATGAAGCATGCATATTTTGTGAGTTTCTATCTTGCCTTAGTTCATTTTCAAGTAAGCAGCATATAGAATTTACTGAAATGAACGTGCCACCGTTCGGTGGATTTTACCTGACCGTCTGAATCACCTGCACAATACTTACCATGTCTTCCCTGCCACGAAGACACAAGTTAGTTTGCAACAGGTTTAAATATACACGATGATCACTGGCGTGGTGCCATAACGGACATAGTCAAGGACAGGGATAGCATGCAACGAGAACACGACAAGCACACGATGCGTTGCAAGCCATCCCCTCCAGCACACGATGACTACACACGAGTTCCGTCCGGACCGAAACGGTGCCAGTGCCCCAGCGACCGTCCGCAGAACTTACCCTTGTGCACAAGTTGTCCATGATCGAACAATACGTTAACTTAAACAATCAGTTTACGCCTTCGAGGCAACACGAGCACAAGACATATCAATAATTGTTAAGCATTCATGCACTTCAGGCAACATGAGTATGAAACATGTATTTGCACAAGCCAAGCAACAGTTCATGATTTATTTCCAAACGAACAAGCATGCAGTTTAGTATCCGTTCGTGAAGTTATTGACAAGCATAATGAACCAAGTCTATTCTCTTTTATCTTGGTTTCTTTTATTATTACTTGGTATCGTTTGATCGGGGCAAAGAAGAATGCAGATTTTAGGGCGTGAAGCTTGGAAGCAGGGCTAGCTAATCGGGTTGGTAGCCACTCACTTAGATTTTGGAAGGGAGAAGGAAAGAGGCGCTTCACGACTCCGCTCGCAAGCCGCCTACTGCTCGTTCACCTGCACACGAACAGCTCGTTTAATACTTCTTCCTCTCTTTCCAATCTCGGAATAGAAGTGCAAGTCAATGAACGAAAACAATGAAAACCATCGAAACCGTTCAAGGAAAACAAGCAAATCCCAAAACCAACTCAAAGCACGAAAGCAACAAGCGACACCGAAAACCGAGGCAATAAAAGATAGCAGCGGAGAGGTCCCTCCTGACTCCGCTAAGTCGATCCCGGGGGCACGGTCCACTGAATATGGGAATCGATTCCGAAGAAACAAATCCATAACGAGGACGAGTTCTTAATTCAATCTATCCCGATCGAACGATACCGTTTGTCGTTCTTAGCCGCGCTCCCCGCACCGGGGGAACGGGGCGCTACAACATCTGGACGATAAGAAGTAATAACAACTACTCGGTGACAGTTAAAGCTCTTATAGCTTTTCGAGGCAGGGCGGAAGGTAAGCTTCTGGCAGACGAGTGTATAGCTAGACCCTTGGATCAAACATTCTAGCTTGATTGACAGGAAGGGCTGAACGATCTATGAACTTATAGGTACCTCGGAGAATGTCACTTGCCTTATTCAGGATGGTGAGTGGAAGCTTCAGGATCGCCTCATTGAGTTTGCTCATTCGGAGGATATTCGTGTTGTGGAGATTGACAGAGAGCAGACGGGAGACTACTGGGTCTGGAAGGACATGGAGAAAAAGTTTACTTTTAGGATTGCCTTGAACCAAATTAGGACTCCACGAAAATTGTTTGTGTTAAGGAAGTTGTGGTCAAGACAAACTTGTGCCTCTACAAGATGGTAAAGAACAGACTGCCTACTCGGGATAGAGGTTGACTACTTGGACCTGAATTGCAGTCTGTGTGATGCTGCTTTCGAGTTTAGGGACCACCTCTTCTTTGGATGTGGCTTTGGTTGGGACATTTGGAATAGCCAATGAATCAGGTGTGATCACCATACTACACCTCACAGAGATCTTGGTTCTGTCATAAACGAGGTTAAAGTGCAGAAAGGGAAAGGACTTGGAGGGTATAGGCGGATCCGACTAGTATTTGGAGCGGTGGTATGGCATATCTGGAGGGAAGGAACAGACGTATCTTTGAGCGTCTTTTCCTTAGTAAAAATGTTGTACAAAGAAATATAGCCCCAGATGAAGTTTTTTGTATTCTGGGTTGGGTTTTAGGTTTGTAAGTTTAGCGTTCTTTCAATAAAGTTTTACCTTCTTCGAATCATCCAGACATGCTCCCAACAGAATGGAGTTTGCTATGGAACATAAAAAAGATTGATACAAGATTCGACAAAGTTTTTATGACTGACGTCCACCTGATGTCAACCATCTTTGTTAGTGCTAAATTTCTAGTCAAAGTAGTTATGAGAATAAGAGGATCATACCATAAAACCTGGATGGCTACTTGACGATAAACCAAACTTTTTGGATATGCACTTTAAGCTCATGCAACCAAGGAGCTCCGTCCAAGCTCCCCTAGACTATAAGGAGTCTGGACGAAGAGGTAAGTTGATATAATTTTTTATAAGAATTGCATTTGTCTCTGTGACACATTTAGCAATAGAGTGTAAAGGCCTAACAATCCTAAGATATTTATATCCATATTTATATATATCCATAACTCTATGCCACGGGATTGGCCTGGACTCATTACATCTCCAGCCTAGCTGGATCTTAATCTCAACACACCAATTCTTGAATGTTTGTGTCGATGCAATTCTTCCTTGATCCGACGCCACTCGGGCCAATCCTCTTGCATAGGTAAACCCTTTAGGTCCGGCTCTCAACCAGCCACTATCTGAATATCATGGTTCATCTCCCTTTAAAATTTAAGCACATAACGCGCACAGGGGAGTCGAACCACTAACATGATTTCTTGGTTCCTATGTCGTCGTGACCACTTGAGCCGGTGCTTGTTGACTATATCTATTTTTTTCTGAAAAAGTAAGCCAATATTATTAATGTAGGAAAAGAATACAGTAAATATTATACATCAGTATCTCCTCTCTCATTAACTCAGGTAGTTAATCTCCAAAACGCACTTAGATTCTGCATCCTTGTTGTATTGTCCGGATTTTTCTTGCAATTCTTGAATAGCACTTGCACATCTCTGATGATACTTTGTAGTAACCACTGGCTTCTAACCCCTTCATTATTGAACACCCTATTGTTTTTGTCTTGCCAAATAAGCCAGAGAGTAGCATTGAGAGCATACATCTCCACAATGTACTCCTTGCACCCCTTCTACTGCTTTTATGTATATCAGCAATAGTATCTATGAGACTATTTGTAGATGTGATCCTCATAGACCATGAAACAGGCCGCCAGATGTCATCAGTGTATTCACAAACAAAGGATAATAAATGTTGACTAGTTTCCTATGATTTCTTGTAGAGGGCACAAATATCGTCTACATTGGTACCAAATACTAACAACTTATCCTTGGTGAGCAGTCTTTCTTTAATGACTCTATAAGTTCAATAGGACATCTTTCCACAGTATGTAGAATACCACAAGACTTCATGCCACTCCACCACTGTAGGGGGTCCTCTAGCCAGAGCATATGCTGATTTGAAGGAGAAAGACACAGAGTTAGTTAAACAACATGGTGATACACTGCTGGGATATGTCTGGCCTGGACTGTCGTTATATTCTCAACCCAAACAATGCAAATCTTTCCTTCACATCATTAGAACACTTGTGATTGCACTTCAAACCTACTGGTAGTCTGTTTTCTAGTTTCTGCATAGATTTCATACTCTGCTTGGTTTCAATAAACCAACTATGGAACACTTATGAGCACTAATATAATATGTTCCCTCACATCCTTCCACTTGCTCAGAGAGTTGAGCCCCTACATTCCACACTAATATAGAAATAATTAACGTTTGTTTCCTCTTAGATCCCTAATACCCGGCCTGAGGATGGCAGGGATCTTTTTTTCATCATTCTTAGGCTTCCTCCTATATTGTTGTCATTTCTGTCCTTTCAAAGCTTCCACAGTTTTTCTCCAATTAGGGTTTTCTCTCGTGTCTTCTTCCTCATCCTCTCCTTGTGTGCCCTCATGATCTTCATGAGGAACTGCTGCTGCTGACAGGATAGATGGCTGATTTTCTTGAGTTCCCCCTTCCAGGGGTACCCTGTCTTGTTGAATAGTTTCAGCGTTGGATATACAATCCATTGAAGGAAGCTCATAAGTCTGAGATTGCCTAGGAGTATCAATCAATGGAATGTTGACAGCTGCCTTGTTATACCTTTCCCTCTGATTTCTACATTTAGTTCCTGGCCTGAAGAATTAGTGCTTCCCAATCTACTAGTACTGTGTTGTTGTAGTTCCTCTCGACTGAGTGGTAAGACCCTGTAGCCTAGCATCCGAATGGAAGCGCTGAACCCTAGTTTCCTGCACCAGATCATGAGGAAGACTCCTGCACTGAAGTAGTTCTCTGCACTGATTCACAAGGTATAGTGATAGGATCTCCACATGCTTCTACTGCCCTCTGTGCCTATATATATATGTCAAGGAGGTATCTCAACCATAGTTGTTTAGAGCTGGAAAACACTCTCAGATACGAAGGTCCTCTAGACCCAAGGCGTAAAGCATAAAGCCGAGGTGCGTGCATGAGGAAAAAGCACATGCATAATATAAAATATGCATATTTCATAAATATATCTATTAAGTAAGCATGTTATAAATATATCTATTCCAATAAAACACAAGGACAATTTGGTGAGAAGGGGAAGTCGAGGAAGAAGTGGTTTCTATGAAGAAAAGATACCCACTAGGAGATATTGATTGTTGTGAGAAGAGATATCTGGGTGTGCTTTTAACAACAATGACCCAAATGAAGTTTTCTACATGGTACATATCTAGGTATGCTTTTAACAACTATGACCAATGAAGTTTTCTACATGGTACCTGAGAAAGTAATGTCCAAATCTCGTGCAATGCACAGATTTTATGCGTATAAAAGAAAACTTTTCGTGAATCCAACTCTCAAGACATAATGGGCTTTCAACCTGTAGAGACGCGTTGGAATAATACAACTATTTACCCTCAGCCGTCACCACAACTCTGGAGTTATAGTGCAGTAGGAGGGACTTTAATATTAGGTTATATGTAAGGCATAAAGGGGGGACATAACCTCATCATTCATATGAGAGAAAAACAGAGAGACAAAGAGACACAGAAAAATGAAGAAAGAAACATATACAGTGGGAGATGGGTCCATGTTGCTGGTTAGGAACGAGGGATATGGCACTGTGGCGGTGATTTCCTTCGAAAACAAGATTGGCAGTGTTTAGCTTTGGTAACATCATAACAACATGAGTAAGAGCTACCAGACTACAAAGATGTATGAGGGCATCCTCAGGCTCGAGCACACAAAGGTGGAAATGGCAATGAGGGGAGGTAGATGACGGTAGGTGGTAACACAAGCATGTATGTGGATTATGTAGTATCATCAGCATCATGATCACCAATACCAAGCATTGCCCTGGTGTTGACTATGCATTGCTTGCTACTTTGTCATGGCATGTATAAAAAACATGAACCTATTCATTGAAACCAACTTACCAACATAAAACTACATAATAAGAAGTGACAATTTTTTCATTTTTTTTTATTTAGTGACAAAAGACTCAATTCCGATACTAAAATACAAGAGGTGAAACAAGGGAGAATGCCATACCATTATTGACCCGGCTCATCTAAACCTAGGTGTATATGTTGGATACATGGAAAACAACAGCATTTTGGCACTCTTGTAACATAATTATCTAAACATCGTTTGTTGGATCAGATACTACTTATGATAATCAGGCAAGGTGACTGCCATAAAGAAGAATATCATTGGTAGTATTCCAAAAGCATTTTTGAAGACGGAGGGGAAAAAACATAATATGGGTAGGACTAAAAGGGTTACCTGTTCTTGAAGATCAGGTTCAGAATCCACCTCTGCATCAGCCTTTTGACTACCAAAGTATCCCTCTATATCCCCATTTCTATACATGTCACTTGGTTCTTTGGAGTTTGTTTCTGGGAGTAATGGTCCAGGGTCATGCTTGAAGCTGTATAGCTTAGATGCTAAGCCCTTGGAATCCTTGGTACTGAGCCCTTTGGACCTTTCCTCCATGGCAGCTAAAATTTCTGGTCTATGCTTATCCCTTAGTTCTTGTAGCTTTACTTCACTTACAGACTGATAACCCATACATGCTGTCAGGACAAGCTGGCTGCTGTCAAAGGTTGAACCGGCAAGAGATTGCAGTAGCGTAATAGCATCTCCAGCATCCTTTGTGCTCACCAATGAAGGGCCTACACAAAAATAGAATACTAATAATGACTAGTAGATGCGTAGAAAGCATACGTTTTTTTATATCCATGAGACCAAAAAATGACAACCAAAAGTGATTTACCAAAGTACCATATAACTCCATCAAAGCAAGGGCAGTTCTAAATAGCATCACGCGATTCCCGTCAAAGAGTAGCACATCCCACACACGAAGAACTGAATTATAAACACCATCATAGACAAAGTTTTGCAACAAGTTACAAGACTATTTCATAGCTTGAAATTCTTTTTGGGGAAATTTAAAGATAAATGACAAGGAGTGATATCAACTAGTTTGTTTCTCAAATAAAAATTCCAAGAGAATAAAATAAAACCTGACCACTTTCCCAGGGAAGCATGTTCATGAAAATTGAAAGGAACCAAGCTCCAGAAACCCATGCCACTTCCACTCCTAAGTAGTCTAGATGATTGACTACAAAAGTACTAACAAAAATTTCAGAAGAAACTGACATATGCTTAGTGTGTAAATGTGTACTGATATACAAATCGAGTCATGTATTCGTATATACAATTAACACCAACCTAATTTTGGAAATCTCTCACGCACTAAATCCTCGAAAACAAGTTGATCCACCTGCAGAGAAATGATGAATAGTTCCATATTACTTAAAAGTAATGCTTTCTTTATAGACTGCAAGTGGAAAAAAAAAAAAAAAACTCAACAGGACAAGCTGAACACTAATAAGGAAAGAAAGGTGGATGTCATACAGCTCCAAAACAACAAAAATCTATGAAATACAAAAGCTACCTGAGATTCTATCATTTCTTCCGAATAGTAGCCATCAAAGTAGTCATCTAGTATACCCATTAAGGTCCTGACAATAATCATTTTCATGTTGTTACAAAAAAAAATGTCATATCAAATAGCTATTCCCGAGTGTTGCAACTTACCAAAATGCATTTTCCTCCGGCATCAGCAATAATAACAAACCTCCAAAAAAATTCATGGCCTGTGGCCAAAATCATGGCAGACCATGAGCAGTAAAAAGAATTAAAACACAGCAAAATAACATAAAATAAGAGATACAAAACATCAACAGGAAAATAAGAAGTGAATGATGCTGAAGCAAAAATAAAATGCAAGTTATAACTAATAGTAAGAGTGCATAACCTGTACGAAGTAAAAAAGTTAATGAAAACTAAACATGAGATCTGCCATGCAAAACTGTATCTAAATAAGAAATAATGTGAGTGGAAGAGTAAAACAGTGTATATGCTTCTCACCTTATTCAAATATTAAGTGACATCGTTTTTTTAAATTCAAAGAGAGAAGAAAAAACAAACAATGGAAGTATAAATTGTGATCATTCCCAGAATAGTAAACTAAAGCAAGAGAAACACTATTTCAATATTACAATTATCTACCTACACGTTTACATAACTGATGTGGAATGGATGGGAGGCTTAAAATCAGCAAATTAAATTGAATTAAAGTAAGTTTCATTTAACTCTCTGCTATTTACTAAATTATTTCTACGTTGCCAAAATTAATGATTATATAAAGCAAGAGATCATAAGCTATCATGCAAACATTAGATTTTGTAGAAAATTGAATCAAGTTACCACTAAATCAGGATAGTTCTCTATTTAATACGTAGGTTGATAACAAGTTCCATTTTTTTGTTAGAAGCACTCAAGTTATTTGTGGATCAGCAACCTATTGATAGCGTATTAGATGTAGATGAAGTTATCTTAATTACTTGATTTAAAATGGAGAAGAAGACTAGAATTGGAATGTCGAATGGTTACCGAAAGGAATGGGGGACTGCTGCTATCTGCGGCTTATGCTGCTACTTTCTGCGGCTTCTTGATGTAATACATGTCTTGGTTAACTCTAATTTATGTCCCTACGTTGTGCACATGAAAATCAGCAGAATGAACGAGAATCAATGACAAGTTATAAAGAACGACTAGTTAAGCAGAAGATTTAAAGTTCAATGTTGGGATCTCAACGGCCTTTTTTATAAGAAGAAGCACAATCATAGCTGCAAATCTTGTATTCATGATTCATTAAAAAATTAATGTAATAAATTATACTCAATTTTAGTTCCAAATTTAATATCAGTTCTTTAGCAAATATAATGTCATTTATCAAGCAGATCTGCTCCTCACAATCAAAGGAGGATAACAGTCATGAATGATTGAAAATATTAGAGAGATTTTTTTATCCTAACAGTGATGATTTCGCAAATATTAGAGAAGTTTGAATGGTGCACCTGGATCTTTAGATAGGAAGAAGAAGGTTGGTTGCCGGATCTGCGACCGACGGTAGACGGACAGCCTGACGACGGACGGCCTGACGGCGTGCAGCCCGACGGCGAATGGCATGCTGCACCAAGGGAGGAAGGCAGACGACCGAGACGGGAGGCAGGACAGCGGGGAGTTGTTGGTACCTCCTGGGTCGGATGGCGGCCTTCTTGGTGACGAGGTTGGGCGAGGAGGAAGTTGAAGACGCTCGACGGACGACCACCATAGGGTTTCACACGCCCAGGGAGGAAGGGGGGATTAGGTTTCACACTCTAATCTCAAAAAAAATAGCTCGCAAGAGTTTTTTTTCCTCACAATTTTTCATTGATTATTTGATGATCTCATATGAAAAGAAAAGCCTATATATAGGCATACAAAAGAGCAAAGTGCTAACCCACAGGCAGTGTGGGACTAAAGATGTGAACAAAAAAGAAACAAACTCTCCACAAGTAATGTGGGACTAAAATAAACCTACTAAAATGTCAACTCAAACTCAAAACCACATGAGCAATGATGGGTCTTTTCCGAGATGCTTTATGCGCCTGTACATGTGTCAAAAATCTCGTGCACACGGTACGATGTCCTCATCACTTCTGTTGCTGCTTGTACTGCTTTTCAGAGGAGAGATGCAAGGGGGTCGGGAATAAGAGAGGGGTAGGAGAGGAGATATTAGTTCATCGCAGCCAGGAAGAAAATGGAGCTCATCGATAGTAAGGTTTCATTTCATTTCATTCATTGATAAGTCATCCCTTATCCTTCGACAAACAAGGA
Source organism: Iris macrosiphon (assembly GCA_036927795.1). Classification (NCBI taxonomy): domain Eukaryota; kingdom Viridiplantae; phylum Streptophyta; class Magnoliopsida; order Asparagales; family Iridaceae; genus Iris; species Iris macrosiphon. The sequence continues at coordinate 81,751,580 of JAYESA010000009.1, read as the reverse complement.
TATAAATAGACTCCCATCAAACAAACAACAAACTAACTAACTAACACTCCTAGGAATAGGTAAACACAAAACAAACAACTAACTGACTCCTAAGGAATAGATAAATACAACTATCATTCCTATTAACTAAGACAATTAAAACAAAAACAAAAAACTGAATTTGAAATTCAAATGATGTCCTCATCAACACATCAATTCTTTCGGGGTGAAAGAAATTCGACTCTGGCGAACGACTCCCGTAGCTATTGTCATAGTACTCAAGTAAATCTGGATTAAGGCGCAGCTCCCCCCGTGTAATCCACGCATCATCAGGTCGACATTTCTATCGAACCAAGTAACGTTGACAACCACCATCTCTAGTAGAGATGATCTGACCATCCAATATCTATCAATGTGATCTGCTGATTGGGACCATGGAAGTGTTAGTAGTAGTGGGGAACTCTCTGGAAGAGGCTCATAGCAAGGTTCAAAGTATCGGTATCGGAATCGGTATCGGACCATTCCTATGAGTATCGGGATCGGCGGTATCGGTAGTATCGGCGGTTTTGGATCGGAGTATCGGATTTTTTGGTATCGGAAAGCAAACAACTATTAGTAAATTATTAACATTTTAGAGAATATATTTTATACATTTATGCATAATTTAAAGTATTTTCAGTATTGTTTCTTAGTATTTTTGATATTGAATGAAATATTAGTCATCCTTCTCGATTGATTTATATGCGATAGATAAGTTTTCCTCTTTTATATGTTTTTACAACCTTACTATGCTTTTACATCCTTTCTAATTGGTCTTTTTAATTCAAATTTTTTGCCGAATTGACTGGAAAAGAGACCTCTAATGTCGGTATCGGTCAGTATCGGGTATCGGTCGGTATCGGATCGGGACATGCCAAACTGTATCGGTATCGGCCGTATCGGTTCGGTATCGGCCGATACTTTAAACTATGGCTCATAGGTAGGCTTATGTGAATACACAAGTGGATCATCTGAACTAATTGGGGAACCCTTGTAAGCCATCAAATCTTCCATATTAAATATGGAACCAGGATATGGTAATTCAATGATATACGCATTCGGTCCAATTCTCTGCAAAATTCTAAATAGTCCTGCACTGCGAGCATGTAATTTTTTAACGGATCCTGAAGAAAACTGTTCTGGTTTAATATGGACAATAACATAATTATTAATTTGGAATTCGAAAAAAATATTGTATTTATCAGCAAAAGACTTATATGGAGCATTACTTAATTCGATTTTTTTGCTAATTTCTTTATGCAAATTATGAACATGTTTGGCAAATCAGATGCAAAATCATAAACCTTAGAATGCTTAGACATGGTAATGAGATCTATAGGGCTCTTGGGTTTGAAATCATGCACGACCTGAAATGAACTCATGCCTATACACCTATTAACTAAACAATTATATGCAAAGTCGGTCCTAGGTACTATGATAACTAAACAATTATATGCAAAGTCAGCCCTAGGTACTATGATAACCCATTTTCTGATATTTTCTCCAACCAAACAACGTAGAAGATTTTCTAAACCCCTATTAGCCACCTCAGTAGATTTCAGTCGATAATGCAGCATATTAGGTACGGTTGCTCCCGGGACAGGATCAATAGCGTGTTGAATGTCACGCATCGGTGGTAAACAGTTCAGGAGATTCTCAGAAAAAACATCCTTAAACTCCTCTAGGACAGGTATTGCTTCAGTTGGGACTTGCTCTCAGGAGTCATCCTGGACTTCCCTAGCAACCAAGGCAACTATTGTAGTCCCTTTGGCAATCTCATCTTCTATTTCTTTAGGGCATATAAGGACAAGCCCTTTCTTTTTGTCGGAGGTTCCACTCTTCTCAATATTTGGATTAGGCTTTGGTTGCATAGGATTGAGTCTAATATTTTGACCCTTATACATAAAGGTGCAAGAGTTGGAACGACCATAGAGAGTGACATCTAAATCAAATAGCCAAGGTCTTCCTAAAATAATGTCTCACATCCATCTTAATCACATTGCACCATACCTTGTCATTGTAAATAGTAAACTCTACAGGAACAAGACATCTCTCCTTAACGCTGATGGATGACATCTACCCATCTAACCTTATACGAGTTAGGGTGAGATTTAGTCTTAAGACCAGTCTTGGCTACCATGTTAGATGCAATAGTGTTAACACAACTCCCACTATCCAAAATTACCTTGCATGATTGATTACCAATTATAATAAAGGTGTGAAAAATGGAGGTACAACGCCAATCATCAGTGTCTCTAGCTTGTGAAAAGACACATTGAACAACACTAAGCCTAGGGTCTTCACGACCCCAATCAGCATTCCCAAGGAACTCATAATGAAAACCATATATCCATCGTCTTCAGGACGATCATCATCGCACTCTCCTAGATATGGTTCATGTTCTACTACGTTAACATTCTGATCTTCGTCGAGTTGATCATCTACAAGGAGGGCCCGAGTAGGACACTGATGTGCATAATAACCATAACCATGACACCTATAACACTCAAGTACGAGGATTGGCCTTGGGAGCCTCCCCAAGTAAACCCTTTTTGTTAGGGTTTCTTGACGACGATGGTACACTAGGTTATGGCTTGGGTTGTGACTGATTAAACCTAGGGTTCGACTCATTGGATCTGTTAGGGATAGTTCATGAATCACGCTGCCTACTGAAAGAGGCTCTTTGAAATCGGTCAAGATCCTCAACCAATTGATAAGCATGCTCTAATGAAGTCATCTCACGCAGAAACAAATCACATTGTAAGTCATCTCGAAGCCTAGACCTAAACCTAGAAAGGGTCATCCCAACCTCTTCTGTCACTTCACATCGAATTAAACATTCGTTGAATTTAAAGATGTATTTCGTCACAGGACGATTGCCTTTCAATTTCTGCCATTGATCCAAGAGCCTTTGTCGGTAGGAAGTTCACAAGTATTTTTCTTTCAACTTATTTTTCATCTCATCTCATGTAAGAATGGATTCTTACCTCATTTGTACCAACAATCGCTCAACACTTTTGCCAATGCAACTTAGCTTGTCCAACAAGTTTCATTGTGACAAAACAGACTTTTCTAGCCTCAAACATATCATACCACCGAAAATAGTGGTCCATTTCTGTCATCCAGTCGATAAAAACTTTTTTGTCCAGTTGACCGTCAAAAGTAAGCGCTTATATTTTCACACTTCTCATTATTCTCTTGTCTCCTAGATCCTGATGAGATCTCGGGGTGGCATATAGTTATGATGTCTGACGGAATCATTCTAACGATGATCAAAGCCTCTAGGTCTATCCCAATCCAGATTATCTTGACATTGTCTATAGTTTTGATGACCAACTAGATCATCCCTACGATGATCCAAATCCTTATGTCTGTCTCTATCCATCTCTCGATGGCCACTATGATGGGAACCATTATCCAACAGGTCAGGAGTTCTACGACGTTCACGTTTGAGTCTTTTAATTTTGTCCCTAGTATCTTCATTAGACGTTCTTAGCGCATTGACATCTTTTTCCATGTTAATTAGACGGTTTAGAATATCTTGCAATATTTGCTCTTGTTCAGGGGCCATATCAGGAGTGGGTTGGTATTGTCTATCGCTACGGGTGCTCATACAATGTGATATGGGTCCTAAAAGATAATTTACATTTTCTCGATGCATAAATTGAAGGAATCTAATGCAAAACTAAATATAAACCATGCTCTGATACCAAAATTGATGCGAAATGGATGTGAGCTTAAAAATAGCAAATTAAATTGAATTAAAGTAAGTTTCATTTAACTTTCTACTACTTACCAAATAATTTCTAGGTTGCCAAAATTAATAATTATATAAAACAAGAGATCATAAGCTATCATGCAAACCTTAGATTTTGTAGAAAATTGAATCAAGTTGCCACTAAACCAGGATAGTTCTTTATTTAATACGTAGGTTGATAACAACAAGTTCCATTTTTTTGTTAGAAGCACTCAAGTTATTTGTGGCTCAACAGTCTATTGATAGCGTATTAGATGTAGATGCAGTTATCTTAATTACTTGATTTAAAATGGAAAAGGAGACTAGAATCGGAATGTCGAATGGTTACCGAAAGGAAAAGGGGACTTCTGCTTCTGCTTTCTGCTTCTGACTACTTCTGCTTCTTCTGCTGCTTTTTGCTGTTGCGGCTTCTGTTGTTGCTTCTGTTGCTGCTTGTACTGCTTTTCAGAGGAAAGAGACAAGGGGGTCGGGAATAAGAGGGGTAGAAGAGGAGATATTAGGCCATCGCGGCCAAGAGGAAAGCGGAGCTCATCAATAGTAAGGTTTCATTTCATTCATTCATAATTCATCTCTTATCCTTCGACAAACAAGGATATAAATAGACTCCCATCAAACAAACAACAAACTAACACTCCTAGGAATAGGTAAACACAAAACAAACAAACAACTAAAATACTCCTAAGGAATTCAAATGATGTCTTCAACAATAACACTATAGATCAGCACGAAAGAATGCATACAGCTAAATTTTAGTATGACTTGGATTTATACAAGTAATAAAAGCCAAAATATATTTCTGCCTGATTTTTCGCTCAAAATTAGATGTCATATAGAATTATGTATGCATGCCAGGGGTATGCAACTCCTAGGGTCCCGTGTATAGCTACTGCTAATTCAGCCAACCTCCTATTCATCCTTCAATTATACAACTCATAAGGAGCACACTGAAAGTTTAATGGTTTCCGTAATAAAGACCACAAACCAAACGTAAACTCAAAAAATTACAGCTATGACTAGTTGACATGGGCAAAGGTATCACACTTTGAAACAAAAATGGGGTGTCTGATATGGCAATCTTCAAAATCTAGACAGGAGACCGTTGCTATATAAGTCTCTGTCTATAAACATATAACACGTTTGTATTTACATGGTTAACTTTGTGTTTAGATATTAAGGAACTCAATAAGTATAAACATGTCTAAGTATCTCAAATCTTAAGAGTATTTGCTAAAAGGTGACCAATACATTTCATTATCGAATATTTTACATTTCAAAGGATGCACAATTTCTATGTGGATGGACACATGTATTGCGTTGGGGTCCCGGAGATGGATGGACATGGCAAATTTTAGTAGGAAGAAGTGCCCTATATCATCATATTAGAGTGAAATCTACAAGATAAAAAGTACAATGAGAGAGTTTTTACTCAACTATATCACATGGTACTCACAATTCACATGCAAAACATGGAAGATACATAATGAACTCAATAGAACACAGAGCAATCATTGCTTGCATACTTTGGAGGTCACAAAAGAGTTGGAAAGTGCTGGATGAAGAGCGAAAATATAGAACTCAACAGGGACTTCCAGATTGAGGGCCCACATACTGCACCAACAGAGAGAAGTACCAAATATATCGTGCCATATGCCTAGAAGATAGTATGAGACCATCCAGGAAAGAAAGTTTAAGAAGAAATTTAGCAGTGACATTGGAAAATACGAAGCAGATACTACAAAGCACCCGGTTACAATACATACTCGGTAGGCCAGTCAAATAATTTCTAAAATGCAAGGTATGGGGATGGCTGACGGACGGGATATGAGCTATAGGCTCATATTCCTATATGAGTCAATGCACATGTGGACCAAAAGGAACAGACTCCTACATCCTATGTGCACCCATGTGTACTAGTACACTCCATTTCTATTGATCCATATGTGCATTGGCTCATGTAGGGATATGAATGTATGGCTCATATCCCGTTTGCCATATATATATATATATATATATATATATATATATATATATATATATATATACAAAATTCAGGTAACCTATGTTGCACAATCAGAGGGTCTGATGCATATCAATATCCAGTGTTCTAAATGGCGGCTGCCTCGACCGCCTAGGCGGTCCCTCTCCGTACCACTTTTCAGTAGGAGGTGGAGTAGGTGGCCAACGGGCTTTGGCGACGTAGGCGGCGTAGGTAGGCGCCTAGACGGAACAATACCTAACAAGATGTTTTGACCAAACTTTTTTGCAAGCATTATGGGCCTATGGTTCACTTTTATAAGACTAAAATTTAATAAATCTTTGTTCTACAACATAGTTATGCATGAAACATCATTAAAATATGTATATAATGTAAAAACTGTGATAAAATAGCAAAAAATATCCAAAATGTATCAACCGCCTAGGCGACGTCTAGGCAATGCCTAGGCGGCCTAGACAGTAGGCGGACTCTTTCCGCCACGCACTAGTCTACCGCAGTTTAGAACCTTGTTAATATCCGTATTTGACACATATTTGATGACACAATACATCCTTGGCCCTCAAGTATTTGATACGTATTTGACAAATATATGGATCAATGATATCTGGGCTCCAAAGAGATCCAACACATGGTTGAAAGGGATTTTACATTGTTGTGTTAGTACCAAAATATAATTGAAATATGTGAAAGTGAAATTTCCTTCTATTAAATCATTTCTATGACATTTTGAAGCCTAATAGCTACCCAAAACATTAGATAATATTAAGATCCAATTTATAAAATATGTATATGATTATAGATATGCTTTATCGAATGTATCCATACCGTACTCCTACCCTACATTTTCTAAAAGTGGCGTATTTTGAATCTTTCTTCGTGTCTATGCATCTAGAAAGTAACTATCTTCGTGACTACAACTAAGAGTCTAAATTTTTCCACCATAGTCATCAAATGAAATTTAGACGAAAACTATGTGATATAAGTTTAAAAGTAAAGAAAGTTTGATTTATAAAGCATAAGTACCAAACAATATTTTAAAAGACATGGTCATATCAAATAAGCTGCAGTAAAAAAACTATCTAGGAAGTACCCATGAGTACCCAAAACTAAAATTGATAATAAAAATATAGAAGTTTGAGAGCATGTGATACATATCCAAGAGTACAAGTGTACACGTTAACGGTGCGTCTTACTAAATGAAGTACCCATGCTCAATAGGGTAAATATTGACAAGCGACTTATTTCACAACAACTGTTTTGAACTTCTATTAACACCACTAGATGATAAATTAATGTATAGGCTCATTAGGTTGTTGGGTTTAAAAACATTTATGTGCTATTATCAAACTCTTCTCTATTTACAAAGAGATGACTCAAATTAAGGATGGTTATTTTCTCTAAAAATAATTCTTTATATAGTATCAAAGCAAGGGTTTCCCTAACCCTAGACAATCTTCTTCTCCATTTCTCTTCTTCTCTTTTTCCATGACCAAACAATTATGGATATATCTCCATGTTCGAAAATCTACAAATATCAACATTATCAATATGCACAAATCAAAACATAAATAGAAGCTGCCTTTGATTGATCTCAAATACAAGGGAAGTAACTCCAAATATGAAATGCATTTCCAAACTATAAATAAATAAGTGGAATAGATAGAACATGGAATCATTCCACATCACTTATTCAATTCTACGGGATCTTACGGAGCATATTCGTGCATAGGATTCAAGGTTGTAACTACTTTTCGTTTGGAAGAGGATGGAAGGTATTCTAGACTACCAGTCTTTAAGGGAAACCGACATACGTAAGTGCGCACGCACATATATGGGTGGGTGTGGGTGTGGGTGGTGGGGTGGGGGGGGCAGGAACGGTGGTAGTTAAGGCATAAATTATAATGGACCCATGGTTTTGGACACAAAAACTTATATTATCATCATAATGGAGTGCCTAAGCACTCAAGATTAGTTGTTCTCTAATTACCATGTTCAAGATCAATTTTTCCTTTAGTTACCACATTATATATAAGCTACCTTACCTTGATCCATAGAAGCTGTTTAAGAATTAAGCGATTAAAAAACTACTTTCATTAAAGAACATCCTGCTATCCCAGTAGTGACTTGGACAATGAACTTGTGGTGCATATAGCATACCATCATTTCCTTACAATTAGGAAGAAAAATATGATTTTATTATTTAATTTAATTTTTTTTGACATTAAAATACTACATCCTACATAAAAAGAGTTGAAGAGTAATCAAGATGGGATTGTCATTTCTTCTCTTTGGCTAATATGTCATCAAGATGAATGCAATTCACTATATAAAATTGTATCACCTTCTTCTCTAGAATCTAGAATCTAGGGGAACTTTAAGCATTGGAGGAGATAGAATACGGTAAGTGGGGTCGGATGACCCCACTAAAAAAAATTTACTAATATATATCAAGGTAGTCAAAGGCGCAAGGCGCACTCGAGGCGCAAAGGGTCCAAATCGTCCGAGGCGCAAGGCGCACTTAAGGCGCGCGCCCAAGCGACGTGAGGCGAGGCGCAAAAATTATATATATATATATATATATATATATATATATATATATATATATATATATATATATATGATTTCTATATTGATAAACATGCGTGCTTCAAATTCTCCTATGTCTAGGTTGCAATCACTTTGAATTGAGTGAGTGAGAGAGAAAACAGTAAAAAAAAAGTACATCAGTTCAAAAAATAGTCTAAAAACAGTACAACAGTTAAAAAAATAGTCTAAACATGTTATTTTTTCACAAGATTTTCAAGACGCGCCTTAGCTATTCCAATGCGCTCAGAAAAGGCGCACCTAGGCGCGCCTCAGGTGCACCTTAAGAATTGTGTCCCGTCTGGAGTGCCTTGAGGCGCTGCCCCTGCGCCTAGGAGCAAGGCGCGCCTTTGACTGCACTGATATATATATGGGTAAAAGATAGATTTTACATATATAGGGACTTAGTTTGTAATAAACCGAAGCTGAAATTAAAAAACTTATACACACGACTATTGAAAGAGCATTTTCAGCGATGAAGGTTATCAAGAATACACTTCGTAACCAAATGGGATATGAATTAATGAATGATTGTTTGGTGACATACACCGAGCAAGACATTTTTGTAAAAGTTGGGAAGGAGGAAATCTTACAACATTTTCAAAATATGAAACCTCGTATGGGGTACTGTAAACAATTATTGTCGGTTATGATGTAATACAACTATTATAATGTCTTTGTCATCAAAATATTTTGTGATTAACTTATGCTATTTTTTCCTTTACATTTTTTTATTTTTTTATATTAAATTTACTAGTCGATTTTGACCCCGCTATACCCAAATCTTGGCTACGTGACTCACTTAAAATGTACTCCTTGATAATTTGATTGTATGAGCTTAAACTACATAACCAAAGGTAGGTCTAGCAACCAACCAACTAGCCATCTAGGCATTATAGCATGACTACCTCATGCTCATATCTACCTCGGCTAAAAATTTGGCACCAACATAGGAGGTTAACATCAGGTTGGTAGTCGGTCATAAAAACTTAAATCTCTTATGGAGCTTTGTATGCTCCATAAGTGACCTGCATTCTCATGGGAGAAGGCTTGGATAATGATGATCAAAAGATAGAAAGAGTACCTGGCAATACCCAACTGATGGATTGTGGCGAGCATATGCCGTGAGTATACGCCTCAAAGCATTTCTCCCATCCTCATCTAAAGCATGATGTCCAGGAAAAGTTCTGGGCAAATCCTGTACAACCAAAATACAAGTCATACCAACCAAACATATTTCTTATAGGTTCCATTCAGTAATAAATAAAACTGACGAGTTCACATAGGTGCATCCAGTAACCTTCTCAATCTGTATTTTCCACTTCTCAGGCTTCTTTGGTGCATCTCCATTTTCATTTTCAGTTGCTTCACTATCTTCCGGATGCAAGAGATTTTGATAATAACCCTCGACTCTCTGTGTCCTCACGCCCACAAAGGCTTGCCATAGCTGTTATAATAGAAGACTGATAAACCTTGAGTTACCATAACTAAGCATGAAAACAAATCAGCAAATTTTAATTGCGCAGTACTGACTTCACCTCTCCTCTGAGAGCCATTGGCAAACCCCCCTGAACCATGCACTCCAATTCCTCCTTCCAAGGAAAGAAAGGCTCCTTTGAAACCATATTCAATTCCGCATCACCAGCCCCACCATCATTAGCCGGATTCACTTCGGCATCACCGACCCCACAGCCATTAGCCGGAGTTCCTTCCACATCACCGGCCCCACCATCATTAGCTGGATTCACTTCCGCATCACTGGTTCCACAGTCATCAGCTGGATTTGCTTCCGCATCATCATAAAATTCTTCCTCGGAACCCTCTACTGAGTTCCCTCTTGTGGATTCCCCTTCTTCGATCGGCGCCAGTTGTGCTGCCCCTCTTCTCCTAACATTGCGATTTTTGTAGTCGGACACATTTCTCGACTTCTTCACTCGGGCACTCATGAACTGCTCGATGGGGCCAAGTGAAGGTCTAATCTCAGCCCATAATTGAACATTAGTAGCAGTTACTTCCTCTTTGGTCTCCTCTTTCTCCTCCAAAGAGTCGAAATCACCATTCTTCTCAACAAAGTCCTCATCTTTCGGATCGACAGAAGGCTCCTCCGCCGATCCGACCCCGACATCCTCTTCCTCGGAAGGTTTCCTACCGACAGGAGAAGACTCCTCTGCTGGTCCGACGCTGGCATTCTCTTCCCCAGAAGGTGTCTGGGCCAATTCGGCCTGTCGATCCAAGAAATCCTTCCATCTCCCCGATCTCTCCTCTTCCTCCTCCTAAAACCAAAAACTAAGCATTCAGCAACCAAAAAGAAAGCAGGGGAGGGGGTGGAGTGATTTCAGGAGCATTATGCCTTGTAGATTTTGGCGTACTCTCTGTATCTCTGCAAATGCTGTGGCCGAACCGCGAATCCATATGCATCCCTTCCCCAAAATCAACAAAATTCAGTATAAAAAAACACGTAAAAAATCGAACTTTTCGAGCACTGATACAACCTGGACTCAACTTCCATAGAAAGAAGTACGAGAAGGAATCGAAACACCATTCCTAGTCCTTCTTCCTCGACGTCGTCGTCATCGAAACCAAAACCCTTAACTCTAAATCGGAGAAAGAATGGAGAGAGAGAGAGAGAGAGAGAGAGAGAGAGAGAGAGAGAGAGAGAGAAGGACAAGGACACGTGGCGAGTGGCGAGTGGCGAGTGACTTCTTGTGGTGGAAAGTGTCGAGAGGAAGAAGCAAGCAGCAGGTGCTCCGCCTCCTCCATCTCCGCCGCCTATTTCTCCTATTTCGATGCTGAGTCTGTTTCTTTGGGGGAGAGAGAGAAAAGGGGTAGAGCTTTTCTGTGTGATCTGTTGTTGGTCGGAAATGGCGGGTTTTTCATGCTTGGGCGGCAGTGGAATGTCTGGGATGCAACGGGGAGGCTGTTATTTGATGACGACACATTTTGTATCGTGTCGATTCAACGCGTTTTTGCCGTGATAATTTTGTATCTCAGATATTTTATCGATTATTTTGATATTGTCTTATATAAGTATAATTTAGACTTGTACGACATCATATCCAGTGATGATGTTCGGATATGCAAAATTGGAACATGGCATAAACGATATTTTTTGCAGTCAAAATTGGACTTATGGTCATATTTTCTTTACTTGGGACATCAGCTGTAGCGTCGACATATTTATTTCAGTTTTGGAGGACATTTTCTCCACTTCATTTTTCGTGCTCATTTGTATCTTACACGATCGTGTACGATACATTGACTCTTCACCAAACTTCTGCTAGACAAGTATACCTTGTCATTCGTTCTACATTCATAACATCATATTAGTTATGTTGCTTGTATTTATATTATGTGATCACCTTTTGATTCGATTTCGTGTTTTCGAGATCGACTCGGGTGCTATTGACCAGTGAGTCAATCGGGATCGATTGTGACCAAGATAGTGTTATGGACTAACGAATATGTGTCGATATACCTTATTATCTTGTTGAGATTTCCGTATTCGACTCATCATCGATAACATACAGACGTATGGTATTTTGTTAGTTGCTTGTTATAGAAGGTCTTTTGGGGTATTGTGTTACTAGACATGTGATTATCGATATACTCTTCATCAATTTTGGTCTGACTAGACTTGTAGACTTGACCATATAATATCATTGGATGGGAAGGACAATCACAATATGCTTGGGCTATTTGCACACTTTTTTCTATTATTTATTGAGAGATGTCTCAAAATGATGATCCTCAGTTATTATTTATTATTATTGAGATGCGTCTTGAGATGATCACTCTCGGGTATTATTTATTGGGAGGTATCTCGTGATGAGCACTTCTGGATTCTTTGATAGCGCTTACGAGCGTACCAGAGTACCCCTTAGTCTGCCAGCCAAGTGTCGAACGTTGTCATGGATTGTACATCTCGTAGATTGGATATTGGTAGTTTTACCCTCGTCTTGTGTGTGTATTATATTACTCTTTTACAATACGACTTATTTCTATGTATCTTTCTACGTCCCTCTGAGGACATGATTCTCTTTCAGGTTATGTAAGCAGAATTATCCAGAGCTTACCCCTGAGGAAACGTGACCATTTTCTTTTCATATTCAAGTATTGTTGAGTATACTTGTATAATGTATCTTTCGTAGTTTATATCTCATTTGTTATTTTATTCTGCTATTATAGTCTAGTATTTGTAGGCTTATATCATTTCCCTCGGGCCTATTCGAACAAATGTGTTATGGGTTGCATATATATATATATATATATATATATATATATATATATATATATATATATATATATATATATATATATATATATATATATATTAGGGTTAGGGACAACACCATGCGACAACAGCAGTCACGACTTTTAGGACGGTCGCGGTGGTCGCGATCCCTCCGCGCACCATGGGACCCTGGGTCCTCTTCCGGAAGCGGTGGAGAGGGGTTGTCGGTAGCTGAGGAAGCCCTGGGACAGCAAACAGATGGGGATGGAGTACGGTGGTGCGGCGACGGCGGAAAAAAGAAAGGCTCTAGCGGTGCAAGGAAGGAACCGACATTGTAAACACCCAGATTTTTCAAGAAACTAAAAATAAATTTTCGGGATTTTTCTATGATTTTTTTAAATTTTCTCTGATATTAAATAATTTTTGTGATTTTATTAAATATTAAAATAATATAAAAATAATATTTTTGAGTGTAAAATAAATAATTAGACATACTGTAATTTTTCTAGAATTTATTGGACCCAAAAACTATTTTTAAAGACCTAAAAACAATATTTTTAAATAAACCAAAACAAACCAACCTGAACCGAACCGAACCAACCCGGTTTAGACTAAAATAAATCAGCCCAACCCTATTGGATCAGATCCGGATCCAAAACCCGAACCCGCTAGACTCGAGTCACCTGCTACAGTAACCCCCAATTTCTCCCGTAACCGCTGGCCGTCGTTTCAGTTTCCCGCCGCCCGACCGACCCGACGCCTTCCGCAACCGCCCAACGGCCCCGTCCGCTCGCCTCCTCGACTGCTGGCCTCTCCCCGTCAAACGGAAGACCGACCACCTCCCCGCTCCTCCTATTTAAACCCCTCGAGCCCGAATCCCCACCACTTCACCACCGCCACCGCCTCTCCGGCCACCCCGACCCAGCCAACCCCGACGAGCTCCTCGGCGACGTCTCCGCTTAGAACTCCGGCGACCCTGAAGACCAACAGCCGCAGCACAGCGCCGCCGTCGGCCAAGCACTGCTACGCCGCGCCGCCCCGTGCACGTGTAGTCGATACCGATCCCCTGTTCAGGTAATATTTTCTCTCTCCTCGTCACCTCATTTTCTGAACGGTCTGTTATGACACGTTCGCTGCATGACCCTCTCGAAACACGTGCAATCAGTTCGGCGTATCGCGTCATGTGTCGGTGGCAAACCGCGACAAAAAAAAGAAAAAAAATCCCTTATTTCTGAAAATCAGAAATTGGTCCCGAACTCCACAGTTCACGACCGTTTTGCATGCAACCTGTTAATTATTTTAAAATTTTGCTTGAACAGTTATTTAGACCATATAACCAAGATTTAAACCCTGTATTTAGTTTAATTTATTGTGTTGTAGATTATAATTATTTCGCGGGTGAAAATGACAAAAAACTTGGTTATTTAAAACCCAAATTTTTCGGAACTGGGTGCGCCCCGCTAAACGAGGTAACTTGGTCATGTGCAAATTTTATCGAAAGGTACGTGCCGTCAATACGGACGTGTGGAATTTCGCGAAAGTTGATTTAGATGTGCGTGCACACCGAAATCAATGCGTATCCGTCGACAACGTCCCGTATCAGCCATGTTCTGAAACTCGTTGTAACTTCGTGTGTGCTCGTCGTTTCAAAATGAAACTTGCGCCATCGGACTCGTAGCGATACGTAGGTCATATGACCCAAGTTTGGTTCGATTATGAGAACGTTGACAAAATCTCGTATCGTGGGTCCCACGGCTCCACTTGACGGGTGATTTTGTGATCGGCTCATCGGAATCCAGTTCTGGACATTTCATTGGGTTCGTATCGTCGTTCTGGACTTGTAGACACTAAGTTTGTCAAATTTGGAGAACTTTGTCTCTGGCACATTTTTCGGTGCGAAGTGGCCACATGTGGACTCCGCTTTGACCAGAAACTGTCAATTTTGCCCTTGTGTCCAAATTTGACTTATGGGTAGGCAATCCTAGCTAATTCATATCTTCTGAGCATGATGGTAGTATTTATTTTAGCATCCGGAGGAGGACTTGAAGATCCCGCTGTTACAGAAGCAACTGTTGGAATCCAAACCCCAAGCAAGTGTACCTTGCCATACTTGCAGCATTTGTATTATATTATTCCCTTGATTTATTTATATGATGTATCTGTTCAACCTAGGACCGTGTGACATTGCTTAACGTCCAAATAATATTTGGGTGTCGACGCCGTACGCGGAGTCGTGTAACGTCACTAGAGATTGATATCGCGACCCTATATATATCTTCGTGCTTGCATTATCAAGTACGTCATACCATAGGACACTTGACACTATTCATGAGACAGAATCTTCTGAGCTATTCATAGTAATTCTGTATATGCTACATAATTTATGACCTAGATATTACATATGCATAGCTATCATTATGACTCACTGCATTAGCTATGATCTTGCGTGTTATGGATATGAGACGTGAGGTTACATTGGGTGGGGTGAGTCTTACCATACTAAAGGCTGAATATATATATAATATATTACTGGGAGTGCCTTAGACTCTGACACAGAGCTTTGGCACACGTACTGGCCCTTCAAGATAATAAATGCTGCTATGGGTTTCCCAGAGCCTTTAGTAGTTACAGCCTGAGTAAGATTAATGCTCTCATTTGCATATCACATAGCTGGTTACATAGTTTACCCTATTGATTCATTTATTATTGTACTGCATTTACTTTGGCTTGAGTTATTCTTGTACCTTGCTATGTCTCCTGAGGACCTGGAATCCGAATTATGTCCCCAGGTTAAGCAGAGGAGATCTACCCCGAGGTATACGGGACAGAAGCAGTACCAGAACCAGAGGACGAGGTGATCGCCGAGGATTTCTCCTGAGTATCTGGTTATTATACTCAGTTATTTCTATTGTTAGACTCTTATTTCCTGTCTATTGAACTACTGTATCAAACTCATTATCGGGTTGTTCTCCGAGATATTTTATTGAGACTTGTTGATTTATATTTATCTTGATTATTCTGATATTGATTGTATTTATCTTTAGTGGATGAGATTAGTATTGTAGACCTTTATAGTTATTTTACAGCTTAAGTACACCCTGATGGGTCCATTAAATTGGGTTTGCCCATCGGTGTGTGCTGCTGGCCATTGCCACGTGTCTAGTCCCTCGGTATTTTGGGACTGGGGCGTGACAGACATGGTAGTGGGGGCGGTGGTGGAAACCCTACCGCCACGCGACCGGCGACAACGAGAGGATCCTTTCGTGTGCAGACACATTCGTCGGTGACACAGAAATCATCGAAGACCGTGTAACCTTCGCTGGGATCGGGACAGGCGGCAGTTCGAGTGTCTCCACCGAGGCCGAAGGTGGATAGGATGGGTGTGCCGGTTCCACAAGCAATGGGGATGACCGGACATGGCTTGGATAAGGGGACGGCGCCGACACATACCAAAGGGAGGATGTGGGAAAATGTATGTCGGAAGGGAGGGGGGACGTAGACGACAGCTAACTCGATGCACTATGTTGAGCCCAAGAAGGTAGCGGGGGGGGAGGTAGCGTGCGTCCTTCAGTGTGGAAGAGATAGCGAGGGTTGTGACATATTGGAAAATTACGATAGTGCTATATGTCCTTAGAGATAAGCCTTTCTATGGGCAGATACACGTATATGCGGCAAGAGTCTGGAGTTCAAAGGGTAGCGTGGAATTTTATGCTAGGGAGGAGGGCTTCTTCTTTGTCAAATTCAGGTTGCGGGAGGATATTGATCGCATTTTGCAGGGAGGGCCATGGACCTTTGATGGGAGGCTTATTATATTGAAGGAATGGAAGTCTGGAGATAAATGTGAACATGACTTATTGTATATGGTGCCTGTATGGGTTCGATTTCCAGGTTTTTTACTTTCATATTGGGATAACTCGATGCTTATGAAGCTGGAGAGCCTGATCGGGAAACCATTCAAATGTGATGATCCTACATTCATACGCTTTAAACTATTGTACACTGGGGTCTTTGTCGAGATAGAGGCGGGTAGACCTCTTCCACGGGTACTAGAATATGATATACCATCGGGAGAGGTGATTACGACAACGAGTGGAATATGAATGGGTACCACCGGTGTAATTATTTTGGGCATTTGAGTCAGCAGTGTAGACTTCTAAAGGAGAAAGAGGTGGGAGAGCAGCCACAATATGATGATATGGGGGGAGATGATAGCCCAGCAGCGGATACCGGGGCAGATAAGGAGGAGGCTATGGTGTAGAAGGAAGACGGTAACACTCGGGAGATGGTACCTATTATCACGCCCCAATCTCCCGCAAGCTCAATCGTCCCCGCTGAACGTGAATCACCACGTTGCAGCGCTCCCGCAGGACAATCGTTCTCATCGTGATGCCGTATGAGCCTGGAGTTACGCTCGCACAAGGCGATATTGTCAAACATCAAAGTTATCATAGAAACGACCAAGTTGCAGTGAAATTCAAGTATTGTATACCAAGCACACATCAGAGTATACGCAGCGAAGCTGTCGATAGGGTCCAATTGAAAATGCCACAAAGGAGAATGCCACAAAGGCGATGCAATACTCTTGTTCTTTCTCTTGCTCTTTCTCTTGCCCACAAAGGTACTTACCGTTAATACATTATGTCCCGTATATCCAAGCAGCGCCACTACACCTGCGTACCTAAAATAATGCCCACAAACGTGGGTCAGTACACAGCCGTACTAGTGAGTGGGGTAACCCACTCGTCTAAACCGACACTAAGTTGATAGTGAATGCAAACAATTATATGGTGATCTTTCTACTTGAATCCTAGATTCATTTCATGGCAGAGGTATGACATGTTAAGAAAAACTGTAAATTAGGTTAAACATGCAAGCATTCAACTCAAACCAATATACAAGCAAATATATCCAACTCAAAAGGAAACTAGTATGCAAACCGTCCTATTGAAACCCAAGCAAAGAGAAAACCTATCGAACCACAATCCAAGCCTCAATATCCATCCTCAAACCAAGCCACAATCCAAGCCTTATTAATCCAATCATCGATATGCACACTCTTGTCGAGGCAAGGTGGCCGTCGCCTACACAAAAAGCATAAACACAAACCCAAGCAAAGCAAACAAACTCTTATCTATATGAAGTCACTGTCCAAGCCATAAATGACTGATCAACTGCAGTTCTACTCGATCCAACGCTGAGTAGCTAGTTCGCCTGGTCGCATCGAACTGTCGGTACCGCGCCCAAGGCACGTTACCATTTGTTCCCTCCATGACCGAACGGTCCCGGTGCCCCGGAGCATATTCCGTTCGAGGAAACCAAACCCTGTGTGCAACATGTTGTCCATGACCAATGCAGACACCAAGTAGGTATAACGAGAGAATCGTGCATTCTTGCCCCCACCAAACGATCCTAGACTCATCCAACCAACTATCCATAACCATTCTCCAACTTATATCCCAAGGCACCATCTCAAGTTATCCCCATAGGCACTATGCCGCTTCGACACAATGCTCCAATTGGTGCAACATCCCTCGCTTAGAAAACTCCGTGGCACAATGCCCCAACAGTGGTACAATGCCCTCACCGATGCAGTTGTTCGGTTTTGAACCACAACTACACGCTTTGTATGACAAAGCGCCCAACTGATACTCGTGCACGGATGCACGCTCGCTCGCCCATCCGAAGTGCTTCGATATTCCAACCAAGATGATCCACTCAAGCTCCAACTGCCCAACGCAAAAACTAACTCAAGCCACAAATCATAACCAACCAAACGACGCACACTCTATGCACGCCACTGTATAGTGATTTCCAAGTTTAAGTCCAAGTGTTCAAGCTATTACGTGCGTTCTATATTATTAGACATGAAGAAGTAGAGGAGAAGGGACATAGCCCACTCACCAAATCTGATTCCTTTAAGCATCCTGACCTGCTGATACGGCCGATCCTTTGAACCCGTGGTTCGATGCAAAGTACGATCTACTCAATTGGTATGACCATGCGAGCAGGCCGTGCTCTCCAAATCATTCGACCGATCGGACTAAGGAAGATGGCATTATCGCTCCAATCCTGCTATCTCAGTACTGCTCTGAACGAACATCTGATTTCATCGAACTCCGCTAGTGATCTGCACATAAAACCAACTCAAATCAATACTTGTTCACAAATCCAACAAATTGAAATGTAACCAGCTATTGTCTCATTCAATCTGACTCAGCGTAATGCACCATACGATTGCGTGGCATTACATAATATACCACTTAGAATCAGGTTCGTCCTCGAACCAAACTAGTTTCCATTTCTTATCGCATGTCGCTTGCCCAATTCATAACTCTGCTCCACGCAACTCATATTCTCTTGATCCAGACTTAGCATCTCACTCGCACTAAACGCTCGCACAAATTCCATATTTCTACATCCTCTTTGAGCTCAATACGAATTCCTTATATCGCTTAGTTTTGGATCATACACATATCTAAGGCGTCCCTGAAATATATGTATTTAAGCCGAGCTTAGTGATAGCGAATTTGGACAAGTTACAAGGGTATCTTTATGTCCGAGGCATTCATTCGCTTTACTCCTAATTGAACCAATCCTGACGTTCATTCCATAACTCATTCGCATAAGTACTATTCTCAAATACGATAATTTTCCACTGATGATCTTCCAACCTGACTCAAATTAGTTCTTGTTCCAACTCAATCCATTCAACTATTTTTGAATCCACACTAGCACCATCCAAACTCAACTAACCAAACTCTAGCATGACTCCAATTGCACAATATTTCGTATACACCATCTTCAAATATTATCTTATGCTCCGAACGATCATCACAACTGATACTACTCCAGCTAGGCGACTTACCCAAATATCAAACTTTGCTCTTAGATCAGCTCAGCCTAACACCTCTTCCTCAATCTCAATATCTCACTGGGTGAATATCTATATTGAGGTTCATGTGATCCATGAAGATTTTGCCGCCACGCCATAGGGATAGTGTCGCCACGATTTCAACATGGACACACTCACCACAATTCCTAGGTCGTGCATAAAATAGTTCTTTGCGCTGCTTCCACTGCCTTGAAGCACAGGATATCACCTTTGCCTTCTGTATGAGCACATATCCCAGACTAAGTTTTGATGCATCTTATAGATCTGAGGCACATCCGTCCCTTCCAGTATTGCAATAATTTGATCTGAACGAGCTGCTGCTTTAACTTCACAAGCTAGTTTCACAGTCATCAATTCATATGAATGCCATTCTCTTCCGGGGCACGACGAGCCAGAGGCGATGCCATCTTAAAAAATCTGCGACTCCGAATCTCATCAGTTGACTTAGGCCATTTCCACCATCGCTTCGATCTTCCGGCTGCTATCCCAAGGATCTGTCAAATCCAACACTTAGTTACTTAGGCCAATCTCCAACACACACTACTCATATCCACCCTCGACGCATTCCTAAATGCGCCGCCGCAAGGGTCGTTCTATGGGTTTACAATATTCATCTCTGATTTGGCGGTCAAGTCGTTAGGGTCAGCTGTCTCGAAGCTACGCTCGATAATTGTAAGTCATCAAAATGGACAGTTACTACGAACCATGCTATATCTCATCTGCAAATCTGAGCCCTAATCCAACAATTCCATTCGAACGAACTTCTGACTCGGAGAACTTCATGCACTACCTCTGACGAATCTGTCAACCAAATGTCGCTTAACCACCTAGAGTCCTACTATCTATCTAAGCCATAAATCGAGAACTGCGCTCGTTGAAACCATCTTCCATCAATCCATTGTTCTGCCCTGAATCCATTAAATTTTTTGAACTGCCATGTTCGACTTCTCGCACTACCACTTTTAATGATTCTCGAAACCAAAGACTTGCTCCAATTCTTATTCGTATGCCATGTTTCATAATGCATATCCAACTTGCTCGAGCAGCACAGTGATTTACTCCAACGTTGCTATCTCGTATAGCTATTTTCAAAAGTCCATCCGCCACAATATTTGCTCTCGTTTCATTCCTTAGCCCGTCTTAATTTTCTCTATGTTTCGATTAGTCCACACACTCTCAATGACTCATGCATGGTTCCAACATAAATCTCAAATCCATATTGCCTTTACTTGTTGCCTCAATCCGTCTTAGTACTGCAAGTGTTAACTTCCAAATTGACTTAACATCAACTAGACTTGCCTCATGCCCGTTTATGTCTTTCAGAGAATCCGTCTACCATCGTTGCACCATTTTGCCAAATTTTACTTTCGCTAAACTATGAGTCCAACTTCTCGAGCGCTAATATCCAAATTCCTTCAAGTCCGTACAAAACCATCGCATTGCCTCTCCAAACTAGATCGTATTTCATTACGCAACCAACAGCTCCAATGTGTTTCTAAAATTCGTACTCCGTGCTCGCTATCCTTCGATTCACCCATCGCTCGCTCAAGCGTATCCCAACTGTTCGTTCCTCATGCTCAACTCTCTCTTTGCATCCATGAATGCTCCACTGAACTTCTAAATCGTGTAAGCGAACTCTGATATTCAGCTTTCCATCTGATCGATCTCCACTTGTTTCCAATACTTGGTCCGTATAAAGCCTTCAAATTCCAAACACTCTTTCCATTGCTTATTTTCGTTCTCGTCCATCACTCAAGTCCAACGATACTTCCATTTGTAGAAGTCTGTTATTGATTTCTGAAGTCTAATTATCAAAGAATACCTGAGTCAAATTCTATTGCTCCATATACCACTTGGAAATAGAGTTGCTCTAGCGCTTACTCTGTGTTGACGAACTTCTATTCCAAACCGACTATTCCGGGGTGATCATATCGATCGCAACTCAACATTCGCTTGCTCCATGTTCTATTTTCTAACTCAGCTGATGTGCATCAACCAACTTATATTCCTATTACCCGCATCCGTTGCGACAATTTCTTTTAGGTCTATCCAACATATTCCAATGCCACTTAACTATGTGATATACCATATACCACTCAGAATCAAGTCACTCCACACGTCACCCTTCTTTGCACCGATCCAAGATTCGTTCTAACCAAGTGCATCCAATAACTGATCCATGAACCTGTTCCATGTTTCTTTATTCTCTATCTCCCCAATAGCCCAAACAATAGGAAAGAAACTGTTGTTACCATCTCTACCAACTGCACTTAGAAGTTGTCCTTTATACTTAGTCTTCAAAAAATACCCATCATGACCAATGAATGGTCTGCAACCTTCTTTAAATCCCTTGATCACTGCATGCAACGTGTAGAACACCCTCACAAATCTAGTTAATTTGCCATCAGCCTCTAGTCGTCCCTTGACCCTAACAACACTCCCATGATTAGTATTCATCACTAACATGGCATACTCTCTGATATAAGCATATTGTTCTTGGGCATGCCCATCAATCATGTCCAATGCCTTCTTCTTTGCCCTGCTTATTTTATGACTCAAAAATTCTCCAAATCTTCTGCAATGTGACTTCTAAACCAGCATGCTTCCACTCTGGACCACTTCTGAACTTGTGAACATATCTATTTGCAAGAAATGTATCACTGGCTTGCCTATTGCTGTCCACCTCACCACAGTCCTTTGAATGCTCAGCCTAAAATTTCCTCACTACAAAATACCCATTATCACCAACTACACTCCCATGAATCCTCTACTCACAAGCTTTATTTGCACATCTAGCTGTAACTCTCTTCCTTTCATTGTGTACTCATTTCATATTATACTTGTTCTTTATGGCATGGAGCCGTAATGCAGTTCTAAATTCTGCATGTGTAGCAAACCTGTCATCTAAACACAAGTGAACTCAGCAAATAGATGACTTTGGGAAGCTGAATTGTGAGGGCCTGATATCAGAGCTCATTTGCTCCCCAAAACATAAGTAGTAGGTTTCAACTTGTTATTTGTTAAATAACATGCTTTCAACTTTTTCTTATTCTTTTTAATTTTTACTATTTTTGCAGGTCAAATCTGATTCTATTTAAGACATTGAAGTTTATATATCATTCTTATGTCATGTTTACATATTCTGAGCATGAAAATTTATATAACTACCAATAACATGATTAAGAGGTAATGTACTTAAATCAGATAATAGGGTATGGTATGATTTTGATCTAAAATGTCACTAGGTTTTTCTCTTAAGCAATTGTAATAAATGAGATTAGCTAGATATCAGGATCATTTTGCATCGTAAACCAGATGAACTGGTAGAGATAGACTTATTGAATAATGAACTCAGTATCTAGTGTATTCTTTTTCTGACTTTCAAGTGCTCTTTATTTATGACATTTTAACAGTGAACTCAGTATTAGGTTAGAAATATAGCAGTAATTCAAACATAATTATCACTAAAGGCATAAGAGTAGAAATGTACTAGTAATTCAAATATTTTACCTACATGAAGAGGCACATTTTTATCCCTCATCAGTCTTTTCTGAGTCACCACAGGATTTATAGGACCAATGTCAATATCTTCATCATTAAAACTATCTTCTGAGGAGTATACACTACCTAACTCATCACTGGGAGCATACTCAAAGTCTTGATCAATATCTTCAACAGGCACAAAACTATTATAGTCAATAGCAGCTTCTTCTTCATCCTGTACATGTTCCTTATTAGGTACATGTCCTTTATCCTCCACATGTCCTTCATCAGGCACATGTCCTTCATCCTCCACATGTTAAGGAGGAGGACTAGCTCCCAAATCAACATCTTCATCAGGCACTACCCCACTCAAGTCAATAATATTTGCCTAATATTCATCCCCCAACTAGAGACCCATCTCTATAGTATCTTGAGGAGGACCACATATATATTGAAAATAAAAGCGCAAAAATTATTCCCCAAACCAAGAAGCCATGCGAGAGAACCGAGCAAAAGCACACAAACCAAAAATACCAAACACAAATCAAAGACATAGAGATTTTTACGTGAAAAATCCAAATGAGAAAAACTACGGGACGATCATAGTCCAACCCTAAAAAGCCTCCACTAATGGAATAAGAAATACACTGACTCCTTACAAATTTCTAACTTTTCCAAACGGATCACCACAAATCTTTGGAATAGAAAATAGATCACAGACAAACGAAGAACAGAGATGATGAGAAAAGAATTACCCGAAACCGATCTTCTCTTAGAAATAGCCTTTAATCTTTTCCTCTCTCCTTCCAATGTTGTAAAAGCACTCTTGCCTCCTTTTACAAAAATTTTGAGATATGAGATATATTTTAGTTCTAGGAGACACCTAATATATATAGCTTCAAATCCAAAACTAGTATTCCTATTATATATAGGAATACCTAATCCAAATCCAAATCTATTAAGATATTTATATTATATGTAGGAATATCTAATCCAAATCTAAATTTATTGACATATTACTATTATATATAGGAATACCCAATCAAAATATATTGAGGTATTCCTATTATATGTAGAAATACTCAATCCAACTCCGGGGTATTTTCCACATAAGTTGGAAACTCCACCCACTCTAACAAATCTTTTCCTTCACAACTATGTGGAGGGGGTCGTCATCTCGACGCTCTGCCTGCAGTAGTCAAACTTTTCCTTGGAAGAATTTTTGTCAACATGTCTGCTCCATTGTCATCCGTATGAACCTTCTCAAGCGTCGCTTGCTTCTTTTCAACCATATTCCGTATCCAATGATACCGGGTATCAATGTGCTTGGACCGGCTATGAAATGTCTGGTTCTTCACAAGGTGAATTGTACTTTAGCTATCGCAAATCAAAGGGTACTGCTTTTTCTTTAGCCCTATTTCCTGAAGCAGCTTCTTAATTCACAACAACTACTTGCAAGCCTCCATTGCCACAATGGACTCTGTTTCTGTCGTCGACAAGGCAACACACTTCTGCAACCGCGATTACCACGATACCGCTCTACCAGCCAACATCATCACATACCCCAAAGTCGATCGCCTCGTGTCTACATCTCTAGCCATATCAGCATCGGTATACCCAACCAGGTTTGGCTCGTCACCACCAAAAGAAAGTATCCAATCGTCAGTGCCTTGAAGGTATCGTAGAATCCACTTGACCGCACTCCAATGTACCCTTCCAGGATTGGAAGTATACCTTCTAACTGTACCAATTGCATGAGTGATGTCTGGCCTCGTACACACCATAGCATACATGAGACTCCCCACAATCGAGGCATATGAAACCTGCTCTATATCTTCCTTCTTGTCCTCGGTAGATGGATACTGCTCCTTAATGAACTTAAAGTAAGCCGAAAGGGGGTTACTCACTTTCTTCGACCCATCCATCCCGAAATACTGAAGTACCCGATGAATGTACTTCTTTTGGGATAAGTGTAGCATCTCTCTCTCTCTCTCTCTCGGCTGATCTCCATCCCAAGAATAGTCTTTGCTGCACCAAAATCCTTCATAGAGAAGGCCGCGCCCAGTTGGCGCTTCAACTTCCGCTATCCTAGTAGAATTCTGACCCACCAGTAGTATATCATCAACATAGAGCAGTAAAATGATAAAATCATCCTCGACATAGTACCTCACAAATATACAATGGTTCATCGTCGTCCGTGCATAACCATGCTCTCCCATAGACGACTCAAACTTCATGTACCACTGCCTCGGAGCCTGCTTTAGACCATACAAGTTCTTCCTTAACTGACAGACCAAGTGTAACTTACCCTTTTCACAGAATCCCTCTAGCTGCTCCATGTACAACTCCTCCTCAAGATCACCATAGAGGAATGTCGTCTTTATGTCCATCTGCTCGACCTCCAAGTCAAAACTAGCTGTCAATGCTAGCACCACCCGAATAGATGACTACTTGACAACTAGCAAAAAGATCTCATCATAATCTATGCCCTTCCGCTGACTGTAGCCTTTAACTACCAGCCTCGTTTTGTATCGAGGGCAAGTAGCATCATCTGTCTGATTCACTCTGAATACCCATCAATTTTTAAAGGCTTCTTGCCCTTTGGAAATCTCACCATCTCATAAGTAGAATTGGCATGTAAGGAACTCATCTCCTCATGTATAGCCTCCATTCACTCCTACCTGTGTTCGTCTTCCATAGCCTCTGCAAAACATTCGGGCTCTTCCCCGTCAGTCAGTAGCACATACTCACCCAGTGAGTATCTCGTAGATGGTCGATGCTCTCTATCTCTTCTCCTCAACGGAACCACTAGTGCTGGCTGTATATCAACAACCTCCTCTCCGTCAGGAACTACCTCTTCGGCATACTCATCCTCCTGAGGGTCACCCTGACAACCATCAGCCGGCTGATGATCAAGGTTGGGAGCAACTCCATGTACTGGCTCCCCCATAACTGGATCCTCTGCGATGTCCTCTGGAAACTGCTTGAAGCAAAATGACTCTAACTCAGGCAATTCCTCAGCCTCAGAAGGCTTCTCGAAATCCTGAGTGTTGGTCATGGTCTGATCCTCGACTAATACCACATCTCTGCTTCTGTAGAACTTTTTTTCTACTGGGTCATAGAGTCTATAGCCAAACTTATCCCGACCGTAGCCAACAAAGACGCATCGCCTCATCTTTGGCTCAAGTTTGGATCTCTCGTCCTTTGGTACATGCACGAAGGCCTTGCAACCAAACACTCACATGTGATTGTATGATGGTTCTTTGCTAAACAAAATTCTTTTAAGGAGGGTAGACTTGTCACTACCACATCCTGAAAATAGCGGTATTTTTTTCATTTTATATATTATAGGTATTATGTGTATTTATTTTAAATAATTACATGATATGTGTATATATATATATGTGTATTATATATATATAGTGTTCATTAATGCATGAGTTAGTAGACTAGACCTAGATGCCCACTAGATGGAGCCCTGACCGAAATATAATGTTATGGTTTTAATTTGTAATTTTTGGGATTAATTATTTAGGGTTATAATTAATTATTGTGATTTTATTTAATTGTTGTGCCTTACCGTTGCTTCAATATTTGGAGCGCTACCCCAGCTTTTGCCTTCCAACAAATTCCACACCCTTGTCCTAGACGTGCCCATCTTTCATTTTGACCTTTGTGTAACTCATAAATATGCCCTCTTGTGCTTTATTTTAGTCGCACAATATTTGTCGCGGATGTTTATTCTTATTTTCAAATAAATCCAACTTTGTAAGCTTGTGCGTTCCAACCGAAATTGGAGACACAATCTTGACCCATTTTGTGCAACCCAAATCATGATAATATTCTATTCTGAGTCTTCTACGTCCATGACACTTGTGTCTTACCTAATTTTAATCCCATGCACTTCCAATTTATTTTAGAACACCACTTGCATTAATTTTAATTAAATTAATGTAAGGACCCAAATTAAACCAAAACCCACCTTTGTGCAATATTCCAATTATTGGGCACTTTTATGCCAAAGTGCATTGAGGTGTCCACCCATTGGACACAACACATGAAGAAACCCATTTCTCCTTCATGTGAATTTTTCTATAATTTTTGGAGTGTGTAAACTCAACATCAACCATCATCAAACCATAGCCCTCCAAAATTTAAATCAAATGCAATCCTAGCCATCCATATTGAATCTATGAAATCATAGCCTTTGAAATTCTACATAACAAGCCCAATTCCAAAGAGGGGTTGACCGGCCCAATTTCCTAGGTCAACCCAACCCTATTTTCTTTACATATATATATATATATATATATATATATATATATATATATATATATATATATATATATTCTTTTCCTATATTTTTCCTTCTTTTCATTCTTTCAACCCATACACAGCCGACCCCAACCCCCATCTTCCTATGCATCTTCTTCCTCCTCTTCCCGTCTGGAGCCCCGACCTCAGGAGCAGCTGAGCCGACCGCCGGATCCCTCCTCCTCGACACTATGACGTCCCGCCTCGCCATCCTCCTGTCTCCTCCCCGACTCACGGCTCACCATCACAGCCGAGTTCTTCCACCCCATCCACTGAATGCCACCCCCACGACCACAGGGCCCGAGAGCCCGTCGACCGCCTGATCCTGACGCCGTACACCCCGCCTGAGCCGCCAGAGCTTCAACCCTCGTCGTTCTCTTCCACCTTCCTCTCCTTCAATCGCTCGACTGAACCGCTGCACTCGCCAACCCACCGTGAACCCGCTGTCCCAAGCCGATGAAGCCCAACCCCTCACTGGAGCCGCTTGCATCAACACCCTGTGCCTGACTGAACCGACAGGAGACCCACAGCTCAACAGACCGCCTGCACTTCGACTCACCGGAGCTCGATTGCACCTAAAACTGCCTGTACGACCGCCATCTCCCGCTGAACCCGCTGTCCCGTTCGCCTGAAGCCCGACCCTGACTGCACCAGGAACTCGTCGGAGTCCTCGCCAGCAACCCAGACCCGCCTGACCCGTCCGGCCACCCTCGTCACGACCATAACTCGCCGGAGAAGCCGCTGTCATTCGCCAAAAGCATGCCGGAGCCGACCCCTTCTCTTCGTCTCGCCGGAGCTCGACTTCACCTGAGCATTCATCTCCTCATCGTCGAACGCCTCGTTCCCGCACGTACAGGTTCGAGATATACTTTTTTTGTTGCGTACACATACTCGTACGAGTATACGTATATTGTTCAATGGGTGTATGCATGTATTTGGTATACATGTGTACATTTAGTTATTCATTAGTATATATATATATATATATATATATATATATATATATATATATATATATATATATATAATCAGTATACATATAATATTTGATCGGTATATATATATATATATATATATATATATATATATATATAGTATATGTATTCATTTGGTATGTATATAATTATTGGTTGTTATATACATATATAAATCTATGGTATATATATATATATATATATATATATATATATATATATATATATATATATATATATATATATATATATATATTGTAAGTAATTAATGCTAGTTAGGACTATATATATTTATGTATATACTGTGAGACCCTAGTGTTAATTGCGGATATCCCATAATTGCTTTGACCTTGTGACCCTGAGTGACTGTGAGAAGACTGCCTTGTGTACACTGACGTACTGGCAAGACGCGTAGTTTGACTGTCTATTTTGCACAGCATTTGCAGACGTGACCACCGTGCAATTAGACGCACACTTGACCCTAGTTGACCAGTGTCACCCTAGTGTAGCTGCTGAGTTCAGTGTATTGTTTGTGCGTGTGCTAGTGTAACGACTGATGCTATATTGTATTATATTATATGTATATAGGACCATTGGATCGTCCTGCGAGACTTCAGGAGCAGGATATTGGTATTGCCAGCTAATGACCCCAGGCGAGTACATTCTCTGATAGTTTCTTGTTTATGATATCCTCTATGTTCATTGTATTTAGTGTAGATATCTATATTTCTTGACACGATGGTTACACGGATTGGTATATTCGGATCTTGTCATGAGATGTTATTCCTTGTTCATGGTGTATCTTGTGCAAGTCTTGTTTTATTGTCTATCTTGTACATGTACAGACACTAATTCTCGAAAAAAGTCGCTATCTTCTTGGGAAATCCCGTGCCATAGCGTACCATGGTTGGATCTACTATACTAGTCGGGGGTGGGGAGTATTTTAGTGTAGATATGTGATCATACCCTTCATGTACAAGTCTTGTTCTCATGTTAGTGTTGGTCATACACCGCACGTATGACTAACCAGGCCATTATTCATGTACAAGTTCCCAATTCGATCACATGTTAAAGCTAGTACTCACACACTTAGTCATTAGTATTCTTGTTTATTGTCATATTATTCATTCTCGTATTTATTTCCAATATTTTCTTTATTGTGTATCTCTTGTACATATATATGCATCTTGTATATTTACATCTAATTACTGCTACATAGTTTATATCATTGATTTAGAACTGCTATTAGAGATGTACTTTGTTCCATCCTGACTGGAAATATTTTTCCAGACTGCGACTTAGAGGACTTGTTTCCGGCATACTTGGAGACTTGGATGTTATTGTTTGCATGTTAGACTATTATTGTTGTTTAGACTCGTATTATATTTTATTTATTTCTTCGATATCTTATCATGCTTTATTTCTATGATTGAGTATTCCATATTATAGTGTGATATCTGTGTCTCCTTATGGATTTGGATATTCGTGTGAGACTGATTAGATAGTATTGTGACCTAGACAACGTTCTACCGTCGATGCTGCGGCGTAGGCTGGACGTATGCACGTACTCGTGTCCCTATACCGGGTGTGGTTCATGGCACATTTTTAGTGGTGGCCCATGCAGGTCAGACTTTGCAAGTCGTACGATGTCATGGTAGTACGACATCTTAGTTGTACTACTACGTGCCTGCGATAGGATCTAGGATATAGTACATAGGATACTGGATGAGAGCGAATACTCAATCATAAAATATTTGAGAGATTCTTGGGATGACTGTAGAAGCATGAAATATGCTGGGGAATCGTACGCGTATTATACAGTCAAAACCCCCAAAATACATGAAGTCCCTGTCCGCGTAAAACAGAGTTTCAAAGCTGTTTGGCATAAAGTAGAGCTTCAGAGCTGTCCGCGTAAAACAGAGCTTCAAGTTTGTTTGGCGTAAAATATGGCTTCAGAGCTGCCTGCGTAAAACAGAGCTTCAAGGCTGTTTGGCGTAAAATAGGGCTTCAAAGCTGTCCGCGTAAAATAGAGCTTCAAGGCTTTTTGGCGTAAAATAGGGCTTCAGAGCTGTCTGCGTAAAACAAAGCTTCAAGTTTGTTTGGCATTAAATATGGCTTCAGAGCTGCCTACGTAAAACAGAGCTTCAAGGCTTTTTGACGTAAAATAGGGCTTCAAAAGCTGTCCGCGTAAAGTAGAGCTTCAGAGCTGTCCGCGTAAAGCAGAGCTTCAAGGCTGATCGAGAGGACGACTGTGATAATAATTTTGTACAGAGACCTAGGTTGTCGTTTTGTGACATATTTTTGATACAAGTCATTTTTTATGCTCAAGACTGGAGTCTTCTGAATACGCTGCCTATTCTACATTGACAGAAATGAGTTTTTACGCTCAAGATAAGACAAAATCAGACGCCGCGTCAAAAACTATTTCCTGTATAGAGCTCGAGGCATATCTCTGCATTTAATGCACGGGATGGAGGCATATCTCTGCATTTAATACACGAGATTTTGTTCTATTTTTAAAATTTGTCATGACTGGGAAAGCTAAAACTGTGACTAATACGCTCACATCACCATCCTTGCATTTTACGCCAACCAGGCTATTTTCAACTATAGGAGTATGCCGTATGCTATCTCCTCGAAATACACCAACTCGGCTATATTTGCAAAGGTACGTGATAAGGCTATTTAGCCCAGAATACGCTCAAAACCTCAGTCATGAAGGATAATTGGCTATTTTATGCTGGTTATCTATTATTCATGAATCCTCAAGTTTTACGCAGGGGCAGTTACCTACGTGGCTTGCATGCCATGATCTTCGAGAAGCAGTTATACGCGTTACCTTATAAATGGACACGTGTCATACGCAGATTCAGAAGATTATTGGAACGTGGGTAGCAGTTGTCATAACCGCAGCGTAAAAGATGCAATCTTCTTCACAGTTTGGTCTTTTATGCCAATAAGACAGTTACTTGGCTTTTACGCCAACCATCTTTACGCAAGGGCAGTTACCTACGTGACTTGTATGCTATGATCTTCGAGAAGCGGTTATACGTGTTATCTTATAAAGGGACACGTGTCATACGCAGATTCAGAAGATTATTGGAACGTGGGTAGCGGTTGTCATAACCGCAGCGTAAAAGATGCAATCTTCTTCACAGTTTGGTCTTTTACGCTAACAAGACAGTTACTTGGCTTTTACGCCAACCATCTTTACGCAGGGGCAGTTACCTTCGTGGCTTGCATGCCATGATCTTCGAGAAG
This sequence comes from Iris macrosiphon, assembly GCA_036927795.1. Lineage (NCBI taxonomy): Eukaryota > Viridiplantae > Streptophyta > Magnoliopsida > Asparagales > Iridaceae > Iris > Iris macrosiphon. Next base: position 81,720,071 of record JAYESA010000009.1, on the reverse strand, counting down.
CAGTTATACGCGTTACCTTATAAAGGGACACGTGTCATACGCAGATTCAGAAGATTATTGGAACGTGGGTAGCAGTTGTCATAACGGCGGTGTAAAAGATGCAATCTTCTTCAGAGTTTGGCCTTTTACGCCAACAAGACAGTTACTTGGCTTTTACGCCAACCTGACAGTTATTTGATTGATCTCTATAAATAGAGACCCCTGGTCACAGGGTAAAAGGAGAGATCAGAAAAAAAAAGAACAGAGATAGAGAGAGTTTTGGCTGACAACTTTGGCAATAGGAATTCGATCCTACTTGCAACTTTTCTTTGACCGGCTTTTGCCTTCAGTTCAGAGAAAGTTTGAAGCTTCTTCTTCTACAGCACTTCTTCATCATCGTGTAGTCCAAGGAACAAAGTGATCGACCGCAGATCAGACTTCTATAACAATACTTCCCCAGAATTATTTTATTGTACTTAATATCCTCGTATAGGATTAATTGTACTTTTCTCTTTTCTCGTTTGTAAGCAAAAAGGTTTTGTTCAAACCTCTCCTTTGTTTATCCAAACAACGACCCTTGAGAATCTCATTATAATTTTCAATTTAAATCTTTTTCCTTGTTTTCGTCCGTTCTCACTTGTTGAATTTGATTCTTGTTGATCAGTTGTTAAATTAAATTCTTGGTATCATTGTTGAGTTTGATTTCATATCGAGATACATTTTACGGACTAATTTACGGTATCATCTGATGACATATGTTGATGAGGACAGTGAGAAAGATTAACATTAGAGCTATTAGACTACAAGATGTGGATTTAAATTATGATTGGAAGATTGGAAATAAATTTTAGTTTTTAAGAATTTTTGAGGAGTTGAGATTTTATGTTATTAGAATTTTTGAGGATTCAAATTCAATTCAATAAACATAGTCAAAGCTATAAAGATTTTTGAAAGTGATTAAAATTTTATTTCAATATTAAATATTTGACTTTTGAGGAAAGTATATACATTTTATTTTAAATTGTTCGAGAAGTTAAATTTTAAGGATTTTATTTTGAATTTTTTATGATGGGTAAAAAATATATATTAGTATATGAGTGGATGAAGTGCATGTGTAAGGATTTGTTGGCTTGAGCATGCTTGAGATGGCACTATAAACTGACTTGGGTGTCCATCTAGAGTTGTATTAGAGGGAGCAGTACTTAGTGTGTTGTGTTGCACTTGGTGTGCACTTGAGGGATAAGAACAACTAGTATAAGCTATTATAGTAGGTAAGAGAGCTAGCAGTGAGTGTACTTGTAGTAGAAACAGTGATACCAAAGGATAGAGGTATCAAACTTGGATGCATCATTTGACCTATGATTGTATTAGAAGGTTCTGTTCTGTCCTTCCTTCTGTTCCTTTTTCGTCTATTGTATTGATTGATTGATTTCTTAGTACCGTAGCTTATATCAATAATTTTCTTGCTAGAATGTAGTTAGTAGTATACTCTGACAGAGACTGCAATACCATGACAAAACAGACCATAACCATGCATATTTTTCTAGATTGCATGTTGTATGTCTGTAGGTAGGATTTTCTTAGACCTTGATTGTTGGGGGTTTGACCGTAGTGAAGATTAATGAAGAGGTTATGACTTGACAAAGAGAAACCAGGTGCCTTAAATTTCGAGGATAAATATTAAATTAAATAAAGAGTTGAGAATTTAATATGACAGAATTGACGATTTTTGTTAAATTATAGGTTTTATGAAGATTATGATACGATTGAAATTGTCATTAAAATTTGAGGAATTTAAGAAGATTATCATTATATTTATTGGACGATATAAATTTATATTTGAATGTGGTATTTAAAGATTTCATAAGTATTACATCATCGAGTATTGTGTGGAAAAAGAAATCGAGGAATAAGATCATTAATGGATTAGTGTTTGAATTCAAATTTTTGGGATGAGATTTTAGATTTTATAATGTGCATTGATTGAATTTAAATTAGAGGATTGGATATTAAATTTTTTAGTATGTAGATATGAACTTAAATTTTTGGAGGAGATTATGATAAAAATGGAATATGATTTTAAACTTGAAGATTTTCAGGAATATGATATCTATAGAATTATAAAAGTTTTGTGAAATAACAATATGGATTTACTTTATGATTATAGGTTTGATGAATCTAAATTTGATGGAAAATACTATATATATATAATAAGTAAATACAACTATTGAGGATTTTAAATTTCGAGGACGAAATTCTTTTAAGGAGGGTAGACTTGTCACTACCATATCCTGAAAATAGGAGTATTTTTGTCATTTTATATATTATAGGTATTGTGTGTATTTATTTTAAATAATTGCATGATATATATATATATATATATATATATATATATATATATATATATATATATATATATATATATATGTGTGTGTGTGTGTGTGTGTGTGTGTGTGTGTGTGTGTGTGTATTATATATATAGTGTTCATTAATGCATGAGTTAGTAGACTAGACCTAGATGCCCACTAGATGGAGTCCTTACCGAAATATAGTGTTATGGTTTTAATTTATAATTTTTGGAATTAATTATTTAGGGTTATAATTAATTATTGTGATTTTATTTAATTGTTGTGCCTTACCGTTGCTTCGATATTTGGAGCACTATCCTAGCTTTTGCCTTCCAACAAATTCTACACCCTTGTCCTAGACGTGCCCGTCTTCCATTCTGACCTTTGTGTAACTCATAAATATGCCCTCTTGTGCTTCATTTTAGTCGCACAATATTCGTCGGGGACGTTTATTCTTATTTCCAAATAAATCCAACTTTGTATCCTTGTACGTTCCAACCGAAATTGGAGACACAATCTTGACCCATTTTGTGCAATCCAAATTATGATAATATTTTATTCTGAGTCTTCTACGTCCATGACACTTGTGTCTCACCTAATTTTAATCTCATGCACTTTCAATTTATTTAGAACACCACTTGCATTAATTTTAATTAAATTAATGTAAAGAACCAAATTAAACCAAAACCCACCTTTGTGCAATTTTCCAATTGTTGGGCACCTTTATGCAAAAGTGCATTGAGGCGTCCACCCATTGGATACAACACATGAAGAAATCCATTTCTTCTTCATGTGAATTTTTCCATAATTTTTGGAGTGTGTAAACTCAATATCAACCATCATCAAACCATAGCCCTCCAAATTTTAAATCAAATGCAATCCTAGCCATCCATTTTAAATCGATGAAATCATAGCCTTTGAAATTCTACATGACAAGCCCAATTCCAAAGAGGGGTTGACCGGCCCAATTTCCTAAGTCAACCCAACCCTATTTTCTTTACATACATATATATATATTCTCTTCCTATATTTTTCCTTCTTTTCATCCTTTTAACCCATACACAGCCGACCCCCACCCCCATCTTCATATGCATCTTCTTCCTCCTCTTCTCGGCCGGAGCCCCGACCTCCGGAGCAGCTGAGCCGACCGCCGGATCCCTCCTCCTCGACACCACGATGTCCCGCCTCGCCATCCTTCCGTCTCCTCCAAGAATCACGGCTCACCATCACAGCCGAGTTCTTCCACCCCATCCACTTAACGCCACCCCCACGACCATAGGGCCCGAGATCCCGCCGACCGCCTAATCCCGATGCCGTACACCCCGCCTGAGCCGTCGGAGCTTCAACCCCTGCTGTAGAAGCATGAAAAATACGCTGAGGAATTATACGCATAAAACCCTCAACATGCAGGAGGCCGCGTAAAACAGAGCTCCAGTACTGGGTGGCGTAAGACATGACTTCAGAGCCATTGGCGAACAACAGAGCTTCAACGCTATTCAGCATAAAATATAGCTCCAGAACGACCCGCGTAATGCAGTATTTCCAGACTGCTTCGGCGTAAAAAGATTACTACATCGCCACTTTGGCATAAAACCTATCTTCTTTTTAATACAGCGAGAAGTTGTACGAGGAACTCTTCGTATTCCTCGAATGAACCTGTCAGATCATGCAGTGAACCTGACTCCTGCCAAAGAGTACTGCACATCGATTGAGAGGACGGCTGTAATGATGATTCAGCACAGAGTCCCAGACTGTCGTCTAGTGACATAACCCTTGATATAAGACGTTGTTTACGCATTCAAGGAATACGCTGCCTAGTTTTACACAGGCAGACATGAGCTTTTACGCTCAGGATGAGACAAAACGAACTGCCACGTCAAAAGCTGCTCTTCGTACAGAACTCAAGGCACGTCTCTGCAGTTAATGCGCGTGATGGGGGCAGATCTCTACATTTAATGCACGAGATTTGGTTCTACTTTTAACGACTGGGTGAGCCATAATTATGGCTAATATGTCCACATCACCACCCTTGCATATTATGCCATCAGGCTATTTTCAGCTATAGGAGCACGCTGTGCGCTATATCCTTGAAATACACCGACTTGGCTATTTTCAACTATAGGAGTACGCCGTATGCTATCTCCTCGGAATACGCTAATTCAGGCTATATTTGCAAAGGTGCGTGATAAAGCCAATGCATGAAAAATACGCTGAGGAATTATACGCGTAAAGCCCTCAAACATGCAGGAAGCCGCGTAAAACAGAGCTCCAGCACTGGGTGGCGTAAGACATGACTTTAGAGCCACTGGCGAACAATAGAGCTTTAACGCTATTCAGCGTAAAATATAGCTCCAGAACAACCCGCGTAATGCAGTATTTCCAGATTACTTTGGCGTAAAAAGATTACTACATCGCCACTTTGGCGTAAAACCTATCTGCTTTGAATGCAGCGGGAAGTTATACGAGGAACTCTTCGTATTCCTTGAATGAACCTGTCAGATCATGCAGTGAACCTGACTCCTGACAAAAAGTACTGCACAGCGATCGAGAGGACGGCAGTAATGATAATTCGACACAGAGTCCCAGACTGTCGTCTAGTGACATAACCCTTGATATAAGACGTTGTTTACGCATTCAAGAAATACGCTGCCTAGTTTTACACAGGCAGACATGAGCTTTTACGCTCATGATAAGACGAAACCAACCGCCACGTCAAAAGATGCTCTTCGTACAAAACTCGAGGCACGTCTCTGCAGTTAATGCGCGTGATGGGGGCAGATCTCTGCATTTAATGCACGAGATTTGGTTCTACTTTTAACGACTGGGTGAGCCATAATTATGGCTAATATGTCCACATCACTACCCCTGCATATTACACCATCAGGCTATTTTCAGCTATAGGAGCACGGTGTACGCTATCTCCTTGAATTACGCCGACCTGGCTATTTTCAACTATAGGAGTACGCCGTATGCTATCTCCTTGGAATACGCCAACTTATGCTATATTTGCAAAGCAACAGGCTTCTACGCCTACTCGGCTTCTACGCCTACTCGGCTTCTATGCCTACTTGGCTTCTACGCCTACTCGGCTTCTACGCCTACTTGGCTTCTATGCCTACTTGGCTTCTACGCCAACATGACAGCTACTCGACTTTTACGCCAACAGAACAGCTATTTGGCTTTTACGCCTATGAGACAGTTATTTGGCCTTTATGCCAACCATCTCTATGCAAGGGGCAGTTATCTATTTGGCTTGCATGCCATGATCTTCGACGAGCAGTTATACGCATTACCTCATAATGGGACACACGTCACACGCCGATTCAGAAGATCATTCATACGTGGGTAGCAGTTATTATAACCGCCGCGTAAAAGGTACAGCTCTCTCCGTTATTCGGTTTCTACACCGACTGTGCCTAAACCCTATAAATAGAGACCTCCGGCCACGTAGGTCAAGGGTCGAAAAAAGAGTGTGGAGGAGAACAGAGGTCAAGGTCAAGAAAGCACCTATAGAGAGCTTTAGCAACGAGAATTCAGCTTCTTCTGCAATCTTTAAAGCTTCCTTTTTGTCTTCTACAGTAGTTCTTCGTCATCGTGTGGTCCAAGGGACAAAGTGATCGACCGCAGATCAGACTCCTATAGCAATATTTCCCCAGAATCAAATTTTTGTACTTAACATCCAAATATAGGATTAATTGTACTTCTTTTTCTTGTTTGTAAACCAAAAAAAGGGTTTCGTATAAACCTGGTTTCAATTTCTTTCGTTTATTATCAAACACAAGATGGCGACTCTGCTATCTGTTCTGCCAGGTTCTCATATTGATATAGATCTTTTTTTCGTCTTCTACGGTACTTCATCGGCTTCTACGGCCGATGAACAAGAAAATGGTGAATGGCGGGAGGATACAAAATTGGGCCTGTCTAAATTATTCAAGCCCATCCTCCATACGCCACGGCAGGCATGCCCTAGAAATTGTATTGGGGGTTCAGACCCAACTCAATACTGGAAGACAGGGCCAGACTGCCTATCCTCGTCCAGCGCCATGATGGAAGAGAATACAGCTTGCAAGCTGTGTGGTCTAATACGACCCTTCCTCTCTCCTGGATGAATCACCATATGAAATTGCTGATCATCCCGAGCAAAGGAAGCTATGATATCCTTCCATGATCCATCATTGCAGAGGACATTTGCTCGAAGATGCCTCTTTTTATGGCTCCTCACATGTTGGAAGAACATAATCTTTTTCTTCCTCAACTCAACCCGACGAAGGTCGGCAACCATCTCTGTGTGGTGAAGGAAGTGTGGGAAAAACAGGTTAACTCAGTTACCTTTATATAGGCAGAGAAGATCACACAAAATCCCAACAAATTCCTAAATATTTGCCGAGAAATCAGCCTCGCGGAACGAGTCAAACTTGACCGTTTCATGCTTTATTCAAAGTGTTTCAAATTACGAGAAATTTGAAAACTTTGAAGGGGGTCTTGTAGAAGTATGAAAAATACGCTGAGAAATTATACGCGTAAAACTCTCAATATGCAGGAGGCCACGTAAAATAGAGCTCCAGCACTGGGTGGCGTAAGACATGACTTTAGAGCCATTGGCGAACAACAGAGCTTTAATGCTATTCAGCGTAAAATATAGCTCTAGAACGACCCGCGTAATATAGTATTTCCAGACGGCTTCGGCGTAAAAAGATTACTACATCGCCACTTTGGCATAAAACCTATCTGCTTTTAATGCAGCAAAAAGTTGTACGAGGAACTCTTCGTATTCCTCGAATGAACCTGTCAGATCATGCAGTGAACCTGACTCATGACAAAGAGTACTGCACAGCGATCGAGAGGACGGCTGTAATGATGATTCGGCACAGAGTCCCAAACTGTCGTATAGTGACATAACCCTTGATATAAGACGTTGTTTACGCATTCAAGGAATACGCTGCCTAGTTTTACACAGGCAGACATGAGCTTTTACGCTCAGGATGAGACAAAACGAACCGCCACGTCAAAAGCTGCTCTTCGTACAGAACTCGAGGCACGTCTCTGCAGTTAATGCGCGTAATGGGGGCAGATCTCTGCATTTAATGCACGAGATTTGGTTCTACTTTTAAAGACTGGGTGAGCCATAATTATGGCTAATATGTCCACATCACCACCCCTGCATATTATGCCATCAGGCTATTTTCAGCTATAGGAGTACGCTGTACGCTATCTCCTTGAAATACGCCGACTTGGCTATTTTAACTATAGGAGTACGTCGTATGCTATCTCCTCGGAATACGCCAAATCAGGTTATATTTGCAAAGGTGCATGATAAGGCTATTTGGCCCAGAATACGCTCAAAACCTCAGTCAAGGAAGGATAATCGGCTGTCCTTACACTGGCTACCTATCCATGCAGCATCAGGCTTCTACGCCTACTTGGCTTCTATGCCAACTTGACAGCTATACGGCTTCTACGCCTACTTGGCTTCTACGCCTACTTGACTTCTACGCCAACATAACAGCTACTCGGCTTTTTACGCCATCAGAACAACTATTTGGCTTTTACGCCTACGAGACAGTTATTTGGCTTTTATGCCAACCATCCCTACGCAAGGGGCAGTTACCTACGTGGCTTGCATGCCGTGATCTTCGACGAGTAGTTATACGCATTACCTCATAATGGGACACGCATCACACGCCGATTCAGAAGATCATTCATACGTGGGTAGCAGTTATTATAACCGCCACGTAAAAGGTGCAGCCCTCTCCGCTGTTCAGTTTCTACGCCGACTGTGCCTAAACCCTATAAATAGAGACCTTCGGCCACGGAGGTCAAGGGTCGAAAAAAGAGTGGAGAAGAACATAGGTCAAGGTCAAGAAAGCACCTACAGAGAGCTTTGGCAACGAGAGTTCAGCCTCTTCTGCAATCTTTGAAGCTTCTTTTTCGTCTTCTACAACACTTCTTCATCATCATGTGATCTAAGGGACAAAGTGATCGACCGCAGATCAGACTCATATAGCAATATTTCCCCAGAATTAAATTTTTGTACTTAACATCCTCGTATAGGATTAATTGTACTTCTTTTTCTTGTTTGTAAACCGAAGAAAGGGTTTTGTATAAATCTAGTTTTAATTTCTTTCGTTTATTATCAAACACCCGCCGTTCTCTTCTACCTCCCTCTCTTTTAACCACTCGACTGAACCGCTGCACTCGCCAACCCGCCGTGAACCCGCTGTGTCCCGAGCCGCTGAAGCCCAACCCCTCACCGGAGCTGCTTGCATCACCACCCTGCGCCTGACTAAATCGATCGGAGACCCGCTGCTCAACCGACCGCCTACATTTCGACTCGCCGGAGCTCGACTGCACCTGAACCCACCTGCACGACCGCCATCTCCCGCTGAACCCGCTGTCCTGTTCGCCTGAAGCCCGACCCCGACTGCACCAGGAACTCGCCGGAGTCCTCGCCAGCAACCCAGACTCGCCTGACCCGTCTGGCCACCATCGTCATGACCAGAACTCGCCGGAGAAGCCGCTGCCATTCGCCAGAAGCACGCCGGAGCCGACCCCTTCTCTTCGACTCGCCGGAGCTCGACTTCACCTGAGCATTCATCTCCTCGTCGTCGAACGCCTCGTTCTCGCGCACACAGGTTCGAGATACACTTTTCTTGTTGTGTACACGTACTCGTACGTGTATACGTATATTGTTCAATGGGTGTATGTATGTATTTTGTATACATCTGTACATTTAGTTATTCATTAGTATATATATATATATAATTAGTATACGTATAATATTCGATATATATATATATATATATATATATATAGTATATGTATTCATTTGGTATGTATATAATTATTGGTTGTTATATACATATATAAATCTATGGTATATATATATATATATATATTGTAAGTAATTAATGCTAGTTAGGACTATATATATTTATGCATATACTGTGAGACCCTAGTGTTAATTGCGGATATCCCGTAATTGCTTTGACCTTGTGACCCTGAGTGACTGTGAGAAGACTGCCTTGTGTACACTGACGTACTGGCAAGACATGTGTAGTTTGACTGTCTGTTTTGCACAACACTTGCAGGCGTGACCACCGTGCAATTAGACGCACACTTGATCCTAGTTGACCAGTGTCACCCTAGTGTAGCTGCTGAGTTCAGTGTATTGTGTTTGTGCGTGTGCTAGTGTAACGACTAATGCTATATTGTATTATATTATATGTATATAGGACCATTGGATCGTCCTGTGAGACTTCAGGAGCAGGATATTGGTATCGCCAGCTAAGGACCCCAGGCGAGTACATTCTCTGATAGTTTCTTGTTTATGATATCCTCTATGTTCATTGTATTTAGTGTAGATATCCATATTTTTTGACACGATGGTTACACGGATTGGTATATCCGGATCTCGTCATGAGATATTATTCCTTGTTCATGGTGTATCTTGTGCAAGTTTTGTTTCATTATTTATCTTGTATATGTACAGACACTGATTCTCAGAAAGAGTCGCTATCTTCTTGGGGAATCTCGTGCCATAGCGTACCATGGTTGGATCTACTATACCAGTCGGGGGTGGGGAGTATTTTAGTGTAGATATATGATCATACCCTTCATGTACAAGTCTTGTTCTCATGTTAGTGTTGGTCATACACCGCACGTATGACTAACCAGGCCATTATTCATGTACAAGTTCCCAAGCCGATCACATGCTAAAGCTAGTACTCACACACTTAGTCATTAGTATTCTTGTTCATTGTCATATTGTTCATTCTCGTATTTATTTCCAGTATTTTCTTTATTGTGTATCTCTTGTACATATATATGCATCTTGTATATTTACATCTAATTACTGCTATATAGTTTATATCATTGATTTAGAACTGCTATTAGAGATGTACTTCGTTCCATCCTGACTGAAAATATTTTTCCAGACTGCGACTTAGAGGACTTGTTTCCGGAATACTTGGAGACTTGGATGTTATTGTTTGCAGGTTAGACTATTATTGTTGTTTAGACTCGTATTGTATTTTATTTATTTCTTCGATATCTCATCATGCTTTATTTCTGTGATTGAGTCCATATTATAGTGTGATATCTGTGTCTCCTTATGGAGTTGGATATTCATGTGAGATTGATTAGATAGTATTATGACCTAGACAGCGTTCTACCGCCGATGCTGCAGCGTAGGCTGGACGTACCCACGTACTCGTGCCCCTATACCGGGTGCGGGTCGTGACAGCTTCTGACAGCAAACACCACACCCTCTCCATCGGCATCCTGTTCATGCGCTCCGCTACACTGTTTAGCTGCGGTATCTTTGGTGGAGTCTTTTGGTGTCGTATCCCTTGCTCTCTGTAATAATCATCAAAGGGACCGATATACTCATCGTCATTGTCTGACCAAACATAGTAGCTTCTTGCCCGTCTCTATTTCAACTGAGGCCTGAAATTCTTTGAAAGTGGGCAGTACCTGATCCTTAGTCTTTATGGCATAGACCCAAACCTTCCTAGAATAGTCATCAATAAATGTTACAAAATAAGTAGCACCACCAATGGATTTTACCTTCATAGGACCGCAGACATCCGAGTGAATCAACTCGAGCAACGCCGGCTTCCTTGAACTTGGATGACTCTGAAAAGATACCCTATTTTGCTTTCCCGCTAAACAGTACGTACATCTCTCCAATTTTGTAGACTTTAGCCCTGGAATAACCTTCATGTTCACCAAGTAGCTCATCCCCTTCTCGCTGATATGGCTTAGCCGCCTATAACTCAGTAGACGCATCAGTAGCTGCATTCACCTCATTTGCTCCATATGCGCTCCCTTCTAAATAATAGAGTCCGGACTACTTGCTTCCTCTGGCAATCACCATCGAACCTCTGGAAAGTTTCCACTGACTGTTCCCGAAGAGGTTGAAGAAACCCTCTTCATCTAACCTTCCAACTGACACGAGGTTGAAACGGATATCAGGGACATGACAGACATCTTTGAGAATAAGAACTGTACCCGTCTTTGTCTTCAAATGCATATCTCCAACAGCAACAACTTTCGACACATCTCCGTTGCCCATCTTCAATACTCCATAGTCGCCTGTTGTGTAAGTAGCAAATAGTGCCCTGTTGTGAGATACGTGCGCTGAAGCATCTGAGTCCACCAATCAAGAGTTGTCATCGCAGATGAGGTTCATAACTACCTCATCACCTACAATGACCACTCGCCTCCATGTGCCGAGGTCGCCGCTGTAGTGTTCTCACTTTGCTTTCCCTTGTCGCCCTTTTTCTTCCTCTTCCAAGTGAAACAGTTCCGCTTGATGTGGCCCTTCTTGCCACAATGGTAACATTCTGAGTCATCGTACCGACCCTTGGACTTGCCCCTGCTACCACCTGGACCCCTTCTTTTGCTTCTTCCGTGACTCTCTGAAACTAGTGCCTCTGAGTGGGATGTGGATGAAGTGCCCTGAGAACGTCTTCGCATCTCTTCATTTAGTACCCCGCTATTGGAAAACTCTAGACTAACCACGCCTTCCGGAGCAGAAGCGATCAAAGACACTCGTACGATTTTCCACGAGTATGATAATGTACACAACAACCATAGTGCAAGTACTTCGTCGTCGAACTTGACTCCCATCAAGGATAGCTGGTCCACTATGCCCTGGAACTCACTCAAGTGATCCGTAATAGACGCACCATCTTTGTACTGCAGACCCATCATCGTTCAGATCAGGAACATCTTGTTTATCCCGATCTTTTTTGCGTACAAAGATTTTAGCTTATCCCACAGTGTCTTCGTGTGCTTAATATTGGCAACGTGGTTGTACACGTTCTCGTCAATGAATTGTCTTATGTATCCACACACTTGTATGTGCTCGAACTTCCAGTACTCTTCAAATTTACCACTGGGCCTCTCGGACGCAAATATTCAAAGATGCAGTTTTTTGACGAACAACAAATCCTTCATCTTGCTCCGCTAATAATGATAGTTGGTACCGTTCAGGTTTACCATGTGCACCGGCTTCACGTCTATCTCTACTCCCTGATTTTACTGTCAACTTCTGATACCTCTCTGAAGTCAAGAACCTGGCTCTGAAACCGCTTTCTTGGAAATAAAAGCACAAAAACTGTTCCCCAAACCAAGAAGTCCTGCGAGAGAACAGAGCAAAAGCACATTAACAAAAAATATCAAACAAAAATCGCAGACACAGAGATTTTTACGTGAAAAATCTAAATGAAAAAAACTATGGGACGATCGGAGTCCAACCCTGAAAAGCCTCCACTAATGGAATAAGAAATATACCGATTTCTTACGAACTTCTCACCGATCCAAACGGATCACCACAACTCTTTGGAATTTATATTATATGTAGGAATACTCAATCCAACTCCGGAATATTTTCCACATAGGTTGGAAACTCCATCCACTTCAATAATATATTCTTTGTTGTTGTTGTAGACTCAGTAATGTCAACATAATTAATGAGTGACTCAATAAGCTTTCCCAACACATAAAACTTGACATCACATGGACTTGAATTTTTTTCAAAGAAGCTCAGGATATTATTGTCAACCAATATCTGTGTCTTACTTATATTTACAGGGTCATAATAGTAAATTTCACATGGAGTCTGTACCCCAGCACTTGCACATAAGCCATCTAGGCCAAACAATCACATCTCATCTCTGTCCACACATCCTTTAAGTTCTAATACAATACCCCCAACATATTTGTCCTCATCATCAAACTGACCCATAACAAACATGTGAACAACATACTTTGCATCCATCAGATGTTATTCCCTCTATACAGACACATAAGAAATATGCACAGACACATAAGTATTAAAATCCATCAGATATTTACAAACTGTCTAAAAAGTATTAAAATTGAGTAAGGAACATGCACAGATGTAGAAGCATAAAAAATACGCCGGATGACTATACGCGGCATATCGGTGCAGAGCAGCATAGGCAGAGGCCTTAAGAGCCATCAAGCGTGCAACAGAGCCTTTTCTGCTAGAACAGAGCATGAAACATAAAAGCACAAAGGATCATCCGCGCAAGGCAGTACGTCCAAGCCGCTTCAGCGTAAACAGGGTGCTTCATCGCCTCCAGGGCGTAAAACTCCTCCCCTTTCATACGCAGCATTGAGGTGTACAAAAGACGCTTCGTATTCCCCGAAGAGAACCTGTCAGATCCTGCAATGAACCTGTCAGAGCCTGCAATGAACCTGACGTCTGGACTTCTGGCAAAGGGATACGGCTCGACTACCCAAGCGACGGCTATAATGATGGCACTACACTGCCACCCAGGCTGTCAAATACCGCCATCCCCTTCGCGTAAACTGCTTTTTCAAGCACGAAGGGATACGCGAGCTGTTTACGTTCTGCAATAGACAAACCGCCTGCTACGCCAAAAGCTGTACTCCGTACGGGGTTCGAGGCACGTCTCTTCGCCTAATGCACAGAGCGGTGACAGTTTCTCGAGGCACGTCTCTGCGACTGATGCGTAGAAAGGGTTACAGAGCGTCAAAGAAAACGCCTCCACATTTAATGCATAGGATGGTGGCAAATCTCGGCATTTAATGTAAGAGATTTGATTATATCTTCAAAAGCCGTAATTCTGGCTAAGACGTCCACATCAGCACTGTGGCACGGTACGCAGCAGCTTCTACGCCCATCCAGCTTTTGTGCCCCTTCGGCTTCTACGCCTGCTCGGCCTCTGTGCCCCTTCGGCTTCTACGCCTGCTCGGCCTCTGTGCCCCTTCGGCTTCTATGCCTGTTCGGCCTCTACGACCACTCGGCTTCTATGCTTGTTCGGCCTCTACGACCACTCGGCTTCTAAGCTTGTTCGGCCTCTACGACCACTCGGCTTCTATGCCTGTTCGGCCTCTACGACCACTCGACTTCTACGCCTGTTCGGCTTCTACGCCTGTTCGGCTTCTATGCCGGTTTGATAACTATTTGGCTTCTATGCCATGGTGACAGACATTTGGCTTCTATGCCAACCTCTTCTACACAATGGATACCTACCTACGTGGCTTTTACGCCGTGATCTTCGTAGCAATTGTACGCGTTGTGTCCCTTAGTTGGACCCGCGTCACACGCTCATTCAAAAGATCATCTATACGCAGGCATTGGTTACTTTAACCGTTGTGTAAAAGGGTGCTGTACTTTCCACTCCTCGGTTGTTACACCGACGGAGTGGTCACTGTCACTAAAACTCTATAAATAGAGACCTCTATCAATGAGGAACAAGGTCGAAAAACTAAAAACTTGAAGATCGAACCAGGTCGACAAAAATTGGAAGATCGAACCCGAGAGAGAGAGAGAGAGAGAGAGAGAGAGAGAGAGAGCACCCGGAGCTCAGGCAAAGAGTAGGGATCGACGACTTTGGCATCGCGCATCCACCCTCTCCTGCAACCTTCGAAGCTGCTTCCTGTCTTCTACGGCACTTCTTCAACATCGTGTGGTCCAAGGGCTAAAGTGATCGACTGCAGATCAGACACCTATAGCAATATTTACCCAGATTAAATAAATTGTACTCCCATATCCTCGTATAGGATCAAATTGTACAAGTTTGTTTGTAAACCAAAGAAGGCGGGTTCTGTGTAAACCCCATATTGAATACATCTTCATTCTTTCGTTTAATACCACAAACAAGATGGCGACTCTGCTGGGGACGTCTTTCTCTTCTGACAAGGAAGCAATTGCTCAACACGATACGGTATCTGTAGGAACCGTGAAGAAGATACTGGTCGTCCATTTCGACCAGTCTGCCTATGAAGACATGCTTTGAATCGGGGGTAGCTCTCACTCTCTCTCCCTCCAAGACAACAGGAAGCTGCGCAAAGTATGGATACCCAAGACATCCTCTACCATTCCTGTGGACTCTCCGATCTCTCCGATCTCTCCGACCAATGAGGTTGTAGCACTGCTCCCTCCGTGCCCTGCACATAAAACTCAGTCTCCCGCTACGCGCGGTACAGACGAAACTTTGGGCAAAGCCTCAACGCTGACCCAGAAGTATTCACTGCGCTCTACACGTAGGAACCAGTCTTCCGCTACGCGCGGTACAGACAAAACTTCGGGCAAAGCCTCAGCACTAACCCAGAAGTATCCACTACGCTCTACGCGTAGGAACCAGTCTCCCGCTACGCGCGGTACAGACAAAACTTCGGGCAAAGCCTCAGCGCTAACCCAGAAGTATCCACTGTGCTCTACGCGCAGAAACCAGTCTTCCGCTACGCGCGGTACAGACCAAACTTCTGGTAATGCCTCAGCGCCAGGTCAGAAGTACAAATCCCGCTCCAGGCGCAAGACAACATCTGACCTCTACGAGGAACCAGATGAGCGCCGTGATTTCCGCAAGGGGAAGCAAGCAGCAGAATACTCGACTCCTCGGCCGTTACACCGGCGAAGGAGCAATCTACCTACCCTTCGGATTACGCGGGAAGCCGACGGCCGACTGAGGACCTCTTCAGCCTTACGCCACTCTGAGCAAATCTCCAATTTACGCCAGGCACAGTCCCTCGACGTAAAACAAGCTCAGATTGCGAAAAGGCATCCCCCCAGGGGATTATCCGCCACCCAGATGGCCAATCTGTTGTACACAGGTGGCACAGGGAAAACCGGGGTGCCCAATATTCGTATGCCCGCTGATGGAAGAAACAAGCCTTCATCTTCTTCCTCTACTCCTCCTGACCTGCGGGATTATCTAACCCAGAAACGCAAGAACTAGAGTCATAAACGGACTTTGGTTCCCCTGACAGTCAAATGCGGGGAAATTATATGGGAAGATACGTCAACATCTGATGTTGTCATAACAGGTGGACCACAGGAAGACTCCATCTTTATCATTCCACCAACCCATGACGATCAGCGTCCGATAGTCTTCGGCAGCAGGCGGAACGCCCCAATCGTGCAAGAGGAATCATGCGAGTCTGAATCTGGCAGAATACAAACCCACAGATATAGCCCACAAGCATTAAATATTATGCAGAACATGGGTTACGACTTAAAACTAAAACAAGGTCTCAACTATGGGAAAGGTAGGCGAACGCCGGTGCGTAGTGATTCTCACTATCGAGAAGCTCGTTTCGGGTTGGGATATACTACGTCTCTCAAGAGACCCAAAATTCCGAAGTCCAGTCCTATACAACCAGAGGCAGTTCTTGATGAATCAGTTTCTGTGGCCAGAGACCACGGCATGTCCGGAGGTAACTTACCTCGACAGAACAAGGGGACGTCTAGGGCCGGGGGTAGAATCCCCTCAAGATCCGAAAATGATGCAACAGCAACGATCTCCCTGCAAGACCGTAAAATTCAGGCATCAAGAGCCCGAAGACAAAAAGGGACTTTTTCCTTCAACGAAGACGACATCGTTGAGATATTTGATATATTAATGAAAGAGCGCAAGCTCCAGCTACCCAACATCAGACATCCTGAGAGGGCTGGCGACGTGGATCACCCAGATTATTGTCTCTTCCACCGATACACTCATCATCCCACAAAGGCGTGCTATGTACTAAAAAAGAAAATTCAGGAGACGATCGATGCCAAGGTCATCACTTTGAATCTGTAAACAAAGGGACGGTCCGTACCAATTGGATTCCCATTCTTTTCTTACATAAAGATTTGCTCCTTTCAAAAGTTTGTCATATTCATATCACCCCTGAATAAAACTTTCGGCTACCGACTATCTTCTGATATGAGTTACCCTCCACACTTGACATCCGTACTTAACTCTAAAGTACGCCAGTGGTGTTAAGTCCACCAAAACTGCCATGTCCATATCACCTCTGAGCAGATGTGTGCCTCCATCCCCGATGGAAGTCTCAATCACAAAGTTTGTCATGTTCATATTACCTCTGAATAAACTTTCGACCGTCGGTTGTCATGTCCATATTACCTCTGATATCGATTATCGTCTACACTTGACATCCGTACTTAACTCTAAAGTACGCCAGTGGTGAGTCCACAAAAATTGCCATATCATTCTCACCTCTGAGCAAGTATGTACCACTCCCCGTGACGAGATAGAACCCATAGCACAAAAATTCTTGGAAGCTATAAACTTCTGCCGTCCGTATGTCTGGGAAGTAGCGTCATCATCCAACGTCATCACAACGTATGGACCCCATGAGGATTCTATCTTCATTGTCCCGCCTACCTGCAGCAGTCAGCGTCCAATATTCTTCGGCCGCATGCGCAATCAACCGGCTAACCAGGAAGATCCTTTCGATGACGATACCGGGAAAATGCAAGTTCACCGATACAGCCCGCAAGCGCTGAAGATCATGCAAAACATGGGCTACGACTTGAAGCGGAAGCCAGGCCTCAACTACGGAAGAGGCAGACGAACGCCGCCGCGCGGCAACCCCCACTATCGACAAACTCATTTCGGGTTAGGGTACGCCACCTCCCTTACGACTTCCAAGTCAGACGAGGACATCTTTTCCTCCTCCCAGAATGGCTCATCGCCCCCCGACTCACCTGATGCTCTTAAACAAACACTATCAGTAAATATGGTGGTGACAGATCCCTCAGGAGCAGATGAACAGGATTCTGAGCCGTTTGAGAATGACTCTTGGGCTCAACAAATGGATACGCAGTGGGAATTCCGCTTCGAGCAAAGAGAACCTCCCACCAAAGACGAAGTTACCCGAATCGATGTTGGGGGTGAACTTTCGCCAAAGCCGATATTTATCAGTGACAATCTTCCCCCAGCTGAAAGGGAAAAAATCATACAACTGATAAAAGAATACGTCGACGTCTTTGCATGGGATTATGGGGATATGCCGGGCCTAGACCCGAAGGTGGCTACTCACAAACTCAACATATTGACCGACTCAAAGCCTGTGAAGCAGCACCAACACCGGTACAACCCAGTGGAGAAAGAATGCTTGGCTCTGATGTTCGCTATCCAAAAGATGCGGCACTACGTCACCGGCCAGACTATCCACATCATCTCCAGGATCAACCCTCTTTGAGTACTGATGAGCAAGTCGAGTGTTCTTAATTCCCAACTCGCAACTTGGGCGATGCTGTTAACACCATATGACATGGTATACGTACCGCAGAAGTCCATCAAAGGCCAAGCGTTGGCCGACTTCCTAGCTGCTTATCTGATCCCGGAGGCCTCCAAATTATACGAAGACATTCCCGACAAAGTTACAGAATGTAATTCCGCAATGGAAGGTGACGCATGGCAACTGTTCTTCGACGGCGCCTCCAGGACTGGTCCCCAGGAAAACGTGGTTTCAGGGGTAGGAATCATCCTAGTCACGCCTGATAAACTCGTCATCTACCGGGCATATTCTCTTAACGAACCATGCTCCAACAATGTGGCGAAATACAACGCCCTGTTAATTGGACTCCAAGTCGCTAAAGAGCTGGGGGTCGAGTCCCTGGAAGCTTTCGGTGATTCTCTGCTTATCGTCAATCAAGTCCGAGGAATATATGAAGTCCGGAATCCAGATCTCATCCCCTATCACCAAGCAACGGTCGAGATAGCCATGACATTCAAAGGGTTCTTCCTAGAGCATGTACCTCGATCCCAGAATATGGAAGCTGATGCCCTAGCTAGTCTAGCTACGAATTTAGCCACTCCTATAAGAAGGCAGGATTCGATAATCCTTCTTAACAGAGATTTATTCTGCATGAAGAACAACTTTCACATAGAACGCAGCTACCCTGTGAACACGGATCCCCCGGGAAGAGACTGGAGAAGTCCCTTCATAGATTTTGTCGCATACAGAATCTTGCCAGAGGACCCCAAAGAAGCAGTATCCGTCAAAAGACGATCATTACGCTTCTACTTCGATGCATCTTCACAATGCCTATATCGTCGGACTTACGATAGACTGCTATTAAGGTGTCTCTCAGGCGAAGAAGCACAGCAGATTATCCGGAAAGCTCACGACGGCATATGCGGAGCGCATCAGCCCGGTCCTAAGCTACAGGATCGTATCAGGAGAATGGGCTATTACTGGCCCACTATGATCACAGACGCGATCAGCTATGCAAGACAATGCAGAGCCTGTCAGGTTCATGCAGACTTCATACATCAACCGTCTGAATATCTACACCCTATGGTTGCATCCTGGCCCTTCGAAGCATGGGGTATGGATATTATAGGTCCTATTCATCCGTCTTCTTCCAGAGGCCACCGGTTCATACTGGCCATCACGGATTACTTCTCCAAATGGGCAGAGGCGATCCCTCTGGCCGAGGTAAAGGCGTCTGACGTAATCAGCTTCATCAAGCATCACGTCATTTATCGCTTTGGGATTCCCCGAAGGATAATCCATGACAATGAGCCTCAGTTCATCAGCCAAGCGTTTCATCAATTTTGCGATAAAAATCGAATACGTAATATTGCCTCTACGGCATATTATCCAGCTGCTAATGGTTTGGCGGAAGCTTTCAACAAAACCATTATCAAACTCCTGAAGAAGTTTGTCTCTTCGAACAAAAGAGACTGGAACGAGAAGCTGGGCGAATGTCTCTGGACATGCCGCACAACGGTACGGACACCGACAGGTTGTACCCCCTTTTTACTGGTCTACGGGAGCAAAGTAGTTCTTCCCATCGAAGTCCAGATCCCGTCGCTCAGGATAGCCGTGACTAATGAGCTGACCCAAGAAAAGAATGACCTGTTAAGGCTTCAGGAGCTCGAAGGATTAGACGAGAAATGCCTCCAAGCTCAACAGCGCATCGCGCTCTACCAAGCACGTATTTTCAGAGCTTTCAATCATAAAGTAAAGGAAAGAGTGTTTAAGGTCGGCGAGCTAGTCTTAGCCGTAAGAAGGCCAATGATTCTCACTCACAGGAGTAAAGGGAAATTTTAGCCCAAGTGGAAAGGCCCTTATGTGATCGAGACAACGTTCTCGAATGGCGCTTACAGGTTAGCCCAGCCTAATGGAGACCTATTAATGGCTCCTATCAACGGTAAATTCCTGAAGAGGTACTATGCTTAACCTCCTCTACCCCAGGGTGGAATATAGTGGGAATCCCAATTCTGACAAAACTACTTTCACAACGAAGCTAGTTAGGTCATATTATATCATGTCCGTATGACCTCTGAATAGGTACGTTCTGCTAGAAGTTTATCGAGAGTTTATCACGTCCATACTACCTCTGATATCACTCTCACTTAAACCTGTCATTTACATTCTGAAATGATGGGTCCACAAAGTCAGAAAAGATTCGCTTTATTTCCAAAAAGAGCAGAATTACAAAGGGAAGCTAAAAGCAAGAAAGGTTACATCATTGCGGGGGAGCAGTCAGATCACGAATCAGCTTCGCCAGTGCAGCTACCTTCTCACCCCTGGAAACCAAGGCATCAGCACGGGCCGACTCCAGCCGTGCCTCAGGATTGTTCGTAAAGGACAGTTCGGCCCTTGCCCGAAGAGAGCCAGCTCGAGCAGCTTCTGCACGCTCCAGGTCCCCTCGCGTGGTGCTCAGTCGACCAGACTCTACGCCTAGACCTGCCAGCGACTGAGAAGCCCACTCCTCTGCCCGGGTGTCACGACCCGCACCCGAAAATCGGGCATGAGCCGTGGGTACGTCCAGCCTATGCCGCAGAATCGGCGGTAGAACGCTGTAAAGGTCCGTTCTAGGTCAACCATATCTATCTATATCTCACAGAAAAATCCGGCATGACCTCTCCAAAAGGAGGGCAAAACCACGCAATATATATATAAAATCCTCTCCCAAAGGAGGCAACCACGCAATATATATATATATGAACTCTCAATCATAAAATCTAGGGAAATAAATAAAGCACGATATGATATAAACAAAGAAACAGAACCAAGAGAGCAAGATAATCCAAAATAATACAGTCCAAGTCTAATAATCTACAACATCACACAAAAGCACAAAAGAATAAGTACAGTCATCCAAAATACAAACCACTGGAATAACCCAGGAAACCCACCTAGCTAACTAGGGTGCTATAGGCGTCTCCTCGGCGCACTCCTCGATCACGGGGTCACAACAGTCGTCAACACCCGGCCCGTAGAACGTCGGGCAATAGTCCTCAGGATCCTCTGGAAAAAATATGCCTAGTCAGGACTGGAGCGAAGTACATAACTCTGAAAGCAACTCCAAATACATGGTAAGGTGTATATGACGAGCAATAGAAAAGTATACAAGATGCACAGGAAATAAATATATGCTGGAGCACAATAAGTAGCTGTAAGGTAAACTGGAGAACAATACAAGTAGTGAAAAAGTAACTGCAGGTGAGAAACATGAATACTAGCTAAGTGTCTTGAGCACAAGTTCGTTATATGATCGGCTTAGGTTGCACATGAAGAACACTACGATAACTCCGTTATGCATGAGTTGCATAACCGACATACACATGAATACTGTTTTGGCTTTGATCATATAACCAACTCCTACTCCCCTCCCCCACTAATACCATTGGATCCAACCACAACACGCTACGTACATGATAATAGCTCGCGCACATGAAGGCGAGAGCACAAGAAGCACATGATAGCACATGATAATCAATACCCGGAGCACATGATGAAATACACGTGATAGAGTATCCGCTGAACACGGTAAGGGGGATAGCACCTCATGACGGGATCCACTAGTACCAGCTCGTGTAACAATGTGTCAGAATCAAGTATCACAGTCCTAGAACAGGTGATATAAACGCTATCATGAAATAGAAACTATCAGAGGTAGGTACTCGCCTGATGTCCTGAGCAACTGATGAGGATCGAGATCCGGACCGGTGTCGCAAACACCTAATGCGAAAAGCAAGATTAAACAAGATTCTAAGGAGTTAAACTGATATAAAATAATTAAAAACAGGCTTCTAGGGCTATTCTAGGTCGAACGGGTCAAACCGATAAAATTCGGGTCAAAAAGTCAACCCGGGGTCCAAAAGTCAACTCTAGGTCAAAACTAGGTCAAACGTTGACTTTACAGTCAACGGGGACAAATTTGGTCAAAGCTAGGTCAAACTAGGGTGCCCCTGAAATTCTAGGTCAAACCGAGCTCATTAAGATACTAAACTCTCAAACTCGCCTAATCGAGATACCGGGATACCCTCGGTATCCGATACCTCGCCCTAGGCCACGCATCCCGCCTAAACCCGCTAAAACCTATGCTAGCACGCGTAAATATATATATATAAACATATAAAAATCATTCCAAAATATTTCCTAGGCTAATGCTCAAATACCCCGCTCGAAACTCAATACCTTGGATATCTCAAGGTATTGAGATACCTCGGTATCTCAAGGTATTGAGGTTTCGCTATAAAACCCCTCTAACTAGCTATCTAGCTACTAATTATGCACCTAGTTATTAATCTAGGCTAGGTAATATAGATATCTACCATATTTATATACATCTAAGTAGGTATATACTTATATATATAGATATCCACACACCTATACACTAATACCCATTACCTTACCTATACACACATATATATATATATATAACTATAGGTATATATATATCTATATCTTAGATAGATATATCTAAGTATCTAGCTATCTACCTATCTAGTATCTAGAAACCTAACTATCTACCTATCAATTACCTATCCATCTATCTAATTATCAATATATCTATCTAACTATCTAATCTATGCATCTATCTAGCTAGCTACTTATCTATGTAACTAGTTATCTATATCTAGTTACCTATCAATCTATCTATCAACATATATATATATTACCTATCCCTCGCTACTAGCTACCTCGCGAATGCTGCTGCTGCCCGCTGTCCTTGCCTGGACTGTTGTTGCTGCTCTGTGCTTCATATTGCTGCTGCTGCTGCTCCTTGGACTGCTACTGCTGCTGTGCCTCTGCATATTGCTGCTGCTGCAACCCTTGCCTAGCAGCAGGCTGCTGCTGTTGCAGCTGAACTGCTGCTGCTGCAGTGCAGTTCTGCCCCCCCTCCTACTCACAACACACACACACACTCCTATACATATATACATATATATATATCACTCTATATATATATAAATACATATATATCTATATATATATAACTAGATATCTATATATATACACACACTTATATCTACACTCTAACACACACACTAGCACACTCACACACTAACACACACACACACACACTCACAACACTATCAACACACACACACACAAAAATGTACATAGCTATATATTTATATATATATATACACTCAATCTACATATATATATATATATATATCTACACACACTCTCAACTATAAATATATATATACCCACACATAAATATATATATATACATATACACACACAAGCACACTTACACATATACATACATATTTATATACATAGACACATACATACGCAAGCACGTGGATATAAATACACACATATATATAAATATATATACATAAACACACATACAAATAAATATATACATATATATATATATGGACACATATACACAAACACAACCACGCACACAACACTCAACCCACACGCCCCACTCACGCCCAACGACCCCGACACTCACCGACACCCTAAAATATATATAATATAGCTCGAAAACTCTAGCACACACTCTCCGATACTAACCCAATGCGCGCACAAGCCCAAAACGAGGAAACCAAGTCGAAATGGCCGTTCGGTCATTTCGACGAACACGTGGTGCGCGGCTCGGAAAACCTCCTGAAACGCACACCAAACGAACTCAGAATTGGCCCAAAATTTACCCACGCGCTCTAAAAGATGCCTAGATCCTAGAAAATGCGCTCCCGTGTCGATTCTAGGCCCGTGGCGGAAACGCGCACGCACTTAGAATCGGTGACGACGAAAAGCCCCAATTTCGCCCGAAACGTCCGTTTCTCCGCGACACGACTTCCCGTGTCCAAACGGAGACACGCACTCACCCTCTAGACACCCGACAACGTCTACCTAGGTCCGTCTAACCTAGGGCATCATCCAAAATTGGGCCAAATTCGGATTCTACCCGAATTTGACACAAAACCTAATGTCAAAGTCTCTACACTCAACCAAACTAGTTCCAACTTCCTCCTACGGGTAGGCTTAGGGTCTAGGAAGGTTCTACAACACTAATTACTCTACATAAAAATAATTAGCAAGGGAAAAGTTAGATTTTACCTCTTGGGAGTTGGAATCCCAAGGCCAAGGTCTCCGATCTACTCCAAATCACCTCCCTCAAGCTCCAAGCCACCAATTCTAGCTTCCACACTAGATCTAAGCTCCTCACACCTAGGTTGGGGAAAAAGCAAGGTTAGGGTTAGCTTAAGGAAGAAGGAATGGAAGAAGGAAGGAAGAAAAGTGAAGAAAACTCACCTTGGAGAAGGAAGGAAGAAGAAAGAAGAAGTGGAGAAGAAGAAGAAGAGTGAAAAAGAAGAAGAATACAAAGCAAGGGGGCTGTGAGCTGCTGTGCTTGCTGTGTTCTCACGGGTGGGGGTAGGTAGGGGCCGGCCATGTGAATTAAAAGGGTCTCCAAAGTTGGCAAATGTCCAAAATGCCCTTCCGAAACTCGGTTTTGGATTTTGGGGTCCAAAAACACTCAAACTAACTCTAAATCTCTCCAACTAACCTCCTAAAAATAAAATAATAAATCTAAGCCCCAAAATAATCCTCACAAGGGTGTGGGCTGGGTCGGACATGGGTCCTCTAGGGTCTGACATGGGTCCAGGCTAGCCAAAACCCTAAAACAATCAATTAAAAAATACTACAATCACTAAATAAATATAAATATAATTAATTAAATATAATCCACTATTTATAAAATAAAAATAAAAATAATCCTATTTTCTAGAATTGGGCAGTGACAAGCCTACCCTCCTTAAAATAATTTCGTCCTCGAAATTAAAAGACGAAACTAGGACAGGAATGCAAAGAAAGAACCATACCTCAGGGCTCGAAGAGATAGGGGTATCGCTCGCGCATTTCATCCTCCCTCTCCCAGGTCGACTCCCCTGGAGAGTGATGCCTCCACGCGACGCAAACCAAGGGAATAGTCTGGTTCCTCAACACCTTCTCCCGCCGATCCAGAATCTCCGCCGGCTGCTCTGGATAGCTAAGAGTAGGGCCCACCGCGAACTCTGAGTGATCCAATACGTGACTGGGATCCGCCACGTACCGTCTCAACTGCGACACATGGAATACATCATGAACTCCCTCCAGCGTAGGCGGTAACTCAAGCCTATATGCTACGGCGCCGACCCTCTCAAGGATACGGAAGGGTCCGACGAAACGTGGGCTAAGCTTCCCGCCTCCACCGAAGCGAATAGTGCCCCGCGTCGGAGAAATCCTCAGGAACACCAGATCTCCAACCTAGCACAAACAAGGTCTCAGCACTTAGTCTAAAACAAGCAATCACAAGCAAACACAAGAACAA
Source organism: Iris macrosiphon (assembly GCA_036927795.1). Lineage (NCBI taxonomy): Eukaryota > Viridiplantae > Streptophyta > Magnoliopsida > Asparagales > Iridaceae > Iris > Iris macrosiphon. The sequence continues at coordinate 81,694,382 of JAYESA010000009.1, read as the reverse complement.
AATCTAGATTCTAAGCTATACCTCGAACTCCAAAGGTCTCCGGTGGCTATCGGCCCAATGCCGCTGCCTGTCCTGCGCCACCCGAAGTCTATCTCTAATGAGCTTGACCTTCTCCGCTGCATCAACCACCATCTCCGGGCCAAACAAAGCTCTCTCACCTACATTATCCCATGATAACGGAGTGCGACACCTCCGTCCATACAATGCCTCGAAAGGTGACATCTCGATACTGGCTTGGTAGCTGTTGTTGTAAGCAAACTCTACCAAATGCAAGTGATCCTCCCAAGAGCCTCTGAAATCCAAAACACAAGTGCGAAGCATGTCCTCAAGTGTCTGAATGGTCCTCTCTGACTGACCATCTGTCTGTGGGTGATACGCACTACTAAACTTGAGCTGGGTGCCCAAGCTAGCCTGCAGACTCCTCCAGAAATGCGAGGTAAAGCGACTGTCCCGATCTGATACTATGCTCACTGGAACTCCATGCAGTCTGACTATCTGGCGCACATACATCTCTGCTAGTCTCTTTGTAGACGTACCCACTTTGAATGGTAGGAAATGGGTCGATTTGGTCAACCTGTCCACGATGACCCAAATCGCATCCTTCCCGCCTGGAGAACGGGGAAGTCCAGAAACAAAATCCATGGTCACATGCTCCCATTTCCACTCCGGAATGGGTAACGGCTGGAGTAATCCTCCTGGCCTCTGCCTCTCCGCCTTCACCTGCTGGCACACTAAGCATCGGGATACGAAGCGCGCTACCTCCTACTTTATCCCGTACCACCATATATGCTGTCTCAGATCTCTATACATCTTGTTGGCACCTGGATGCATAGAGTACTGGGATCGATGCGCCTCATGGAGAACCTCCTCGCGCAACGACCCACTCGGCACACACAACCTGGTACCGCGCCGCAAAGAACCATCATCAGCAATGGCGAAGTCATCTGCTAATCCCATCTGAACCTGCACCTTGATGTTCCTCAGGGACTCATCCTCGAACTATGTAGCCCTGATCCGGTCTACCAACTCTGACTGAATCTGCAGTCCCCATATCTGCATCTCAACTCCAGGCACTATCACCTCAATGCCCAAGCTCTCTAGATCTGCCAGAAGATAACGATCTGTAGTCAGGCACATAGCTACCGGATACCTGCTTAATGCATCCGCAACTACGTTCGCCTTCCCTGGATGATACTGCAACGATATGTCGAAGTCTTTCATCAACTCCAACCATCTCCTCTGCCTCATGTTCAGCTCTTTTTGGGTAAACACATACTTCAAGCTCTTGTGGTCTGTGAAGATCTCCATACGCTCTCCGTATAAATAGTGTTTCCACAACTTCAGAGCAAAGATGACCGCTGCCAACTCCAAATCGTGGGTAGGGTAGTTCTTCTCATGAGGACGTAATTGCCTGGAAGCATAGGCAATCACCCTCCCATTCTGCTGTAACACACAACCCAGTCCCTTCCCCGATGCATCACTATAGATAGTGAATCCTCCAGAACCTAATGGCAACGTCAACACTGGAGCTGTCGTCAACCTCCTCTTCAGCTCATCAAAGGCGATCTGGCACTCCTCTGACCAAACAAACTCCACGTCCTTCCGAGTCAGCCTGGACAACGGCTCTGCAATCCGGGAAAAATCCTGAACAAATCTCCTGTAGTAGCCTGCCAGTCCCAAGAAACTCCTGACCTCGGCTACTGAACTCGGAGCACTCCATGCCTCAACTGCCATGATCTTTCTCGGATCCACCGAGATACCCTCTCCAGTCACCACATGACCAAGGAATTCAACCTTGTCAAGGAAGAACTCACACTTCGAAAGCTTTCCATAAAGCTTCTCCTTCCTGAGAGTCTCCAACACTATCCTCAGATGCTCCTCATGCTCCTCTGGGGTCTTCGAATACACCAAGATATCATCTATAAACACCACCATAAACCTGTCCAGATGCTGATGGAACACCTTGTTTATCAGATTCATGAACACTGCCGAGGCATTAGTCAACCCAAACGGCATCACCAAGAACTCATACTGTCCATATCTGGTCCGAAAAGCTGTCTTCGGAATATCCTCCTTCCTGACCTTCACCTGGTGGTAGCCTGTCCTCAGATCAATCCTGGAAAACACCCTCGCTCTGCTCAACTGGTCAAAAAGATCATCAATACGCGGCAGCGGATACTTGTTCTTGATTGTGAGGCTGTTCAGAGCCCTGTAGTCGATACACATCCGTATCGACCCATCCTTCTTCGGCACAAAAAGTACCGGAGCACCCCACGGAGAAGAACTAGATCTGATAAATCCCTTGTCCTGAAGCTCATCTACCTGCTTCTTCAACTCTATCAGCTCACTGTTGCTGACTCTATAGACGTGCTGGGATATCGGCTCCGCGCCTGGCACCAAGTCTATAGAGAACTCCACATCTCTGTCCGGAGGTAACCCTGGCAACTCCTCCTGAAAGACATCCATGTACTCCTCTATCAGTGGATGTAGCAACCTCGGCTCTACCACCAGGGCTCCGCAGAAGACTCCATCGGTCTGCTCCGCTGCTCCTCTGGCAAACTGAAACTCTGGCTCACCCGGCGGACTAAACAAAACTCTGCCTCCACGATAATCTATACTAGCACAATGCGTACTCAACCAATCCATCCCGAGTACAATATCGTAGCTCGGAAGTGGCATTACGAGTAGGCACACACTCAACTCCCGGCCTCCCAAGGTAACTCTCCGGTCTCTGCAGACATCACTGACTAGGATGATACCACCCCCGGTCGTGATCTTACAGAGTCTAGCTAAAGGTTCAGCAACAAGATGGTGTCTAACAGCAAAAGATACAGACACAAAGTTATGGGAAGCACCGAAATCAAATAAAACAAGAGCTGGAATGGAATCAAGGAGAATAGAACCTGAGATAACGTCACCAACTGGCTCGGCCTCGTCCACTGTCAGGGCAAAAGCTCGCCCCTGCTGTCCTCCTCGGTGCTGCTGCTAGTGCTGGGCGAACCTCTGCTGCTGAGTCTGCAAAGGCGGTCCTCTCTGCTGCGCTGCAGGTGCTCTGGCTGGTGCCCTCTGAGCGGCTCCTCCGCCCTGAGCTGTACGGGCAAGCGCTGAAGGACAATCCTTCAGCTGGTGATCTGCGGCGCCACACAATAAACATCTGCCCAGCCTCTTTCTGCATATGTCCCATCCGTGCCCTGGCTTCCTACAGAAAGGGCAAACGATGGGCTGCCTCTGGCCCTGCTGCTGTCCCTGTCTCTGCTGCTGGGGCGCCTGCCGGAAGGGCGCACGACCCTGACCCTGGTGCTGCTGGGTCTGCTGGAATGGCCTCTTGGCTGGGCCTGCACTGCTACCTGCTCCTGAAGCATCTCTGCTCCTCTTCGTCTTCAGCTCCAAATCATCCTCAGCCCTCTGAGCGTCGCTGACAATCTGCTCGAAGGTTGCCTCGCGGTCGCTCCTAGTCAAGGACTTGACCGCCATGACCAAGCCCTTACGGAACTTTCGCGCCTTCGCTGCCTCAGACAACCCCTCAACAAATCTGCCCAGACGGCAGAACTCTGCTGCATACTCGTCCACTGACATACTCCCCTGGACGAGCGCCTCGAACTGACTCTCTAAGGCACTGAGAGCCACATCGGGGAAGAACTTCTCCTTGAAAAGCTTCTTGAAAGCCTCCCAAGTCAATCCCGGAGCTGCTATCCGCGTATCCGTGCGGAACCAAGTGAGGGCAAGGTCGAACATCTGGCTGCCCGCTGCCTCGATCTGCATGCTGGCTGGGATTATCGCCAGCCTAAAGATGCCCTCTATATGCTCGATCCAGTCGTCGGCGTACAGGATCCCCTCTGTACCGCGGAACTCCTTAGGCCGCATCCTCTGAAAATCGATAATAGTACCCGGCCTAGGATACTGAGGCTGCTCCGGCTGTGGCTGGATCTGAGCCACTCTGTCGACCGCTGTCATAGCCATCTAATAAGCATTCTCAATGCCCATCCTCATAACATCTGTCTGGCGGTACTGCGCATCCATCATCTCTCGGAAGAATGCGAACAACTGCGTAGCATCCACTGGCGCAGGCGGTGGTGGAGGAGGTACCACCGGGACAACTGGGGTGGCTCTCGGATCAATGGGAGTAAGGGGATCTCCGAGAGAAACTGAAGCTCCCTCAACCGCAGGAGTAGCGAGTGGAGCGGTAGCAGTTGCCGGAAGTCAAGCAGGTCGAGAGGTGGCAGACCTCTCGGTAGCAGCTGCTGGGACGGTGCGCTGAGATCTGGTCTTCGAAGGCATCCTGAACACAGACCAAAAGAAGTCAATACAGTACAAGAAACGATAACATCAAAGAAGGACAGTGATATTGTAAAAGAAAACAATTTCAGAAAAATTAAAATAGCAAAAAAAATCAGGAGGGGTCCTAGTTGTGATTGAGCACACTCTCTCTCAGCCTATCTCCTATATTCTATTGCAAGTAAACCTAAAAAGCAGACCTACATGGGCCACCACCAAAAACGTGTCACGACCCGCACCCGAAAATTGGGCATGAGCCGTGGGTACGTCCAGCCTACGCCGCAGAATCGGCGGTAGAACGCTGTAAAGGTCCGTTCTAGGTCAACCATATCTATCTATATCTCACAGAAAAATCCGGCATGACCTCTCCAAAAGGAGGGCAAAACCACGCAATATATATATAAAATCCTCTCCCAAAGGAGGCAACCACGCAATATATATATATATATGAACTCTCAATCACAAAATCTAGGGAAAGAAATAAAGCACGATATGATATAAACAAAGAAACAGAACCAAGAGAGCAAGACAATCCAAAATAATACAGTCCAAGTCTAATAATCTACAACATCACACAAAAGCACAAAAGAATAAGTACAGTCATCCAAAATGCAAACCACTGGGATAACCCAGGAAACCCACCTAGCTAACTAGGGTGCTATAGGCGTCTCCTCGGCGCACTCCTCGATCACGGGGTCACAACAGTCGTCAACACCCGGCCCGTAGAACGTCGGGCAATAGTCCTCAGGATCCTCTGAAAAAAATATGCCCAGTCAGGACTGGAGCGAAGTACATAACTCTGAAAGCAACTCCAAATACATGGTAAGGTGTATATGACGAGCAATAGAAAAGTATACAAGATGCACAGGAAATAAATATATGCTGGAGCACAATAAGTAGCTGTAAGGTAAATTGGAGAACAATACAAGTAGTGGAAAAGTAACTGCAGGTGAGAAACATGAATACTAGCTAAGTGCCTTGAGCACAAGTTCGTTATATGATCGGCTTAGGTTGCACATGAAGAACACTACGATAACTCCGTTATGCGTGAGTTGCATAACCGACATACACATGAATACTGTTTTGGCTTTGATCATATAACCAACTCCTACTCCCCTCCCCCACTAATACCATTGGATCCAACCACAACACGCTACGTACATGATAATAGCTCGCGCACATGAAGGGGAGAGCACAAGAAGCACATGATAGCACATGATAATCAATACCCGGAGCACATGATGAAATACACGTGATAGAGTATCCGCTGAACACGGTAAGGGGGATAGCACCTCATGACGGGATCCACTAGTACCAGCTCGTATAACAATGTGTCAGAATCAAGTATCACAGTCCTAGAACAGGTGATATAAACGCTATCATGAAATAGAAACTATCAGAGGTAGGTACTCGCCTGATGTCCTGAGCAACTGATGAGGATCGAGATCCGGACCGGTGTCGCAAACACCTAATGCGAAAAGCAAGATTAAACAAGGTTCTAAGGAGTTAAACTGATATAAAATAATTAAAAACAGGCTTCTAGGGCTATTCTAGGTCGAACGGGTCAAACCGATAAAATTCGGGTCAAAAAGTCAACCCGGGGTCCAAAAGTCAACTCTAGGTCAAAACTAGGTCAAACGTTGACTTTTACAGTCAACGGGGACAAATTCGGTCAAAGCTAGGTCAAACTAGGGTGCCCCTGAAATTCTAGGTCAAACCGAGCTCATTAAGCTACTAAACTCTCAAACTCGCCTAATCGAGATACCGGGATACCCTCGGTATCCGATACCTCGCCCTAGGCCACGCACCCCGCCTAAACCCGCTAAAACCTATGCTAGCACGCGTAAATATATATATATAAACATATAAAAATCATTCCAAAATATTTTCTAGGCTAATGCTCAAATACCCCGCTCGAAACTCAATACCTTGGATATCTCAAGGTATTGAGATACCTCGGTATCTCAAGGTATTGAGGTTTCGCTCTAAAACCCCTCTAACTAGCTATCTAGCTACTAATTATGCACCTAGTTATTAATCTAGGCTAGGTAATATAGATATCTACCATATTTATATACATCTAAGTAGGTATATACTTATATATATAGATATCCACACACCTATACACTAATACCCATTACCTTACCTATACACATATATATATAACTATAGGTATATAGATATCTATATCTTAGATAGATATATCTAAGTATCTAGCTATCTACCTATCTAGTATCTAGAAACCTAACTATCTACCTATCAATTACCTATCCATCTATCTAATTATCAATATATCTATCTAACTATCTAATCTATGCATCTATCTAGCTAGCTACTTATCTAAGTAACTAGTTATCTATATCTAGTTACCTATCAATCTATCTATCAACATATATATATATTACCTATCCCTCGCTACTAGCTACCTCGCGAATGCTGCTGCTGCCCGCTGTCCTTGCCTGGACTGTTGTTGCTGCTCTGTGCTTCATATTGCTGCTGCTGCTGCTCCTTGGACTGCTACTGCTGCTGTGCCTCTGCATATTGCTGCTGCTGCAACCCTTGCCTAGCAGCAGGCTGTTGCTGTTGCAGCTGAACTGCTGCTGCTGCAGTGCAGTTCTGCCCCCCCCCCTCCTACTCACAACACACACACACACTCCTATACATATATACATATATATATCACTCTATATATATATACATACATATATATCTATATATATATAACTAGATATCTATATATATACACACACTTATATCTACACTCTAACACACACACTAGCACACTCACACACTAACACACACACACACTCACAACACTATCAACACACACACACACAAAAATGTACATAGCTATATATATATATATATATATATATATATATATATATATATATATATATATATATATATATATCTACACACACTCTCAACTATAAATATATATATACCCACACATAAATATATATATATATATATATATATATATATATATATATATATATATATATATATATATATATATATATATATATATACATATACACACACAAGCACACTTACACATATACATACATATTTATATACATAGACACATACATACGCAAGCACGTGGATATAAATACACACATATATATAAATATATATACATAAACACACATACAAATAAATATATACATATATATATATATATATGGACACATATACATAAACACAACCACGCACACAACACTCAACCCACACGCCCCACTCACGCCCAACGACCCCGACACTCACTGACACCCTAAAATATATATAATATAGCTCGAAAACTCTAGCACACACTCCCCGATACTAACCCAACGCGCGCACAAGCCCAAAACGAGGAAACCAAGTCGAAATGGCCGTTCGGTCATTTCGACGAACACGTGGTGCGCGGCTCGGAAAACCTCCTGAAACGCACACCAAACGAACTCGGAATCGGCCCAAAATTTACCCACGCGCTCTAAACGATGCCTAGATCCTAGAAAATGCGCTCCCGTGTCGATTCTAGGCCCGTGGCGGAAACGCGCACGCACTTAGAATCGGCGACGACGAAAAGCCCCAATTTTGTCCGAAACGCCCGTTTCTCCGCGACACGACTTCCCGTGTCCAAACGGAGACACGCACTCACCCTCTAGACACCCGATAATGTCTACCTAGGTCCGTCTAACCTAGGGCATCATCCAAAATTGGGCCAAATTCGGATTCCACCCGAATTCGACACAAAACCTAATGTCAAAGTCTCTACACTCAACCAAACTAGTTCCAACTTTCTCCTACGGGTAGGCTTAGGGTCTAGAAAGGTTCTACAACACTAATTACTCTACATAAAAATAATTAGCTTTGGAAAAGTTAGATTTTACCTCTTGGGAGTTGGAATCCCAAGGCCAAGGTCTCCGATCTACTCCAAATCACCTCCCTCAAGCTCCAAGCCACCAATTCTAGCTTCCACACTAGATCTAAGCTCCTCACACCTAGGTTAGGGAAAAAGCAAGGTTAGGGTTAGCTTAAGGAAGAAGGAATGGAAGAAGGAAGGAAGAAAAGTGAAGAAAACTCACCTTGGAGAAGGTAGGAAGAAGAAAGAAGAAGTGGAGAAGAAGAAGAAGAGTGAAAAAGAAGAAGAATACAAAGCAAGGGGGCTGTGAGCTGCTGTGCTTGCTGTGTTCTCATGGGTGGGGGTAGGTAGGGGCCGGCCATGTGAATTAAAAGGGTCTCCAAAGTTGGCAAATGTCCAAAATGCCCTCCCGAAACTCGGTTTTGGATTTCGGGGTCCAAAAACACTCAAACTAACTCCAAATCTCTCCAACTAACCTCCTAAAAATAAAATAATAAATCTAAGCCCCAAAATAATCCTCACAAGGGTGTGGGCTGGGTCGGACATGGGTCCTCTAGGGTCTGACATGGGTCCAGGCTAGCCAAAACCCTAAAATAATCAATTAAAAAAATACTACAATCACTAAATAAATATAAATATAATTAATTAAATATAATCCACTATTTATAAAATAAAAATAAAAATAAAAATAACCCTATTTTCTATAATTGGGCAGTGACACCGGGCGAGTTTCTCCTTCAACTTGCGGACCCTCGCTGCGTTCCCTTCGTGCTCGGATTGGCACTTCGTCTCGAGAGAAAGAGCCTCCTCCACGACGGCCTTTCTTTTATCCGTCTCCAGCTTACGGGCTTGGATAGAGTTATCCAAGCTCTCCAGCTGTTTGGTAAGCCGCGCAGTCATGGAGTCGTATCTGGCCTGGACTTCGGCTTCAAAACTGCCCCGAGTCAGCTGCAAGTATTCGTTAATGGGTTGCTCCAACCCATTAACCATCGCCTCCAAGGCGTCAGCTACCCCGGAATCGCCGAACTCTCTGACGGCCCCAATCAAAAACTGGGAAGCCTTCTTCAGGCTCTCAAAATCCAGATTCTTCGCCAACACCATTGTTATCAGCGTGTTCAAATTGGCGTAGAAGGTGCCGGTATATAGCTCGAGCAGCGCAACCAGATCTGGTTGAACGCCAGGAGTGGCCGCAATATTGACGAGTTCCCCTCCAAGGACGATTGCAGACGAGGTGGCCACAGCCGCCGCCTCGACAGGTGGTACGACCTAAGAAGGTGCGGCAACGACGGTCGAAGTCACCACCGTACTCACAAGAGGCGAGGTCACAATGACGGCTTCGTCCTCCCCTTGAGATGACGAAACCACTCCGGGCGAGCTGGCCCCCGAAGCCATTTCCTCCTCGAAGTGGAACGCCTCCGTATCATCGTCAGGAGCCCGAGCAGAGCCAGAAGGCGTTTCAACGCTATACTCCCCGTGGGCGCCATCCCCTGAGAAGAGAACAAGAAAGTTGACATAAATATGATAGTAATCTTTCTAAGAGGAGACATAAAGATGACCTTTACCCATAGCCAACGGTATATATGCCACGTCTGCAGCCGATGTAGCTATGTCATGCCTTAATGACGCAATACGAACTGTCATACCTGGAGAAGAAGGTGGGCCAACCGATATCGCCAGGAGCTCCACCAAGCCTCCACCGAGACGTGTTCGAGGTTCGTCAGCTGGAACCTCGCTGGTCATGCTCACGGACGCAGCAGGAGTTTCCTTCGTTGCTGGTCTAGAGGAAGATTCTCCCATTTGCCTCGGCCACGCGGGCAATTTTATTCCACTACCGGAGGCAGTGGCAGCAACGGCAGCCTCAAGCAGGAGTTCTCCGACACCGCCAGCCAAAACTGAGGGTCCCTCTCCGAGAGACGGGGAACCCCCAATCAAAGGGACATCCCCAACAGGAGAGGCAGCAGGTTCCTCTTTGGGAGCCTCAATGCCAGGAATCCGGAGAGGGCGATCAGCCGTCTTCTTCTTCCTCTTGCGAGGGGAAGTCTGCTTCGAGACAGAAGCCCTTCGCTTCCCTGAGATCGCCAAAGCCCCCGCAGGCGGAGGCACTTCACACCTCGGCACCGACACCAGAGGCTCATCCGGAATGGCGGACTCCTCGCCCTCGTCAGATGAAACCGAGGGGACTTCGATTCTTCCCCCAGGCTTGGAGGGAGGCACCCTGAAGCTTCCAAGAATGTCAAAGTCACGATGGAGGGTGTTGATTGCCACGTAGAACTGAGCATACGAATGGAGGATGCGCAGCTCCGTGGAGAGGGTGGCGACCGGCACAATGAAGATTGCTCCCGTGCAGCCCATGATGAAGTACCGCCACCCCCTGGCTCCATCAATGAGTCCCCCCCGGGACCTGAAGCTGGTGATGGCATTGCCCACGTGCAGCTGATCGTACGCAAACTGCCTCGCAAACCGACTGGGCAAGTAAGGCTCGAAGAAGCAATGATCCTCGCTTCTGTACAGCAAATGGGAGGGTCTGATGCAGACCAACCAATTAAAGGCTTCCGGGAAAAGATTGGTCTTTTCTCCGCCTAAATCCTCGAGCCTAATCCCCGACTGATTATGATGTACAGAAGGGACGGTGCAGAGGAGCTTCCAACAATGACCAAGGCTCAGCGCCAGCCGACAGTCCACGACTGTGGTCACGTTCCAGAGGGAGCCCTTGTAGTTCAGCAAGAAACTACCCCCCGCGCTGCTACCAGGACCGGGAGACATCACCCGGGGGTTGTGAAGAATTTACCATCCCATCAAGTACAGGTATGGTAATTCCACCCGGGGAAAACTCTCACGCCGAGCTTCATCGATGAGCAACCCGTCAGTCATGGCTCGCAGTCCAGCCTGTATACGGCACACCATGGCAGGAAGCAAGCCTAGCCTTGCCCCGAACACCAGACGGACGGCGGGCCACAGGATGTTTCGATGAATACGGTCCGCGGACGCGGTGCCAGGCACCACTACTCGACGCAGCCATAAGGAGAGAAAGCCGGCCAGCTTGGCTTCCTTAGACAAAGGCCTGCGGCAGCGCCTCAAGTAACTATAGGCCTTAGTGCCTTCAGGGTACTTTCCTACCCCGTCATTGAGAAACTGGTCTGGAGCGTTGGCCTCCTCCATAAGGTCCTCAACGACCTCGGCACTGAGCACGGCCAAACAGTTCACGGGCTCATGTTTGTCCCCCGAAACCTTCACCGACTTGACGGCCCTGGCCCAGTAGAAGAAGAGGTAGGATATCCACTTAGTGGTGTGAGCCAAGTCAGAAGGCTCATTATAAAAGGCAGTGCACGCGAGGTAGTGGCACATCAGCTCCTGATACACCTCCACAACCCGAGGATCCGAGTCCTCCAACTCCGGTTGGTAGGGACATACTCTTCATACGGGGTATCCCCCATCGGCAGTCTCGAGATCGCTGCCATTTCGTGGAGGGCCAACCCCAACTCCCCCAGTGGAGTGACGAAGGTCCCGGTGAGCGAAATGTATCGCTCCATCAGTGCCAGAAAGAGGTTAGGGTTGGGAGGCAACCAAACACTCGTCACGCTCACGGCGGCATACAGTCCGATGATTTCCAGCTCTCTCCAAAAATGCTTCAAAGCCCAGTCAACTAGGCAGGACCATCGGAGATTTGTTGGGGTGATCCACCCATTGCACCGAGGATTCTCCTTGGGGGTATACCCCCCTCGCACCATGAAGTCATTACAGAAAGTCGGCAATTGCACCGGCTGGATCACTGAACTGTCTTCACTCGGGACGCTGCCCGGGCACAGTCCCCTGAACAACGTCACGACGCCAGTAGGGCGGCTGACGAACGACCCCCGGTCGGCTCCTTTCAGATGAAAGATCTTTCCCGGCTTCCCGTGAAGATCAGGAGTCAGCGTCCACGACATCCTCCTGCGATGTGTGGCATGGAAGAAAGCCGAGATCGGATAATCTCTCGGCATCGTGGGCAGATACAAGACCACGCTCTCGGCAGGGAAAACCCAGGGTTCTCTCTTGGGCTTCGTCTGGGACTGCTTGTCTATCATGTCCCCAAAGAGGAAGGCCGGCTTGATGTACTGCTCCCCATCTATGTACGTTAGGGGCTCCCCGTTGATCATGCTCAGCAGCATTCGCTCGCCCTGAGCCGATATCAAGATTTCCCTCCCTTCTGGATACTGGGGACCGGAGATAGGAAATGTCACGTGCGACAGATCCTCCAAGTAGTTCGAGTGCAGCATTCCAGCAGCGGATCCCATCACCTCGGCCAGTAGAGACTCATGCAAGTCGACTGTAAAAATACAAGGAAAACACGTCATTATGAACCTTGCAACATAAAGACCAAGAAGCGACAGTCGGTGCTTTACGCCAAGACTGTACGAAATTTGGTCATCCTACGCCAGGAGTCATATCCCGAAAGCGTAATTGGCGGTATACGGTCCATGCTTTACACCAGACTGCCAAAATTCTAGTTATTGCGCCGAAGGTCCCATCCAAAGCGTAAAACTAAAATTTTACAATATACACCAAGTCTTCGGCAGCCAGAGCTTTTACGCTCATAACTACGAAGACATAAAGTTTTTACGCTGACACATTAGAAATGTGGGCGTAAAAGATGAAAACGTCTCCGTGCATCATCTTCCTCAAAGAGGCTATCAGCACAGAAGATGACCTAGCGCGGTCACATTCAACGTGTGCGAAGGATTTTTCGTCGTTCTTTGTCATTTCCGATGGCTATACCTCTAAGACCGGGTGCGCTACTCGACGGCAGGATCCTTCGCTCAGAAGAAAGTTCGCATCGCCCGGCCGAAGACTCTCTCGCCGGGACAGAAGCACGAGAAGAAGAGCCTATGCTCTTTCCCTTGGTGGAGAGGGTTTGCTTCGGCGCCATTACTGAAAACCTGGATTGCTCGGAGAAAGTACGAAGGGAAAACAATCAAAGCTCTCTCTCGCAGAAGACGGATAAAAAGTTTCTCTCTCCAGAAGCTTGGGATATATATAGAGTTCGGGTCGACTCCTCGAATCCTCAGGCGGCTCATCGAAACCCCAACCGAATCTCACAAATGAAATATTTGGTTATGATTGGGTACTACGTCAGCCCGCTAACTCTCGAAAGACGGACAGTCAGCAAATTCGAAGAGTTTTTCGTGCAAAAGCAGGTCAGCGGTTCCTATGCTAAGGAGCTTTCTACGCTCGACAGCAACAGATCTACGGTTTTACGCTCGCAAGCTACAAGTCTATAGTTTTACGCCCGGATGCCTTTGTGCTCGATAGCTTTTATGCTCGAGAGGCTACAAACCTACGACTTTTTACGCTCAGCAGGTACCAAATCGATGATCTCACGCTCGGTGGCGCTTAGTTTACGCTCGGAGGCAACAGATCCGCAACCTCTACGCTCGGAAGATTTCTTTCATTCACAGGCTACAAATCTACAGTTCTACGCTAAGGAGCTTTCTACGCCCGACAGCAACAGATCTACGGTTCTATGCTCGCAAGCTATCAGTCTATGGTTTTATGTCCGGATACCTTTGTGCTCGGTAGCTTTTACGCTCGAGAGGCTACAAACCTATGACTTCACGCTCAGCAGCTCCAAATCGATGATCTCACGCTCGGTGGCTTTCTACGCTCAACAGGCCTACGAACTCAAGATTTTCAGCTCATCTACGCTACGGATATCTGACTTTCCGCATATTCGAACTCAAGGCGGTCGATTACAGGAGTTCACACAGAAGATACTCCTTCTTGACCTCAACATATCCCAAGTACCCGAAGCATACAAGAGTTTAAACATTGAGAAATTACTCTTCTCGGGTCAATTGGAGGTTCATCCAGACTCCAGTCTGAATATCTCGTCTATCAAGATGGCAAAGTTATACATCCATTTCTCGACCCTGTTCCAAGGGATTTTTCGAGAAGTCATTCTTGAAGACGAAGTCTGAACAAAAATTCTGTTCATCAGAAGTTCAGAGCTCTACGCGGTTCCTCAGTCCTAGCAACATGACAGTTCTAAAAATGTTCAAAAATGCTCTACAGCGTTCTGTGGACTATTCGCTATGCGTAAAGGACAGGACCTAGCACTCTTTCTACAGAGTCGGCGTACAGAATCAGACGTGTCGAAGCTACACATATTCAGACTTCACAGCAACGTATGGCAAGATGATCATATGAAGAAGCAAGACAATTTTATTAAAAGATTAAAGTCATGATTACATATGAGGGAAATCCAATCTACAAGGGTTTTCTTTTCATCTTCATGATTACATATGAGGGAAACTCCATCTACAAAGGATTTTCCTATCATCGTCCGAAGATCACACCGAGAAGCCGCTCTGACAGGGTCTCGCGCTGGTGATGGTCTTCCTCTTCTTCCAAGAAGATGATCAGTGGCAGGAGGATACAAAACTGGGCAGATGACCCATCCTCCAAAAGGAAAGTAGGGTAACTCTGCTTTCCTACAGACCACCGCCGCTCTAGCCGGTCTGTCTGCCTCTCGTCACCAGAAGTAACTGGAGAGGGCGCCACTTGCAAACAGCGTGGTGAAATACGATTCTTCGTCTTTTCTGAAGAACCACCACGTAAAGTTGCTGATTATCCCGAGCAAGGGAGGCTAAGATATCCTTCCATGATCCATTGTTGCAGTGGACACTTGCTCGAAGACGCCGTCTTTTTTGGCTCCTTACACGCTGGAAGAACATGATCTCCTTCTTCCTCAAATCGACCCGGCGAACTCCGGCGATCATCTCTGCGTGGTGATGAAAATGTGGGGAGAACAGGCTAACTCCTCCAGCCTTTTTATAGGCGAAAGGGGTCACACCGGTCCCTAATAAATTCGCCATAAAGTCGGCATCGACCGTTTCAACGCTCCATTCAGAAACGTTTCGAGTCATGAGGTGCGGTTCATGCTTCATTCAAAGCGTTCCAACTTCCGAGGAATTTGAAAGCTTTGAAGGGGGTCTTGTAGAAGCATGAAAAATACGCCGGATGACTATACGCGGCATATCGGTGCAGAGCAGCATAGGCAGAGGCCTTAAGAGCCATCAAGCGTGCAACAGAGCCTTTTCCGCTAGAACAGAGCGTGAAACATAAAAGCTCAAAGGACCATCCGCGCAAGGCAGTACGTCCAAGCCGCTTCAGCGTAAACAGGGTGCTTCATCGCCTCCAGGGCGTAAAACTCCTCCCCTTTCATACGCAGCATTGTGGTGTACAAAAGACGCTTCGTATTCCCCGAAGAGAACCTGTCAGATCCTGCAATGAACCTGTCAGAGCCTGCAATGAACCTGACGTCTGGACTTCTGACAAAGGGATACGGCTCGACTACCCAAGCGATGGCTATAATGATGGCACTGCACTGCCACCCAGGCTGTCAAATACCGCCATCCCCTTCGCGTAAACTGCTTTTTCAAGCACGAAGGGATACGCTGCCTTGTTTTACACAGGCAAAACGCGAGCTGTTTACGTTCTGCAGTAGACAAACCGCCTGCTACGCCAAAAGCTGCACTCCGTACGGGGTTCGAGGCACGTCTCTTCGCCTAATGCACAGAGCGGTGACAATTTCTTGAGGCACGTCTCTGCGACTGATGCGCAGAAAGGGTTACAGACCGTCAAAGAACACGCCTCCACATTTAATGCACAGGATGGTGGCAAATCTCGGCATTTAATGCAAGAGATTTGATTATATCTTCAAAAGTCGTAATTCCGGCTAAGACGTCTACATCAGCACTGTGGCACGGTACGCAGCGGCTTCTACGCCCATCCAGCGTTTGTGCTCATTCGGCTTCTATGCCTGCTCGGCCTCTGTGCCCCTTCGGCTTCTACGCCTGCTCGGCCTCTGTCCCCCTTCGGCTTCTATGCATGTTCGGCCTCTACGACCACTCGGCTTCTATGCCTGTTCGGCCTCTACGACCACTCTGCTTCTATGCCTGTTCGGCCTCTACGACCACTCGGCTTCTACGTCTGTTCGGCTTCTACGCCTGTTCGGCTTCTATGCCGGTTTGATAACTATTTGGCTTCTATGCCATGGTGACAGACATTTGGCTTCTATGCCAACCTCTTCTACACAATGGATACCTACCTACGTGGCTTTTACGCCGTGATCTTCGTAGCAATTGTACGCGTTGTGTCCCTTAGTTGGACCCGCGTCACACGCTCATTCAAAAGATCATCTATACGCAGGCATTGGTTACTTTAACCATTGTGTAAAAGGGTGCTGTACTTTCCACTCCTCGGTTGTTACACCGACGGAGTGGTCACTGTCACTAAAACTCTATAAATAGAGACATCTATCAATGAGGAACAAGGTCGAAAAACTAAAAACTTGAAGATCGAACCAGGTCAACAAAAATTGGAAGATCGAACCCGAGAGAGAGAGAGAGAGAGAGAGAGAGAGAGAGAGAGAGCACCCGGAGCTCAGGCAAATAGTAGGGATCGACGACTTTGGCATCGCGCATCCACCCTCTCCTGCAACCTTCGAAGCTGCTTCCTGTCTTCTACGGCACTTCGTCAACATCGTGTGGTCCAAGGGCTAAAGTGATCGACTGCAGATCAGACACCTATAGTAATATTTACCCAGATTAAATAAATTATACTCCCATATCCTCGTATAGGATCAAATTGTACAAGTTTGTTTGTAAACCAAAGAAGGCGGGTTCTGTGTAAACCCCATATTGAATACATCTTCATTCTTTCGTTTAATACCACAAACAACAGACACATAAGGAACATGCACATACACATGTATTGTCTAAAGAGTATTAAAATCCATCAGACGCATGTACTGTTTAAAGAGTATTAAAATTTATTAGAATCAAACATTGTTTATAAACTGTAAATTCAACAAATTTTACTATTAAATTTAGAATTTTAGGATCATGCATAGACACATTAGAATTGTCTAAAGTAGTATGTCATTTTATTAATCAGTGTACAAATTTAGCATGCACAGACCATTACTTATGATGCAAAATTTAGAATTATTCAATTTTAGTATCATGCATAGAAAAATAGGGTTTTCTCATGCACAGAAAATCATTATTTTAGAAAATTAGGGTTTTCTTATGCAATTTTGGAAATTTTGACTATTAAAAATACAAATTTAACAGTACAATTTTAGGATCATGCAATTAAAAATACAAATTTAACATGCACAGACCATTACTTATGATGCAAAATTTAGGATGATTTTAGGACCATGCACAAAAAAATAGGATTTTCTCATGCACAAAAAAAATCATTATTTTAGGAGATTAGGGTTTTGTCATACAATTTTATGAATTTTTATTATTAAAAATATAAATTTTCTTCTTCTTTTTCTGTTGGAATAATATATGGGTAAAATGGTCAGGTCACTCCATTTTTCCACAAGTTTCACGTCTGTTAAAGAAAAACAGACTTTAGGGTGTTAACTTATCATAATTTAACTGTTAAGGAATATATAAAGCGAGGGATCTTAATTTGTAAAAACTGTCCATATAGGAATGGCTTTGTTGCACTTTACCAAACAATATAAGATGTCAAACAACATCGACTAAATACACTATCAAATATTAACTATCCAAACAATCTTTTATTGTACCATTTGGTAGAAGTATGTGACGTCATCGATAATAGACAATGTATCCAAATTCCAAATCGTGTAGGGGTGAGCAACGGTTCGGTTCGGTCCAAACCAGACCGCATTATTAAAAACCGAACAGAAATCGAACCGACCTAGTAAAGAACCGAACCGAACCGCAATATTTCAAAACCGAAATAAACCGAACCGAAAAATTTCGGTTCAGTTATTTTAATTATTCGGTTTATGGGCCTTTGTGTAATGGGCCGGGACGGTTCATTTTACAACGAACAAAATGGCCGAATTGAACGGCCCAACTAATAAAATTATCCTTGGCCCATCAAATATATTGTTGTTTGGCCCATTTTACAACAAATAACTTCAAACCCAACCTGGGCAATCAAATATACAAACTAAATTTCAATTAAAAAAATTGAAGAAAAAAATTATAACAAAACAAAATGTACACAGTATACTACACAGTCACACACAGTGCCAGTTTTGATATTGTACAAAAAAATTAAAAATGTACACACAAAACAAAATGTACACACAAAACAAATGAAATCTTGTTTCCAGTTTAGATAAAAAAACTACAACAATGAAATGCAGCTGGGATTTAATTCCTAAGCCCTCCAATTTCAAACTAGTGCTCATTTCACTGAATCCCATATCTTCCCCTGAAGAACAACAACACAATGAAATAAAGATACCAAACATATATGCAGCCTACAGATATCAAACTGTGTATAGAAAGTGTATTTATAAGTTTATAACTACCTTGCCAGTTGCTAGTAACAAGAGTTCCCAGGTTAAACCGTTCAAATGCATAGTTCTCTTCATAAACAAGTCATCATCATCTAGTCCTAGATTATCCTGGAGGACCTGTACAACACAATAAAAAGAAGAAGAAAAAAACTAAATTGTGGCTCAGATAAGGCTCATTTTTGCATCATTGTTTGATGCCATGTAGTATCAGTTCTCCTATTCTCAAGCCATCATCATCATTGCCACTTTATCATGTAATATGTTAGTAAATTTCTCAAGAAAAGACTAAATAAACTATCATCATAGATTTACCAAATGGCTGCATTTTATGCTACGCCATTGTCTGTCGCCAATGACTGCATTTTATGCCTCGCCAGTGGCTTCATTTTATGCACCTACAACAAGAAGAAATAACAACAGAAATAACAACAGAAGCTCCCAGCAATAAAGCTATAAAGCTCCCAGAAATAACTAGAGTGCAGACTGCAGACTATAGAATGCAGTGTAAAGATATATTAAGTCAAAATGCAGAATGTCAATGCACTATGCAGAATGTCAATGCAAAATAAATCAATGTACCAACCCTGCATGACTGCAGAATGTCAATGCACTATGCAGATGCACTATGCAGTATTGCAGTATTGCAGTGTGCAGTATTGCAGTGTCTTAGTATTGCAGTGTACCAAAAATAATTGTCAGTCACTAACAGATGCACTATACAGTATTGCAGTATTGCAGTGTGCAGTATTGCAGTGTCTTAGTATTGCAGTGTACCAAAAATAATTGTCAGTCACTAACAGATGCACTATGCAGTATTGCAGTGTGCAGTATTGCAGTGTCTTAGTATTGCAGTGTACAAAAAATAATTGTCAGTCACTAACAGATGCACTATGCAGTATTGCAGTATTGCAGTGTGCAGTATTGCAGTGTCTTAGTATTGCAGTGTACCAAAAATACAAATAACAGATGCACTATGCAGTATTGCAGTGTATAAATGTATTAAGTCAAAATGCAGTGTCTTAGTCACTATTCACTAATCAAATATCAATGTGCCAGAATAGCAGAATCATAGTGAAGAATGCAGATAAAGATAGTCCCATTACAGACTCACAGAGTGCAACACAGATATACATATATTAGGTCAAAATGTATAAAAACTAATCAAAGTGTACCAACCCTGCAAATAATCTTTACTGAGTTACTCTTCAAAGTACCAAAATACAAATAACAGAAGCAGGAAACAATTATGAATCAATATGCAAATTATCATTTTTTTTGTAAATTATCAAAGTACCAAAAATTCAGAGGTACCAAAAATAAGTGTCAGTCACTAACAGATGCACTATGCAGTATTGCAGTATTAACAATTATCAATTTTTTTGCAAATTAACAATTATCAAAGTACCAAAATAATCAAAGTGTACCAACACAGATATACATATATTAGTTCAAAGTACCAAAATGTAAATTATCAATTTTTTTGCAAACCTGCATTTTTTTTGGCAGGAAACAATTAACATAAGCATACTCAGTACTCACTAGTCACTAGTAAGTAGTAACTAACAGTCTAACAGCAAGATAATGTAGGTATGGTAAGCATACTCAGTACTCACTACTCACCACTCACTACTCACTACTCACTAGAAGCAGGAAACAATTATCAATTAGACATTTTTTTTGGCAGGAAACAATTAACATAAGCATACTCAGTACTCACTAGAAACAATTAACATAAGCATACTCAGTACTCACTAGTAACTAGCAGTCTATCAATTAGACATAATCATTTTTTTCGAATAGGGGCCAGGTAACAGGGTTACTTACAGTGAATGAGTAGTGACTCACTGACTTGTTGTTAATTACTGCTTCTGCTGGTAACAGGGTTACAATTAACATAAGCATACTCAGTACTCACTAGTAACTAACAGTCTAACAGCAATATAATGTAGGTATGTATACAACTAACAGTCTAACAGCAAGATAATGGCACAATAAAATTAAAACGTACCAAGCCCTGCACCAAATCTAGGTTAGATCTTAGATCAGGGTAATTTCTTACCAGATCTAGGTTAGATCTTAGATCTGGAGACGTATCAAGCCCTACACCAAAGATGAAACAAGAAAATAACAAAAAATTAGAAAAAAATAAAAATAAATAAATAAATATTTGCAAAAAAAAAAAATTAATGACATATTAGGGTAATTTCTTACCAGATCTAGGTTAGATCTTAGATCTGGACAGATATAGGTTAGATCGAGAGAGCCGATGTGTCAGATCTAGGTTAGATGGAGTTGGAGAGACTGAAGAGGAGACTCAGAGTCTCAGAGTCAGTCAGAGGCCGAGAGGGGATGCGGTGAAGACGGAAGAGGAGACACAGACAGAATCTCAGAGCCGGCAGAGGGGTTGTGAGAGCCGACAGAGGGGTCTCAGAGTCTCAGACTCGGTTAGGGTTGTGAGAATGAGAGGAGAGAGAGTTTTTACTATATATATACTTAGGTTTGGGTTAAGGGTATAGTTGTAAATTTACATTGCAAATCGGTTTCGGTTTTAAACCGAAACCGAAACCCAATAACCGATCATCGACCCGTTAACCGAACTTTTAGTTTTTTAAAACCAAACCCGACCAAAATTTTTTTAGACCCGAACCGAATTGTTAACTCGGTTTAGTTCGATCCGATTTTCGATTTTAAACCGATTTTTGCTCACCCCTAAAATCGTGGCCGACAAGTTGGAATTAAGCACCCAGAAATATACGACGTCATACAACATTGAATAATTATTTAATATAATATATTGACTTAGGTTTAACCCTTCTCTTAACAAGGAAAGTAAGGGCAATCTCCACCTATCAAAAATCTTTATAAAAACCCTCCTCCTCCTCCTCCTCCTCCTCCACTGATCAAGAAGTAAAGAGAAGAGGGAGGTAGCGCTCGCGGTGGTCGGGGTCGCCAACGTCTGCCGGAGGAAGAAAACCGAGGTGGTGGGAGGAGAAGGACCGCCGTGAGGGACCACGAACTTCGCCGGCGACGACTTCGACGTCCTAGGCAAGCTCGACTTCCCAAATTTCAAGAACAATCATAAATTTTGTTACTGAATTCTTAGGTTAAGATTCAAATATTTAGGTTATTTGGTATTATTGTAGTGGTTGGGTTTGGATTGATGTTGTTCCTAACTTTGTTTACATCTTGTGTGAGTCATTGTTGTGCCCTAATTCAACGTTTATCCACACGTGCATATTGTAAGCTAGGCTTGGGGGGTGTGGGTTTTCGGAGCCGGGTGGATGTCGGTTTTTGCCTAGGTTGACCTAGTATCAACACCATGCCCCGGTGCCGGGGGAACGTCATGTCCTAGTCTTTTTTTTGAATTTTACCCATGTTGGACATGCATTAGGTGACACCTACTCTCCCCCGTGTCCCAAAATCGGAGGGAAGTGGCCATTTTAGAATATTTCACTAGAATTCAGAATTAATGATGTTAAGTTGCAGCGGTCAATGTATTATATTAGTGTATTCAAGTAGGGCGTTGTTAGGTTTACACCATATTGGTGTCGGGATCTGAAATTGGGCAAAACGGCCGATTTTAGCTTAATTTTGTTAAGAAAAATCAGAACTTGTCCATTTTAGGACAACAATAATCATAGTTGTAAGTATCTATGATTTATGATAAACTTATTGGATACTCAATGAGTTATCTCATTTAAATAATTAATCCGCACCCACTTTTGGATACAGACTTACACTTGCCAATTTACAACGTGACAAACCCTACGACTTCACAATTGATGTTCCGTGTGATTGAAACAAACTGATAAAGATATTCTGTACCAATTATTCTTTAATTCCGGTTATAAGTTGCATCCATTTGGTTGGAAGGACAATGAGGTCATAAGTTATAATTCTTTGGAAGATTGTTATGTTACTATTAACACAATCCTATTTGTCTGTATGTACTAGTAACACCATTATGTTAAGTAAACACAATCCTATCTGGGCTTGAGGTCATATGTAACTTAACTACACACTCCTACTTGGGCTTGAGGTGGTGCGTACAAGAATCAAAATCCTATTTGGGCTCGAGGCTATATGTCCTTATTATTACCTATATTGCCTTACCTGGTATTCTTAACCTAGATAACAAGAGAGAATCACAATTATATATACCAGGTATCACTTGCGTAGCCTAGGCATGTGTCACATATCCTGGCTCATCGTATTATGTGAGTGGGTCATGCAAGCTTTTTGTTGAGCATAAAATATATTTCCGTCAAATAAGGAGAAGGTCCGGGCCATTCGGGTGTGGCCCACACCACGAATGTTCCTGAAGTACGAAGCTTCCACAGACTTGCTATTTTTTACATGCATTTCATCCGAGGCTTCAGAGGGTTATGGCACCCATCACAGAATGCACGGAGAACGAGAACTCTTCGTAGGGACGAGAAACCGTAGACAGTTTCGTCCTAAGGCCCAATCAAAGAGAACCAGTCGACCATCCCAATACTAGCTTTACCAACTCGACAAGATGTTCGAGGTAGACTGTGACACTAGCATCATCGGAGTAGGAGCGATCCTGATGCAAGAGGACCATCCAATGGCCTAATGCAACAAGAAACTCATCGAAGCTCGGAGGATGTGGGCTACATGCGAACTCGAGTTCTATGTGATTATCCAAACTGCAAAACAATAGGAGCACTAGCTCATCCTCCGAATTCATCCTCCTCACCGTCACGTCAACTGTGCTCTGACCTTCAAAAGGGCGTCAATCACATGCATGTTCGGTGGCTTGAGTACCTTCACCGCTTCACTTACATTTTGAGGTACAAGTCAGGACAACAAAACAAGGTGGCCCACACCCTGAACCTGTGAGTTGGTCTCATAGTCACTTTACATCATGAAGTGAAGGGTTTTGAGTACCCAAGGGAGCTTTGTGAAACATCAACTGACGGTCGAGTTTCTACCAGGTGCCATGTACTTTTCTTTTTTAGTTTATTAAATATTGTTAGGAACCATCAATCTCTAAAAAAATATCTAATATATTATTAATTCCTGCTGTCCACAAATATTGTGAGAATAATTCTGCTTGAAATGACACAAACAACTATCTCTATATTAATCTTAGGATTGTGCTGAAAATAGAATATTTGGATTACAATAATTTTCTGAAAGATTATTTGACTTCTAATTAATTACATGCATGCTTATTATAGATCACAACAATTTTCTACATTATCTTATATTGAATCAACTGTTGAATTTACTTTTGCTTCTTGGTAAACATATTTTGTACAATTTGAATGCTGAATCTGTACCTGCATAAAACACGTATCATATCAGCTGCTTTGTGCTCTCCCTCCATTACTGTCGTAAATCTTAGACTCCACTTCGTGGAGCCTCAGGTGGTTGAGGGCGTTAGGACAACTGACATTGCTGCTGAAGATATCCGGATCTCGGTAGAAGAGTGGTAGTTCTCTCTGGCTTGCTTTGTACGTGGTCGGGCAAAGGCTTTCATATCTGGCCATGTTGACTTCGTTCGAAGGGTTTGGGATCCAGTGGACAACAATGAGGTCTTCTTCTGCGAGGATGACTTCTTTTTTGTTCGTTATTATCTGGAGTCAGATCTAGAGGTGGTGGTGCTTCAAGGAGGGCCATGGATGTTCAACAAGCAGCTCATCATCATCAAGCAATAAGATCCTTCGATTTTCATGGAGGGCAACCTCTTGCCTTTGATCCCAGTTTGGATGCAACTGCCAAAGCTCCCTCTCCAGCTTTGGATTGAACCCTCCATTCGAAAGATTGCCATGTCATTAGTGACCCTATCAACATAGACAAACCACTACCCACCGAAAGGCTTAAGCCCACGTTCTGATCGAGATCATGGCATGTATGAATCTTATATCTGCTGTTCCTGTGCGTCTTCTTGATAGATGTAGGTTCGAGCATCATGTCTCCGTTGAGTGGATGCCATCGACGTGCTCTACATGCCGTTGCATTGGGCATGTTGAGGATACGTGCTGACATCTTCTAGCGAGGTACAAAGAAAGGACCTTATGGATCTGTTTCGTCAAAGCGACGAATCTCATCCTGTCCACTTGCCTAAGGAATTAGCATCTGGGCTGTTCACTCGACCATGCTTCCCCGGTTGTGAGGATAGCTTGGGCCGAGTTGAGACCAGAGCCGAAACTATCTCCGAGGTCACTCACCCTATCGATTTGCCTAATGTGGGTAAGGAGCATAGTAGGGATAGGGATACGCTGGTTTGCCTACTAGTTCAACTATGGGAGGGCATTATGTTCTAGTTTGTGCTTCACGGAGACCTCTTACGACCATGGAGCAGGCCAATCCCAGAGCATAGTAGATGTTCCTATGGGGAGGAGCTTCCTAAAAGGGTTGAGGCGCAACCGACCTCCAAAGGGTGGAACCTGAAGGAGAGTTGCACTGAGACTTCAGCTGATGAGGTCACCGAGTCTGAGAGGTCTCTCTCTAAGGCATTAAGAGATGACCTGCAGTTGACCATGGAGAACGAGAAATGACTCCAAATGCTTAAACTTGGAGACTTCGAGATGGACCAGAAGAATATGGATACGCCGAGGCGGAGGGTCAGGAGACAAAAAAGAGTACCGGTCATAAGCTGAGAGTCAGCGTAAGGTCTACCAAGGGTCAGACAGTAGGCTACCTTGAGTAGCTGTGTTGGCTGAGGGATTGTAGTGTTGATGTTGTGTATGAAGTGTTGGGCTTATTGTGTCCTAACGCCTCCTATGTTGTTTTTTTAAATAAAATGACCATTTCAATATAATATAAGCGGGATCGGGATCTCCGTACATAAGCATTCCCGCATGATCCCCGAAATAGCAGTCGTTGGATTATCTTTTTTGACGGTTCAGATTAGATCAAAATCTCGTAAGAATTGAGTCGTTTAAGGATATAATCTGAACCGTTAAAAAAAACATATATATATATATATATATATATATATATATATATATATATATAATGTTTTTAGAAGAATCAATTAGAAATAGTAGCTTACTCCTCAACTCTCTTCATTTCCTATATCCAAAAATCTATATTGCTCATACTCCCTGCATGGTGTTAGAGCATCTTGTAGATATATAGATCTCGTTGTTATTTCTTCAAATCCCTACTATCCATGTCCCCTTTCGGCTTTTCCTTCTTTATCAACACTTCTCCGGTGATTCCTCTGTTTCCTTCTCTCTCTCTCCCTCATCTCAACTTCCATGCTCTCTACTTGTAATATCCGTATTCCTCGACATATTCCTCGGCCTTCTTTATCAACCCTTCTTCAGTGATCCTCTGAAAATTAAGAGTTATCTTGAATCTAGATTAAAAAAAACTATGGTAAGCATAAATAGCTAGGTTTGATTGTGCTATGTCAGATCAAGAAGAGCATAAGAGATGAATATTGAATTTACATGAAGAGCAAAAGTCGAGAAGAGGTCATGATCCTGGTTGGTCGAGGAAGAGGCTATGGAGATGTTACAAGTCGGGTAGGAAACTCACAACCCACATCCTTGATTTCCTTGAGTTGGATCATCCAAATTAAGGTTCATTATTTTATTTTCAACATCCAAAAAGTTCAAATACAAATCGTAGTTAATATAGATATAATCTATCTTGATGTTCGCATCCAAAAACATATATTGATTAAAATTTCGTGAACTTTGTAGTCTGACCCATAAAATAATGGGCATGTTAGAACAGTTTGGAGGACTACGCATATTTAATTTATAGGTAGAAAGTCTAAATAATGTTTTAGATTATGGTAAATGGTGTGAATTCTCAAGTTCGCTGTTCCTGTATGTAATTCTATTCTAGTGCGATTTGAGTTCAATTCTCTTGGCGGCACCAGAGTGGCAATTTCTATTCTAGTGCAATTTGAGTTTCAATTCTCTTGGTGGCACTACACTGGTATTCATGCAAGCATATATATATATATATATATATATATATATATATAGGGGCGGGATATTGCACCAAGAAATAATGCACCAAGCAATCTCAACCACACATTTTTTGAAATGTGTGGTCATAAATCATCCCATAAAGTTGATGCCACGCCAACATACTTTATAATCACACATTTCAAAAATATGTGTGGCTGAGATTGCTTGGTGGAATAAATGATGCAATAAGCCTTGGTGTAATATCCTCTCCCATATATATATATATATATATATATATATATATATATATATAGAGAGAGAGAGAGAGAGAGAGAGAGAGAGAGAGAGAGAGCAAATTTCTTAATTTCTCTGTAAATGTGATTGTATGTTCATAAACCATGAAATTATGTACTTTGGATTCATAAATTCTGAAGCGGAAATTATCTGAGGACTTGAAACAAATTAGTGAAATTTCTAGTACTAGAATTCAGAAAATTAAGTTACAGCTAGTTCAAAATTCAGAAAGGAATCAAATCTGAAACAGTATATTTATGTATTGCTGATAGTAGTGCACCTTTTTTCATACTTATGAATTTCATGACTACAAAGTAGGTTTCCGTCCAACAACTAGCCTTCGGGATTTATGGCAAGTCCCTATCTTTTTCATTGTTTTCATGGACAGGATTGGAGAGGTAGGATGTTAAGTTGACAGCCACTCATAAAATTTGTTCAAACTTTTGTGGACCCCTCACAATTTTAAGTTGTTCTCCATAGATAACACCAATTTGATTGTAAATGCCTCAGATGATGATTGTGATGATACTTTATGCCTCTTTATGTCCTATCCCCTGCAACTGGCTAAACAATTTGCAAGGTTTCTTCAGGTCTTGTTTAGTCATTATATTTGAAATTTCAGTTGTAATATGATACGAACCTCGAGAGAACTCATTCTAAAAGCTAGCCGTTAGGAGGAGAGAGCCCAAGGTTATATCAACACCTATATAACCGATATGGGACTAAATGATCATAACATTCCACCACGCTCCTCAATCCTGGAGTCCGTGGGGACTAGTTTTGCTTTAGACTTCTAGTCCCAGGCAAACACTGCTACGCCGACGTCACTATCCATGATGCATGATTGCAACTGGGAGACACGGTGTAGGATTTGATATCCCTTTGTATGAACCTTGGAAGAACTCATCCTGAAAGCTAGCCGTTAAGAGGAGAGCCCAAGATTATATCAACTGACATTGAGTTCCCCATATAACCGATGTATGACTAAAGGATCATAACATTCCATCACGCTTCATAGTCCCGATGACCATGCAGGTTGGCTTTGCACTGAATTTTTAGTCCCCGGCGAACACTGCTATGCCGTCGTCACTACCTGCACCACATGATTGCAATCGGGAGATATGATGTAGGCTCTGATACCATTTGATACGTACCTCGGGAGAACTCATCCTAAAAATTAGTTTTAGGAGGAGAGAGTCCAAGCTTATATGAACCTACACCGAGTTACCCATAAAACTGAAGTGGGACTAAATGATTATAACACAATTCCACTTTGTTATTTTAGTGTCTGCTTTCTTGACTCGCTCTCATGTACAGGAAGATTATACTAGATATCTCCGGTCATAATTCTTAGTATGTTTTTTATATGAAGAGAGACCCTTAGAAGTGATATTTTATCAGATCACAGAACTTGTTGGGCTTGGCAGAGGACTGGTTGCTTTCTCCGAAAGTGAGGTCGAATATGAACTACTTACCTGATGATGTTCTGGTTCATATCCTTTTCTTCCTTCCTACTGTTGATGCCATCCGTACCAGCAGCCTATCCAAAAGATGGAAATATCTATGGAAATCATCCCACAACTTAGACTTCAACTTGGACCAGTTACAGTCAAGATTTGAGCTTCCACGTCATGACCCCCTCAGGAATCCGGGACCGTCAATACATTATCCAGTTATTGGTTTCTTAAACATGGTACATGATCTTCTACAATATGATCTCTTACAAAAAGTCTCTCTCAGACTTACTCAATGCATTGGTCCACAAAGCATCTTTTGGATGCACACTTTCAATGATTGGGTCTGCACAGCTGCTACTAATAAGGTTCAAGAATTTGATCTGACTCTCTGTGACTCGGTGCAATTACCCCAGTGCTTCTTCACCAATGAGTCTTTGAGTGTTTTGAAATTGACATTCAACAGCGGTCGGCTGAAGTTGCCTGAAACAATGGCCTTGACTGGGCTGAAAGTTATGCATCTGGTCTCTGTTCATTTTTCTGATGAAAACCTGACAAGGCTGCTCTTGTCAGGTTGTCCTGTTTTAGAGGACTTGGTTATAAAGAACTGCACATATCATTGTGACTTCAAACTTATGGAAATATCCAGTCTTTCTTTGAAAAAACTTGTTATCAAGACTGATACTATGTATACTACATATGTGAACTTGAGATCTTGTGGATTTAAGCTTTCCGCACCTCAACTCAAATACTTCAAATACAAAGGGCCTGCAGCAAGAATTTGTATAATCGGAGAACTGTCATGTATAAAGGTTGCAAGTGTTCGTTGTTTTTCACCTTGTAAGAATAAAGAGATTTTGTGTGAGGTTCTGGATAGACTACATATGGTTGAGGTCCTAAAAATATGTGGCGTGTGCACTAAGGTAAGAACATATTGTTCTCTTTGAATTTCATTGTTTATGTAGTACAACTTACCTGAAATCTAAAATCTTCTTAGCGAACTTTCTTGTTTTGCTGTCTTTTGGTGTAACAGGCACTCTTTCCGTCTTCAGCTTCTATTACATTTTCATATATTCCATTGCATAGGCTGAGGCATCTGAAGCTTAAACTTGAACGATTTGGAACAGCCTTGCCAGCCATTTTCTCATTGCTAAATTCATGTAGTAAACTGGAGACCCTTGTTATTAATCTTCGAGTTCCTGAGAATGGTGGCCATACCTGTTTCAACACATATGAATGTGGTTGTTGTGAGGTAATAAGCTAAACCTATAGGAAGTTATTGTTTCTCGTACCATAGTTTGTGAAAGCACTAGCTCTTATTAATTTGTAGGGAGTGCAACCAAGGCGGATGCGTGAGCCATTAGGTGATCAGGAAAACAGAGAGCAATGCTTGGGGATGTTGAAGCTGTACTCTGAGCGCAGATTGCAGAACTTGAGGAGAGTTGAGATGACGAAGGTTACTGGAGGGTTGGAAGTTGATTTCCTCGAGTATCTTATTGGTACGCAAGTGATGCTGGAGAAAGTGTGCATCAGCCTTGCTCATATATGCCCAAGAAATCAGCATCTCATTAAACATCTGAAAGAATTTCCTAGAGCATCTCCTAGCCTGTCAGTGGAGTTGCTTTAGCGCTTGTAAAAATAGTATCTTCTTCTGTCTAATGTTCATGTACTGTTTCATTGATAGTATTACAGGATATTTGGTTTAGCTGTATACAGAAAGGATTTTTTTTTATATTACAATTACGCTTACTCTTTTAATGGAAGATTTGGGTTGAATGATCAAAGGGAACCCACCTATTGTCTTCTGCTAATGTTCATATGTACTGTTTGTTTGAATAATATTGCAGATACGTTGTTCTACCTGTATAGAGAAGCTTTTCTGTTTAATATAATTGCATTTATTCTTTTTTGATGTTCTTTAATTCAGTGGAGTCAGGTTCGAGTAGGTTGAGTGATCAAATATTCAAACCAGTCTGACCTATTTATTGTGACAGTTCAATTGGGAGTACTTCTGTTTGTGCAGAACTCTGTTCTATTGGGAAAAAAACATGTTCTGAATCAGTATTGTTGCCAAATCTGGGTATCATTGAAGTTCTTGTTTTGGTTTGCAGCCAAACACATCTCGAGCATAGCTCTTTTTCGGAAACGAGGGACAGTATTGTTATCTAAACCCATACCCCTTTGGATGGCTATGGTACAGTTTATCTCAGCTGTTTCTGCTTTGAAAGCATCGATTACATTAAAATGCTGTAGCTTATTAGTGTTTTTTTCCCCCTTCAAAATTAACTATTTCAGCCTCATATGGAAATCAAATCTTATGTATTTCAACACAAAAAATGTTTGCAACATCATTTTTTTTACTTTTGACATGTAATTTCTGATGGGAACGGGGTTCATCTCCATGATGAAAAAAATATGGATTTGATCCATGGAAATTGGTCACCCATGGTTGGGTTCGGTCAAGTACTTAGCCATTTTTCGGGTGCAGTTTGTGACAAAATTCAATTTTGGGAGGCTGTTTTGGATGTGTTCTAATCATTATTTGGTTCGGTCTTTAATACGAAAATTGTAGAAAAATGTTTTCTCTTTCATCCAGGTTTTGAACCAGGTCATTTGGAGGTGTATTGCAGAAGTTATGATCATCTGAAGTAGCCTATATGTTCATATTCTGCATGCATTCAGCTTGGGAGATGGAAGGGCTGCCCTTTGGACTTCTTCATGCAACGAATGTGGTGTACCCAAGAGGCATATCCTCCTTATAAATTGAGGGGAGATGGTGAAGGTTGAACATGTAGCAAGAAGCACAACACAACCACACAAAAATTGTAATCCTCATACTTGTAATCCACCTCAAGTGAGTTTGTGAGGGAAAGTGATCCTCAGGTTAAGTTGTACCAACTTGAGAGAAGGCCCTTGTAATCTTTCATTTGATTATAGTAAAAAAGGTAAAGAAGGGGCGGACAGAGGACGTAGGCTCAAATTGAGCTGAACCTCGGTAAATCTTGTGTTTGTGCAATCTCTGTTATTTTCTCTCTTCTCTTACATTTTTATTTTTATTCTTATCTCATCACAAAGACGAAAAATGTCTTATTTTTCCCAACAGTGGTATCAGAGCACATGTTGCTAATCTTCTTGTGGTGATACGGAGACTCCCATCGGTGGCATTCGAATGATCAGCTTGAAGGCCGCAACTAGATGATATGGAAGACGAAGATGATGGACTTTCTTTATTGCGAGGACCTCTATGCACCGATTGGAGGTGAATCTTCCAAGCCGGAGACCATGACGGCGGAAGATTGGAAGAAGCTCCACCGAAAGACCATCGACACCATTCGGCAATGGGTGGATGATACTGTGTTCTATCATGTGTCAAATGAGACTTCGGCGAACAGCTTGTGGAAGAAACTTGAAGATCTCTACGAGAGGAAGACCGTCGGCAACAAAGCTTTCTTGATTCAGAAGCTTGTCGATCTCAAGTTCAAGGAAGGTGATTCCATATTTGAACATCTGAATAAAATTCAAAGTATTGTTAATAAGCTTGCCACTACAAAAATAATAGAATTTAGCGACGAATATCAGCAACGAAATATTATCCGTCGCTAGTGTAGCGACAGAATATCGACGGAATAGCGACTAATATAATTATATAAGAAACATATACTAATTTTTGTCGCTAGTCCGTCGCTGTGGTGTTGATTTTTTATCAGCGACGGACTAGCGACAAACATATTCTGTCCTTGCCAAACGTTAAAATTCAATATCCCAGTTTCATTTTTATTTCCTTCCGAACTCTTTCTCTCTCTCTCCTCCGCGACTCCCTCTCCTCCTCCTCCGGCATTCCCCGACTCCCTCTACCCTTGCTCCAGTGACCCCCGCCCCCCTCTCCTCCTCCCCCAACGTCTCCAGCGACCCTCGACCCCCTCTCCCCTTACTCAGGTGACCCCCAACCCCCTCCTCCTCCTCCTCCTCCGGCGTTCACCGACCTCCTCTTCCCTTGATCCAGTGACCCCTGACCCCCTCTCCTCCTCCTCCGACGTCTACAGTGACCCCCTCCACCCTCCCCCCTCCTCCGACATCTCCAGTGACCTCCGATCCCTATCCCTTTGCTCTAGTGACCCCCCGACCTCTCTCCTCCTCCTCCGGCGTCTTTGGAGATCCTGACCCCCTCTCCCCTTGCTCTGGCGCGACCCCGACCCCCTCTCCTCCTTCGTCTTTGACGACCCCCTCCTCCTACAGCCCCAACCCGAGGAG
This sequence comes from Iris macrosiphon, assembly GCA_036927795.1. Lineage (NCBI taxonomy): Eukaryota > Viridiplantae > Streptophyta > Magnoliopsida > Asparagales > Iridaceae > Iris > Iris macrosiphon. The sequence goes on along the minus strand of JAYESA010000009.1, from coordinate 81,662,024 downwards.
CCCAAGGCAAGTCGAGGAGCCCTAGCAGTAGCAGTCCCATCTCCATTCCCTCTCCTTCTTCTCAAATTGCAAGTCGAGGAGCTCTAGGCAAGTCCTCTTCCTCTCCCCTACATTAATTTTTTTTATTTTCTTTAATTTTGTTCATGTTTGTCAATTTATTAAGCCCTAGGCAAGTCCTCAAATTGTAGTCTTGACAATTACCTTGAGATACCAAGGTAAGTATCAAGGTATTTGGGGATACCCAAGGTATTGGGTTTGGGTATCAAGTTGGAGATTTAGTGTTGCGATACCAAGTTGGTTCGACACCAAGGTATCCATTTAGCAATTGTATTTAGGATTTTATATAATTAATATTGTTGATATGTATATGTGATGTTTTATCTTTTGTTTTACGTATCCTGAGATGCAGTATCCTAGTATTCTAAGATGTAGCTAGTATGACCTAGATTCTTAGTGTTTGAACCTAATATCTTTGAGGTAGACTCATGCAACCTAGAAATAGGTAGTTTGACATAGTTGACCATAGTTTAACCAATTTGACTTAGAGTTGACCTAGTTTGACTTTTGACTTAGAAATGACTTGTTGACCTAAAAGTTGACTAGTTTAACTTATTTTCTTTCCGAAACCTTGTATTGATGTTATATTCCATATCTAGGTCTTCGAGGCACCATATCAGACATCTGTGAGACTATTCTATGGACTTCAGGCGAGTACATTCTCTGATAGTTTCTCATTTATGATATCCTATATGTTCGTTGATCTAGTGTAGATATCTTTGTTCTCTTGACACGATGGTTACACGGATTGGTATATCCAGATCTCGTCATGAGATGTTATTCCTTGGTAAATGGTGTATCTTATGCAAGCCTTGTTTCATTGATTATCTTGTACAAGTACAGACATTGATTCTCGGAAAGACTAGCTATCTTCTTGGGGAATCTCGTGCCATAGCGTACCATGGTTGGATCTATTATACCAATCAAGGGTGGAGAGTATTTTAGTGTAGATATATGATCATAACCTCCTTGTATCAAGTCTTGCTCTTAAATAGTGTTAATCATACACCGCACGTATGATTAGCCAGGCCATAAATCTTGTATCATGTTCCCAAGCCGATCACATGTTAAAGCTAGTACTCACACACTTAGTCATTAGTATTCTTTTTTATTGTCATATTATTCATTATTGTATTTATTCTAGTATTTCCTTATTCTATATCTCTTGTATCTATTGTGCATCTTGTATATTCACATCTATTTACTGTTACATAGTCTTTATCATTGATTAGAATAGCTGTTAGAGATGTACTCAGCTCATTTCCTGACTGGATATATTTTTTCCAGATGACACTGAGGAGTGGTACCCTATACATTATGGACCTCAGGATGTTGTGGGTTTAGAGTCAGAGACCCTGGCTTAGGAGGAACTTATCCCGGCCGAGACAGATGACCCAAGACTTGTAGCTTCTTAGTATTCTTTTATACTGGATTTGTCTCCAGCTTATTTGTTACTATTCTTTCAGACTCATTGATGTTATTATTTTAGACTCATGACACTACCAGAAAAAGTCAAATTAGCGACGTCTAAAAATGTCGCTAAATAACCAAAAAATGTCGCTAAGTAAGTTTAGCGACGTAATTAGCGACGTTTTAAAGAAGTCGGAAAAAAGCAAGTCGCTAAAATAAAAAACGTCGCTAAACGTCGCTATGCTGACATTTTTTAGCGACTTTAATGTGTCGCTAAATTTAGCGACGTTTAGCGACGCAGCGTCACTAATTAGCGACGTTTATTAAAGTCGCTAAACGTCGCTAATTAGCGACTTATATAGCGACGTTACACCGACGTCTTTAATGACCTGGCAATACTGCCATGTCAGCAGTTTGCGACGTACAACGACGATTTTAGCGACGTCATTAGCGACGTGTAGCGGCATCGCTAATTAGGGACGTAGTTAGCGACGTATATGAACGTCGCTAAACGTCGCTAAAAACGTCGCTAATTTTACAGAAAAAAATACTGAATTACGTTTCTGGATTTGCCAACCCCCTTGGGTTCATTATCAGGTATATGATGGTAGTAGAAATAATTGAATCAGGGATAGAGTAGCAGAAATAAGGGGGAAAATTCTAGTGCACTGGGTAAATACAGGCCAAGTATCAGTCATCAGTTGTAAACCAAAATATATTAGAAACTGTATGAATATCAATGAATTAAGACAGTACTATCTGTGTTGTGTGTTGGTCTTAATGTGCTAAGAGATAGGGAGAGTGTGTGTATTATAATTCAGTGTGTTTGAGTTTGTACAGGGACTGTGTATTATACTACAACTTGTATCATTGAACTGGAAAAAAATAGGGAAAAATAGGCACTGAACACTCAACACCGGTAAAATAATATATTTAATATGAATAATATAATAAAATTTGAAGAAAAGAAAGCACCCAGCAAATCTCATCGTAAAGAATATGGCAAATTTATATCCATACAATCGCATCCTAAATAATAATTAAAATATAAATATCCAGCAGCTAGCTATACTACTGCGGATCTGCAGGAGGCTGACCACCGGCGCGCCTGAAGGATAAGAACTGCTCATACTCGTCCCGTGGAATCGACACCGATGTCGATGGAGAAGGCAGTGACGTCGGTGGAGTCTGTGTCGATGTAGGCGCACCAGGAGGCCGTGCCCGCTCCAAGTCTGCGAGTCGCTGGTTGTAAGAATCCATGGTAGATAACAGCCTCGTACTGCTATGAACCATTGAATCCTGTATCATCGTCAGCCCCTCGCTCATCGTTAGCTGTGATGCATGCAGCTCCATGATGTTGCGGTCTGTCGAGGCTCTAATTTCATTTGTCAAATCCCGGAGCTCTGTCATGTTGCGGTCGAGCATATCGAATCGTGCGATGAGAGTCGGATCGTCCGCCTACGGCTGGGACCGGGGCTGCTCCTCCATCCTTCGCAGCAACTCGTCATGGGGAGACGCAATCTGACGGTCAACGGCCTCCTGGACGGCCTCCTGGACTCTGGCCGACGACTGCGAGGGCTGTGTGGAATGCGCAACTGTCGGGGAGGTCCTAGATGACTGCGTCGCAACCAGGGCGCCATAGGAGCCCGTACCGTAGTACGTACCCCTCTAGAGACCACCATCTGCGGTCACCCACAGGTCGTCCGCTGACGGAGCTGGAGCGGGCTGCGACGAAGTACCAGCCTCTCCAGGTGTAGGTGCACTAGCAGTCGCCCGCTCACGTAGCCTAAGATACTCGGCCTAGAAAGGTTTGGAAACTCGATAATTGCCTAAGTTATATTAAAATTAACACAAAGTAAAGTAATACTTACATAGGTCTGCGAGGCCCTCTCATCAATGAGATTTCCGTCCTTGCGATGGGTGGCCAAGAAGACGGTCACCATGTTTGCATCCTCACCCCTCTGTACCTGTTAAAAATATATTATTTAGTACCAAACTTAAATATTTTTTCTAAGTACCATTTTATGGTACTTATATTAAAATAATATATTTTAAAAGAAAAAATATACCAAACGACAAAAATATTCCGTCATCGGAATCGAGCCACCACACCACTTGGCAGCATTCTGCCTAGCCGCCTTGGCCTTCTCAGACCTTTCCTTGTAGCTCGGATCGTTGAATCTAGCCCTTATCGCAGTCCACTGCTCAGGTATGATCCAACCTTGGATCGGTTTTCCAGCACGATCACGAGCCTTCTGGTCATCCAGAGCATCTCGGATAAGCTTGGCGGCAACGGTAGGAAAGAGCCGCTCGATCAACTCGGCCCGGTGCGGAGGATAGAAATACGTTTGCTACAATAAATAATTTAGTAAGTGAGCATCACGGATAAGTTATATAATATGCATAAATTAGAGGATTTATTTAATATACTTTTACCTGGAAGTGCGCAAACCAGAATGCCTTCCTCTCCTCCGGAGCCTCAGAGTAGTTGATCCAAGGGCCACCGTAGTTGTTCCTCAGAAATTGGCCCAGGCGTCTCTGAACCGACGATGGACTATATATATACAGAGATAATTATTTAGAATACTAAAAAAGTAAATATACGATGAATAAAGAAATACACGATATATATTATACTAAACTATCTAATTGACTTACTTTGTACCGTCGGCCCAAATCTCTGTCCTCGTCTCCTCCGGTGGTGCGCATGGAGGATCTTGCTGGTGCTCGGACAACGTGGGCATGACCTCCTCGACATGCTCATCTATCCCCATGGTTCCATTAGCAGAAGGTACACTGGACGAGGGTGTACTATCACGCCTGGAACTACTCGTCCCAACAGTAGGAGATGTGAGTGATCGATATACTGGAGTACTGGACGACGATGATCCGGAAGCAACAGTAGGCAGTATCGGAGGAGCACTCTGTCTACCTCGGGACCTGCCGAATCCTCCGCGTCGTCCTGTCATATCTGATAACAACATATGATGAATATAGAGAAACACAAATATATAGTACATTGTACAGTCGAAATGTGATGCATAACTCAAAGCATTCTACAGTCAAAATATAATACATATATTCGTTAAAATAGTACATCTACTTCGTCAATTTTCCATTATATAGTTACACTCTACAGGCAATATATTTTATTTTCAATCATCTTCAGAAAATTTATCTTGTTCGCCTTCCTTGTCCTACTCTTCCTCTTCCTCTTCATCGTCTTCACTTTCATCTACTTCGTCTTCCTCTTCGAATAATTCTACATCTTCTACATTATTAATCGTGTAATGAGTAACTTCCGTTGAGTCCACATCTACAATATTTGTTACAAGAGGTAGATCATCCTCCTGATAATCTATTTCGTCAATGTCAAAGGTATTTCTAGCTTTAGTCTTGCATATACGGAGTCTTCATGCAAATCCAAGAAGGTAGATTGTACGGAGTGACGATCACAGGCCAACACGAATACTGGGAGCCCGAAAGTCCGAATGGGGTAAAACCGTCAGAGGAGATCCCCAATATGACATTACGCGCTTCCTCGGCAAAATATGGATACTCTCGATCAAAGTGCTTCCATGCTTCTCCATCGGATGGATAATCCAATACTCTTTCGATCTGTTTTTGCCTGTACCAACTCATGTTTTCTGCAGTCTCCTTAACCATAAACAACCACTACAACCGCTGCGTCAAAGGCAAGTAGTGCATCAAATCGGTAGGCTTTCTTGCACCGACAGACTTTCCTCTAACAGTGGCCTTGTAGCGATCAGCACCACAGAATCTTCACGCATCTTCATCCTTGTCGTCTTTGTAGTACAACATGCACCCGTTGCGACATGCATCGATTTTATCGTATCCCATCCAAAGCGATCTCACCATCCTCTTAGATCGATAGAAGTCTTTAGGCAACTTTGCACCCTCGTGCAAGATCTCTATAATCAAATCGAGCAGTCGATTATAGCATTCTTGCGACATGTTAAAATTGGACTTGATGCTCAATAATCTTGTAACCACCTCCAATGGTGAATGATCCTCACAACCAGTATATAGTGGAGTCCTTGCATTCTCCAGCAACTCCATAAACTTTGCAGCATCGGCATTCGGTGCCTCCTCAGCTGCATCATAATTGTCCGGATTGAAACTAGGTCCCGCCGCATCATAATTGTCTGGATTGAAACTAGGCCCCGCCGCATCATAAACCATGTTCACCAACCCGTCGTCGTAAGCATCGTGGTCGTGGACATCCATATACGGCTCCACATAGGGCTCCGACTCTGATGCTAGAGGTACAAGTTCTCCATGCGCGGTCCACTGATAGTAATTCGGCGTGAAGCCCTTCGAGTACAAATGATATATAACTTCCACTTCTGGATGATATTTTCTGTTGCGACATCTCACACACGGACACTTAATTTTGGTACCATCCATGTACTGAGGGAACGCCTTGGCGAACTGCAGGAACTGTTGTACACCCTCAATGAATTTATCTCGCACACCGCACATGTCATCAGGATGACGGTTGTACATCCACGAACGATGACGCAGATAGTAATTCATATCCATTTCTAGATACTTCTGCAAAAAATGACAGTATGTATCATATAAATCATTACATATAGTGGTTTATCACCTAACTTCATAACTTAGCCGTACTATAAAAATCATAACTGATATAATACATACTTTCATTTATCAAAGTCTAAAATAAGCAATATTCAAAATAACTGACCATTTATCAAAGTCTAAAATAAGCAATACTTTCATTTCATAACTGATATAATACATACTTTCATTTATCAAAGTCCAAGAGCCCTAGATATGGAATATAAATGTTAATGAGTGTTTTGAAATGATAAACAAGGTTAACTAGTTCATGGTGATGTTTCTAAGCCACTTCTAGATCCATACTAGTTTATTCTAGTCAATACTAGGTTAATACCTTGCTACACTATGTCTTCTAGGTCATACTAAGGAATTTTAGTTTATACTAGTTAATGCCTAGCTAATACTAGTTATTACTAAGTATACTAGTTAATATTAGCTATACTAAATACTACTAGTATAACTTAACTAATATCCTACCTTACCCCAACTCACATCTTAGCTCATAAATGTATGTCACAATAATACCTTGGTCCCAGTCACTTGTTACTCCCACTTGATACTGGACTACTAGGATATTCTGCTTTGATATTAAGTACTCTACTATCCACACTGAGAGCCTCTTACCCTTGGCCTGGCACCTTGCACTTCATCCTTATACTTGCTCACTGGACTACAACCCATAGCAGTCACTCCTCCCTGATACCACAGTATCAGTTCACTTCACAGCACTGTTGTGCTCTAATTGAACTGCACTACACTGATCACTCTTGCCAATTAAATCCCTGATACCACAATATCAGTTAAGGGCTGTATTGGCATGCAACACGTGACCTGTGAACACCTACCCGATACTTGTATATACCTTAACCCAAACACATGCCTGCAGACCCTAACTAAGTTTGCAACCTTTGATACTTTGCACTGCTGCTGCAGTGGCTTAATTTTCCCTTCACTTAGTTGTTTCCAACTGCCCTTAGCTACTGCCATGGCTTACAGCAGTGCTTCTTGCTGCCTTGCCATTGCTCAAGCATGCATGTGTTTGATGCTGCTCAAGTGTGCACCAATACTCTCCTACTGCAGAAGATGACAGGAACTAATCTCCTCCTCACAGTGCCAACCCGACACCACTGTAACACATTGCCAGCTTGCCTAATGCACTAGGCCAAACTTAATTGAGTTCAGTTCCTGAAGCCTCATAGTTCAGTAGTGACACCCACACACATCTCGACTCTTCTACCCTCACCCACATCAAGCACAGCTAGAAGACACTATAAACACCAACACAGATAACAGTAGCTATATACCTATCTATATATATATCGAGATACACCTATATATGCATACACTCTCTCATATGCAAATAGATAATATACCAATTTACATATACATATCATATGATACTCTAAGGCATAAATAGACACACACACACACAACCACTAGTCCAATTCACAAATATTTGATGTGCAACACCAAGATACTCTAGGATACATCCTCCATACACCACACCACCATGATACCAACTCTTAATTCACATGGACACATCCAATAGATCAAATATTGTATGAATAAAGTAATAGTTGACAATATTGAATAAAATAGATGTATAAGAATCAATCCTGATAAAAAACCCTAACCCTAACCCTAACCCCAGGTCAAAAAACCTAACCCTAACCCTAGGTCCTGATCAGTATATGTGTTAGTGTGTGTGTGTGTGTGTGTCGTGTCTGTGTCAGTGTCTGTGTGTGTGAGTGTGTGTGTCGTGTGTGTCTGTGTGTGTCGTGTGTGTCTGTCAAGGTCTGTGTGTGTGTGTCTGTCAAGTGTGTATTGTGTCAGTGGCACATATGTGTCCTATGAGAGAGAGAGAGAGAGAGAGAGAGAGAGAGAGAGAGAGAGAGAGAGAGAGAGAGAGAGAGTTAGGGTTTACCTAGAGCTCGAGGAGGAGGAGGGGGATGCCGGAGTAGCCGCAGCCGTGGAGAGCCGGTCGCCGGAGAGGGGGGGGGTGGGGGAAATCGAAAGTTTCGAAAATTTCAAAAATTTTAAAAATTTCGACAGATGGGGGAAAAGAAAACCGAGCCCTAATTAACCAAAATTTAGCGACGTTTAGCGACGTCAAATAAGAACGTCGCTAAAATAAGCTTTATCGACGTCAAAGACGTCGCTAAACACGTTGCTAAATATTTTTAATATATACGTCGCTAAATACGTCGCTAAACGTCGCTAAATTAGACATATTAGCGACATTTAGCGACCTTAATTTAACTTATAGCGACTAATCTTTTAAAATCTTAATAAAAGTCGCTAAACGTCGCTAAATGTCGCCATTTAGCGACATCTAGCGACGTTTTTACATGGAGTCGCTAATTTATTTTCATTAGCGACGTTTTTATATGGAGTCATTAAAATGCGTCTCTAATCCCGCTTTTTCTAGTAGTGTGAGTTGTATGTGACTATTCTATTCCTTATCATATTTGTGCTTATTTTTATCTTAGATCTGTGATTGAGTATATTGATATTGTTGGTGGTTCATTATATTGCTAGATAGATTACCCAGACAACGTTCTACCGCCGATTCTGCTGCATAAGCTGGGCGTTGTTTCCGACTTGCATCCCTACATCGGATGAGGGTCGTGACATATTTTTAGTGGTGTCCCATGCAGGTCTATTCGAGGTCACAATTAGTACGATTTGTAATGGTGCTCTGAATTGAGTGCTATTACGAGCTTGTGTCAAGATATAGGCTATAGGCTGAGAATTCTCAATCATATTTTGAAAAAAATTCTTTTGATTCATTCAACTAATCTCCTTTGATATTGATACTTGATCTCTTTAAACTGTCCTTTCCTTGATTGTCTTACATCATGTGCCATATTGATTCTTTCTTTTGCTTTGTCTCAGGATGTCGCCTAAGACTAGATCACAGTAGGGGAGAGCAGTTTCTGAGAGGTCTGCGATATCCCGAGGGCCTGCACCAGTCACTTCTTCGGTAATTGGAGTGTCAGCTACTTTCAGAGGTCCACCACCTACTCAGAGGACTGTGCCAGCTGTATCTGAGGGGCTTCCACCTCCACCTTCCATGCCAGCAGAGGCGACACAGAAGTTTACACTGTTTTGTGAGATTCTCGAGGCACAGAGAGCTCAATCAGAGTCACATCAGAGGCGGACCAACGTTTTATGGCAGGGCATCGAGAGTGCTCATCATCTTGCACGTGCCGTAGTAGAGAGAGGAGTTCCGGTCCAGCAGCAGGTTGCTCCTCAGGTTGCTCAGCTTCGGCCAGGCAACATTCAGGACTTAAAGAAGCTAGAGCCTAGGGTCTTCAAGGGGACGGAGGGCATCGTCTATACTGATGATTGGCTCGAGGACATTGAGCGTCTTATGAGGGTGTTCCGTCTTTCTGAGGATCTGAAGGTTGAGGCGGTAGGACTTTAACTGTTCGACGTTGCCCACACTTGGTTCAGGAATGAAGCCAATTCTTGTTGACGCGGGACAATCTTGGGAGGTATTCAAGGACCTCTTCAAGAAGAAGTTTTTTGCTCGGGCAGACAGGCTAGACTTGGGGAGGCAGTTTGAGAACCTCATTCAGGGGAGCATGTATGTGGAGGAGTATGCTGCGAAGTTCGACGGGTTGAGTCAATTTGTAGAGTATTTGGTGAGAGAGCCGGAGGTTCGGGCTATTCATTTTTGTGAGGGTCTAAACTGGAAAATGAAGATCCTTATTCCGTCTTTTTATGAGACATACTCGGAGATACTTGCAGAGGCACGCAAGGTTGAACGAGAGTTGGATTTGAAGCCCAAGAGAGACCGTGATTCTTTTCTGGGGGCCAACAACAGTGCAGTATCTGCTAAACGTCCTCATTTCCATTCCAGGCATTTCCAGCAGCCGCAGCAACACCAGACTCCAGCTAGGACGTCGGTTCACCAGGCACCACAACAGCAGAGACAGTTACAGCAAGCTTTCTGCCACTACTGTAAGAAGCCCGGTCACATCTGGGAAGTTTGCAGGAGAAGGCTAGGAGTTTTTTTGTATTGTAGTACTGAAGGGCACCAGCTGAGGGAGTGTTCTTTCCATCCTCGTCGTGCAGTTCAGGGAGCAGCTTCAGCTCCGAGGGCACAGATGAGACCACCTGTAGTACAGTCGAGGGGACCGCTTTTGACACAACAGCATCATTATGTCCAACATCAGCAGCAGGGAGGTGCACGTCAGGGACGAGCGTTAGCTATTACCATCGAGGAGGACGAGCCCATCGGAGATGTCATCACAGGTTCTATTCTTCTTGATTCCATTCCAGCTTTAGCTTTGTTTGATAGTGGTGCTTCCTATAGTTTTGTATCTGTTTCTTTTGCTCTGAAGCATGGTTTGGTAGTTGAGTCTTTGCTTAGGACTTGCAAGATCATGACCGGGGGAGGCATTATCCTAGTTAATAATATTTGCAAGGATCGAAGAGTTACTTTGGGAGGCCGGGAATTGTGTGCGTGTCTACTTGTAATGCCACTTTCGAGCTACGATATTGTACTCGGGATGGATTGGTTGAGTAGGCACCGTGCTAGCATAGATTGTAGAGGAGGTAGAGTTTTGTTTGGTCCGCCGGGAGAGCCAGAGTTTGAGTTTGCTAGAGGAGCTGCAGAGCAGGGAGAAGGAATTATTTTTGGAGCTATGGTAGAAGACAAGGAGTTGCCGCATCCGTTGATAGCAGAGTTATTGGATGTGTTTTCTGAGGAATTGCCAGGATTGCCGCCAGATCGAGATATTGAATTCCCTATAGACTTGGTGCCAGGTGCAGAACCAATTTCATAACATGTCTATAGAGTAAACAATAACGAGCTAGTCGAGCTAAATAAGCAGGTAGACGAATTACAGAATAAGGGGTTTATCAGATCGAGTTCTTTACCGTGGGGAGCCCCGGTATTGTTTGTACGGAAGAATGATGGATCGGTGCGCATGTGTATTGATTACAGGGCATTGAATAATCTCACTATCAAGAATAAGTACCTTTGCCATGGATTGATGATCTGTTAGATCAGTTGAGTGGTGCTAAGGTATTTTCTAAGATAGATTTGAGATCAGGCTACCACCAGGTGAAAGTGAAGCCGGAGGACATACCGAAGACTGCTTTTAGAACTCGGTATGGTCAGTACGAGTTTATGGTGATGCCTTTTGGGTTGACTAATGCACCAGCAGTATTTATGAACTTGATGAACAAGGTATTCCATCAGTACCTTGACAAGTTCGTGGTGGTATTCATCGACGACATACTCATATACTCGAAGACACCGGAGGAGCATGAGGAGCATTTGAGGATTATGCTGGATGTGCCGAGGAAGGAGAAGCTGTATGGAAAGTTTTCCAAGTGTGAGTTCTTCCTGGACAAGGTAGAGTTCATGGGGCATGTTGTGAATGGTGATGGTATTTCAGTAGATCCGAAGAAGATCGCAGCAGTAGAATCTTGGATGACCCCGAGTTCGGTAGCAGAGATCATGAGTTTCTTGGGATTGGCAGGCTACCACAGGAAGTTTATGCAAGATTTTTCGAGGATTGTCGAGCCGATGATCAGACTCACCAGGAAGGATGTAGAGTTTATTTGGATGGAGGATTGCCATGTTGCTTTTGAGGAATTGAAGAAGATGTTGACGTCAGCTCCTATTTTGACGTTGCCATCAGGGTTAGGAGGTTTCACTATTTATAGTGATGCATCGTGTAAACTCCCTCACCCAAAATAGATATTTGTGTATATTTTATATTATTATATTTATTATAGATGTTGAATTTATTTAGAGTATTCTCTTAGTTAATTAGAAAATAATTAAATTAGTATATTTACTTATATAAATATTTATTTAGAATTATTTTAGGTTATTTTAGATTTTTGGAGATTTTTCTAGAATTTTTGGTAATTAAAACTTAGAAAACATATATTTCTAGGACTTCTATGATTTACTATATGACCATACTTGCATGTCGTTCCTACCAAATATTTATTTTAGTTTAAAATATTTAATTATATTTTTTGTAATTTATTTAGAATTTTAAGAAATTTATTTAGAATTTTAAGAAATTTATTTAGATTTTAAAATTATTTAGGATTTATTTGGATATATATAGTCTTAATATTAGATAGATGCTAATTTATTGTTAATAGATATTAATAAGATTTTATAAATTATTTGTATTATCTTTAATTATATTTAAGATTATAAATTATTGAGATAAATTCAAACTCTATTTTAAATTAATTCAAATTACAACTCTATCTAAATCTCTTTAATTATATTTAGATAAATTCAAACTTGTGATAAATTCAAACTCTATTTTATCGGAGTTTGAATTTATCTCAATAATTTAGATAGATTCGAAATAAATTCTGGGAAAAATAGAGTTTGAATTTATCTCAATAATTTATAATCTTAAATATAATTAAAGATAATACAAATAATTTATAAAATCTTATTAATATCTATTAACAATAAATTAGCATCTATCTAATATTAAGACTATATATATCCAAATAAATTCTAAATAATTTTAAAATCTAAATAAATTTCTTAAAATTCTAAATAAATTTCTTAAAATTCTAAATAAATTACAAAAAGTATAATTAAATATTTTAAACTAAAATAAATATTTGGTAGGAACGACATGCAAGTATGGTCATATAGTAAATCATAGAAGTCCTAGAAATTTATGTTTTCTAAGTTTTAATTACCAAAAATTTTAGAAAAATCTCCAAAAATCTAAAATAACCTAAAATAATTCTAAATGAATATTTATATAAGTAAATATACTAATTTAGTTATTTTCTAATTAACTAAGAGAATACTCTAAATAAATTCAACATCTATAATAAATATAATAATATAAAATATACACAAATACCTATTTTGGGTGAGGGAGTTTACACATCGGAGAAAGATTTAGGTTTTGTTCTTCAGCAGAATGGGAAAGTGATTGCCTATGCATCCAGAAAATTGCGTCCTCATGAGAAGAACTATCATACCCATGATTTGGAGTTGGCAGCAGTCATCTTTGTCCTGAAGTTGTGAAAACACTATTTGTACGGAGAGCGTGTGGAGATTTTTACAGACCACAAGAGCTTGAAGTACATTTTCATGCAGAAGGAGTTGAACATGAGGCAGCGTCGGCGGTTGAAACTGATGAAGGATTTTGATATAGCTTTATAGTATCATCCTGGGAAAGCTAATATAGTTGCCGATGCTTTGAGTAGGTATCCGGTAGTTATGTTCTTGACGCAGGATCGATATTTGTTGGAGGACTTAGAGAGCTTGGGCATTGAGGTGATAGTTCCTGGTTGTGCTATGCAGATGTGGGGATTGCAGATACATTCAGAATTGACGGACAAGATCAAGACAGCACAGTATGAGGATGTATCTCTGAGGAGCATCAGAGCTCAGGTGAGAGCAGGATTGGAGGATGATTTTACCATTGCCGATGATGGTTCTTTGCGGCATGGAGTTAGATTGTGTGTGCCTAGTGGGGAGCTGCGTGAGGAGGTATTGTAGGAAGCGCATCGCTCTCAGTATTCCACATATCCAGGTGCCAACAAGATATATCGGGATATGCGAGAGAGTGTGTGGTGGTATGGCATGAAGAGAGAAGTGGCACAGTTTGTATCCAGATGCTTAGTGTGCTAGAAGGTAAAATCCGAGAAGCAGAGACCAGGAGGTTTACTTTAGCCATTACCCATTCGGGAGGGAAAGACGCGATTTGGGAGCACATTACTATAGATTTTGTGTCCGAACTTCCACGATCTCCAGGAGGGAAAGACGCGATTTGGGTCATCGTTGATAGGTTGACCAAGTCGGCCCACTTTTTGTCTTTCAAGGTGGGTTTGTCTACGGAGAAGCTGGCAGAGATGTATGTGAGGAAGATCGTCAGGATACATGGAGTTCCCGTCAGCATAGTCTCGGATCGGGATAGTTATTTCACTTCTCATTTTTGGAGGATTTTGTAGGCGAGTTTGGGCACTCAGCTCAAGTTCAGTACTGCATATCATCCCCAGACAGATGGACAGTCAGAGAGGACTATTCAGACTCTCAAGGATATGTTGTGCACTTGTGTACTAGATTTTGGGGGTTCTTGGGAGGACCATCACTATTTGGTAGAGTTTGCTTACAACAACAACTGACATGCTAGTATAGAGATGTCACCTTTTGAAGCTCTGTACGGTCGGAGATGTCGTACTCCTTTGTCATGGGATGATGTTGGAGAGAGAGTTTTGCTTGGGCCAGAGTTGGTTGTGGATGCAGCGGAGAAGGTTCAGTTGATCAGAGACAGACTTCGAGTGGCGCAGGACAGACAACGAAATTGGGCCGATAGCCATCGGAGACCTTTGGAGTTTGAGATATAGTTTAGATTTTTGTTTTATGCTTGTTATTGGTTGTTTGTTATAGATTAAATTCTTAAGGTTATGTTTTGTTCTAGGTGGGTGGTTTGGTGTTTCTAAGGATTTCTCCGACACGAGGCACGATTCACTTCGGTGAGGGTGGGAAGCTTAGTCCGCGATTCATTGGACCTTTCACTATTCTAGAAAAGGTTGGTGCAGTTGCGTATAGACTAGACTTGCCACCTGCATTGGAGGGAGTGTACAACGTGTTTCATGTATCACAGTTGAGACGGTACATGGCAGATCCTAGCCATGTATTGGATCACTCGGAGATAGAGGTGGGCCCTACTCTTAGCTATCCAGAACAACCAGTTGAGATTCTGGATCGGAGAGAGAAGGTGCTGAGGAACCAGACTATTCCTTTGGTACGCGTCGCATGGAGGCATCACTCTCCGGGGGAGTCTACCTGGGAGAGAGAGGATGAAATGCGATAGCGTTATCCATATTTGTTTGTGCCTTGAGGTATGTTCTTTCATAATTAGTTCTGTTCTTTTGTTATGTTATGTTCTTTTGTTCTGTTATTTTCTGGGGGTAGTTTTCATCTTTGAATTTTGAGGCCGAAATTATTTTAAGGAGGGTAGACTTGTCACTACCATATTTTCTATGAAAGGATATTAGTAATTTTATAATTAATTAAATATTATACATGTTAAATAATTTTTTCTTATATTATTTAATTATTGTTAGATGTTATTTATTTATTTTAGACTTGTGTTAGTGGACCTAACTAGTTTAGTTTAGACTCATGGACCAACATGTATTAATTGTTGGAATTGAGCCCAATTAGAAAGCCCATTGATTAGGAGGATGATTAATTTAATTAAACCAGTAGACTAGAAGCTTTCCTCCTTAATTATTTCTTCATGAGAGGCCCCAAGGGATATAATAAATATTACATAGCAGCTTGAGGAAGGGGTAGAGGGGGTCGTCCTATTAAAGAAGAGGGAGAAAGTTTCTCTCTCCTCTTTTTATTTGAAAACTAGATCTAGAATTTTTCTCAACCAAATTCCTCCATTTCCATATCATTTTCCTACCAAATTTTATCCCAATTCCTTTCCAAATCACCATTGGAAACTAATAGAGCAAGAATCTAGAAGGAGGAAGCAAGGATCTACAAAGAGGAGCAAAAATCTACAAGTTGGAGGCCAATTTCATCACATTTGGAGGTTGCATTGGGAATCCATCTCCCAATAGGTACAATTAAGTTTTTTTCCCCTTAATTTAGGTTCTAAATATGAGATTTAACCATGAAAAATTAACCCATATGCATAGGCTACCCATAGGATTTAGTTTTGTGTTCATATGAGGCCTATTGAGAAAGTTATGGTACTTTTTATGTCAATTTTGGGGAATTCCGAGATTGATATTTGTTGTGTGTGTGTCAATTGGTCCTATAGATCAATTTAGCATGTGCTTATGTGTTTGGGGCTAGTATCGTGTCCATAAGTGGGTACGTGTAGGTCGTATCCCAATAATTTGGTGATACGTGTTGATTTGGGGGTTTTCCCTCTGACATAGGACTTTGATCATGTCATATTTTGACACGGACACGTAGATTTGTGTTTGACTCTTCGTATTATTCATAAATAATATATTAGACTTGTTCGTGTTCTTAAGGGTACGTTTGGATGTGTGGTGGACTCATGTCGCAAGCGTATCCTAGATCTAGTGGAATACGGGGTGATATGCTCCATGTGTTTGTGCAATTTAATTCTAGATCTATTCTAAATTATTCTTAGTCTTGGTGATGTGTAATTATATATATGTATATATATATTGTTGTGTATATATATTTATGTATTAGTGTGTCATAGATCTATATATCTATGTGTTTTATATTGTGTAGCTAATTCTCTACATATGTATTAGTTTTTAAATGTAGTAGTATATTTATATATGTATTGTGTGTGCGTGTGTGTGTGTGTGTGTGTGTGTATATATATATATATATATATATATATATATATAATTGTATGATATATACATACATGTACGTATATGTAAAGTTATATATATATATATATATATATATATATATATATGATACTATATATGTGTATGTGTATGTTATATGTATTTATTGTGTACATATATATGTATGTGGAGGTGTATGTATGTATACATAGTTATATAAGTTATAGTTATATATATTAGTATATATATATATATATATATATATATATATATATATATATATATATATATTGTGTTATATATATATAAGAGGATGAGAGAGGGGACACAACTTTGGTGACAATTCAACGTCACAAACAGCAGCAGCAATGGCAACAAACAGCAGCAACAATAGCAACAATGACAACAATAGCGACGGCAGCAGCCGCAATCAGCAACAACAGCATCTTCAGCGACAGCAGCAGCAGCAACATTAGCAACAGCAGCAGAAAACCGTCGCGAAAGCAGCAGTGACAGCAGCGGTATCAGCGGTATCATCAGCCTTTCAGCGACAACAGCAAGGGTCTTTAGTGATAGTTCTGCGATTTAGTATAGATATTATGTATTTATTTATAATAGATATATATGTATATAGATGGTATTAGTATATATGTATATATTCCTAATTGGTAATTATGTTTTATTATACTATATTTGTAATAGTTAGTTGTTAGTATATAGTTTATGGGTAGTTAGTATTATATTGTAGTCTTGACAATTACCTTGAGATACCAAGGTAAGTATCAAGGTATTTGGGGATACCCAAGGTATTGGGTTTGGGTATCAAGTTTGAGATTTAGTGTTGCGGTACCAAGTTGATTCGAAACCAAAGTATCGATTTAGCAATTGTAATTAGGATTTTATATGATTAATATTGTTGATATGTATATGTGATGCTTTATCTTTTGTTTTACGTATCCTGAGATACGGTATCCTAGCATTCTAAGATGTAGCTAATATGACCTAGATTCTTAGTATTTGAACCCAATATCTTTGAGGTAGACTCATGCAACCTAGAAATATGTAGTTTGACATAGTTGACCATAGTTTGACCAATTTGACTTAGAGTTGACCTAGTTTGACTTTTGACTTAGAAATGACTTGTTGACCTAGAAGTTGACTAGTTTAACTTATTTTCTTTCCGAAACCTTGTATTGATGTTATATTCCATATCTAGGTCTTCGAGGCACCGTATCAGATATCTGTGAGACTATTCTTTGGACTTCAGGCGAGTACATTCTTTGATAGTTTCTCATTTATGATATCCTCTATGTTCGATGTATCTAGTGTAGATATTCTTGTTCTCTTGATATGATGGTTACACGGATTGGTATATCCGGATCTCGTTATGAGATATTATTCCTTGGTATATAGTGTATCTTGTGCAAGCCTTGTTTCATTGATTATCTTGTACATATACAGACACTAATTCTCGAGAAGACTAGCTATCTTCTTAGGGAATCTCGTGCCATAGCTTACCATGGTTGGATCTATTATACCAGTCAAGGGTGGGGAGTATTTTAGTGTAGATATGTGATAATATCCTCCTTGTATCAAGTCTTGATCTTGAATAGTGTTAAACATACACCGCACGTATGATTAGCCAGGCCATAAATCTTGTATCATGTTTCCAAGCCGATCACATGTTAAAGCTAGTACTCACACACTTAGTCATTAGTATTCTTGTTCATTGTCATATTGTTCGTTATTATATTTATTCCGGTATTTCCTTATTATATATCTCTTGTATCTATTGTGCATCTTGTATATTCACATCTATTTACTGTTATATAGTCTTTATCATTGATTATAACTGCTGTTAGAGATGTACTCTGCTCCTATCCTGACTGGATATATATTTTCCAGATGACACTGAGGAGTGGTACCCTACACATTATGGACCTCAGGATATTATGGGTTTAGAGTCCGAGACCATGGCTCAGGAGAGACTTATCCCGACTGAGACAAATGACCCGGGACTTGTAGCTTCTTAGTATTCTTTTATATTGGATTTGTCTCTAGCTTATTTGTTACTATTCTTTCAGACTCATTAATGTTATTATTTTAAACTCATGAGTTATATGTGACTATTCTATTACTTATCATATTCGTGCTCGTTTCTATCTTAGATCTGTGATTGAGTATATTGATATTATTGGTGGTTCATTATATTGCTAGATAGATTATCCAGACAGCGTTTAACCGCCGATTCTGCAGCGTAGGTTGGACGTTGTTCCCGACTTGCATCCCTACATCGGGTGCGATCGTGACAACATGTTTGTAATTAATCAGACTGCAGCTAATTATGGTCATGTACTTTTGCTACTCTACAACTTTTTTATTTTGAACAGATGGTTTCCAGAATATTTTGGCAGGGCATTTATGGTGCCTTACTTCCTTGTTATATAAGTTCTATGTTTAATGTTCTTACTTGACTGATTGAGACAATAGATGTGTTGTGTGACCCTAAGTGACTTGCTTGTAGTCTGCACCCCCTTGTCTAGTTACAGCCGTGACTGTCATAAGATGTTCTATACCTTGTGTGGGGGAGCTGGCCATGTCCATCTCCGTATTCCGGTACCGGGCGTGACAAGATTTTAGTGGTGGCCCATGCAGGTCTATGTTTTCAGACTTGTAGGGTGTTATGGTCATAGGATTCTTAATCAAATATGCCCCCTTTGATATCTTGTTCATCTTGCTCGGTACCAATGCTTGAACTATTTAACTGCTTGTCTCCTTGATCCTTCCCATCTTTTTCTTGATTTTTCTTGTCCTTTTCTTTTGGGCTTCTTCAGTTGCTGGAGCATCAAGCATGGAAGGACAGGGTTTTCCTGGGCAACAACGGGAGGTAGTACCTATTTAGAGTCAAATTCGAATAGAGCCAGTAGTTGAACAAGCTAGCACAGTAGAACCAGAAGTTGGACATATTGAGCAACCAGCCCCTGTGATCCTCGTACCCCTAGTAGTACTAATAGTACCAGCGGTACTTGACACCCCAGCATTTCTTGAGATCTTCCCCTACAGCAACACCAGATGGCAGTACAACAATATCAATAATTTCAACAACAAGAGCAAAATGTCTTGTTGAGTTAAGGTTTACAGACGGCTATGGAAAGAGACGAAAGGACTGATTCAGGGGCGTCGGTTAGATTTTGCCTACTTAACCCAAGGTACTTCGATGGTACAAAGAACTCCATCACATCAGATGCCTGGTTACAAGATATTGAGATTATTCTGGCAGCAGCAAGGGTTCTGGTGAATGAATAAGTTGATCAAGTTCGATTGCAACTTCAAGACCTTGCTCATGACTGGTGGGCGTCAATAGAGGTTGGCTTGAGGTGTCCTATCTCTTGGGAGAGTTTTAGGGCTCAATTTTGGGCCAAGTACTTTGGAGTCGTCGCACAATATGAGCTCCAGCAGAGGTTTATCATTCTCAAGCAAGCCGATAAGACTATGAATGGATATGCAGCCGAGTTTTACAGGATGAGTAGATTCGCTCCGACTATGGTGGCTACGGAGACAGATAGAGAAATGAGGTTCTAGTAAGGACTTCATCTGGATATTCTATATCTGGTAGAGGGGCATGACTATGAAGAAGTACTGATAGCAGCTCGGAGGCACGAGCTTACCATATAGAGGTTATCGGCAAGGACATGAGGGCAGAAGAGGTCTTATGCTCATATTGTAGGAGGAGGTAGAGGAGTACCTCGGACGTCAGCACCATCACCTAGCATCCGCATCCATGATTCAACTCTAAGGAGGGCGACAGTTTCGACGATGACAGTACCGGCTCGGCAACAGTCGAGATAGCAACAACAACAACAATGCCAGGGAGCACTGGTGGATTGCTCTTACTATGGCAAGGGAGGCCATAATAGAGATGTGTGTAGGGCCAACAATGGATTGTGTATGAAGTATAGCAGTTTAGATCACTGGATTACCAATTGTCCGATGATGCAAAGGCCAGGAGGGCCAGTCCAACAGTTACTAACGCTGCCAGCACCCGGGGTAGTCCAGTAGAGAGGGCCAGCAACATCAGTAAGTGTCACACCCCAGTCCCAAAAATACGTAGGACTAGGACACGTAAGCATGCCAGCCGCATGGATATGGCAACTCCAATATATGGAAACCAAACCCATACGTATGCTGTAATATGAATATCAAATCCACAAGTGGTATAAATCTATCACAAGTCACAGGGTATAATCTAAATCTCATTCACAGAAAATTAAATTTAAATAAATAACCAATATCTATGAAACTAGATCTTAATAAGAAGTATCTAAGGATGATAGTTGGATGAAAATAAATCCACTACCAACTCGAATAGAAAAGTACAACACAATAAACACAATATAGGAATACCAGCTAACAACTACGGGCTCGAAGAGAAGACATCCTCAAAACATATGTAACCATCCGAATCTGCGCTCCTGCGAATACTCAAGAACAGCTACACCTGGAAGGGCCAGGTCCTCAGAGGGACATAACAAGATACATAAAAGCATGCCAATAAAGTACTGAAATAAATATCCAATTGGTTGCCTACCGTCTAAGTGAATGCAGTTAAGAACAACTTTCCCCACAAGTGAGCTATCTGGCTGAAAACTGGGATTTGGCATGGTTCTCTATTGGAGATCCAGGGGCCTAAAAGGCACGTCGTCTTTTTAACGGTGGAGGCCCGCCTGATAATACATAATATATAGTGGTCATCACCACCCGTATCTCCAGCGGAGAATCCGGGCGCACAGGAGAAAAAGTGCAAAGGAGCTCAAATGCGGTACTTGTTGTTCTTCCCACCCCATGCTCTAAGCATGTCACATCCATGACACAATTTGGTTCATAGCCTATTCTTAGTACCCTAGCCCAATCCTGCAACCAAACAAGGACAAGGATGGGACCACCGTACTACAATAGGCTATGTCCATAGACCTCTAAAAACTGCTAAGTCTACTAGCATGCAAAGTTTCTAACAGCAGTTATTCCTAACGCACGGCCCACACGTTTAGGAGGCCAAACCTTGCACGCCAGTCCGTGATCTATATGAGACTCACAACTCGTGTAACAACTGTGTCACGACCAATGAACCTAAAGATACTATATGATAATGGGGTAGTCTCATAAACAAGGTCAATGCAAATACATAAATAAAAATACACCGCGACGACACCGTCGCGTGCATTTTATATAACAGTTAAAATAAATGAACTAAAGACAAAAAATAAAGATGCATGCAACATATGGAATATAAATAACAATACAATGGCAAGGTATACTTGTCTGCTCTGAAAAAGGATGAAGTCACAACTCAAGGCGTCGTCCGATCTACCCGTCACATAAATTAAACAAGTTAGGTTACAAAAGTGGGTGAATAGGTTCCTCCATTTTAATTAATTTTTAATTCTGAATAAATAACCCAAACTAGTATTTTAATCTTATTATAATCTGATTTTATTGTTAAACCCTAATTTTGGTCCAAAGAAAGTCAACTTTATAGATTTGTGATCCATGGTACGCAAATCGAGGCAATCCATTGACCAAAAAGTCAACCAACTCAAATCCTGGATTTGTGTGTAGAATCCTATAGATTTTATTGCTACATGAATGCTGGAATTGACAGTTTCATAAAATCATAAGTCGGTAAAGAGTTATGGCCACAAGGGCGCACAGATGACAGTTTTCGGTGGTTTCCTATTTACGTCTATATTGCACGAATTTTACAGTAGAATAAAATTATATTTTAAATTCTGGAAAAATACTTTTCTGGAAGATCATCATGTCATCTTTCTAAAACTTCAAACGGTTCATAATTTCGAGTTCGGGATCTCCCAAAATCTCGAAAATACAAAAATGCGTCTGATTTTGGACAGCTGGCACTTTCGGAATATTATGGAAAAATAGGTTCTGAAATTACTGAAATAATTTATATATTCAGAAAACTAACCTTGATATAATTCTAACAAAAAAAACTGGAGCGCGTTTGGAGTCCGGAGCTAGGAGATATCGTCTTTTTAAGTCGTCATAACTACTAGAAAATGAGGCTGAATTTATGACGAATTTTGACTATTTTTGGACAAAAAAGAGAGGAGTTTGGGGATAAAAAAATATGAAAGATGAGTTTATTCCATAAGTCTAATAGGTATTTATAATGGTGAAGATTGTTTAATTGAATAAGACTAGGATTGGCTAATTTGGATATGATTAGGATCAGTTTAAATAAGGATAGGATATGCATGAAATTTTTTCCTAGTAGGCTCAGGATTTGAATTAATTTAAAATAGAGTTTGATTTCATCTCAATAATTTATAATCTTAAATAGAATTAAAGATAATATAAATAATTTATATATAATCTTATTAATATCTATTAACACTAAATTAGCTCTATATAATATTAAGACTTTATATATCCAAATAAATCCTCAATAATTCCCAAAATCCAATAATTACTTAAAATTCTAAATAAATTACAAAAAAATATATTTAAATATTTTAACTCTAAAATAAATGTTTGGTAGTAACAACATTCAAGTATGGTCTCATAGTAAATCATGGAAGTCCTAAAATTTATGTTTCCTAAGTTTTATTTACCAAAGATTCTAGAAAATCTCCAAAATCTAAAATAACCTAAAATAATTCTAAATAAATATTTATAGCAGTAAATATATCAAGAAATTTATTTTCTAATTAACTAAGAGAATACTCTAAAAAAATTCAACATCTATAATAAATATAATAATATAAAATATACACAAAATACCTATTTTGGGTGGGGGGATTTACAGTAAGGCCACTAGTTCAGCGTCCGCTACCGACGCAAGCTCAAATGCACCAATAGCAGCAGAATCAGCAGCAGGGCCAACAGAGGCCATAATAGAGTGTCCAAGGGAGGCAACAACGTGGGTCCCAACAGGGCCAAGGGCAAGCTTTTACTTTATCTCTGGAGGAGGCTTTGGCATCTGGCGACGTGGTGGCAGGTAACATCTCTGTAACATCTTATCATGCAGTAGCATTGTTTGATTCAGGTGTATCTCATTCATTTGTATCTGCATGATTCGCAACATGCATTAGATTGGAGTTCAAGGCATTGCCAGAGAGGTTGAATATACTCACTGTAATAGACTCGCAGGAGTTAGTAGAGTATGTATAGCGTGTCCGGTCGTAGTGTGCGGGCGTTCACTACCAGCACGATTAATCGAGTTTCCTATGGGTAACTTTGACATTATCTTAGGCATGGACTGGATGAGAGACAGTCATGCTATAATAAATTGCTATAAGGGTAGGGTATTATTTAGTATCCCAGGCATGAAAGGTTTTTCCTTTGACAAATCTATGGGAGACCAGCATGAAGAGAGAGTCGGAGCGATAGTGATAGCAGAAGAATAACTTCCCGAGATAGTCAATGAGTTCTTAGACGTCTTCCCAGAAGAACTTCTAGGGTTACCACTAGTAAGGGACATAGAGTTTTACATATAGTTAATCCTGGAGCAGGGCCAATATATTATAAGTTCACCAAATGTCGCCATCAGAATTAGACAAGCTGTACTAACACGTAAAAGAGCTAAAGGCAATAAAGTTCATCCGAACCAGTAGATCACCTTAGGGAGCATAAGTGGTTCTAGTAAAGAAGAAGGATGGGTCATCATGGTTATGTATCGATTACAGACAATTGAATGCAATAACAGTGAAGATCAAGTACCCATTACCAAGAATCGATAATTTATTTGATCAATTGAGCCAGGTTAAGATTTTCTCTAAGACCGATCTTCGATCAGGGTATCATCAAGTAAGTGTTCGAGAGCAAGACATATCCAAGATAATATTTTTGTCACGATATGGGTATTACGAATTCTTAGTTATGCCATTCGGACTAACTAATGCTCCAGCAATATTTATAGATTTGATGAACTACATTTTCATGGCATATCTAAATCAGTTCGTGGTAGTTTTTATAGACGATATTCTTGTTTATTCCAGTAGTGAAGAGGAGCACGAAGAGCATCTTCAAAAGGTTTCACAGATTTTGAGTGAACACCAGTTATACGCAAAGCTCAGTAACTGTGAGTTTTGGTTGGATCATATATCATTCTTGGGTCATATATCTTAGAAGCAGGAGTGGCATAGATCCAAAGAAGGTTGAAGCCGTAGAGGGTTGGCCAGTTCCTAAGATAGTAGATGAAGTGCATAGTTTTCTGGGATTGGCAGGATACTATAGAAGCTTTATGGCAGACTTTGCAAGGATTTTAGCACCGCTGACCGATTGACGCGCAAGGAAGCTAAGTTTGATTGGTCAGCAGAGTGCCAAAAATTATTTAAAGAATTAAAGAAGAGATTGATTTTGGCTCCGATTCTTACGCTTCCAGTAGGTTCTGGAGGGTTTAAAGTGTATTACGACGCGTCAGGCAAAGGACTTGGGTGTGTATTGATGCAACATGGAAGAGTGATAGCTTATGCATTATGGCAGCTTCGAAATTACGAGAAGAATTATCTGACTCATGATTTGGAGTTGGTAGCGATATTATTTGCACTAAAGCTGTGGAGGCACTACTTGTATAGTGATCAGTGGAGATATTTATGGATCACAAGAGCTTAAAGTATGTATTCACCCAGAAGGACTTGATCATTAGGCAGAAAATGTGGCTATAATTGATAAAGGACTATAATATGGAAATTCAGTACCATCCAGGCAAGGCAAATATGGTAGTAGATGCTCTTAGCAGAAAAGATAGTGCATTTATGTTTACATCACAGCGTCTATCTTCGAAAATCTTCAAGAGATGGGTGTAGGGATAGTACTTTTCGCAGGAAGTAGGAGTATTGGCTAGTTTACAGATTCAGTCTACTTTGGTTGAGAGAATTAAGGCAGCTCAGACGCAAGATCCGAAAATTCAGAAGCTTCGGACGAAATGCGAGTCTAGTCTCAGGAAAAAGTTTATAATTCATGAAGATGGAACTCTTAGGTTTAGAAATCGTCTCTGTGTACCAAATGGAGATATTCGACAAAAAGTAATGATCGAGGCACACAGTTTTCAGTATTTAATTCATCTAGGAGGTACCAAGATTTATCAAGACATCAAGCAACATTTTTGGTGGAACGAGATAAAGAGGGAGATAGCATGATTCGTTTCTCGATGTTTGGTATGTCAGCAAGTGAAGTCCGCCTAGCAAAGACCAGCAGAGATCAGCAGAATTATTGTAACCGCTTCATATTCCGGAGTAGAATTGGAAACATATCGCGATGGACTTTATGAACAGTTTACCTAGATCCTCGACTGGTCGTGATGCAGTTTGGGTAATAGTAGATCATCTCACAAAAGTATCTCACTTTCTTCCTTTTCGAGTAGGTCAATCCATAGAGCAATTAGCAGAGATGTACATGCGATAGATAGTAAGACAACACAGCATCCCAGTGAGTATCGTATCATATCGAGACACTCGGTTCATTTCTAATTTTTGGAAGAGCTTGCACTAGAGTTTGGGCACCAAGTTGATATTCAGTATTGCCTATCATCCTCAAACGGACGGACAATCAGAGAGAACCATCCAGTCCTTGGAATATATGTTGCGAGCTTGTTCTTTAGATTTTGGAGGGTCTTAGGAAGATCACCTTCATCTCGTTGAGTTCTTATACAATAACAGTTATCAAACAAGTATTAAGATGTCACCCTTCAAAGTGTTATATGGGAGGAAGTGCAGGTCACCATTGGCATGTGATGATATAGGTGAGCGAAAGATGTTAGGCCCAGAGATGATCACGCAGATAGTAGAAGTTGTCAAGCAGACCAGAGAGCGACTTCGGATTGTGCAAGATAGGCAATGACATTGGGAAAATTAGCATCATAGGCCTTTAGTGTTTTGTGTCTGTCACGACCCGCACCCGGATATTCGGGCACGAGTATGTGGGTATGCACAGCCTACGCCACAACATCGACGGTAGAATGCTATCTAGGTCAATTCTACAATCTAAAATCTCGACAATATAAATATGGTACCTGTCAATTCTCTCAACTCCAAAAGGAAGAACAATATGGTATCTCACAAATGTAACTATACTCAATCACAATGCAAACTAAGAAAGATAGAGTACGAATGGAATAAGGAAGAAAAAAAACTAGATACAATCCAAAAGTCTGAAATAATATACATGCCATGAATCTCAATGAAGTCTAATACAAGTCCAACAAATAAACTAAATCTCCTCAGGCTCAGGAACTAAGTCCTCCTGGTCTAGAGGAGTATCCTCTAATGGTATGCCCTCCTGCGGCCCATAGAATGTAGGACACTGATCTATAAGCCATTCATTTGGAAAAATATATCCAGTCAGGATTGGAGCGAAGTACATACCTCTGAAAGCAGTTTCAAATACATAATCGAGCATATAAAATAGATAATAAAAAAGAATACAAGATAACTAAACATCTGAATAAAATAAACTTGAGTGAATAGGTATGTACTGGAATGAAGAACAAGCAATATGAATATCTGCAATATAAAAGAATAATTGAAATCTAACTAATGTGCCTCAGAATATAAGTTTATTATGTGATCAGTTTAGGCTGAACACGAATACAATAAGGTAACTCAATTACAAGTGTGGTATGTAATCGACATGTACACGAATACACTGGGGCTTTGATCACATAATCAACTCCTACCCCCCATCCCTAACTAATACCAATAGATCCAATCACGACACATTATGAACAAGAATATGGGCACACTGAATACGAGCAGGGTGTGTACACGAATAAGCATACTGAACATGAGCAGTGTATGAACACAAAATATAAATAATTAATACCTAATACACATGATAAAATATATGTGAAGGAGTACCTGCTGAACACGGTAGGGGATAACATCTCTTGACATGATCCATGTAGTACCAGTCCGTGAAACCACTATGTCAGAATCAAGTATACTGTTCTAGAACATGAGATATATACACTATTATGAAATTAAAACTAACAGAGAAATGTACTCACCTGAGTGTAGAAGCATAAAAAATACGCCGGGAGATAATACGCGTAAAACCCTCAACATATAGGAAGTATGCCTAAAAAACAGGGGCTCCAGCACTGGGTGGCGTAAGACATGACCTCAGAGCCATCGGCGTACAACAGAGCTTCATCGCTAGTTCAGCGTAAAATAAAGCTCCAGAATAACCCACATAATGCAGTATTTCTAGACTGCTTCGGCGTAAAAATGTTGTTACATCGCCACTTTGGCGTAAATCCTGCTCATTTTTAATACGGTAGAAAGTTGTACGAGGAACTCTTCGTATTCCTCGAACGAACCTGTCAGATCATGCAGTAAACCTGACTCCTGACAAAGAGTACAGACGACGACCGAGAGGACGGCTGTTATGATGATTCTGCACAGAGTCCCAAACTGTCGTCTAGTAACATAACCCTTGATATAAGACGTCATTTACGCATTCGAGGATTACGCTGCCTAGTTTTACACAGGCAGACGAGAGCTTTACGCTCAGCAGGAGACAAAATGAACCGCTACGTCAAAAGCTGCTCTTCGTACAGAGCTCGAGGCACGTCTCTGTAGTTAATGCGCGTGATGGGGGCAGATCTCTGCATTTAATGCACGAGATTTGGTTCTACTTTTAATGACTGAGCGAGCCATAATTATGGCTAATATGTCCACATCACCACTCCTGCATATTACGCCATCAGGCTATTTTCAGCTATAGGAACAAGCTGTACGCTATCTCCTCGAAATATGCCGACCTGGCTATTTTTAGCTATAGGAGTACGCTGTACGCTATCTCCTCGAAATACGCCAAGCCAGGCTATATTTGCAAAGCATTTGGCTTCTACGCCAACTTGACAGCTATTGGGCTTCTATTGCCTATTGGGCTTCTATGCCTACTTGGCTTCTTCTCCAACTTGACATCTATTGGGCTTCTATTGCCTACTGGGCTTCTACGCCTATTTGGCTTCTATGCCAATATGACAGTTACCTGGCTTCTACGCCAGTATGACAGCTATTCGGTTTCTACGCCAATCATCTCTACGCGAGGGGCAGTTACCTACGTGGCTTGCATGCCGTGATCTTCGTAGCAGTTATACACGTTACCACATAATGGGACACGCATCACACGCAGAGTCGAGAGATCATTTAGACGTGGGTAGCAGTTATCATAACCGTCACGTAAAGAGCGCCCCACTCTCCACTGTTCGGCTTCTATGCCAACTGGACGGTTACGTCAATTGGATTCTATAAATAGAGACCTCTATTGACAGAGGTCAGGGGTCGGAAAAAAGGGTCAAAAAATTGATTTTTGAGAGAGAAGAATCCAGAGTACAGACAGAGAGTAGTGATTGACGATTTTGGCATCAAGCATCCACTCCCTCTTCTGATTTTTCGAAGCTTCTCCTTCTTCTACAACACTTATTCATCATCGTGTGGTCTAAGGGACAAAGTGATCGACCGCAGATCAGACTCCTATAGCAATATTTCCCTAGAATCAAACTTTTGTACTTGACATCCTCATATAGGATTAATTGTACTTCTCTTTTTCTTGTTTGTAAACCAAAGAAAGAGTTTCGTATAAACCTACTTTTATTTCTTTCGTTTATTATCAAACACAAGATGGCGACTCTGCTGGGGAACACTTTCTTATCTGACGAGAAAGCAATTGCTCAACACGATGCTGTATCAGTAGGATCAATGAAGAAGACCCTGGTCGTCCAATTCGACCAGTCAGCCTATGAAGACATGCTTCGAGCAAGGGGTAGCTCTCATTCCCTCTCTGTCCAAGACAACAAGAAATTGCGTAAGGGGTGGATGCCCAGGACATCCCCTACCATTCCTGCCGACTCTTTGGTTTCTCCGACCAACAAGGTTGTAGCTTCGCAACCTGCGCGCCACGCGCGTAAGACTCTGTCTCCCGTCTGTAACATGGCAGGAAAAACTTCTGGCAATGCCTCAGTGCTAATCCAGAAGTCTACTCCGCTCTCTGCACGTAAAACTCTGTCTCCCGTCTGTGACGTGGCAGACAAAGCTTCTGGCCATGCCACAGTGCTAACCCAGAAGTCTGCTCCGCGCCCTGCGCGTAAAATTTAGTCTTCCGTCTGTGACATGGCAGACAAAATTTCTGATAATGGCTCAATGCCTATTCAGAAATTCCAAATGCGCTCCGCGCATAAAAATGCATCTTCCTTCCGTGGAAAAGCAGATGGTCCTTGCAATCAACGCAAGGGAAAACAAGTGGCGGATTTCCCAACCTCTCGGCCTTTACGCCATCAAGAGAAGAATCTGCCCACTCTCCAGATTACGCGAGAAGCTGATGGCCGATTGAGGACTTCCTCAGTTTTACGCCAGCCTGAGCAAAATTCCAGACTACGCCAGGCCAAGCCCCTCAGTGTAAAGAAGACCCAGTCTGTGGATAGACACGCTCCTCGGGGATCATCTGCTACTCATATGGCTGAACTGCTGTATACGGGTGGCAGGGGGAGAGTTATGGTTCCGAATATCCGCAGGAGGAACAAGCCTTCTTCCTCTTCTTCTTCTGTTAACCCTCCTGACTTGCGTGAATTCTTGATCCAGAAACGCAAAGACAGGAGTCATAACCAGGATTTAGTTCCCCTAACTATCAAATATGGGGAGATCATGTAGGAAGATGCATCAACATCTAATATCATCATGACATATGGACCACATGAAGATTTTGCCTTTATTGTTCCACCAACTCGTGGCGACCAGCATCCAATAGTCTTCGGCCGCATGCGGAGCAGACCGATTGTACAAGAAGGATTTCACGAGTCTGATGGTAGAAAAATACAAATCCACAGATATAGCCCACAGGCTTTAAAGATATACAAAGCATGGGTTATGATTTGAAGTTGAAACAAGGCCTCAACTATGGAAAAGGCAGACGAACACCGTTGCATGGTAATCCTTACTGTCAACAAACTCGTTTTGGGTTGGGGTATACTGCATCTCATGCAAATACCAAACCTCCAGAGTCTGATCCTGCACAACCAGAGGCAGGACCTTCTAAATCAACTTCTGTGGACAAACGCCACAACATGTTTGGGGGTAGTCTACCTCGACAAAATAGAGCAGCATCCAAAGCTGGGGGTGGAATTCCCTCTGAATCCGAAGATGATGCAACTATGACCATCTTCCCGGAAGACCATAAAACTCAGGCATCGGGAGCCCGAAGGCCAAAAGGGACTTTTTCCTTCAATGAAGATGACATCATTGAAATCTTCAATATATTGACAAAGGAAAACAAACTTCGGCTACCCAACATCAGATACCCTGAGAAGGCTGGCAAGGTCGATGACCCAGATTATTGTCTCTTTCATCGGTACATTCATCACCCCACAAGGGCGTACTATGTGCTGAAAAGGAGAATCCAGGAGTTGATCGACGCCAAAGTCATCACTTTGCATCTGTAAATAAGGGGACAATCACTGCAAATTGATTTTACTCTAATGTAACAATTTGCTCCCCCAAGAATATACCGGATGATGAGTCCCTAAAGTTTCCCCCAGCGGATTCTTCAGGTCTATCCCCACTCAGGAAAATTACTCCACAGTGAATTTTTCGGATATGAGTTCACGTCCATATTACCTCTGAACTATTGTCCGAACATTTTTTTATTTTCCCCAGCTGAGTTTGTCACGTCCATATTACCTCTGAACAAACCTTCCTGGTTCGGCTATCGATTATCATGTCCATATTACCTCTGATATTGGTTGTCATCTCAACTTAGCACCCGTACTTAACTCTAAGTACACCAGTGGTGTTAAGTCCACAAAAACTGCCATATCCGTATTACCTCTGAGCAGATGTATACCTCCATCCCCAGTGGAGTTACAACTCAAAAGTTTGTCATGTTCATATTACCTCTGAACAAACCCTCCGAGTTCCGGGTATCGATTATCATGTTCATATTACCTCTGATATCGGTTGTCATCTCAACTTAGCACCCATACTTAACTCTAAGTACGCCAGTGGTGTTAAGTCCACAAAAACTGCCATGTCCATATTACCTCTGGCAGGACTTGTCATAAACTTATTACTTGCACTCTCGTGCGCAAAAAAGTAATAAGTCCACAAAAAGAAAAAGAAAACTTCCCTATGGGATGCCCGCAATGGAAACGAGTTGTTCATGTCCATATTACCTCTGAACTATCCTCATTTTCCCCAGCCGAGAAAAATTCAGTTCAGGTCCATATTACCTCTGAACTATATATCTCCACTACCCCCACGGAGTCATATTTTACAAATATCTGTCAGGGCTTGTCCCAAATCCATTACTTGTACTAACGTGCGCAAAAAATAATGGATCCACAAAAATCCTCCAGCGGGATGCCTTATACTAGCCACAAAACCTATCATATTCATATTACCTCTGATAGGGTTTGTTTCGAACTTATTATTTTACACTCAACGTACACAACAAATAATAGGTCCACCAAAGATTCTCCAGTGGGATGTCCTCAACAAACACGGTATCGTACTACGTCCATATTACCTCTGGTATGATGTCCAAAATTCGTACAAACAATCATAAAGAAATAGAGGGCCGTTATATGATTGCAAATGGCGCTTACAGATTAGCCAAGCCTAATAGAAATTTAGCAATGGCTCCTATCAACGACAAATTCTCGAAGAAGTACTATACTCGATCTCCTTTGCTTACCGGAGTGTGATGAAGATCTTATTCTGACAATATCATGCACAAAGGTTAGCTGGATCATATTCTATCAGATTCATATGACCGCTTAATGGATATGCTTAACTAATTTATAAACCTATCATGTTCATATTACCTCTGATAGTATTTAGTATACAAATTTAGTTGGATTATATTCTATCAGGTTCATATTGCCTCTGAATAGATTTACATTCAGCAAAACCTTAATGAAAGTATATCATGTTAATGATACCTCTGATATCACTTTCACCTTTGCCTATCATATTTTAAAATGATGGGTCCACCAAAGTCAGATAAAGTCTCTTTATTATCTCCAAAAAGAGCAAGTTACATATAAAAGCAAAAGGTACATCATTGGGGAGGAGCAGTTAAGTCGCGAATCTGTCGCGCCAGAGAGGCCATTCTCTCATTCTTGGAGCTCAAAACTGTAGCACGAGCCCGCTCCAACCTTGCCTTCTCATTGTTCAAGGCAGACAGTTTAGACCGAGCATGTACAAAATTTGCGTGGATGATACCCACACGTGCCAGGTTCTGCTGAGCCGCTTCCATTCGGTCCTTCAACACATCTCGAGCTACCAATGAGGCGAGAGCCCTCTCCTCTGCCTGAGCGAGTTTATCTTTTAATTTGCGAACCCTCGCTGCCTCTTCCGTATATTCGGCCTCGCACTTAGCCAGCTGGGGAATGACATACCCCAATATGGTATGCTCTTCATTTATCTCTTTCTGCTGTGCCTTGATGGATTTGCTCAGAGTTTCCATCTCCCCAACAAGCCTCGCGGTCAAGGAGTTGTACTCAGCTTGAATTATATCATCGACATTGTCTCGAGACAATTGCAAATAATTGTTAATGGGTTGCTCTAAACTATTAACTATTTGCTTTAGCGCATTAGCTCTTTCAGTGTCACTGAAATTTCTAATCTGCGTTATAGTAAGATTGGAGGACGTCTTCAGAGCCTCGAAGCCTAGATTCTTCTCAAGCACCATCGAAATTAGCATTTTCAAACTAACGTAGAAAACGCTAGTAAACTGCTCAACTAACAGGATAAATTCGAGTGGACGCTGAGAGTGGCTGCAATATCGGCGAATCCCCTTCCAGGAAAGACTGTAGAGGGTGTCGTCATAGTCGTTGCTTCAACAGATGGTGCAACAAAAGTAGAAGCACCAACAACGGTCGAAGTTGCCGGCATGCTCGACAGAGGAGGCATAGTCAAGACAATCGGCTCATCCTCCCCCGATATTATTTGCACTGATATTGGCGGAACAACATCCGATAATGTTGCATCAGCAGCATCAAAGCTTGCTCCCTCAACGTCGGACACCACCGGTTCATTAGCAGAGTCCGCAACAAGCTCAGAAGTGGTGTCAACTCCACCCTCCCCAATGATGTCCTCCCCTGAAAGAAGACAAGAGAAAGTTAATATCAACCTGATGTTAATTTTTCTAAAAATAGGCAAAAAAGACAATATTTTACCCATGGCTGGTGGTATATATGCCGCACCCGCAACCACTACAGCTAAATCATGTCATAATGACGCTAAATGAGCTGTTATACCTGGAGAAGAGGGTGCACCAAATGACGTCTGAGGGTAGTCTTCCCAGTCTTCACAAGATCCAATCGAGGTTCATCAGGGGAAATCTCGCTGGAAATACTTACAGATGAAGAAGGGGCTGAACCCATTATTGATTTGGATAAAGATATCCGTAATACGCTCGGCCTCGAAGGTGACCTTACTGCACTACCAGTAGCGGTAATAGCGACATCAGTCCCGAGCAAAGAATCTCCGGCACTGTCGGCCGGAACTATGGAGGTGCCCTCTCTAATAGGCGAAGGACCTCTAGTCAAAGAATCATCCCTGACCGGAAAAACAACAGGCTTACTCCTAGGAGCCTCATGGCTGGAAGTCCTGGGAGGACCACTGACAGTCTTCTTTTTCTTGCGAGGGGAAGGCTCTTTCAGCGTAGGAGCCCTTCGCTTACTGGGGATAACAAGAGGCTCTGCAAGAGGAGCTATTAGGCCTCTCGGTATCGTCATCAAAAATTCGTCCGGACCGACAGGGTCTTCGCCCTCGTTAGAGGAGACTGATGGGACCTCCTCTCTTCCAGCAGACTTATGAGAGGGCATCCTAAAACTTTCATGCATATCAAAATCACGATAGAAGGTATTAATGGATGCATAAAATTGGGCGTACGAATGGAGCATGCGCAACTCCATGGAAAGAGAAGTCGCAGGCACGGTAAAGGTTGCTCTAGTACAATCCATTATGAAGTACCACCATCCTCTCACTCCGTCGATAAGCCCCCCTCTGAACTTGAAGCTGGTGATAGCATTCCCCACATGCAACTGGTCGTACCCAAATTGCTTGGCGAATTGGTTAGGCAGCTACGGCTCTAGATAGCAGTGGTCCTCACTCCTGTACAGCAAATGAGAAGGTATGATGCAGATTAACCAGTAGAAGGCTTCGGGAGAAAGACTAGTCCTCCCTTGGCCTGCATCCTGAAGATTCGTCCCCTGTTGATTGATATGTACAGTGGGGACGGTGCAGAAGAGCTTCCAGCTGTGAGCAAAATTTAATGCTCGCCGATAGTGTACGACGGTGGTCACGTTCCAAGTGGAATTCTTGTAATTCAACAAAAAATTATTTCCCGAACTACTGGCAAAGCCGGGAGACATCACCTTGGGGTTATGAAGAATTAACCATCCCATCAGATATAGGAACGGTAATTCCACCCTGGGAAAGCTTTCACGCCATATTTCATCTGCAAGCAGCCCATCAGTAATGGCCCTCAGGCCTGCTTGTATCCGGCATACCATGGCTGGGAGCAGGCCCAGTCTTGCTCCAGACACCAAATGCACTGCAGGCCATAAGGTGTTACGATGAATACGATCCGCAGATGCGGTGCCAGGTACTACCAATCGGCGTAGCCATACAGAGAGG
Organism: Iris macrosiphon; assembly: GCA_036927795.1. Lineage (NCBI taxonomy): Eukaryota > Viridiplantae > Streptophyta > Magnoliopsida > Asparagales > Iridaceae > Iris > Iris macrosiphon. The sequence continues at coordinate 81,626,982 of JAYESA010000009.1, read as the reverse complement.
AAGCCAGCCAGTTGAGCTTCCCTTGACAGAGGCTTGCGACAATTCCTCATATAACTGTAGGCTTTAGTGCCTGCAGGATAACCCCCTATCTCCTCATCGAGAACATGATCTGAAGCCCCAGAGTCTTCAATAAGATCATCGACCGTCTGAGCAGTAAGTACGCTTAGAAGATTCAAGGGTTTATCTCTGCTATCCACAACTTTGTCTGGCTTAGCATCTCTGGCCTGATGAAAGAAGAGATAGGATGCCCACTTGTTGGTGTGAGCCAAATCAGACGGCTCCTGATAGAAAGTGGTGCAAGCAAGGTAGTGGCACATCAGCTCCTGATACACTTCCACTGTCTGAGGGTTTGTATTCCTCAATTCCCTGTTTGTAGGGACATACTCCTTATAAGGAGTATCCCCCATTGGCAGTCTTGAAATCTCTGCCATCTCGTGAAGGGCTAAGCCTAACTCCCCTAGCAGAGTGGCGAAAGTCCCGGTGAGCGAGATATACCGCTCCATCAAAGCCAAAAATAGGTTGGGGTTGAGAGGTAACCCAACACTGGTAGCGCTCACAGCCGCGAACAGACCAATGCTCTCCAGCTCAGTCTGAAAGTGCTTCAGAGCCCAGGTAGTTAAACGGGCCCATCGAAGATTCCCAGGGCTAACCCACCCGCTGGTCCGAGAATTAACCTTGGGGTATACTCCTCCATGCCCCACAAAGTCATTGCAAAAAGTCAATATTTGGACTGGCTGGAGCAGTGAAGTATCTTCACTCGGGATGCTGCCCGGCAGTAATCCCCTGAATGGTATGACAGGGCCTGAAGGACAGCTCACAAATAATCCTTGGCCTGATCCTTTCTGATAAAATATCTTCCCCGGCTGGCTGTGAAGGTTAGGGGTCAGGGTCCATGACATCTTCCTGGGATGCGTGGCATGGAAGAATGCCGAGATAGGGTAATCCCTGGGTATCCTTGGCAGGAACATGACCATGCTATTAGCAGTAAACACCCAATTTTCCTTCTTGGGGTTCGTTTGGGATTGTTTATCAATCATATCCCCGAAGAGGAAAGCTGGATTCCTATATTCGGCCCCATCTATATACGTCAGGGGATCCCCACTGAGCATACTCAACAGCATACGCTCTCCTTGGGACAATATCAGAATTTCCCTCTCTTCAGGGTAATTGGCTCCAGAAATGGGAAATGTCACATATGACAAATCCTCCAGATAATTCGAGTTCAACATCCCAGCAGCAGAACCCATCACATCAGCCAAAGGAGGGATTTGCAAATCCATTACAAAATGCAAGAAAAATGAGTCAGTTTTATACTAGACATTACACTCTTGCAGTTTGCTCCAAGGGTTATCAGTCTGTGCTTTTACGCCAAGACTATAAAAACTTGAGCTTTTACGCCGGAATCTATTTTCCATTGCGTAAAATTCAAGGTTGGCAGCAGATAACAATCTGAGCTTTTACGCTGGATTGACAAAATTTGCCTGGCCCGGCTAAGTAAAGTACTGGCCGGGCCAAATTTTTTACGCCGATATTCATCCAGCGTGTAAAATTCAAGGTTTGCAGTAAAACACCAAATCTCGACAGTATGGGTTTTTTACGCCAGACTGCAAAAATTTGGAGTTCTTACGCTGACACATTAGGAATGTGGGCGTAATGATAAAACATCTCTGTGCATCATCTTCCTCGAAGAGGCTCTCAGCACAGAAGATGACCTTGCGCGTTCACGTACAACGTGTACGAATAGTTTTATTTTTCTCTTCCCAAAAACTTTACCTATGACGCCTGGTGCACAGCTTGACGGTGGGACACTTCGTTCAGAGCGAGGTTCACTCAGCCTAATGGGAGTTGCTCGTGCTTGAGCAAAAGATCGAGAAGAGGTGGCATCTTTCTTTCCCTTAGCGGTGGAAGTTTGTTTCGGTGCCATGGCTAGAACTCAGAGTGCTCAGAGAAGAAGCGAAGAAGAGTTCTTAAAGAGATGAAGGTTTTTGCAAAAGACAGGTGAAGGGTTTCTTCTCTGAAGGCCTTGGGGTATTTATAGAGTTTGGTTGACTCCTCAAATCCCTAACCAAATCTGATATTTAATATTTGGTTATAATTTGGGACCACGTCAGCCTATCATTTAGGGAAGACGGACAGTCAGCGGATTCAAAATTTTCGCGCAGAGCAGATCTACGGTTTTACAGAAAGGAGCCTTTTTACGCTCAGAGGCTACAAATATATGATTTTACGCTCAGAGGCTATAAGTCTATGGTTTTACGCCCGTATGCTTTTATGCTCGGTAGCTTTTACGCTCGAGAGGATACAAACCTACGACTTCACGCTCATAAGCTGTAAATCTACGATTTCACGCTCAGAAGCTGTAAATCTACGATTTCACGCTCAGAAGCTATTTTACGTTCAGAGGCTACAAATCTACGATTCTACGCTCGAAAACCACAGACAGCCAATTACAAGGGTTTCACATAGAAGATGCTCATTTTTGGTTGCAAAAAATATCCCAAGTGTCTGAAATCTACAGGGTTCAACATTGAAGACGAACTCTTCTTCTTAGGTCAATTGGAAATTCATCCAAAATCCAAGCAGAATCCTTCCTCAGAAAGTTCAAGCATGGCCAGTTTTGACAGTCGTTTCTTGCCCTATTTCAAGGGATTTTCGGGAAATTGATCTTAAAAATGATGGTGTGAACAGAATTCCTCTTATCAGAGAAGTAATAATTCAGAACTCCGCGTGACTCCTCGTTCGAAACAGTATGACAGTTTGGATATTCGGCTTAAATGCTAAGCAGCTTTCTACGCGTCTTCTGCTACGCGTAAAAGACAAGACGAGTTCCGATACTCTTTTATCAGAGTCGACGTAAAATTATTCAGACGTGTCGAAGCTGCACACTATTCAGACTTTATCACAGCAAATATGGCAAATCATCAGATGCGTAAAAGAAGACAATTTTATTAAATCATGATTACATATGATGGAAATCCAGTCTACAAAGAGTTTTTCATCTTCATGATTACATATGATGGAAATCCTTTCTCTACAAAGGGTTTCCCATCTTCATTTAAAGATAACACCAAAGATCCATTTTGCCAGGTTCTCATATTGGTGGAGATCTTTTCAGTCTTCTACAGCAGTTAATCGGCTTCCGCGACCGATTAACAAAAAAATAATCAATGGCGGAAGGATACAGAACTGGGCCTGTGTAAATTATTCAAGTCCATCCTCCATACGCCATGGCAGGCAGAGCCCTAGAAATTGAGTTGGGTGTTCAGACCCAACTCAATACTCGAAGATAGGGCCAAACTGCCTATCCTCGGCCAGCGCTGTAACGGAAGAAAATACAGCTTGCAAGCTGTGTGGTCGAATGTGACCCTTCTTCTCTCTTGGACGAATCGCCATATGAAATTTTTGATCATCCCGAGCAAAGGAAGCTATGATATCCTTCCATGATCCATTGTTGCAGAGGGCATTTGCTCGAAGATGCCTTCTTTTTTGGCTCCCTATATGCTGGAAGAACATGATCTTCTTCTTCCTCAAGTCAGCTAGACGAACCTCGACAACCATCTTCTTTGAGGTAAAGGAAGTGTGGGAAGAACAAGAAGTGTGGGAAGAACAGGTTAACTCATCAGCCTTTATATAGGCAAAGGATAATACACCGAATCCCAACAAATCCCCAAAAATCTGCCGAGAAATCAGCCTCGAGGAACGAGTCAGACTTGACCATTTCATGCTTCATTCAAAGTGTTTCAAATTACGAGAAATTTGAAAACTTTGAAGGGTGTCTTGTAGAAGCATGAAAAATACGCTGGGGGATAATACGCGTAAAACCCTCAACATACAGGAAGTACGCCTAAAAAATAGGGGCTTCAGCACTGGGTGGCGTAAGACATGACCTCAGAGCCATCGGCGTACAACAGAGCTTCATCGCTAGTTCAGCGTAAAATAAAACTCCAAAACAACCCGCATAATGCAGTATTTTTAGACTGCTTCGGCGTAAAAAGGTTGTTACATCACCACTTTGGCGTAAAACCTGCTCGTTTTTAATACGGTGGAAAGTTATATGAGGAACTCTTCGTATTCCTCGAACGAACCTGTCAGATCATGCAGTGAACCTGACTTCTGACAAAGAGTACAGCACGACGACCGAGAGGACGACTGTTATGATGATTCTGCACAGAGTCCCAAACTGTCGTCTAGTGACATAACCCTTGATATAAGACATCATTTACGCAATCGAGGAATACGCTGCCTAGTTTTACACAGGCAGACGAGAGCTTTACGCTCAGCAGGAGACGAAACGAACTGCCACGTCAAAAGCTGCTCTTCGTACAGATCTCGAGGCACGTCTCTGCAGTTAATGCGCGTGATGGGGGCAGATCTCTGCATTTAATGCACGAGATTTGGTTCTACTTTTAATGACTAAGCGAGCCATAATTATGGCTAATATGTCCACATCACCACTCCTGCATATTACGCCATTAGGCTATTTTTAGCTATAGGAGCAATCTGTACGTTATCTCCTCGAAATACGCTGACCTGGCTATTTTTAGCTATAGGAGTACGCTGTACGCTATCTCCTTGAAATATGCCAAGCCAGGCTATATTTGCAAAGCATTTGGCTTCTACGCCAACTTGACAGCTATTGGGCTTCTATGCCTACTTGGCTTCTATGCCAATTTGACAGCTATTGGGCTTCTATTGCCTACTGGGCTTCTATGCCTACTTGGCTTCTATGCCAACATGACAGTTACCTGGCTTCTACGCCAGTATGACAGCTATTCGGTTTCTACGCCAATCATCTCTACGCGAGGGGCAGTTACCTACGTGGCTTGCATGCCGTGATCTTCGCAGCAGTTATACGCGTTACCTCATAATGGGACACGCGTCACACGCAGAGTCGAGAGATCATTTAGACGTGGGTAGCAGTTATCATAACCGCTGCGTAAATAGCGCCCCACTCTCCACTGTTCGGCTTCTATGCCTACTGGACGGTTACGACAATTGGATTATATAAATAGAGACCTCTATTGACAGAGGTCAGGGGTCGGGAAAAAGGGTCGAAAAATTAATTTTTGAGAGAGAAGAGTCCAGAGTACAGACAGAGAGTAGTGATTGACGATTTTGGCATCAAGCATCCACTCCCTCTTCCGATTTTCGAAGCTTCTCCTTCTTCTACAGCACTTCTTCATCATCATGTGGTCCAAGGGACAAAGTGATCAACCGTAGATCAGACTCCTGTAGCAATATTTCCCTAGAATCAAACTTTTGTACTTGACATCCTCGTATAGGATTAATTGTACTTCTCTTTTTCTTGTTTGTAAACCAAAGAAAGGATTTCGTATAAACCTAGTTTTATATCTTTCGTTTATTATCAAACACTGAGGTCCTGAGTAAGGTGTGTCTCTCGATGTCCAAGCTGGTGTTACACAAACCTATATATGGTATATTGTATCAATACAAGGTTTCAGAATAAAAATAAGTTAAACTATTTTAATTCTAGGTCATAAAGCCATTTCTAAGTCAAAATAGTCAAACTAGGTCAACTCTAGGTCAAACTAGTCAACTTGGTCAAACTAGCTATGTCTAGGTTGCATGAGTCCAACTCTAGGATATTAGGTCCATACACTATGTAACTAGGCCACACTAGTTAAGCTAAGATACAAGGATACACACATTTTTAGATATAAAAATACTAATTTATATATATACAAGACAATATGTATAGTAATCTTAGCTAACTAATGCAAATTAGATATCCTGGGTTTGAACCAATGTGTATCTCACCACCTACACACCTATCTTAATACTCAAACCCAATATCTCGAGTATCGACCAATACCTTGATATTACCTTGGTATCACAAGGTACTTCAAATCCTAATATATAGCTCATTACCAATACACTAACTGTATACTAATATTAACCAAACTATTAAAATACTACTAACTACCTAACATACAATACTTATATACATATATACATACCTATATATAGCTACTTAGTCTAACAAGTATATATATATATATATATATATATATATATATATATATATATATATATATATATATATATATATATATATAACATGTATATATATACAACTTAACAATGTAAATAACAACTAAACTATTTGAACTACAAACTAGACTTAACAACAACTAACTAAATCACTTACCTAACTAGCTGTCCCTGCCTGCTTGTAAAACCCCTAATTCTAAAAACCGTATTTTACCTTTTAATTAATTAATAATTTAATTGTAGTAATTATGAGTTAAATAGAGGAAATAGATTTTATTTAATTTTTATTTTAGGTGTTTGTATATTTAGGGGATTTATGGAGCCATTATAAATTTTTTTTAATTTATTCCATGTAGGAAACCCTGTGGACAGTTGACAGCTTAATGGCATATACAAATATAATTTCTAGAATTTTCTATATATATATATGTATATGATTTATTAAATAGAATTTAGAAAGAAAAGAAATAAAAAAGGAATTAGAAAAAAAGAAAGAAAAGAAAAAGAAAAACAAATAGAAATTTCCTTATTGGATCCTTAGCTACAAAACCCGCCCGACCCATTATCAAACCCGGCCCCGCTATGAATAAAATCAGAAGCAACAACAGCTAAGGAAGCATTCTAAATCGCGAGCGGAAATTCCCCGACCCACTCCCTCTCTCTCTCTCTCTCTCTCTTCTATATATATCTTCTCCTCGACCAAACCCTAACCCTAATCCTCCCTCTCCCCATCCCAGACCGCTGTGCCGCCCCTCGACGCCGCCTCCAGCCGCTGCGCGCCCGCCGGAGACACCGCGACGCCGCGTGCGCGAGACAAAATTTGATCAACAGCGAAACTATGTTCATGCGTCGATTCCCGCGTCCTCGCTCAACTAAACTCGACCCCGTCTTCACTGGTATGATCCTCACCTATCCCCCTTCCATATCTGTATGATAGTTGACCTCGAATAAAGCGTAAACCTAGACAAAAATTGCGACCAAGTTGGCAAAAAACGATAACTTTTGGGTATCACAGAAATCTGTTGCAACTATCCATGTTCACGGACTCGTATCTTCCACCACAGAGATCCAAATTCGATTTTTCTTGTTGGTATGCGAAGACCACTTGACCTAGTTTATTTTCTGTCAAATACATTCATTTATTAACTGCTGTATGTAGAATTAAATTTGTTGGAAAATCCCGAAAACCCACTTTTTCTAGATTTCCAAAAATTATGATACGGAGTGCGCCCCGCCAAACAGGACCGTCCCGTCGTGTACCAAGTATACTAAAAGGTGCGCACAACATACTCGGATGTGTGAGATTTCACAGAAACTGATTTGGACGCGTGTGCGCGTCGGAATTAACCCGTATCCGCAGCGAATCCCCCGTGTCACAACTTTTGCAAAACCCCTGCGCATTTAGTGCACGCTCGTCAGAATGCGACAAAACTTACGCCAATGGACTCGTGGTATCGCGCTGGTCCTGTGACCCAAGTTGCACGTAATTCTGAGACAGTTGACCAAGTCGCCTATTGGCGGGCCCCATTGTTGACTTTTTTGGACGAAATTGTGTTCGTCTCACCGGAATCCATATTTGGACGTACCGTTGAGTTTGTACTGATATTTAGAGTTTGTTTGACCTATAATTTGTCCCATTTAGAGACCTTACCCTTGGCACACTTTTTAGTGCAAAGTGGCCCACATGTGGAGCCCGTTTTGATCCAAAATTACTGTTTTGCCCCTGTGTCCAAATTGGATGAAAGAGGAGTGTTTTCTGGCTATTTTGCTTATTTTGGGAACGTTGGTGATATTTTTTTCAGCATCCGGAGACGTTCATTCTGAGGACGTAGTTTCTGACTCTTGGTGTTTGACATCTGGACGTTACACTTTGCAGCTCTCTTGCCAAGCAAGTATACCTTATCTTGTTGTACTGTTTAAATTCTGTATTATTAGTTGTATATTTATATTATATAACTGTGCGCGTCCGAGAGAGACTCGGGTGCAGTCAACGAATGCGTTGACGTTAGGACTTATATCTGACCTAGTGTCTAGTAGACCCACCTAAAGTTATGGAGTTATCGGTATAACTCCCCAGGCCTTGACACATTTCTTACACGTGTTGTGAGTCTCATATAGGACACGGACTTGCGTATGTGGTTGGCCACCTGTACGTGTAGGTCGTGCGACAGATAGGGTATAACTGCTAATAGTGATGCATGTTAGAAGACTTAGCAGTTATTAGTAGGCGGAGCATAGACTATCGTGGTACGATGGTCCAAACCTTGTCCTTGTTTGGTTGTAAGGTTGGAATATTGTTCTAACAATAGACTATGAGCCAGAGTTACGACGCTGCGGCGTAGTAGCTAAGGCGTGTTGTGGATACAACATGCATAGATCATTGGGCGGGGAGGACTACTAGTAGACGTATGAGACACCCACTTCCTTTATTCAGATGCCACACTCGACGGAGTGATATGGACGATATATACTATGCAGATGCCACACTCTACGGGGTGATATGGACGTTATATTAATCAGATGCCACACTCTTCGGGGTGATATGGACGTTATATTATTCAGATGCCACACTCTTCGGGGTGATATAGACGTTATATTATGCAGATGCCATGCTTTTCGGAGATGGATGTTATTATACAACGCCCTGGTATGGGGGCATATGTGGCATATACTAGCCAGTTGTCACGATTGGTGAATTATGTCAGCATATGTCTAGCCTACACTTTCCCATACACTCAAGTTGTCCTCAAGTTGTATTTCACTTAGATGGTTAGGTCACCCTTGAGTTTTTACAGTATTTACTTTATGGCATGCTTTTATGTATCTTGTTATGTCCCTCTGAGGCCTGGTCCCTTTCCAGGTGTATTGTTCATGAGTATTTGCAGGAGCGCAGTTTCGGACTGGCTACTTATATTCCGAGAAGGTCTTCTCTTCGAGTCTCAGTAGCTGGTAGTTGTTGTACTCATATTGTATTTATCTTGCTTATTCTTTATTCCAGTTCGATAGTAGATTTGTTTCCATCCGACTACCATCATTAGACACTTCATATTGATATCTAGTTCATAGATACTAGTCATTTATTTATATATGATTTTTGTGGATGAGATTAGATTATACCCTGTGATTTATGATGGTTTATACCACTGGTGAATTGTTATTCATATTACAACGTACGTGTGTTATAATTTTCATATATTGGAGTGCCATATTTATACTGCTGGCATGCTTACGTGTCCTAGTCCTACGTATTTTGGGACTGGGGCGTAACACTGCTGCTGGCCTGAGGTTGCTCGATCCGAAGTTGCTTCTTACTGCATATGCTGATGTGCTCTGTAGGTTGCTGTGCTAGTTGCACTGTTGGCTCGATGTTGTTGCTGTTCTGCAGTTGCAGTTGCTCCTCTCTTGCTGAATTGGATGCACATTGCTGCTTACTTGCAGCTGCTGCTCAGTGCAGCTAGCTTGTTGCAAGCTTGCTATTGCTCTACTGAAACTGCTATGCGGTGCATGCCTCTGTTCGATGCTATTGCTGAATTACTGCAGTAGGAATTTGCTGCTAGATGCTACACACACTGCTGCAGTTGCTGAATGTAGTTGGTTGTTATTGGCTTATAGCTGCTGATGCATTTGCTACATAGTTTGTAACTGATGCACTTGCTGCAGCATGCTGTCTCTCCCTGTTGTGAGCAGTTGCTGATACTGCACAAACTGGCTGCAGTGCTGCAGTGAAGGTTGCTGTTGAAACATACTGAATTATACTGTGTCCCGATCTCCTCTCACCCTGCTCATTCACTCACTACACATCCATGTACACACACACACATACATACTTATATATATATATATATATATATATATATATATATATATATATATATATATATATATATATATATATAATACTGTAGCTATATATATACACATACACATATCACTACACCTATACATCAAGCTATATACATATATATATAATATAATAGAGATACATATACATATAGCTATATATACATAACCATATAATCATATAACATATCATTCTACTAGATATAACCAAGTCAAATTGAATTGAGGTATAATGAACAAACACGTGGAGTACACCACACCCGTATTACACTCATTCTATGATACGCTTGCGATACGGCTCCACCACACATCCAAACGTATTCCGAAGGACACGAGCATGTCTAAAATAATAATTATGAATAATACGAAAAACTAATTACTCAACTACGTGTCCGTGTCAAAATATGACATGCTCAAACCCCCGTGTCGGAGGAAAACCCCCAAATTACCCGTATCTCTAAATTATCGGGATACGGCCTACACGTATCCAATTGTGGACACGACACTAGTCACACATAATCAAACACATATCAATTTGATCTAATTGACCAATTGACAAACACAAGATGTGCCAATCTCGAAATTCTCCCAAAATTGACACAAAATACTACATAACTTTCTCCATAGGTCTCCTATGAACCTAATTCCAATTCTATGGGTAGCCTTAGCATATGTGGTGGTTCCTTATAGTTAAATTACATATCTAGAACCTAATTAAAGAGAAATAACTGAATTATACCTTTTAGGAGATGGATTCTCAAATAAAATTCCTAAATTGGATGAAAGTAGCCTCCAACTTGTAGATCCTTGCTCCTCCTTGTAGATCCTTGCTTCCTCCTTGTAAATCCTTGCTCTACTAGCCTCCAATGAAGAATGGGGAAGGAATTGGAAAAAATTGAGTAGGAATTGGTGTGGGAATAAAAAATTTGGAAGAGGAAGAATTCTAGATCTAGATTTGGAATGACAAATGGGAAGCGAAAGAGAGAGATAGAGAGAGAGAGAGAGAGAGAGAGAGAGTCTCTCTCCTCCCTATAGATGGTCGGCCTTTACCCCTCATCCAAGCTACTATGGAATGTCCAAATACCTCTTGGGGCCTCTCATGAAAAAATTAATTAAGGAGGGAAGGTTCTAGTCTAATTGGTTTCACTAATTAATTCATCCTCCTAATGAATGAGCTTACTTTTGGGCTCAATCTAAACTAGAATTAAATTTTGGGTCCATGGATCTAAACTAAACTAGTTAGGTCTACTACACAAGTCCTAAATAATATAATATCTAATAATAAATAAATAATACAATAAAAAATATTTATAACATGCACAATATTTAATATTATAATCCTAAAATAAAAATACTCATGCCAAATTATCAAACTACCCTTAGTTGAAAAAGTGAGGGTGACAATCCTACCCACCTTAGAAAAATTTTGTTCTTGAAATTAAGGAAGAAACTAACTACCAAAAGCAATCAATACATGCAAGAAAGAATTTTACCTCATGGCTCAAACAGATATGGATATCGCTCGCGTATCTCGGTCTCTCGCTCCCAGGTACTCTCTCCTGGCGAGTGATGCCTCCATGCGACACACACCAAAGGAATCGTCTGGTTCCTTAGCACCTTATCTCTCCGATCCAGAATCTTAACTGGCTGCTCTGGATAGTTTAGAGTAGGGGCCACCTCTATCTTCGATTGATCCAACACATGACTAGGATCTGCCATGTACCATCTCAGATGTGATACGTGGAACATGTTATGAACTTCCTCTAATGTAGGTGGAAAGTCTAGTCTGTAGACAACTGCACCAACCCTCTCAAGGATACTGAAAAGTTCGATGAATCGCGGACTAAGATTCTCGCCTCCTCCTAAACGAATCGTACCATATGTCGGAGAAATCCTTAAGAAAAATAGACCACCAACCTAGAATGAATCACAGCCTTAGCAATCTAACAAAAATAAACAATCACAAGCAATGCAAAACAATCACAAGCAATGCAAAACAAAATCTATACCTCAAACTCCAAGGGTCTTCGATGGCTATTGTGGTACCCCGTTCCCCCTATTCGGGGAGCGAGGATAAGAAATACAAGTCGGTATCGTTCGATCGAGATAGATTAAAACAAGATCTTATCCTCGTTATGGATTTGCTTCTTCAGAATTGATTCCCATATTCAGTGGACCATGCCCCGATGATGGACTTAGCGGCAAAGTCAAGAGGGACATCTCCACTGCAAGTTTTCTTACCTAGTTCTTGCTGTCGCCTTGCTGCTTTCGTGCTTTAAGTTGCTTTTCAGATTTATTTGCATTTTGTTATACGGTTTTGATGGATTTCATTATTTTTGTTTATTGAACTACACTTCAATTCTGAGCTTGGAAAGAGAAGAAGAGGTATTGATTAACTGTTCGTGACAATGCAGGTGATCGTGTAGTAGACGATGTACGAGTGGATTCTTGAAACACCTCTTTCCTTTTCTTTCTCCAACCAACTTGTGAGTGGCTATATTCGATTCAGTTGACCCTTCTTCCAAGTCTTCACATCTAAAAATCTTGCTTTCTTGCTTGCCCCGATCAAACGATACCAAAATAACTAAAGATATCAAGATAAAAAGGAATAGACTTGGATAAATTGTGCTGGTCAATCAACTTATGAACGGTTACCTTATTGCATGCTAGTTTGTTTAGAATGTTCTTCCTATGCTTCAATTTTAGTTAGAATGCATACTTCTTCTATAAATTATGCTAAGTATAGAACATGCCTTGCTATGCAACGAACTGATCAGAAAGACTATGCAAAATGAATCATAATATATCATTTGTCTCGTGTTCATATTGCCTCAAACTGTATCAATTGATAAATTATTATAAACATCGTTTGATCACAGACAACTTGTGCACAAGGTTAATGGTTTCTGCGGACGGTCGCTGGGGCACTAGCAACGATCCGATCCGGACAGAACTTCACGATAGTCTCATTATCTGGACGGGATGGTTTGTAGCCACTCATGAATCTTCGTTGTATGCCATTCTCGTCCAAGACTATACTCGTCCTTTATGGCACTTTGCCAGTGATCCCCTCGTATATTTAAACCTGTACAAGCTAACTTGTGTCTTCGTGGCAGGGAAGGACATGGTAAGTATTGTGCAGGTGGTTCAGACGGGCAGGTAAAAGTCACCGAACGGTGGAAAGTTCATTTCAGTAAATTTCCCTAACACTGCTTGCTTGTAAAATAAACTAAGGCAAGATAGAAAGACCCCAAATAACTTGTATGCTTCATATAAACAACGTGTTGATTGGTATAGTTGGGTTAGCTTGCCTTCACCAGTGTATTTCGATGTAGTGACCCTCGTTGAAATAGGTTTCCCGCACCAAGGAGATCCTGCGAGGAGCTAAAGCTACTTTCCGTTCCAGTCCACCAACCGACACATCCAGATCGTGCCTTAGTTGAAGCATTTTGGAGACCCAGGAGCTAGCAACCATAACTCATGCAGCTCCGAGGAAAATCGATTGTCCCGCCTGGAGGTCTTAACATTTTGAAGCTTTAGTAAATGATGTAATGTACAGGACGACTATCTTATTTTGAGTCCACTTTTATAAGACCGTGCGGCAATCCTCTGACTTGTTCAAGAGTTTCTAAAAAGATGTTCATTATCTATAAAGAAAACTTTTTCATGTTTCAACTTTGTGTTTTAATTATCTGCGAACTCTGAATATGTGCTTGTTATACAAAAATACCTAAGCCTTGTGCGATGTATAACCTAGGCACGCACGACATCACGCCCGGGGGACGACTATCGATTCCATGGAATCGTGGCATGACATATTGGTATCAAAGCAGTTCCTTTAACGATCTATTTGTAGAAGGATGAAATATGCTGGAGAATTGTACGCGTATTATACAGTAAAAACCCTCAATATACATGAAGTCCGCGTAAAACAGAGCTTCAAGACTGTGTGGCGTAAATATGGCTTCAGAGCTATACGCGTAAAAACAGGGATTCAGAGCTGTTTGGCGTAAATTAGAGCTTCAGAACTATACGCGTAAAACAGAGCTTCAGAACCGTGTGGCATAAAATATGACTTCAGAACTGTCCGCGTAAAGCAGTGCTTCAAGACTGTTCCGCGTAAAAGGTTGCTTTACCCTCCTGCGTAAAGTTTAAAAAAATACGTTTATTTTTAATGCAGCGTAAAGTTATACAAGGAACTCTTCGTATTCTTCGGATGAATTTGTCAGACAAAGTAGTGAACCTGACTCCTGACAAAAGTACTGCACGATGATCGAGAGGACGGCTGTAATGATGATTTTGCACAGAGACCCAAACTGTCGTTTAGTGACATATTCTTGATACAAGTCAGTTTTACACATTCAAAGAATACGCTGCCTATTCTACATGGGCAGAAATGAGTTTTTACGCTCAAGATGAGACGAAATCAGACGTCACGTCAAAAGCTGTTTCTCATACAGAGCTTGAGGCATATCTCTGCATTTAATGCACGAGATAGAGGCATATCTCTGTATTTAATGTACGAGATTTGGTTCTATTCTTCAGATTTTGTCATGACTGGGAGAGCTAAAACTGTGACTAATACGCTCACATCACCATCCTTTCATTTTACGCCAACCAGGCTATTTTTAACTATAGGAGTACGCCGTATGCTATCTCCTCGAAATACGCCAACTCGGCCATATTTGCAAAGGTACGTGATAAGGCTATTTAGCCCAGAATACGCTCAAGACCTCAGTCGTGATGGATAATTGACTGGGAAAGCTAAAACTGTGACTAATACGCTCACATCACCATCCTTGTATTTTTTACGCTAACCAGGCTATTTTCAAATATAGGAGTACGCCGTATGCTATCTCCTCGAAATACGCCAACTCGGCTATATTTGCAAAGGTATGTGATAAGGCTATTTAGCCCAGAATACGCTCAAGATCTCGGTCGTGATGGATAAGTGACTATTTTACGCTAGTTATCTATTATTCATGAACCATCAAGTTTTATACAGCTCTTTGGCTTTTATGCCAACAAGACAGCTATCTGGCTTTTATGCCAATAAGACAGCTATCTAGCTTTTATGCCAACAAGACAGCTATCTGGCTTTTATCCCAACAAGACAACTATTTGGCTTTTACGCCAACAAGACAGCTCTTTGGCTTTTATGCCAACAAGACAGCTATTTGGGTTTTACGCCAACTATCTTTACGCAAGGTGCAGTTACCTACGTGGCTTGCATGCCATGATCTTTGAGAAACAATTATACGCGTTACCTTATAAAGGGATACATGTCACACGCAAATTCAGAAGATTATTCGAACATGGGTAGCAGTTATTATAACCATAGCATAAAGGAGGCAGTCTTCTTCACAATTTGGCTTTTACGCCAACAAGACAGTTATTTGGCTTTTATGCCAACCATCTTTACGCAGGGGCAGCTTCCTACGTGGCTTGCATGCCGTGATCTTCGAGAAAAAGTTATACGTGTTACCTTATAAAGGGATACGTGTCACACGCAAATTCAGAAGATTATTTTGAACATGGGTAACATTTATTATAACCGCCGCGTAAAAGATGCAACTTTCCTCACAGTTTGGCTTCTACGCCAACTGGACAGTTATTTGAATAATCTCTATAAATAGAGACCCCTGGTCATAGGGGATCAGAGGGAAGATCAAGGGCGATTGGGCAATCAGACGATCAGACACCGGCCGGGGCAGAATCAAAGGATCAAGAGATCAGAGACAGAGAGTAGAGACAAAGAGTGTTGATTAACAACTTTGGCAACGAGAATTCAATCTCACTTGCAACTTTTGAAGCTTCCTCTTCTTCTACATCACTTCTTCATCATCGTGTGGTCCAAGGGACAAAGTGATCGACCACAGATCAGACTCCTATAGCAATTATTGCCCAGAATTATTTTTATTGTACTTAACATCCTCATATAGGATTATTTGTACTCTTTTTCCTCTTTGTAAACAAAAGAAAGGTTTCGTATAAACCCTCTTCTTCCTTTAATTTGTTTATCCAAACACTATTCTCTGTGCGAACTCTTGAACTTGTTAGGCCAAAATGAGATACGTTTCATACAATGAGTCCATAATACAATATGATCCTGACATAAGTTACCTTCTTTTGAAGGAATGGCTCAAGCGCAAACATCATCGCTAGCATCGGGTGAGACCCAGGCCCAAGAAAGTAGTTCTGGCACATCAAAAAGTTCTCGAAGTCAGCGAGCCATGTCCCGTGTCGATCCAATTCAGCAAATAATGCGGATGCTTGAGACTAGCCAACAGAGAGATGAGGCTCATTATAAACGAGCCGAGAAGTGCACGGAAGAGAGGCAGAGCAAGTTTAAAGGCAATCTAGACGCCCGATTTGCAGTCCAACAAAAGCAGGTAGATACCCTGTAACAGATCGTGCAGACCTTGGACTCTAACCATTCTGTGGCAACAACAGGTATTTGATGATAAAACAAATAGGGGGTTTATACGAAGCTCTTTTGGTTTACAAACTCAGGCTATTAAACTCTCCTGGTATACAAAACACTATCAGAGGTATTATGAACATGATAGGTTTTGAAAATTCACCTGGCGAGCCGCCATTTTGTTTGAGATAAAACAAATAGAGGGTTTGTACGAAACCTTTTTGTTTACAAACAAGAAAAGAGAGTACAATTAATTCTATACGTGGATGTTAAGTACAATAAGAAATGATTCTGGAGAAAAATTGCTATAGGAGTCTGATCTGCGGTCGATCACTTTGTCTCTTGGACCACACGATGATGAAGAAGTGCTGTAGAAGAAAAAGAAGCTTCAAAGGTTGCAAGTGGGATTGAATTCTCGTTGTCGAAGTTGTCAATCGATACTCTCTGTCTATGCTCTCTGCTCCTCTTTCGATCTGATCCCTGATCTTGATACCTTCTCCCTTTTTAACCCTGTGACTAGAAGTCTCTATTTATAGAGATCAGTCACGATAACTGTCCAGTCGGCGTAGAAGCACAACTGTGGAGAAAGTTGCACCTTTTACGCGGCGGTTATAATAACTGCTACCCACATTTGAATGATCTCCTGAATCCGCGTATAACGCGTGTCCCATTATGAGGTAACGCGTATAACTGCTTCTTGAAGATTACGGCATACAAGCCACATAGGTAACCGCCCCTTGCGTAAAGATGGTTGGCATAAAAGCCAAATAACTGTCTCGTTGGCGTAAAAGCCAAATAGCTGTCGTGTTGGCGTAGAAACCAACTAGCTGTCTTGTTGGCGTAAAAGCCAAATAGCTTTCTTGTTGGCGTAAAAGCCAAATAGCTGTCTTGTTGGCGTAAAAGCCAAATAGCTGTCTTGTTGGTGTAAAAGTCAAATTCTGCGTAAAACTTGGGACTGCTCAAGACCTCAGTCAAGAAGGATAATTGGCATATGGTCACAAGACAAAGTGATCGGCCTTATCACGTACCTTTGTGTCATGCCCCAGTCCCAAAATACGTAGGACTACGAAAACGTAAGCATGCCAGCCATATGTATATGGCAACTCCAATATATGGATACCATAATACACACATACGCTGTAATATGAATATAAACTCACATGTGGTATAAATATATATGGTCACAAGTCACAGATATGCTAATCTCATCCACACAACAAGCCATAGAAAAGAAATACTAAACTAGAATAAGGAGTCTAAAATATCCAAAATAATAGTCGGGTGGAGACAAATCCACTACCAAAGACTATATCAAAAGCTAAAATGAGAGAGAAGTATAAAATTTCCAATATAATATAATGTGAAGACATAAGTGTATCAGCTGAAAGGAATCCATCGCTAGATGTAATCAACGATGCTCAGAAGGTAAGACCTCCTCGGCAGAAAATAATGCGTCAGGTCCAGGCCTGTACTCCTGCGGATACTCCTGGTCGTCTATACCTGGCAAGGGACCAGGTCCTCAGAGGGACATAACAAGATAAATAGAAGCAAGCCAATTGAATACAGTGAACATGCATAATGTTTGAAAATATATAAGTACGCTGTACAAGACAATCTATATGAATGTAAATGAGGACAACTTTTCGATATATGGGCAAGGGTAGGCTACTCGATCTACCTCACAACTCACACACACGTCAATGGACATCAGAAATCGACATACCGTGGGGGTAGCGACCAGCGAGACTCCAGAAATCGACATACCGCAGGGGTAGCGACCTGGGCGACACACGCCCGTAGTGCGAACTATATACTACGGTTTACCAGATTGGTTAAAAGCCCATATGCCTAATGGTTGTCCTCTCATGATACTAAGTGTCAAGTGTGTGTCAACATATCTAATATATAGTAATGACCGAAAGGAACTACACATGCAATAAATAAACAGAAATGCAATAAATATACAAAAATATACTAAGCATGCAAAATACTGTAAGCAATTTGGCAAGGTATCTTGCCTGGCAAGAAGCTGCAAAATATAGTGTCCCGATGTCAACACCAAGAGTCAGAAGCTACGACCTCAGAATTAACGTCTCTGGATGCAGAAATAAACATCACAAACGTTCCCAGAATAAGCAAAATAGCTAGAAAGTACTTTCCTTTCGTCCTATTTGGACACAGGGGCAAAATAGTAATTTCGGGTAAAAGTAGGGTCCACGTGTGGCCCACTTTGCACCAAAAAGCGTGCCAAGGATAATAGTCTCTAAATGGGACAAATTATAGGTCAAACAACTCTAAATGTCAATACGAACCTAACGGTATGTCCAAATGTGGATTCCGATGAGCCAAACACAATTTCACCCAAAAAGTCAACCGTGGGGCCCGCCAATTGGTGACTTGGTCAACTATCTCAGAATTGCGTGAAAATTGGGTCACAGGACTAGCGCGTTACCAGGAGTCCAGTGGCACAAGTTTCGTCACAATCTGACGAGCGTGCAAAAAATGCGCGCGACTTTTGCAAAAGTTGTGACATGGGGTGTGTCCGCGGATACGGGCTGATTTCGGCGCGCACACGCGTTCGAATAATTTTCCGTAAACTCTCACATGTCCGGTTACGCTGTGCGCACCGTTTGGTACACTTGGTACACGGCGGGGTGATCCCGTTTGGCGGGGTGCGCTCTGTTTCACAATATTTGGAAATCTGGAAAAGTGGGTTCGTGGAGTTTTCCAACGAATTTAATTATGTCTATAGCAGTTAATAACCTATGGTTATTTATCAGAAATTAAACTAGGTCAAGTGGTCTACGTATACCAAAAAGAATTATTAAATTCGGATCTCTGTGGTGGGAGATACGAACTCGGCAACATGGGTGGTCACTGCAATTTTCTGCGATCCCAGAATTCGGTCTATTTCTGCCAACTTTGGCGCTGTTTTTGCCTATGGTTTCACGTTGTTCGAGGTCTACTATCATACAGATATGGAAGAGGGTTAAGGGGTGAGCATACTGGTGAATAAGGGGTGGCGTTTGATTGAGCGAGGCGACGGGAAACAACTCCGGAACACAGGTACCTCGCTGTGGGAATCCGCAGTACACGGGGTCGCGGTCGTCGGGATTGGTTTGGACGGCCTGGCGGGGTTCTCCGGCTGCGGTGGCGGCGCTCTCTAGTCTAGATGGGAAGAGGAAGGGTTTGGATGATTATAGGGTTAGGGTTTTATATGAATTAAAGATATATATATATATATATATATATATATATATATATATATAGAGAGAGAGAGAGAGAGAGAGAGAGAGAGAAGGGGGGTTTGTAATCGCGGGTTAGGGTCCGTTGTATGCTCGGTTTGCTAGGGGGGAGATGCTGGTTTGTGGCTCACGAAACAAAGAAGTGGCTGTGCTCTCTTTGCAAAAGAGCCAGCGGGTGCTGCTTGCTACGAAAGGGGGCGGGTGATGCTATGTGGGTTGGTGGTAGTAGTTAATAGTAATTGATTTAATAGTTAAGTAATAGTTTATTTTATTTTATTTTCTTTTCTTTTACAACTCTTTTTCTATATATATATATATATATATATATATATATATATATATATATATATATATACTCATAAGAAAAATTCTAGATTATAATAATGCACACCGTTACGCTAGCAACTGCTCAAGGGGTCTCCTACATGAAATAAATTTCGAAAAATTCCTAATAGTCCCATAAATCTTCTAAGTGCACCAACACCTAAAATAAAAATTATTAAAAATCTATTTCTTCTAATTAGCCATTAATTACTATAATTAAATTAATAATTAATAAAAAAAAATAATAAATACGTTTTTTTAGAAATAGGGGTTTTATATTCTATCCAACTTACAAAAATTTTGTCCTCGAAATTGACAATAACCCATATTCATAATGATCACTATAGCTATTATACTACATTGGTATCTAGCAGGACTCTTAAAACTCATTGTCTGTCATTCTAACACTTCCTCATCTATTGTCCATACACTATTCTATCATCCTCTAACTCGTCTACACTACCCAACTTACAAGAATTCTACTAGTAGTCACATTCTTTGTAGCTATTGTCTAGGTTTGTAAGTCAAATACATTTATTGGGTCGAGAATCTTGGGATACCTGTCTAGAATCTCATAACTATGACTTTTTTCCGTAACCGTCAAGTATCATAGTCTAATACTGCCACGCCACCTGGCCAGTATGGCTGCAAGTAATTCGACTACTCTACCAAAATTGTCTGGCTACAACTGTCGCTACCTCGCCAGCGATTTGTCATAGTCATCAGTTCATAACAAGTGCCTTCAACTCTTTCCTAGGCATAGTCTAAGTTTTTAGGGAAACACTTAAGGTCTTGACTAAAACTATTAGGAGTATGATCTATTTCCAATGATCTAACAAATTTCTATTAGGCTACATGGTGCTACTTAAGGGTTAAACTAATAAAGAATACATATATTGCTATAATGCATATACGTATTAAGAACTAATCCTTAGTTATCAAGCATTACTAACACATTTATGTTTACTAACAAAATAGGGGTGAGGTTGATAACAAACAATTCATAATGGCACGAAAGATACAACTATGATAGGAAGAGTTAAGCACGAGATAAGAAACGAATATATAAAAGGAGAAGATGAGTCACCCAAGAGGGCGAGATAAGGATAGGGGAAGAATGCTACTACTGCTACTCACGTCATCCATTAGCATCGCGTATATGCCATCTGGGTAGAATAAAAATATATCCTCATAACTGCTAAACTACCATATATATATAATTCTACATCTATTTGTACATCTAAGATCTTGTGTCACATTGGGGTTATGAGTATGCAAAGACAATTATAACTAAAAGGTCGTACCTGTATCTACGGCTTCCTGTGTCTGCTCTCCCATACTTGTCATAATGAGTGCTTGGCTTTGTCCTTGGTTGTTCAACTGGGGTCTAGTCCCCTCCATTTGTGCAGACTGTAGAAGCAGTGGTGGATCCTTTTGGTCTTCTATACATGAGGGTGTATGCGGTGTTCCTGATTCTAATGCCATAGGTCTCTGGTTCTATTTAGGACATTCTCGGGCTTGATGGTGACTTGATCCACATATCATGCACAACCCCAATCGACGATGACAGTCTCTTAGAATATGACCTGTCTTACCACAATAGTGACAAGTACGGAGCTCCTTGGTTGGATATGGTACGACACTATCTGGTTGCTGACGTGTCAAAGGGTGTCTAATGGGTCCTCCTGGCTGTGTCCTTATTGGTCATTGATGAATTCTTTGTTGAATTTCGTTTCCCCTGCTAATGGCCTCCTGGATCCTGGCCTCTGTCAATAGCTCGGCATAAAAGATCCGGGACTGGGAGCTAGTGCAGTGCTGGAGCTCCTGAGTCAGCTCGCGGTGAAACATCTTAGCCTTCTCCAAGTTATTAGGTATTAGGACAGTGCCATACTTACTGAGACGGCTAAACTCTGCGTCATACTCATCAACTGTCTAGTTCCCCTCCTTCAGATGGAGGAACTGCTCGTACAACGTGTCCCTTATAGTATCCGGGAAGTACTTCCTCTCAAAGTACTCCGAGAATTGTTCCCAAGTCTGACGCGTACCCAACTGACGCTCCATTGATTCCCACCAGTGATGCGCGTTGACTTCTAACTGAGTCCTTACGCCTATCATCCATAGGTCAGAAGGTAATTGTGAAGCCTCTAACAACTTCTTGGTATTGGCAATCCAGTTCGTAGTCTCCTCTGGACTCTCATTGCCCTTATACGGCTTAGGGCCCATCTGCATAAAGTCCTTGACTGAACCAACCCGAGCTTGTGGTACTGAAACTAGTGCCTGGGTTGGTGCAGGGGCTAGTGAAGCCATTCTCTCAAGTGCTGCCAGAAATTCTAGCCTCTGCTCTGCTGCTTGCTGCCTTTGTTCCTGTATTATCATCTAAAAGAATTGGAACAGCTGTGTCTGGCCATCCTGCGGTGCTAGTGGAGCTGAAAAAGTCCCATTAGGTATCATGGGAGGGGTTGATGGAATTGGATTGCTAGTCAGTCCATCCGGTCCGGGAAGAAGAGGTGTCGTTGAGGTCTCTCCGGGTGATTGGTCGTCGTCCCCTGGAGACGTGTTGTCCCCGGTGGCGGCATGCCCGTTATGCAAATTCATCTCTCTGCAAGAGATGGACGAAGGATTAAGAAGAGTACATGAATCAAGCAGGATGCAAGCACTTAAGTAGGACATGTTGGAAGGAAGGTAGGTTATAGTCAAGTGTGGATGAGATCTAAAATTCTAATCCTAGGTGCAGGTCCGCTCGGTACAGTTACGTAACTAAAACGGCTAACTCGACCTGCATGGGCCACCACAAAAATATGTCATGCCCTAGTCCCAAAATACGTAGGACTAGGAACACGTAAGCATGTCAGCTGTATGTATATAGCAACTCCAATATATGGATACCATAATACACACGTACGCTGTAATATGAATATAAACTCACATGTGGTATAAATATATATGGTCACAAGTCACAGATATGCTAATCTCATCCACACAACAAGCCATAGAAAAGAAATACTAAACTAGAATAAGGAGTCTAAAATATCCAAAATAATAGTCGGGTGGAGACAAATCCACTACCAAAGACTATATCCAAAGCTAAAATGAGAGAGAAGTATAAAATCTCCAATATAAAATAATGTGAAGACAGAAGTGTATCAGCTGAAAGGAATCCATCGCTAGATGTAATCAACGATGCTCAGAAGGTAATACCTCCTCGGCAGAAAATAATGTGTCAGGTCCAGGCCAGTACTTCTGCGGATACTCCTGGTCGTCTATACCTGGCAAGGGACCAAGTCCTCAGAGAGACATAACAAGATACATAGAAGCAAGCCAATTGAATACAGTGAACATGCATAATGTTTGAAAATATATAAGTACGCTGTATAAGACAATCTATATAAATGCAAATGAGGACAACTTTTTGACATATGGGCAAGGGTAGGCTACTCGATCTACCTCACAACTCACACACACGTCAATGGACATCAGAAATCGACATACCGCGGGGGTAGCGACCAGCGAGACTCCAGAAATTGATATACCGCGGGGGTAGCGACCAGCGCGACACACGCCCGTAGTACGAACTATATACTACGGTTTACTAGAGTGGTTAAAAGCCCATACGCCTAATGATTGTCCTCTCATGATACTAAGTGTCAAGTGTGTGTCAACATATCTAATAATTGTAATGACTGAAAGTAACTACACATGCAATAAATAAACAAAAATACAATAAATGTACAAAAATATACTAAGCATGCAAAATACTGTAAGCAATTTGGCAAGGTATCTTGCCTGGCAAAAAGTTGTAAAGTGTAGTGTCCCGATGTCAACACCAAGAGTCAAAAGCTACGGCCTCAGAATGAACGTCTTCGGATGCTGAAATAAACATCACCAACGTTCCCAGAATAAGCAAAATAGCTAGAAATCACTTCCCTTTCATCCAATTTGGACACAGGGGCAAAACGGTAATTTCGGGTAAAAGTGGGGTCCACTTATGGTCCACTTTGCACCAAAAAATGTGCCAAGGGTAACAGTCTCTAAATGGGACAAATTATAAGTCAAACAACTCTAAATGTCAATACGAACCCAACGGTATGTCCAAATGTGGATTCCGATGAGCCGAACACAATTTCACCCAAAAAGTCAACCGTGGGGCCCGCCATTTGGCGACTTGGTCAACTGTCTCAGAATTGCATAAAAATTGGGACACAGGACCATTGCGTTACCACTAGTCCAGTGGCACAAGTTTTGCCGCAATCTGACGAGACTTTCGCCAAAGTTGCGACACGGGGTGTGTCCGCGAATACGGGCTGATTTTGGCGCGCTCACGCGTCCGAATCAGTTTCCGCGAACTCTCACGTGTCCGGTTACACTGCGTGCACCGTTTAGTACACTTGGTACATGGTGGGGCGATCCTGTTTGGCGGGGCGTGCTCCGTTTGACAACTTTTGGAAATTTGGAAAAGTGGGTTTGCAAGGTTTTCCAACAAATTTAATTCTATCTACAGCTGTTAATAACCTATAGTTATTTAATATAAATTAAACTAGGTCAAGTGGTCTACGCATACCAAAAAGAATCATCAAATTCGAATCTCTGTGGTGGGAGATACAAACTCGGCAACATGGATAGTCATTGTAGTTTTCGGCGATCCCAGAATTCGGTCTATTTCTGCCAACTTTGGCGCTGTTTTTGCCTATGGTTACGCGTTGTTCGAGGTCTACTATCACACAGATATGGAAGATGGTTAGGGGTAAGCATACCGGTGAAGACAGGGTGGCGTTTGGTTGAGCGAGGCGACGGAAAATAACTCCAGAACACAGGTACCTCACTGTGGGAATCCGTAGTGCGCGGGGTCGCGGTCGTCGGGATTGGTTTGGGCGGCCTTGCGGGATTCTCCGGCTGCGGTGACGGCGCTCTCTAAGTCTAGATGGGAAGAGAAAGGATTTGGATGATTATAGGGTTAGGGTTTTATATGAATTAAAGATATATATATATATATATATATATATATATATATATATATATATATATATATATATATATATATATATATATATATATATATATATATATATATATATAAGGGGAGTTTGTAATCGCGGGTTAGGGTCCGTTGTATGCTCGGTTTTCTAAGGGGGAGATGCTGGTTTGTGGCTCACGAAACAAAGAAGTGGCTGTGCTCTCTTTGCAAAAGAGCCAGCGGGTGCTGCTTGCTAAGAAAGGGGCCGGGTGCTTCTTGCTAAGAAAGGGGGCGGGTGATGCTATGTGGCTTGGTGGTAGTAGTTAATAGTAATAGATTTAATAGTTAAGTAATAGTTTATTTTATTTTATTTTATTTTATTTTCTTTTACAACTCTTTTTCTATTTAAACACACACACACACATATATATATATATATATATATATATATATATATATATATATATATATATATATATATATACTCATAAGAAAAATTCTAGATTATAATAATGCACACCGTTAAGCTAGCAACTGCTCAAGGGGTCTCCTACATGAAATAAATTTCAAAAAATTCCTAATGGTCCCATAAATCTTCTAAGTGCACAAACACCTAAAATAAAAATTATTAAAAATATATTTCTTCTAATTAGCCATTAATTATTATAATTAAATTAATAATTAATAAAAAAATAAATAAATACAGTTTTTAGAAATAGGGGTTTTACACTTTGTAAATATAGCCGGAGTTGGCGTATTTCGAGGAGATAGCATACGACGTGCTCCTATGGTTGAAAATAGCCTGGTTGGCGTAAAATGCCAGGATGGTGATGTGAGCGTATTAGTCACAGTTTTTAGCTCTCTCAATCATTTTAAAAATAGAACCAGATCTCGTGCATTTAATGCAAAGATATGCCTCAATCTTGTGCATTAAATGTTGAGATATGCCTCAAGCTATGTAAGAGAAACAGCTTTTGACGTGGCGTCTGATTTCGTCTCATCTTGAGAGTAAAAGATCATCTCTGCCTGTGTAGAATAGGCAGCGTATTCCTTGAATGCGTAAAAATGACTTGTATCAAGGATATGTCACTAAACGACAGTCTGGATCTCTATGCAAAAATTATCATCACAGCCGTCCTCTCGATCGTCATGTAGTACTTTTGTTAGGAGTCAGGTTCACTATTTTGTTTGACAGATTTATTCGAGGAATACGAAGCGTTCCTCGTATGACTTTACGTTGCATTAAAGACAAACGTATTTTACGCTGTAGGGAGGCATAAAAACCTTTTACGTCAAAACAGCCTTGAAGCGCTGCTTTACGCGGGCATCTCTGAAGCTCTATGATACGCCAAACAGCTCTGAAGTTCTGTTTTACGCAAGCATTTCTGAAGCCATGTTTTATGCCACACAGCCTTGAAATTCTGCTTTACGCGGGGAGGGACTTCATGTATGTTGGGGTTTTTGACTGTAAAATACGCGGACAATTCCCCAACATATTTTATGCTTCTACAGGACCCCCTTTAAAGTTTTCGAACTTGGCTAAGTCTGGAATACTTTGAATAAGAAACATGAAATCGACACATATTTACTGTCCGCCTCCTTCTGCTAAGTTCGTCAGGTTGATGTATGTGGGGACGATAGCTGAGAGATGACGTAGACGTGTCCTGATCAATGGCCATACCGAGAGGTTATGTACGGTCCTGAGGACATCCCACTGGGGGATTTTTGGTATACCTATTACCCTGTTGCACACTTTGGGGTGCGAGTAATAGATTCGAAACAAACCCTATCAGAGGTAATATGAATGTGATAGGTTTTGTGGACTTATCACGACTGGTATACTCCGGATTGGGTACGGGTGATAAGTTGAAACGACTAGCCCTATCAGGGGTTATGTGAACGTGATAGTAGAAAGTTGAAAAGCAGAACTTTACTTAGAGGTAATATAGACATGGAAAAGTTCTAAAAATATCTCAGAGGTAATGTAGAGATGGTAAGATATGATTCTGTAGGGATAGTGGAGAGACGTAGTTCAAAAAAAATGTGAACATGAACTGACTTTTTCTCTGCTGGGGAAAAGGAAAATAGTTCTGAGGTAATGCGGACTTGAACTATTCGTTTCCATTGAGGACATCCCACCGGGGGGTTTTTGGGTGGACCTATTACTTCTTGTGCACGAGAGTGCAAGTAATAAGTTCGAGATGAAACCCCTATCAGTGGTAATATGGTCATCATAGGTTTTGTGGACTTAACACCGCTGACGTACCTAAATTTAAGCACGGGTGATAAGTTTAGACGACGATCGATATCAGGGGTAATGTGGGCATGATGATCGATAACCAAAACCAGGAATGTTTGCCCAGAGGTCACTTGGACATGGCAAGATTAGCCGGTAAAAAATATTAGGACAGCAGTTCAGAGGTAATATGGACGTGAACCAATATCCAAAAAATTTACTGAGGAGTGATTTATTGAGTATGGTCTATCTGAACATGAAGATAGACCTAAGGATTGCTCTGTTGGAGAAATTGGTGGGACGATAACTCAGAGGTAATAGGTATATGGCTAGCGTCTAACGAGATTGGTTTTTTGAATGGCCACTGCGATATTGTGCGAGTGGACCTGAGGAATGCTCCGCTGGGGAAATTGGTGGGATGACAGCTCAAAGGTAATAGGTACATGACTAGCATCTAACGAGATTAATTTTTGAGTGGTCACTGCGGCAGTGTGCGAGTGGACCTGAGGAATGCTCCGTTGGGAAAATTGGTGGGACGACAGCTCAGAGGTAATAGGTACATGACTAGCGTCTAACGAGATTGATTTTTGAGTGGTCACTGTGGCAGTGTGCGAGTGGACCTAAGGAATGCTCCGTTGGGGAAATTGGTGGGACGACAGCTCAGAGGTAATAGATACGTGGCTTGTTTTTTGGACTTAACACCACTGGCGTACTTAGAGTTAAGTACGGGTGCTAAGTTGAGATGACAACCGATATCAGAGGTAATATGGACATGATAATCGATAGCCGAACCCGGAAGGTTTGCTCAGAGGTAATATGGACATGGCAAACTTTTGTGAACTTAACACCACTGGCGTACTTAGAATTAAGTACGGGTGCTAAGTTGAGATGACAACCGATATCAGAGGTAATATGGACATGATAATCGATAGCCAAACTTGGAAGGTTTTCTCAGAGGTAATATGGACATGGCAAACTTTTGTGAACTTAACACCACTGGCGTACTTATAATTAAGTACGGGTGCTAAGTTGAGATGACAACCGATATCAGAGGTAATATGGACATGATAATCGATAGCCGAACCTGAAAGGTTTGCTCAGAGGTAAGATGAACATGGCAAACTTTTGTGAACTTAACACTACTAGCGTACTTAGAATTAAGTACGGGTGCTAAGTTGAGATGACAACCGATATCAGAGGTAATATGGACATGATAATCGATAGCCGAACCTGGAAGGTTTGCTCAAAGGTAATATGGACATGGCAAACTTTTGTGAACTTAACACTAGTGGCATACTTAGAATTAAGTACGAGTGCTAAGTTGAGATGACAACCGATATCAGAGGTAATATGGACATGATAATCGATAGCCGAACCTGGAAGGTTTGCTCAGAGGTAATATAGACATGGCAAACTTTTGTGAACTTAACACCACTGGCGTACTTAGAATTAAGTACGGGTGCTAAGTTGAGATGACAGTCAGAGGTAATATGGACATAATAATCGATAGCCGAACCCGGAAGGTTTGCTCAGAGGTAATATGGACATGGCAAACTTTTGTGAACTTAACACCACTGGCGTACTTAGAATTAAGTACGGGTGCTAAGTTGAGATGACAACCGATATCAGAGGTAATATAGACATGATAATCGATAGCCGAACCTGGAAGGTTTGCTCAGAGGTAATATGGACATGGCAAACTTTTGTGAACTTAACACCATTGGCGTACTTAGAATTAAGTACGGGTGCTAAGTTGAGATGACAACCGATATCAGAGGTAATATGGACATGATAATCGATACTCAAATAGGAAAGTTTGCTCTGAGGTAAGATGAACATGGCAAACACTACTGTGGAGGATGTGAGGGTGGTAGTTAAGAGGTAATGTGGACGTGAACTAATAGCCAAGAGAAACTCACTGGAGAGTGATTTGCTGAGTGTGGTCTGTTTGATAATAAATGAAAGAAATGAAACAAGGTTTATACGAAACCCTCTCTTTGGTTTACAGACAAGAAGTATAATTAATCCTATACGAGGATGTCAAGTACAAAATTTAATCTGGGTAAATATTGCTATAGGAGTCTGATCTGCGGTCGATCACTTTGTCCCTTGGACCACAGGATGATGAAGAAGTGCTGTAGAAGACGGAGAAGCTTCAAAGATTGCAAAGGGTAGTGGATGCTCGATGCCAAAATCGTCGATCACTACTCTCTGTCTGTGCTCTAGATTATTCTCTCTCAAAAATCAATTTCCGACCCTTCGACCCTGGACCTCTGTCAATAGAGGTCTCTATTTATAGGGTTTGGTGACAGTAACCGTCCAGTCGGGGTAGAAGCCGAATAGTGGAGAGTGTGGCACCTTTTACGCGACGGTTATAATAATCGCCACCCACGTATAAATGATCCTCCGAATCTGCGTGTGACGCGTGTCCCATCATGAGATAATATGTATAACTGCTGCAAAGATCACGGCATGCAAGCCACGTAGGTAGCTGTCCCTCGCGTAGAAAAGGTTGGCGTAGAAGCCAATAACTGTCACCATGGCGTAGAAGCCGAGTAGTTGTCAAGTTGGCGTAGAAGCCAAGTAGGCGTGGAAGCCCAGTAGGCATAGAAGCCTGATGCTGCATGGATAGGTAGATAGCCGATCCTCCTTTCTTGACTGAGGTCTTGAGCTAATTCTGGACCAAATAGCCTTATTACGCACCAATACAAATATAGTCTAAGTTGGCGTATTCCGAGGAGATAGCATACGGCGTACTCCTATGGTTGAAAATAGCCAGGTCGGCGTATTTCAAGGAGATAGCGTACAACGTGCTCCTATAGCTGAAAATAGCCTGATGGTGTAATATGCAGAGATGATGATGTAGACGTATTAGCCGTAATTATGGCTCACCCAGTCTTTGAAAGTAGAACCAAATCTCGTAATATGCAGAGATCTGCCCCCATCACGCGCATTAACTGTAGAGAAGTGCCTCGAGCTCTGTACGAAGAGCTGCTTTTGATGTAGCGGTTCATTTTGTCTCTTGCTGAGCGTAAAAGCTCGCATCTGCCTGTATAAAACTAGGCAGCGTATTCCCTTGTATGCGTATAAGCACTTTGTATCAAAAAAATATCACTAAACGACGGTTTGGGTCTCTGTGCCGCACCATCATTACAGCCGTTGTCTGGATAGTCGTGCAGTACTCTTTGTCCGGAGTCAGGTTCACTGCATGATTTGATAGGTTCGTTCGAGGAATACGAAGAGTTCCTCGTACAACCTCCCACTGCATTAAAAGCGAGTAGGTTTTACGCCAGAGTGGTAATGTAACAACCTTTTTACGCCGAAGCAGCCTGGAAATACTACATTACGCTGGTTGTTTTGGAGCTATGTTTACGCTTTACTAGCGATGAAGCTTTGCTGTACGCCGATGGCTCTGAGGTCATTTCTTACGCCACACAACACTAAAATTCTGCTTTACGTGGGTCTTATGCATATTGCGTATAGCTCTGCAGCATATTTTTCATGCTTCTACAAGACCCCCTTCAAACTTTTTAAATTTCTCGTAATTTGAAACACTTTGAATAAAGCATGAAACGGTCAAGTCTGACTCGTTCCTCGAGGCTGATTTCTCGGCAGATTTTTGGGGATTTGTTGGGATTCGGTGTATTCTCTTTTGCCTATATAAAGGCTGATGAGTTAACCTGTTCTTCCTATATTTCCTTCACCATACAGAGATGATTGCCGGTCTTCGTCAGGTCGACTTGAGGAAGAAGAAGACCATGTTCTTCCAGCATGTAAGGAGCCAAAAAAAGGTGTCTTCGAGCAAATATCCTCTGCAATGATGGATCATGGAAGGATATCATAGCTTCCTTTGCTCAGGATGATCCGTAATTTCATATGGCAATTCGTCCAGGAGAGAGGAAGGGTCACATTTGGCCACACAGCTTGCAAGCTGTATTTTCTTCCGTTACGACGGTGGACGAGGGCAGACAAACTGACCCTGTCTTCCAGTATTGAGTTAGGTCTGAATCCCAACTCAATCTGTCATGGCGTATGGAGGATGGGCTCTTGAATAATTTACACAGGCCTAGTTTTGTATCCTCCCGCCGTAAATCATTTTCTTGTTAATCGGCCGCGGAAACCGACTAACTGCTGAAGAAGACGGAAGAAGATCTCCACCAATACGAGAACCTGACAAAACAAACTCTTGGTGTGATCCTTAAATGAAAATGAGAAACCCTTAGTAGAACAAGGATTTCCATCATATGTAATCATGAAGATGAAAAACCCTTTGTAAACTGGATTTCCATCATATGTAATCATGATTTAATAAAGTTGTATTCTTTTACGCATCTGATAATTTGCCATATTTTTTTCTGTGATGAAGTCTGAATAGTGTGCAGCTTCGACACGTCTGAATAGCTTTATACCGACTTTGATAAAAAGAGTATTTGGTCCCTTTCTGTATTTTACGCGTAATTGACGATGCATAGAAAGCTACTTAACATTTCAGTCGAATATTCGAACTGTCCTGCTGTTAGAAATGAGGAACTGCGTAGAATTCTGAACTATCACTCTTCTGATAAGAAGAATTTTTGTTCAGACCATTATCTTCAAGAATGATTTCCCGAGAACTCCTTAAAATAGGGCGAGAAATAGCTGTCAAAACTGACCATGCTTGAACTGTAGAGAAAATATTCTGACTGGATTTCGGATAAACTTCCAATCGACCCAAGGAGAAGAGTCATTTCCAATGCTGAACTCTGTATGCTTTGGGTACTTGGAATATTTTGAGGCCAAGAAGGAGCATCTTCTGCGTGAACCCTTGTAATTGGCTGTCTTGAGAATTGTTCAGATATACGCCTACGCTGGCCTGTGTATTTTCAGATATGCGAAGAGTCATAGATCCGTAGCGTAGATGAGCATAAAATAATAGGTTTGTAGCCTCTCGAGCGTGAAAGCTCCTGAGCATAAGAGCATCCGGGCGTAAAACCGTAGATTTATAGCCTCTGACAAGAAAGTTTTCGAGCGTGAAGTCTTCGATTTGTCGCCTCTGAGCGTAAAAAGCTTCTGAGCGTGAAATCATAGGTTTGTAGCCTCTGAGCGTGAAGTCGTAGGTTTGTAGCCTCTCGAGCGAAAAATCTACCGAGCGTAAAAGCATCCGGGCGTAAAACCGTAGACTTATAGCCTCTGAGCGTAAAATCGTAGATTTGTGGCTTTCCGAGCGTAAAAAGCTCCTTGGCGTAAAATCATGAATCTGCTCTGTACGAAAAACTTTTTGAATTCGCTGACTGTCCGTCTTCCCTAAATGATAGGCTGACGTGGTCCCGAATCATAACTGAATATTAAATATTAGATTTGGTTAGGGATTCGAGGAGTCCATCTGAACTCTATAAATACCCCACGGTCTTCAGAGAGAAAACTCTTCACCTGTCTTTTGCAAAAGAAAAAAAAACTTCGTCTCTTTGAGAACTCTTCTTCTTTTCTTCTCTGAGCACTCTGAGTTTTTTAGCAATGGCACCGAAACAATCTTCGACTGCTAAGGGGAAGAAAGCTGCCTCCTCTTCTCGCTCCTCTGCTCAAGCACGAGCGACTCCGATTGGGCTGAGCGAAACTTGCTCTGAACGAAGTATCCCACCGACAAGCTGTGCATCGGGCGTTATAGGTAAAGCTTTTGGGACAACAAAAAAAATAAAGAAAACCCTTCGCACACGTTGTACGTGGATGCGCTAGGTCATCTTCTGTGCTGAACGCCTCTTCGAGGAAGATGATGCACAGAGCTGTTTTATCTTTTACGCCCACATTTCTAATGTGTCAGCGTAAAAACTCTATTTTTCGCAGTCTGGCATAAAAGCTTTGACTGTCGAAATTTGGCGTATACTACAAATTTTGGGTGTTACGCTCTGGATGAAAATTCTGGCATAACAACTCAAATTTTGGCAGTGTAGCGTAAAACACAGACTGTCAGATTTTTGTGTATACTGCCAATCTTGAATTTTACGCTTAGGTAATAGGTTCCAGCATAAAAACTCTAGTTTTCACAGTCTTGGCGTAAAAGCACAGACTGTTGACCTTTGGCATAAGCTGCAAGATATAACGTCTAGTATAGAAACTGACTTGTTCTTTTTGTATTTTGTAATTGACTTGCAGATACCTCTGTTGGCTGAGGTAATGGGTTCTGCTGCTGGGATGCTGAACTCCAATTACCTGGAGGATCTGTCCCACGTGACGTTCCCTATTTTTGGAACCCAGTATCCTGAATTAAGGGGAAGCCTGATATCGTCTCAAGGGGAATGTATGCTGTTGAGTATAATCAACGGGGAGCCCCTGACGTATATAGATGGGGCCAAGTATGTAAAACCAGCTTTACTTTTCGGGGATATGATTGACAAACAATCCCAGACGAAGCCCAAGAAGGAAGACTGGGTTTTTACTGCTGGGGGCATGGTCATGTACCTGCCTAGGATGCCGAGAGATTATCCCATCTTGACATTCTTCCATGCCACGCATCTGAGGACTCTGACCCCTAATCTTTACGGCCAGCCGGGGAAGATATTTTACCAGAAAGGATCCGACCAAGGATTATTTATAAGCCGCCCTTCAGGTCCTATAATGCCATTTAGGGGATTATTTTCGGGTAGTATCCCGAGTGAAGACACTTCACTGCTCCAACCAGTCCAATTATCGACTTTCTGCAATGACTTCATGGGACAAGGAGGAGTATACCCCAAACAGGGGGATACTCCTTATGAGGAGTATGTTCCCACAAACAGGGAGCTGGGGGATACTAACCCTCGGGTGGTGGCAGTGTACCAGGAGCTGATGTGCCACTACCTTGCTTGCACCACTTTCTATATTGAGCCCTCTGATTTGGCTCATACCAACAAGTGGGCGTCCTATCTTTTCTTTCATCAGGCCAGGGATGCTAAGCCAGACAAAGTCGTGGATAGCAGGGATAAGCCTTTGAGCCTTCTGAGCGTGCTTAATGCTCAAGTAGTCGATGATCTTATTGAAGACGTTGGGGCTTCAGATCAGGTTCTCGATGAGGAGATAGAGAGTTATCCTGCAGGCACTAAAGCCAACAGTTATATGAGGCATTACCGCAGGCCTCTGTGAAGGGAAGCTCAACTGGCTGTTTTCCTCTCTGTATGGCTACGCCGACTGGTAGTACCTGGCATTGCATCTTCGGATCACATTCACTGAAATACCTTATGGCCTGTAGTGCATCTGGTGTTCAGGGCAAGACTGGGCCTGTTCTCTGCCATGGTATGCCGTATATAAGCTGGCCTGAGGGCCATTACTGATAGGCTGCTTGCCGACGAAACACGGCGTGACAGCTTTCCCAGGGTGGAATTACCGTTCCTGTATCTGATGGGATGGCTAATTCTTCATAACCCCAGGGTGATGTCTCCCGGCTCTGGCAGTAGTTCGGGGAGTAATTTCTTGTTGAATTACAAGAATTCTACTTAGAACATGGTCATAGTCGTGGACTGTCGACGAGCGTTAAATTTTGCTCATAGATGGAAGCTCTTCTGCACCGTCTTCACTGTACATCTCAATCAACAAGGGACGAGACTTCAGGATTCAGGTGAAGGGAAGACCGTTGTTTCTCCTGAAGCTTTTTATTGGTTGGTCTGCATTAGACCTTCCTATTTGTTGTACAAAAGTGAAGACCATTGATTCTTGGAGCCCTATGTGCCTAGTCGGTTAACCAGGCAGTTTGGGTATAACCAGTTGCACGTGGGAAATGCCATCACCAGCTTCAAGTCCAGAGGTGGACTTATTGATGGAGCGAGAGGATGGCGGTACTTCATAATGGGTTGTACTGGAGCGGCCTTCACTATACCCGCGACTTCTCTCTCCATGGAGTTGCGCATCCTCCATTCGTACGCCCAGTTTATGTGGCCATCAATACCTTCCATTACGATTTTGATATGCATGGAAGTTTTAGCATGCCCACTCATAAGTCTGCTGGAAGAGAGGATGTCCCATCGGTCTTCTCTGACGAAGGTGAAGACCCGGTCGGTACAGATGAGTTTTTATTGACAGTACCGAGAGGTGTAATACCTCCGCCTGCAGAGCCTCTTATTATCCCTGGAAAGCGAAGGGCTCCTATTCTGAAGGAGGCTTCCCCTCGCAAGAAAAAGAAGACTGTTAGTGGTCCTGTCAGGACTTTCCGCCCTGAGGTTCCTAGGAGTGAACCTGCTGTTTCCCCTGTTGGGGATAAATTTTTGACTGGAGGTCCTTCGCCTATTATAGAGGGAACCTCCACCGTTTTGGCTGGCAGTGCCGGAGATTCTTTGCTCGAGGCTGCTGTCGCTGCTACCGCTTCAGGTAGTGGTACGAGATCGCCTTCGAGGCTGAGCGAAATAAGAATATCTTTATCCAGACCAGTAACGGGAGTAACCCCTGCTGCGTTTGTAAGTATATCCAGCGAGATTCCACCCGATGAGCCTCGAGTAGATCTTGGTGAAAACTTGGAGGAATACCTGCCAGTGTCAGTAGGCACACCCCCTTCTCCAGGTATGACAGCTTGCTTAGCATCATTAAGAAATGATTTAGCTGTACTGGTTGCCGACGCGACATATATACCATCAGCCATGGGTAAATATCGTATTTATGCCTCTTTTAAAAAAATTAATATCATGTTGATATTAACTTTCTCTTGTCTTCTTTTCAGGGGAAGACATCTACGGGAAGGGAAGCGTCGACGCAACTTTTGACTCTATTGCAGCTCCTGCCGATGACATGGAGGTGCCCGACTTCGAAGAGGAAATATTTTCGGGTGCCGGCTCGCCCGAAACAGTTCCGATATCTCGAGAGGAGGATGAGCCTGTCATTACGACTATGCCTCCTTTGAGTACGCCAACGACTTCAGCCGTTGTCGGTGCCTCTACCTTTGTTGCGCCCTCTACTGAAGAGACGCCTGTGATGACACCCTCTGCAGTCGTTCCTGGAAGGGGATTCGTCGATATTGCAGCCACTCCCAGCGTCCAATCTAATTTTGCCATGCTGATTGAGAAGTATACTAGTATTTTCTATACCACTTTAAAAACGCTGATATCAATGGTGCTGGAGAAGAACCTAGGCTTCGAGGCTCTGGAAAGGTTCTTCCAGTTTGTGATAGCGTCGATCAGAGATTTTAACGACGCTGGGAGAGCTGATACACTGGAGCAAATAGTTAATGGTTCGGAACAACCCATTAACAATTATTTGCAACTATCCCAGGGCAACATTAATGACCTGGTTCAGGCTGAATATGACTCTTTGATTGCGAGGCTTGTTGGGGGGATGGAAACTCTGAGCAAGTCCATCGAGGCTCAGCAAAAAGAGATGAATGAAGAGCATGCCGTATTGGAGTATGTCATTCCCCAGCTGGCCACGTGCGAGGCCGAATATGAGGAAGATGTAGCGAGGGTCCGCAAGTTGAAAGATGAACTCGCTCAGGCGGAGGAGAGGGTTCTCGCTTCATCGACAGCTAGAGACGTGCTAAAGAACCGACTGGAAACATCTCAGCAAAATATGACATGTGTGGGTGTCATCCACGCGAATTTTGTACGTCGTTGGTCTGAAATGTCTGCCTTGAACAATGAGGAGGCAAGGTTGGAGCAGGCTCGCGCTACCGTTTTAAGCTCCAGGAATGAGAAGATGGCCGCACTGGCGTAGCAGATCCGTGATTTGACTGCTCCTCCCAAATGATGTACCTTTTTGCTTTTATATGTAATTTTGCTCCTCCGGGAGGTAATAAAATTTTTTTATCTGACTTTGGTGGACCTATCATTTTGGAATATAAACGATAGGGTAGAGTGAAAGTGATATCAGAAGTAATATGGACGTGATATCCCTTCGGTAAGCTTCAGCTGGACATATCTACTCAGAGGTTATATGGACATGATAGAATATGATCCAACTAAAATTTGTATACAAAACACTATAAGAGGTAATATGGACGTGATAGGTTTTGAAGTTTCAAATTAGTTAAACATATCTATTTAGAGGTTATATGGACATGATAGAATATGATCCAACTAGTTCTTTGGAAGTAGTATAGTCAGAATGAGATCTTCACCATACTCCATTTTGTCACGACCCGCACCCGGAAAATCGGGCATGAGTCGTGGGTACGTCCAGCCTACGCCGCAACATCGGCGGTAGAACGCTGTCTAGGTCAACTAACTAAATAATAATCTCACACAAAAATCGGCCATGACCTCTCCAAAAGGAGGGCAACCACACAAACAATATAAACCTGTCAAGATCTCAACTCCAAACGGAGGAGCAAATATCTCAATGATAATCAAGTACTCAATCACGAATCTAAGCACGATAAGATAACACAGAGATCTAACAAGTATAAAGTCTAACCAGCAACAACTACTACAACAACCACAACATCAATAGTAATAATACATCATCCAAAATAATATACAAACAAGGTCTCAATCCAAAACCGGAGACAAATCCGGTGCTAAAAGCTAATAAAAACAACAACAAGGTCCCAGTGATCCCGGCTACCAACCCGGAAATTACCCCTAAACTAGAGGGTCCCTGTCTGCACCATCGACAGGCTCAGGTCCATAAAACGTCGGACACCAATCCTCCGGATACTCTGAAAAATATGTCCAGTCAGGACTGGAGCAAGTACATCTCTAACAGCAGTTCCATTTAAATGATAAAAACTATAAAACAGTTATAGCAAGTAGCAAGAAGAATGAAGCAAGTATGAAACAAGGAAATATGTATAACTGGTGCATAAAGGTAAAGATGTATGGATATCAGAGCAAGATAGTAATAACTGCAAGATACAAGAAATCTACACTAAGAGTAAGTCTGTGCACATGAACGTGTAGTGAGTCCAGCATGAAAAATATGTAGTGAGTCAAGTCCAGAAACATGTAAGTGAGACAAGTCAAGAAATGCATGAGAGTCCAGACTATAAAGAATGAACTCGGTGTCTTTGAAATACTTGTTTCGACATGTAAACGGCTAGGGGTAAGTACGGCTCACCGCGCACTGGGTGCGCGGCTGCTATCATTCCAGATTAGACCAGAGGGAGTGATTCCTGATGATGCCAGATAGGAATATTTACATGTCTACTCGAGTATTCCCCGCCCCGACTAATACAAGTGGATCCAAGACCCAACACGCAAATCAAGATGAGTCCAGCCTGAACATGAATGATGCCTGTAGGTGATGCCAGTAGTGATTCCAGAATAGAGGCCAGAAACATGAAATGTACGTGTCGTAAGTAAATAAATCCAGAAATATCAATCAGTGTCCCGTGTTGTGCCAGAATAATCAGATGATACTATACTAGAAGCTGAATCATAATAATCATCAGATAATGAAAACTATCAGAGAATGTACTCGCCTGACGTCCTGAGCAACTGGCGATCCGAACCGGTGTCGCAAGGACCTAATGCAAAAAGCAAGGTTAAACAGGGTTCTAATGAGTTAAACAGATATAAAATAATTAAAAATAGGCTTCTAGGGTCGTTCTAGATCAAACGGGTCAAACCGGTGAAATCTGGGTCAAAAAGTCAACTCTGGGTCCAAAAAGTCAACTCTGGGTCAAAACTAGGTCAAAAGTTGACTTTGGCGGTCAACCGAGTCAACTACGGTCAAGTCTGGGTCAAACTAGGGTGCTCCTGAAATTCTAGGTCAAACCGAGCTCATTAAGCTAGAAAACTCACAAACTCGCCTCCTTGAGATACCGGGATACCCTCGGTATCCGATACCTCAACCTAGGCTATATACCCCGCCTATACCCTCTAAAACCTATGCTAGCACGCGTAAATATATATACATATATATATAAAAATCACTCCAATACTATTCCTAGGCTATTGCTCAAAAAACTCCGCTCGAAACCCAATACCTTGGTTATCTCAAGGTATTGAAATACCTCGGTATCTCAAGGTATTGAGATACCGCTCTAAACTCAACCCGACTACCCCTCTAGCTAACTAACTATGCATAAACATATATGTCTAGCTATAATCTAGGCTAAAATACATATATCTAATACATATAGGCATATACCTATATATATTTATCCAATACCTTACCTTACCTTACCTTACCCTCCTCATAAATATATATGTATATCTATATCTAGATATCTAAACTATCTATCTATCTATGTATATATCTATCTATCTATCTATCTATCTATCTATCTATCTATCTTTCTATCTATATCTCATCCATCTATCTATGTATCTAATATCTATTTATCTATGTACCTACCTATCTATCTAACATCTAGCTATCTATCCATTTACCTATCTATCTATCAAACTATTTATCTACCTATCTATGAATCTATCTATCTAGCTAGCTATATAACTATATATCTATCTATCTTTCTATTACCTATCTATCTATGTGTCTATCTATCTTGATATCTTATTAATCTATCAATCAATCTATATGTATCTAATATCCATATATCTAACTATTTACCTAACTATCTAAATATCTATATAGTATCTATCTATTTATCTCTAACTATCTAGGTATCCATTTACCTATATCTAATCTATTTATCAATCCGTCTATCTATCCATCTACCTATTAATCTATCTATCTATATACGTATCTATCTAACTACCTATTATCCATCTATCTATCATTCTATCTAACTATCTAACTATCATCTATCTACCTAACTATCTATATAGCAATATATATATATATATATATATATATATATATATATATATATATATAGATATATATACCTCTCTCCCTCGCACACTGCTCTTGCTAGCTGCTGCTGCTGCTTGTACTGCGGCTGCTGCTACCTAAAACTGCTGCTGCTGCTGCCCACATTGCTGCTGAAGCTGCTGCTTGCTGCTGCTGCACCTGCTGGTGCAGCAAGTTGCTGCTGCTGCAGCTGCTGTTCCAGTTGCTGTCAGTCCCTCCCCCCTCTCTCAAACACACATACACACACACACACCTATATATATATATATCACTATATATATATATCTATATATATACATACATATATATACACTCATATATCTATATATATATATACATATACACACTCACACACTCAAACATAATTATAAACCCTCACACACACTCACACTCACACACCCTCACACACACACTCTTACAAACACACAACCACACACATAAACACTCATACATATATATATAAACACATATATACATAAACTGAAACCCATATATATATATATATATATAGGCACTCACTCACACTCACACTCACACACACTCACCTACACACTAGCACACACTCACACTCACACACACTCACCTACACACTAGCACACACTCACACAAGCACTCACCTACACACATACACTAGCACATAGATATAAATACACACACATATAAATAGAAATATATATATATATATAGAAACACACACCAACATATATATATAAATATATAAATATAGACACAAACACTAACACAACACAACACACAACAACACACAACCCACACGCCCCACACACGCCCAACGACCCCGACACTCACCAACACCCTAAAATATATATAATATAACTCGAAAACTCTAGCACACACTCTCCGATACTAACCCAACGCGCGCACAAGCCCGAAACGAGGAAACCAAGTCGAAATGGCCGTTCGGTCATTTCGACGAACACGTGGTGCGGGCTCGGAAAACCTCCTGAAACGCACACCAAACGAACTCGGAATCGGCCCAAAATTTACCCACGCGCTCTAAACGATGTCTAGATCCTAGAAAATGTACTCCCGCATCAATTCTAGGTCCGTGGCGGAAACGCACATGCACTTAGAATCGACGACGACGAAAAGCCCCAAATTTGCCCGAAACGCCCGTTTCTCCGCGACGCGGCTTCCCGTGTCCGAACGGAGACACGCACTCACCCTCAAGACACCCGACAATGTCTACCTAGGTCCATCTGACCTAGGACATCACCCAAAATTGGGCCAAATTCGGATTCCACCCGAAATTGACACAAAACCTAATGTTAAAGTCTCTAAACCCAACCAAACTAGTTCCAACTTCCTCCTACGGGTAGGCTTAGGGTCTAGAAAGGTTCTACAACACTAATTACACTACACAAAAATAATTAGCAAGGGGAAAGTTAGGTTTTACCTCTTGGGAGTTGGAATCCCAAGCCAAAATCTCCAAAATGCTCCAAATCCTCCAAACCAAGCTTCCAAGCTCCCAATCCAAGCTCCAACACAAAATCTAGGCTCTACCCACCTAGGTTGGAGAAGAATGTAGGGTTAGGTTTAATCATAAAGAAGAATAGAAGAAGAAAGAGGAGAAATGGGAACTTACTTGAGAGTGGGAAGAAGAAAAGAAGAAGGAAGAGTGGAGAATGGAGAAGAAGAAGAAGAAGAAGAATGAAGAATGAAGATGAAGAGGAAGTGGGGCTGCTGTGTGCACGGGTAGGGGGCTGTGAATGGCCGACCAAGCATAAAATAAAGGGTTACACTAATGTCCAAAAGTCCAAAATGCCCTCTCCTAACTTGGTTTTGGGTTTCGGGTCCAAAAACACTCAAACTAACTCCAAATCTCTCCCACTAACCTTCTAAAAATATAATAAATAAATCTAAGCCCCAAAATAATTCTCACAAGGGTGTGGGCTGGGTCGGACATGGGTCCACTAGGGTCTGACATGGATCCAGGCTAGCCAAAATCCTAAAATAAACAATAAAAAATATAATACAATCAATAATTAAATATAAATAATCCACAATTAACTAAATTAAAAATAAAAAAAATACCCGACTCTGGAAATGGGGTGGTGACACATTTGAGCAAAGGAGGTTAAGCGTAGTACCTCTTCAGGAATTTGCTATAGATAGGAGCCATCAACAAGTCTCCATTAGGCTTGGCTAATCTGTAAGCGCCGTTCGAGAACGTCGTCTCGATCACATAAGGGCCTTCCCATTTGGGTTGGAATTTACCCTTACTCTTATGAGTAATGATCATTGGCCTTTTCACAGCTAAAACTAGCTTGCCAACTTTGAACACTCTTTCCTTCACTTTTTGATTAAAAGCTCTGGAAATGCGTGCCTGGTAGAACGCGATGCGCTGTTGGGCTTGAAGGCATTTCTCGTCTAATCCTTCTAGCTCTTGAAGCCTTAATAGGTCATTCTTTTCCTGTGTCAACTCATTAGCCACTGCTATTCTGAGTGACAGAATTTGGATTTCGATGGAGAGAACTGCTTCACTCCCGTAAACCAATGAGAATGGGGTACAACTCGTCGGTGCTCGTACCGTTGTACGGTATGGCCTGAGACATTCTTCTAGCTTCTCGTTTCAATCACTTTTGTTCGAAGAAATGAACTTTTTCAAGAGTTTGATAATGGTTTTGTTGAAAGCTTCTGCCAAACCATTAGCAGCAGGATTGTATGCCGTAGAGGCCATATTTTATATCCGATTTTTATCTCAAAATCGATGAAACGCTTGGCTGATAAATTGAGGCCCATTGTCATGAATTATCTTTCGGGGTATCCCGAAGCGATAAATGACATAATGCTTGATGAAGCTGATCACATTAGATGTCTTTACCTCAGCAAGAGGGATCGCCTCTGCGCATTTGGAGAAATAATCCGTGATAGCCAGTATGAACCGG
Source organism: Iris macrosiphon (assembly GCA_036927795.1). NCBI lineage: Eukaryota > Viridiplantae > Streptophyta > Magnoliopsida > Asparagales > Iridaceae > Iris > Iris macrosiphon. The sequence continues at coordinate 81,584,360 of JAYESA010000009.1, read as the reverse complement.
TGACCTCTGGAAGAAGACGGGTGAATAGGACTAATGATATCCATACCCCATGCTTCGAAAGGCCAGGATGCAACCGTAGGATGTAAATGTTCAAAAGGTTGATGTATAAAATCTGCGTGAACCTGGCAGGCTTTGCATTGTCTTGCGTATTTTATTGCATCTGTGATCATAGTAGGCCAGTAATAGCCCATCCTCCTGATGCGATCCTGTAGCTTAGGACCGGGTTGATGTGCTCCGTATACGCCGTCGAGAGCTTCACGGATAATCCGCTGTGTCTCATCATCGGAGAGACATCGTAATAGCAATCCATCGTAGGTTCGGCGATATAGACATTGTGAAGACGCATCAAAATAGAAGCGTAATGATCGTCTTTTGATGGATACTGCTTCCTTAAGATCCTCTAGTAAGATTCTATATGCCACAAAATCTATAAAGGGGCTTCTCCAGTCTCTCTTGGAAGGATCTGTGTTCACAGCGTAGCTGCGTTCTATGTGAAAGTTGTTTTTCACACAGAATAAATCTCTGTTAAGAAGGATCACCGAATTCTGCCTTCTTATAAGGGTAGCTAAATCTGCAGCTAGACTGGCCAGGGCATCAGCTTCTAGATTCTGATATTGAGGTACATGCTCTAGGAAGAACCCTTTGAACATCATGGCTATCTCGACTGTTGCTTGGTGATAAGGAATGAGGTCTGGGTTATGGACTTCATATATTCCTCTGACTTGATTGACGATCAGCAGAGAATCACCGAAAGCTTCCAGATATTCGACTTCCAATTCTTTAGCGACTTGGAGTCCGATGAGTAGGGCATTATACTCTGCCACATTATTAGAGCAAGGCTCGCTAAGAGAATATGCTCGATAGATGACGAGTTTATCGGGAGTGACCAGGACAATTCCTACTCCTGAAACCACGTTTCCCCTGGGACCAGTCCTGGAGGCACCATCGAAGAATAGTTGCCATGCATCACTTTCCATTGCGGAATTACATTCTGCAACTTCGTCGGGAATGTCTTCGTATAGTTTGGAGGTCTCCGAAATCGGATGAGCAGCTAGAAAATCAGCCAAGGCTTGGCCTTTGATGGACTTCTGAGGGACGTACACCATATCATACGGTATTAATAACAACGCCCAAGTTGCGAGTCAGAAATTAAGAACACTTGGCTTATTCATCAATACCCGAAGAGGATTGATCCTGGAGATGATATGAATAGTCTGGCCTGTGACGTAGTGTCATATTTTTGAATGGCGAACATCAGGGCCAAGCATTCTTTTTCTACTGGATTGTACCGGTGTTCAGCTCCGACCATCATCCTGCTTAAGTAGTAGATAGCCTGTTCATGACCCTCATAGTTTTTCTGTGCGAGGAGAGCTCCCAGAGAATGATCCATTGCTCGAACATACAGCAAGAATTGTCTTCCTATGATGGGAGGCACCAGAACTGGAGGATTAGTGAGGTAGCATTTGATATCATTAAACGCTTGCTGACAGGCTTTGTCCCATACGAAGGATACACCTTTCTTCATGAGACAAGAAAAAGGCTGACATCTCCAGAAAGGTTGGATATGAATCTCCGGATATAAGCCAGACGACCTTGAAATCCCCTGAGTTCCCTCAGATTATGGGGTAGTCGCATTTCTAAGATGGCCTTCACTTTATCTGGGTCCACCTGAATGCCTTTAGCGGTAATGACAAATCCCAGAAATTTGCCACTGGATACACCAAGAAAGGACTTTGTAGGATTTATTTTGAGTTGATGTTGGCGCATCAACTCAAACACTGTCCTCAAGTCTTGGATGTGATTATCCTTGACGCGGCTTTTGACAGCTATATCATCCACGTAAAATTCTACAGTTTTGCGTAAATGCTTATGGAATATATTACTCATAGCTCGTTGGTATGTAGCCCCGGCATTCTTCAGTCCGAAGGGCATGACCGTATAGCAATATACCCCCAATGGTGTCCGGAAGGCAGTATGCTTCTCGTCTTCAGGATGCATCTTGATTTGGTTGTATCCTGAAAATTCGTCCATGAAAGACATGCGTTCAAAACCACATGTATTATCGATCATGACGTTTGTAATGGGAAGAGGAAACTCATCCTTGGGGCAGGCTGCATTCAGATCTCGGTAATCGATACAGACACGTACTTTTCCACTTTTCTTCATGACTGGGACAACATTGGCGACCCAGTCAGGATATTGTTCTTTCCGGATGAAACCACAGGCTATCAACTTCTTGATTTCAGCTTCGATTGTGTCCATCATATCCGGACGAAACTGGCGTTGATGTTGCTTCAAAGGCTTCGAGTTGGGCAATATGTTGAGCTTATGAGTAGCCACTTTAGGATCAAGACCTGGCATATCCTCATAATTCTACGCAAAGACATCGATATATTCTTTTATCAGCTGGATTATTTCTTCCCTTTCTTCTTCGGAAAGATTGTTACTGATAAATATCGACTTTGGTCAAAGTTTATCCCCAATGTCAATTTGGATAACTTTATCTTCAGTGGGAGGTTCTCTCTGCTCGAATCGGAGTTTCCACTGTGTATCTATTTGTTGAGCCCAAGAGTCATTCTCAAACGGTTCAGATTCTTGTTCGTCTGCTTCGAGGAAATCTGTCAATACCGTATTTACTGGTAATGCTCGTTCGAGATCATCATATGAGTCGGAGGACGACGAGCCATCTTGAGAAGAGGAAGAGATATCCTCGTTTGACTCAGAGGTTGCAAGGGAGGTGGTATATCCTAACCCAAAACGAGTTTGTTGGCAGTAGGGATCATCGTGCAACGACATTCGCCTGCCTTTTCCGAAGTTGAGGCCTGGTTCCAGCTTCAAGTCATAACCCATACTTTGCATAATCTTTAAAGCTTACGGGCTATATCTGTGAACCTGCATTTTACCAGCATAGTCATTGGGAGAATCCTCTTGTACTGTCGGTTTATTGCGCATGCGACCGAAGACTATTGGACGCTGACTGCTGCGAGTAGGCGGGACAATAAAGATAGAATCCTCATGTGGCCCATATGTCGTGGTGACATTAAATGATGATGCTACTTCCCGCACATACGGATGATAGGAATCTATAGCTTCCAAGAATTTTAGTGCTATAGGTTCTATATCGTCATGGGGAGAGGATTCTTGATTTGGAATTTGAGCGTCAATGTACTGGAAAAGAGGATCTTTATTATCGTCAGAAACCAAGTTCCTGGTTATATTTACATCAGCCGGCTGCTTGTTGCGCCGGAGGTTAATGACCAAAGGTGAAGGTTTCTGGTTCAAAGTGATCACTAGAGGATTACCTCCTTTTTCTAACCTAGTTTTGTTCAGGTGGATAGCCATGGGTTCCATGACTTTTCCCCTGCCACCCGTATACAGCAGGTTAGCCATATAAGTAGCAGATGATCCCCGAGGAGTGTGTCTTTCCGCAAACTGGGCCTTCTTTACGCTGAGGGGCTTCACCTGGCGTATTTTGGAACTCTGCTCAGGCTGGCGTAAAACTGAGGAGGTCCTCAATCGGCCATCAGCTTCTCGCATAATCTGGAGGGCGGGCAGATTCTTCTCTTGTTGGCGTAAAGGCCGAGAAGTTGAGAAATCTGCCACTTGTTTTCCCTTGCGTAGATTGCAGGGACCATCTGCTTTTCTACGGAGGGAAGATGCATTTTTACGCGCGGAGCGCGTTTGAAATTTCTGATTTAGCGCTGAGGCATTATTAAAAATTTTGTCTGCCACGTCACAGACGGGAGACTGAGTTTTACGCGCAGGGCACGAAGCAGACTTTTGGATTAGCACTGAGCATAACCAGAAGCTTTGTCTGCCACGTCATAGATGGGAGACAGAGTTTTACGCGCAGAGCGGGAAGTAGACTTCTGGACTAGAGCTGAGGCATTGCCAGAAGTTTTGTCCACCATGTCACAAACGGGAGACTGAGTTTTACGCGCGGAGCGCGCAGGGTGCGAAGCTACAACCTTGTTGGTCGGAGAAACCGGAGAGTCGGCTGGAATGGTAGGGGATGTCTGGGGCATCCACACCTTACGCAGTTTCCTGTTGTCTTGGACGGAGAGGGAGTGAGAGCTACCCCCTGCTCGAAGCATGTCTTCATAGGCTGACTGGTCGAATAGGACGACCAGGGTCTTCTTCATTGATCCTACTGATACTGCATTGTGTTGAGCAATTGCCTTCTCGTCAGATGAGAAAGTAGTCCCCAGCAGAGTCGCCATCTTGTGTTTGATAATAAATGAAAGAAATGAAACAAGGTTTATACGAAACCCTCTCTTTGGTTTACAAACAAGAAGTACATTTAATCCTATATGAGGATATCAAGTACAAAATTTAATCTGGGTAAATATTGCTATAGGAGTTTGATCTGCGGTCGATCACTTTGTCCCTTGGACCACACGATGATGAAGAAGTGCTGTAGAAGACGGAGAAGCTTCAAAGATTGCAAAGGGGAGTGGATGCTCGATGCCAAAATCGTCGATCACTACTCTCTGTCTGTGCTCTGGATTCTTCTCTCACAAAAATCAATTTCTGACCCTTCGACCCCGGACCTCTGTCAATAGAGGTCTCTATTTATAGGGTTTGGTGACAGTAACCATCCAGTCGGCGTAGAAGCCGAATATTGGAGAGTGTGGCACCTTTTACGTGGCGGTTATAATAATCACCACCTACATATAAATGATCCTCCGAATCTACGTGTGACGCGAGTCCCATCATGAGATAATACGTATAACTGCTGCAAAGATCACGGCATGCAAGCCACGTAGGTAGCTGTCCCTCGCGTAGAAAAGGTTGGCGTAGAAGCCAATAACTGTCACCATGGCGTAGAAGCCGAGTAGTTGTCAAGTTGGCGTAGAAGCCAAGTAGGCGTGGAAGCCCAGTAGGCGTAGAAGCCTGATGCTGCATGGATAGGTAGATAGCCGATCCTCCTTTCTTGACTGAGGTCTTGAGCTAATTCTGGACCAAATAGCCTTATTACGCACCAATACAAATATAGCCTAAGTTGGCGTATTCTGAGGAGATAACATACGGCGTACTCCTATGGTTGAAAATAGCCAGGTCGGCGTATTTCAAGGAGATAGCGTACAGCGTGCTCCTATAGCTAAAAATAGCCTGATGGCATAATATGCAGAGATGATGATGTGGACGTATTAGCCGTAATTATGGCTCATCTAGTCTTGGAAAGTAGAACCAAATCTCGTACATTAAATGTAGAGATCTGCCCCCATCTCGCATATTAACTGCAGAGATGTGCCTCGAGCTCTGTACGAAGAGCTGCTTTTGACGTGGCAGTTCGTTTTGTCTCTTGCTGAGCGTAAAAGCTCGCATCTGCCTGTATAAAACTAGGCAGCTATTCCCTTGTATGCGTAAAAGCACTTTGTATCAAGGAAATGTCACTAAACGATGGTTTGGGTCTCTGTGCCGTACCATCATTACAGCCGTTGTCTGGATAGTCGTGCAGTACTCTTTGTCAAGAGTCAGGTTCACTGCATGATTTGACAGGTTCGTTCAAGGAATACGAAGAGTTCCTCGTACAACCTTCCATTACATTAAAAGAAGTAGGTTTTACGCCAGAGTGGTGATGTAACAACCTTTTTATGCCAAAGCAGCCTAAAAATACTGCATTACGCTGGTTATTTTGGAGCTATGTTTACGTTGTACTAGCGATGAAGCTCTGCTGTACGTCGATGGCTCTGAGATCATTTCTTACGCCACACAGCAATGAAATTCTATTTTATGTGGGTCTTATGCATACTGCGTATAGCTCTGCAGCGTATTTTTATGCTTCTACATGGTCTATCTGGACGTATTGATAGCCAGAGCTTCCTTTCCTTTGGAACTACGAGTAGGTCATTATTGGAGGATGACCGCTTCCCTCGATCAGAGGTAGAGATCATGATTCCGTTGTCACGAGCTTTCCGACTGTTGTCTTCAGCAGCTACCGCTGATATGATAAACTAGGGCCAATCATGGAACTGATATGGTCCTGTGAATAATGAGATCAGCAGAAGAAGGTTCTTCCTACAAATGTCCACCAAGGCAAAATCCGGAACTCCGGGAGGCATTCGTAAAGTAGCCTGTCGAAAACGTTCAATAAAAGTACGAACGTTTTCTTTCTCCTTCTGCTTTACTTCGATAAGTGATGACATAGACATGTCCATTCCTCCTTCGTAGAATCGAGCGAAGAACAGAGTCTTAAAATCTTCAAAAGAAGTAATACAGTTGTCCGCTAGACTATGGTACCATTGATAGGCCACTCCAAACAGACAGCCTTTAAACACTCGAGTGAGAAGGGCGTCATTCCCCTGCAACAACACCGTCATCATGCTAAAGTAGTTCATGTACTGGCTTGGCGACGTCTTTTCCTCAAACAAAACCATAGCCTGTGGTTTGTATTTTGGTGGGAAAGGGATCTCGTCCCAGATAGCACGGTATGGCTGGTTGATTCCCAACTTCTTGAGCTGATCCTTATGCTTCAAGGCATCAAATTGGGCTTTTAATTCCCGAACTGCCTGTATCGGATCTTCAGTTAGGAAAGGGACAGCAGAGAGGTGAGAGATTGGTTGTATTATAACTCCCACAGGAGGTAATACATTCTCTGGGTTAAGGGGTTGAGGAGCAGCTGATTCTTGATTTTGAATAGGCTCCTGGCTTGCATTGGATGGTGGCATGTCTACCCCCACCCATAGTTGAGTCGGAGGAACAGGTGCTTGAGCTACCGCAGCTGTATGTTGAGTCACCATTATTTGGTGCATACTTTCCATCATGGTATGCATCTCTTTAAGCGATGCTTCCAATACAGCGATGCGTTGTTCAGTACTTCCTGATGGGGAAGCTTCTTCATGTTCATCTCCAACGGCATAAACTCCCATTTCTCTGGATGCCACCGAGGGATTAGTATAGATCTCTGTAGAGATCGAGTCTATACTTTCAGCATCAAATTCAGAAAGCTGGCGACCCCCAGTATCGGAATAAGAAGAATATGAAGCCGATTGCCGTGACCTTGAGCGAGTGTTTCGAAAAACACCTACCTCAATATTCTCCAAGAGTCTGTCAAATCTCCTTTGGCTCGGAGTTCTAGAGGGATGACGTCTTGAACTTGACCTTCCTCTAGGAATGTGCGAAGCCATGTTTACCGATGCAAATGTCGGTTCTTCTTCCTGTTAGGACAAATAGTAGTTCAACCGGTCAAAAACTGACCGTTTTGCCTTAGAACAGCAGTATAATTACAACCTTATGACTATTACAACAATGCCCCTAGGGGGTGTAATAGACATATTAGAAGATCCCTTGACTTTGCGTTTTTGGATCAAGAAATCACGCAAATAAGGGGGATCAACAGAAGAGGAAGGAGAAGGCTTATTCCGCCTTTTTATATCAGTTGGTACATGGAGATTGGGAACAACAACCCTCTCTCTGCCATAAGAATACAACAGTTCCCCCATGTGAGTTGAATACGATCCATCATCCTTCTGAGGAGCGTATTTTCCCGTAAAATGGGTCTTCTTTACGCGGACAGGTTTATCCTGGCATAATTTAGAGTCTGGCACTGGTTCGCGTAAAACAGGAAAAGTCCTCAAGCGGCCTCCAGCGTCACGCGTAATCTGAAGAGTGGGCAGCTTCTTCTCTTGTGGGCGTACAAGCCTAGCGGTTGGGAGATCCGCCACTCGTTTTTCCTTGATGTGATCCCAGAGTCCATCTACCTCATCATAGATGGGAGATATATTTTTACGCGTAGTGCGCGTTTGAAATTTCTGCGCGGGCACTGAGACCTTGTCAGAAATTTTGTCTGCCAAATCACAGACGGGAGACGAAGTTTTACGCGCCAGGCGCGTTCTAGACTTCTGGATTAGCACTGGGGCATTGACAGAAGTTTTGTCTGCCACGTCACAGATAGGAGACAAAGTTTTATGCACAGAGCGCATTCTAGACTTCTGGATTGGCACTGGGGCATTGCCAGAAGCTTTGTCTGCCACGTCACAGACGGAAGACGAGTTTTTACGCACAAGGCGTATATGTTGTGATGTCACAACCTTGTTGATCAGAGGAAGAGAACTTGTAGGAAGGGTAAAGGATGTCTTGGGCATCCACACTTTACGCAGCTTCCTGTTGTCCTGGATAGAGAGGGCATGAGAGCTACCCCCTGCGCGAAGCATGTCTTCATAAGCAGATTGGTCAAATTGGACGACCAAAGTCTTCTTCATCGATCCGACGGATACAATATCGTGTTGAGCAATGGCTTTCTCGTCAGATGAGAAAGTAGTCCCCAACAGAGTCGCCATCTTTGTTTGATGATAAAATAAATAGGGAGTTTGTACGAAGCTCTTTTGGTTTACAAACTCAGGCTATTAAACTCTCCTGGTATACAAAATACTATCAGAGGTATTATGAACATGGTAGGTTTTGAAAATTCACCTGGCGAGTCGCCATTTTGTTTGAGATAAAACAAATAGAGGGTTTGTATGAAACCTTTTTGTTTACAAACAAGAAAAGAGAGTACAATTAATCCTATACGAGGATGTTAAGTACAATAAAAAATAATTCTGGGGAAAAATTGCTATAGAAGTCTGATCTGCGGTCGATCACTTTGTCTCTTGGACCACACGATGATGAAGAAGTGCTGTAGAAGAAGAAGAAGCTTCAAAGGTTGCAAGTGGGATTAAATTCTCGTTGTCGAAGTTGTCAATCGACACTCTCTGTCTATGCTCTCTGCTCCTCTTTCGATCTGATCCCTGATCTTGATCCCTCCTCCCTTTCTTGACCCTGTGACTAGAGGTCTCTATTTATAGAGATCAGTCACGTTAACTGTCCAATCGACGTAGAAGCACAACTGTGGAGAAAGTTGCACCTTTTACGCGGCGGTTATAATAACTGCTACCCACGTTTGAATGATCTCCTGAATCCGCGTATAACGCATATCCCATTATGAGGCAACGCGTATAACTACTTCTTGAAGATCACGGCATGCAAGCCACGTAGGTAACCGCCCCTCGCATAAAGATGGTTGGCATAAAAGCCAAATAACTGTCTCGTTGGCGTAAAAGCCAAATAGCTGTCTTGTTGGCATAGAAACCAACTAGCTGTCTTGTTGGCGTAAAAGCCAACTAGCTGTCTTGTTGGCGTAAAAGCCAAATAGCTATCTTGTTGGCGTAAAAGCCAAATTCTGCGTAAAACTTGATGCTGCACCAATTATCCTTCTTGACTGAGGTCTTGAGCATATTCTGGGCCAAATGGCCTTATCACGTACCTTTGCAAATATAGTCAGAGTTGGCGTATTTCGAGGAGATAGCATACGACGTGCTCCTTTAGTTGAAAATAGCCCGGTTGGCATATTTCGAGGAGATAGCATACGGCGTGCTCCTATGGTTGAAAATAGCCTGGTTGGCGTAAAATGCCAGGATGGTGATGTGAGCGTATTAGTCACAGTTTTTAGCTCTCTCAATCATTTTAAAAATAGAACCAGATCTCATGCATTTAATGCAAAGATATGCCTCAATCTCGTGCATTAAATGCCGAGATATGCCTCGAGCTATGTATGAGAAACAGCTTTTGATGTGGCGTCTGATTTCGTCTTATCTTGAGCGTAAAAGCTCGTCTCTGCCTGTGTAGAATAGGCAGCGTATTCCTTGAATGCGTAAAATAACTTGTATCAAGGATATGTCACTAAATGACAGTCTGGATCTCTGTACAAAAATTATCATCACAGTTGTCCTCTCGATTGTCGTGCAATACTTTTGTCAGGAGTCAGGTTCACTGTTTTGTCTGACAGATTCATTCGAGGAATACGAAGAGTTCCTCGTATGACTTTACGTTGTATTAAAGACAAACGTATTTTACGCTGTAGGGAGGCATAGCAACCTTTTATGCCAAAACAGCCTTGAAGCACTGCTTTACGCGGGCATCTCTGAAGCTCTATGATACGCCAAACAGCTCTGAAGCTCTATTTTAAGCGAGCAGTTCTGAAGCATGTTTTATGCCACACAGCCTTGAAGCACTGCTCTACGCGGGGAGGGAATTCATGTATGTTGGGGTTTTTGACTGTAAAATATGTGGACAATTCTCCAGCATATTTTATGCTTCTACAACAGGGACACCGATGGAGCAACCCACGCTTGAAGTCAAAATATCTCAAACTCCAAGGAAGAAGGATGTGACTACCTTTGACTTTGTTGACTTCAAGAAGGTCTACAACATGCTGTTTAAGGGGATTGAAGACCCAATCGTGGCTCTAGATTAGCTAGAAGAACTTGAGGACCACTTCAAAATTCTAGAGGTACCTGAGCAGAAGGGTATCGCGTGTGCCTAATTACAGCTTCGCTTGAACGCGCACGATTGGTGGGACGTGCATCGAAGATCTATTCCAATTGACGATAAAGAGGAGATGATCACGTGTGCTACTTTCTGTGGAGCATTCAAAGAGGAGTTCATACCCCCTCCCGTACGTCGGTAGAAGGAGAACGAGTTCGTGCAGCTCCGTCATGGTAGTATGATCGTAAAGCAGTACTTCGTCGAATTCAACGGCTCGCCAAATTTGCAAGCTCATATTTACCTGATGCGGTGAGTCATGCCAGAAGATTTGAAGGCGGCCTACGACCTACCATCCATGCGCATGTGGTCGTTCCTCAGTACCAGACGATGTAAAAAGGTCTTAACCATGCCCTTTTCCTCGACCGCAGTATCCTCCAGTTGCTGCCGGCACTGTGCATACTTCCAATCACAAGCGCCATAGTAATGAGAAAGGAAACAACGCTGTAAAGTGCCCAAATAATGGCGGTCAGCAGAGAGAAAACCCAAGGCAACCATGTCACTACTGTAAGAAACCAGGGCACACGATCGACAACTATCGCAAGAAGCTCAATCTATGCCTCATTTGTGGAGATCCAAACCATGCCGTACCTGACTGTCCGTGCTACTCTGAACGCTGCCTTCAAAATCAAAATTCTGCCACAACACCCCAAGCCAACCGAGCCACGCCGCAGCAAGAGCATCCTCAAGCTCAGGGCCGGGTGTATGCTATGACACGGAAAGAAGCCCTGGCATCGAACACCGTTGTGTCTGGTATATTGCTTTTTAATAACATACCTGCACGTGTGCTATTTGATTCTGGTGCAACAAATAGCTTTATATCCACAAATTTTGCCATGGAAAACAATGTAGAAATGACACCATTGTATCTAGACCTTAGTGTTAGCACCCCGTCAGGCACGAAAATACCTGTCCGTTCAGTATGTCAAGGCGGTTACGTCTGTATTGGAGGAAGGAAACTCTTACTCAACGTTTTAGTCCTAGATGTTCAGGATTATGACATTATTTTGGGATGGATTGGCTCGACGCTTGCTCGGCAACTATCGAATGTACAGAGAAATAAGTCATCTTCCGTCTACCTGGAGAAGCCAAATTCTGCTACACGAGTAGTCCAGCAACTGATGCATCCAGGGCCTGCATAGTAATTTTTGCGATGTTTGCTCGACGGATGCTATACTCTGGATGTGAGGGATACTTAACATCGGTTCGGAACACGTAGCTGGATTACACAAACGTCGAGTCTTCTTCCATTGTGGCAGAGTTCTCTGATGTGTTTCCGAGAGAACTACCCGGTATGCCACCTGATCGAGAGATCGAGTTCACCATCGACATATTCCCAAACACTCAGCCGATTTCCAAGGCTTCGTACAGAATGGCCCCTGCTGAACTAAAGGAGTCAAAGTATCAACTTTAGGAACTGCTAGATTATGGGTACATCTGTCTGAGCATGTCTCCTTGGGGCGCTCTTGTACTCTTCGTAAAGAAAAAGGATGAAACGTTACGACTCTGCATCGATTATCGGGAGCTGAATAAGTCACTATCAGAAACAAGTATCCCCTGCCCATGATAGACGACCACTTTGATCAGTTGCAAGGAGCATCGGTGTTCTCAAAAATTGATCTTCGCTCGGGCTACCACCAACTAAAGATTAAGCCCGAGGACATGTCGAAGTCAGTATTTCTATCCCGCTATGGCCATTATGAATTTTCAGTTATGCCGTTTGGACTGATGAATGCTCCTGCCGCTTTTATGGATTTAATGAACCGTGTGTTCTGACCCTTTCTCGATAAATTTGTGATAGTTTTTATAGACGATATCTTAGTGTACTCGAAAAATAAGGATGAACATGCAGGACACCTGCGGATGGTGCTTCAAACTCTTTGAGACAACAAGTTGTACGCGAAACTCAGTAAGTGCGAGTTCTGGTTGGACATCATATCCTTCCTTAGACACATTATTTCTACAGAGGGCTAGTTGACCCAAAGAAAATAGAAAGCATCGTGAAGTGGAGGAGGTCCGAGTCAACTAGCGACATTCGGAGCTTCCTTGGTCTAGCAGGCTACTATCAGAGATTTATAAAGGATTTTGCAAGAATTACCTCACCTTTGACCCAGCTCACTCGGAAGGGAGTAACGTTCGCGTGGATGGACGATTGTTAAGATTTATTTGTGGAGTTTAAGCAGCGACTTGTCTCAGCACAAATTCTTACCCTTCTGGACGGACCTGATGACTTTAAGATATATATCGATGCCTTAGAAAATGTCTTGGGATGTGTCCTTTTGCAGAGGGACAAGGTGATAGCCTTTGCATCAACGCAGTTGAAGCCTCACGAGAAGAACTATCCAACGCATGACCTGGAGCTCGCGGCGGTGGTGTTTGCACTAAAGTTTTGGAGGCACTATATCTATGGTGTGCCGTACGAGATCTATACGGACCATAAAAGTCTAAAATATCTCTATACACAAAAGGATTTGAATCTTTGACAACGACGTTGGCTTGAACTCCTTAGCGAATTTAACTTGATGATCAGATACGCACCGAGCAAGGGTAATATTGTAGCTGATGCGTTGAGTCGAGTGTTCATCGGGAGCTTGGCTATCGATGACAAGCTGCGCCAGGATATTGAAAGTTTGGGCATTACACTTAAAATCAGATACAAAAGGGTGGCACAAGTAGCTTAGCTGTGCCTCGAACCCGATTTATTAGAAAAGATCAAGTCCGCTCAGAAGGATGACCTATTCCTACAAAAGATGCAAGGTCTAATCTCAGCAGGGAAGGTAACCGACTTTGCGGTAGGCACGAACGGAATGATGCGAGTGAAGGAAAGATTATGCGTTCCTAACGATGCAAACCTCAGAAAAGGGATACTCACTGAAGCCCACTATGCGAGTTACACTTCACATCCGGGTAGCACAAAGATGTATCGAGATCTCCGTACGATATTTTGGTGGCACGGCATAAAAAGAGATGTGGCGCTATTCGTGTCGTAATGCATGGCTTGTCAGAGGGTAAAGACCGAGCACCAGAAGCTGGGCATAGTGATGCAGAACCTTGCTATACCGGAGTAGAAATGGAAACCTATAATGATGGATTTTATTATTGGTTTGTCAAAAACGCAACAGGGGAATGATGCCCTCTGGTTCATCGTTGATCGACTCACCAAGTCAGCTCACTTTTTGCCTATCAAAAGTACTTGGAGTGCCGACCGCCTGGCTCAGATCTACCTCAACCAGATTATTCGACTCCACGACGTGCCCGTATCCATTGTCTCTGATAGAGATGGTCAATTCTTATCACATTTCTGAGAGAGCCTTCAGTCAGCAATAAGGATAAAGTTGAAGTTCAGCTCCGCCTACCATCCTCAGACAGACGGCCAAACAGAGCGGGTCAACCAAATCCTTGAAGATATGCTATGACTTTGCAACTGGGACTTGAAGACTAGTTAGGACATGCATCTACCGTTACTCGAATTTGCATACAATAATAGCTATCAATCCAGCATTCAGATGGCGCCGTATGAGGCATTATATGGACGAAAGTGCAGATCCCCGATCTGTTGGGATAAAGTTAGTGAACGATAAATTATTGGCCCCGAACTTATAGAGCAAACCATTCAGAAGATCCGTTTAATCCTTGAACGGCTAAAGGTAGCACAGAGTCGCCAAAAAAGCTACTCGGACACACATCGATGACTTCTTGAGTTCTTAGAAGGTGATCGAGTATTCCTCAAAGTCTCACCCATGCGAGGAATTACCAGATTTCGAGCAAAGGGAAAGTTAAGTCCAATATTCGTCGATCCGTTCGAGATACTAAAGCGAGTCGCCCCAGTCGCATATCAAATTGCCCTGTCACCGTCACTATCTGAAGTTCACGATGTCTTACATGTTTCACAGCTTAGAAAGTATGTGTACGACCCGAGTCATGTGTTGAATCTTGATCAACTGGACCTAAAGGCAGACTTGACTTATGTTGAACATACTGTGCGGATCTTGGATTATAAAGAGAAGCTGCTTCAAAGTCGTTCGTTCCTCTCGTGCGCATGCTTTGGAGAAATCATTTGGTCAAAGAATCTACTTGGGAGCTTGAATCTGAAATGAAGGAAAGGTTCCCTTCATTGTTTCATAGTGGTAGGTTCTATTCCTAAGTTTCATGGATGAAACTTCCAATTAGTTAGTTAGGATGTGGTGCTCCGTACCCCCTATTCGGGGAGCGCGGCTAAGAAATACAAGTCGGTATCGGTCGATCGGGATAGATTAAAACAAGATCTTATCCTCGTTATAGATTTTCTTTTTCGGAATCAATTCCCATATTCAGTGGACTGTGCCCTGATGATGGACTTAGCGGCAGAGTCAAGAGGGTCATCTCCGCTGCAAGTTTTCTTACCTAGTTTTTGCTGTCGCCTTGTTGCTTTCGTGCTTTGAGTTGGTTTTCGGATTTGTTTGTGTTTTCTTAAACGGTTTCGATGGATTTTATTATTTTCGTTCGTTGAACTATACTTCAATTCTGAGCTTAGAAAGAGAAGAAGAGGTATTGATCAGTTGTTCGTGGCAATGCAGGTGATCATGCAGTAGACGACATGCGAGCGGAGTCTTGAAGCACCTCTTTCCTTTCCTTTCTCTAACCAACTTGTGAGTGGCTATATTCGATTCATTTGATCCTTCTTTCAAGTCTTTACATCTAATAATCTTACTTTCTTCCTTGCCCCGATCAAACGATACCAAAATAACTAAATATGTCAAGATAAAAAGGAATAGACTTGGATAAATTGTGCTTGTCAATCAACTTGTGAACGGTTACCTTATTATATGCTAGTTCATTTAGAATGTACTTCCTATGCTTCAATTTTAGTTAGAATGCATACTTCTTCTATAAATTATGCTAAGTATAGAACATGCCTTGCTATGCAACGAACTGATCAGGGAGACTATGCAAAATGAATTATGCCATGTCATTTGTCTCGTGTTCATATTGTCTCAAACTGCATCAATTAAAAACTTAGTATAAACGTCGTTTGATCATGGATAACTTGTGCACAAGGTCAATGGTTCCTACGGACGGTCGCTGGCGCACTGGCACCGATCCGATCCGGACGAAACTTCACGATAGTCTCATTATCTAGATGGGATGGTTTGTAGCCACTCATGAATCTTCGTTGCAAGCCATTCTCGTCCAAGACTTTACTCGTCCTTTATGGCACTTTGCTAGTGATCCCCTCATATATTTAAACCTGTGCAAGCTAACTTGTGTCTTCGTGGCAGGGAAGAATATGGTAAGTATTGTGCAGGTGGTTCAGACGGGCAGGTAAAAGTTACCGAACGGTGGCAAGTTCATTTGAGTAAATTTCTATAACACTTCTTGCTTGTAAAATGAACTAAGGCAAGATAAAAAGACCACAAATAACTTGTATGTTTCATATAAACAACGCTTTGATTGGTATAGTTGGGTTAGCTCACCTTCAATAGTGCATTTTGATGTACTGACCCTCGTTGAAACAGGTTTCCTGCACCAAGAAGATCCTGCGAGGAGCTGAAACTACTTCCCGTTCCAGTCCACCAACCGGCACATCCAAATCGTGCCTTAGTTGAAGCATTTTGAAGACCCAGGAGCTAGCAACCATAACTCATGCAGCTCCGAGAAAAATTGATTGTCCCGCCTGGAGGTTTTATCATTTTGAAGCTTTAGTAAAGTATGTAATGTACTGGATGACTATCTCATTTTGAGTCCACTTTTGTAAGCCCATGCGGCAATCCTCTGACTCATTCAAGAGTTTGTAAAAAGATGTTCATTATCAATAAAGAGAACTTTTCCATATTTCAACTTTGTGTTTCAATTATCTGCGTACTCTGAATATGTGCTCGTTATACAAAAATATATAAGCCTTGTACGGTGTATAACCTAGGCACGCACGATGTCGCCCGGGGGATGACTATCGATTCCACGAAATTGGGGCGTGACAGCTGTCGGCCCAATGTCGCTGTCTGTCCTGATCCACCCGAAGTCTATCCCTGATGAGCTTCACCTTCTTAGCTGCATCCACTACCATCTCTGGTCCCAATAAACCTCTCTCACCAACATCATCCCATGATAACAGAGTGTGGCATCTTCGTCCATACAATGCCTCAAATGGTGATATCTTGATACTGGCTTGGTAGCTGTTGTTGTAAGAAAAATCTACCAAGTGAAGATGATCCTCCCAAGATCCTCTAAAATCTAAAACACAGGTGCGTAGCATGTCATCGAAAGTCTGAATAGTCCTTTTCTACTGTCCGTCGATCTGAGGGTGATATGCGGTACTGAACTTGAGCTGAGTGCCCATGGTAGCCTATAAACTCCTCCAGAAGTGGAACTTGAAGCGACTATCCTGATCCGAGACTATGCTCACTGGAACTCCATGCAATCTGACTATCTGACGCACATACATCTCTGCGAGCTTCTCCGTAGACATACCCACTTTGAATGGCAGAAAGTGGGCTAATTTGGTCAACCTGTCTACGATGACCCAAATCGCATCTTTACCTCCTGGGGATCGCAGAAGTCTTGAAACAAAATACATCGTCACATGCTCCCACTTTCACTCTGGAATGGGTAAAGGCTGAAGCAATCCACCTGGCCTCTGTTTCTCTGCCTTTACCTGCTGGCAAACCAAACATCTAGATACGAAGCTAGCTACCTCCCGCTTCATACCATACCACCAAATATGCTCTCTCATGTCCCTATACATCTTGTTAGCAACTAGATGCATAGAGTACTGAGGTTGATGCGCCTCCTGAAGAATCTTTTCCTGCAATGCTCCACTCGGCACAAATAATCTGGTACCGTACCACAATGATCCATTATCTGCAATGCTGAAACCTTCTGCCAACCCTATCTGGACCTGTGCTCTGATGCTCCTTAGAGACTCATCCTCGAATTGTGCGGCTATGATCCGATCTATCAACTTTGACTATACCTGAAGTCCCCATATCTGTTATGCAACTCCAGGAACTAATACCTTAATGCCAAACTATCAAGATCAGCCAACAAATATCTGTCCCTCGTCAAATACATAGCCACTAGATACCTGCTCAAAGCATCCATGACTACTTTAGCCTTCTCTAGATGGTACTGCAAAGAAATATCAAAGTCCTTCATTAACTCCAACCACTTCTGCTGTCTCATATTGAGATCTTTTTGTGTAAACACATACTTTAAGCTCTTGTGATCTGTAAAGATCTCTACCCTCTCTCCATACAAGTAGTGCTTCCACATTTTAAGAGCAAAAATAACTGCTGCCAACTCCAAGTCATGGGTAGGATAATTCTTCTCATGCGGGCATAATTGCTTGGAAGCATAGGCAATCACCTTCTTTTTCTTCTACAACACACAACCCAAACCCTTAGCCTATGCATCACTATATATAGAAAATCCTCCTACACCTGATGGCAATGTCAATATTGGAGCTGTAGTCAACCTCTTCTTTATCTCCTTAAAAGCAAACTGATAATCCTCAGTCTAGACGAACTCCACATCCTTCCTGCTTAGTCTAGTCATCGGCTCCGTAATCCTGAATAAATCTTCGATAATAGCCCGCCAATCCAAGAAAACTCCTAATCTCCGCTACTGAACGCGGGGTAGACCATGACTCAACTGTTGAAATCTTCTTCGGGTCTACTGAGATTATGCCTCCTGTAATCACATGCCTAAGAAATTCAACCTTATCAAGGAAGAACTCACACTTCGAAAGCTTTACATATAGTTTCTCCTTCCTGAGGGTCTCCAAAACTATCCTCAAGTGCTTCTCATGCTCCTCCGGGGTCTTCGAATAAATCAATATATCATCAATGAATACCACCATAAACTGATCCAAGTACTGATGAAATACCTTATTCATCAGGTTCATGAATACCGCCGGGGCATTGGTCAACCCAAACGGCATCACCAAGAACTCAAACTACCCATACCAAGTCCTGAAAGCTGTCTTCGAAATATCTTCCTTCTTCACTTTTACCTGGTGGTACCTCGACCTCAAGTCTATCTTTGAGAATACCTTTGCTCTGCTCAACTGATCAATTAAATCGTCAATCCGCGATAATGGATATTTATTCTTGATAGTGATATTGTTAAGTGCCCTATAGTCGATACACATGCGTACCGACCCATCCTTCTTTGGTACAAATAATACCGGAGTACCCCATGGTGATGAACTGGAGCAGATGAAGCCCTTGTCCTGCAACTCATCCACCTGCTTCTTCAACTCACCCAGTTCGTTGTTGTTCACCCTATAGATGTGCTGTGATATTAGCTCTGCGCTTGGCACCAAATCTATAAATAACTCTGTATCTCTGTCTGGTGGCAACCCTGATAACTCCTCTGGAAGGATGTCCATATACTCTGCAATCAATGGATGTGGCGGCTCCTGCTCTTCTACCAAAGCTCCACAGAAGTCTCCTTCGCTCTGCTCTGCTGCTCCTCTGACGAACTCAAACTCTGGCTCTCCTGGTGCCTGAAATAAAACTCTGCCTCATCGATAATAAATACTAGCATAATGCCTACTCAACAAATCTACCCTGAGTACTATATCATAGCTCAGAAGTAGCATTACGAGTAAACATACGCCCAACTCTCGGTCTTCCAAAGAAATACTCTGGTCCTTGCAAACATCACTGATCAGGATAATGCCACACCCAGTCATAATCTTGCAAGTTCTCGCCAACGGTTCAGACTCAGGACAATATTTCAGAGAAAAAGATTTAGATATAAAACTATGTGAAACACCAGAATCAAATAAAGCATGAGCTGGAAAAGAATCAAGATAGACTAAACCTGAGATAACATCACCGACTGGATCCTCCTCCTCGACAGTCAAGGCAAAAGTATGCCCCTGTCGTTGAGCACCTCTCTGCTGGTGCTGGTGCTGAGCAAACTGCTGCTATTGTGGTGGTAGGGGAGGTCCTCTTTGCTTTCCTGCTGGTGGACTCGCGGGTGCTCTCTGTGCCTAAGCTCCGCCTTGAGCTAGATGAGCTGGAACTTTAGGACAAGTCCTCAACTGATGGTCTTTGGATCCGCAAAATAAGCACTGACCCAATCTCATCCTGCATGCATCCCATCCATATCCTTGCTTCTTACAGAAAGTGCAAGGAATAGCTGGCCTCTGATTATGGTGCATCTGATGTGCTGGCGCTCTAGCTGGTCCATGATACTGCTGCCTCGGCTGCTGGAAGTGCCTCTGGTGCTGCTGCTAAAAATGAGGCTGCTTCATTGGACCCGTATTGGTACTGGATCCTCCTATTTCCCTCGGTCTCTTAGAGCGAAGCTCTAGATCATCCTCTGCCCGCTGTACCTGTCTCAGAATCTCCTCGAAAGTAGCAGTGGGATCTCCATTCGTTTGTGATTTGATTTCCCAGTTCAGGCACTTCTTGAACTTCCTGGCTCTTACTCTGGGATTCTGCCCCTTCACAAAGTAGCTTAATCTATAATACTCTGCCGCATACTCATCTACCTTCATACCTCCCTAAATAAGGTACTAGAACTGGCTCTCTAGAGATGTCAGAGCCACATCTGGAAATAACTTTTTCTTGAAGAGCTCTTTGAAAGCTTCCTAAGTAAGTCCTGGTACTAAGATCCTGGGGTCCGTCCTAAACCAAGTCAACGCAATATCGAACATCATGCACCCCGCTGCCTCTATCTGCAACCTCTCTGGAATCTGTGCCTGCCGCAGGTTTTGCTCAATGTCTTCTATCCAATCATCAGCATAAAGGATCCCTTCAGTGCCTTTAAAGTACTTCGGCCCCATCCTCTTGAAGTCTATATTAGTCCCCGGCCACGGCTGCTGTGGGGTAAATTGAGGTGCTGCCGTCTGTGGCTGGACTAAGGCGACTCTCTCAACTGCTGCGAGCGCAATCTGGTGAGCATTCTCAATGCTCTGCTGCATGACCTCTGAATGACACTATTGTACCTCTATTATCTGCTGAAAAAGCACGAATATCTGCGTCTGATCGACTGCGGACGGTGAGTATGGAAGATCCCCTGAAACTGTCGGCCTGTCTTTTATATCGGAGGTGGAGCACTTTCGAAAGCTGCTGCAGAAATGCCCACCTAGATTGGTGAAGCTGACCTCCAGAATGTAGGTGCTAGAACATCGTGTGATGGTGCTGCCCTTATAGGCGAGAAAGTGATTGACAGTGCTGACATGGCACCTGAGCGCTGGAAACACGTCCTCAGCAGTATCCTAAAGATAGATTAAACAAAGAAATCAATATTGAGTAAGATACGATATCATCAAAGAAGGACCAAAATTTTTTTCAAAGGAAAGCAAACATTCAATAGATAAGGATAGAAAAAACTAATATTGGAAGTATTTTCTAGTTATGATTGAGTATACTCTCACCCTAAATCCTATATCCTAAAGCAGGCTCGTAGTAGTACTATAGGTGAGCACCACTACGATATCGCTCTAATTGCGACTCTAGACCTGCATGGGCCACCACTAAAAATATGTCACAACCCACACCCGAATATTTGGGCACAAGTACGTGGGTACGCCTACCCTACGCAGCAGCATCGGCGGTAGAACGCTGTCTGGGTCAATTCTACTATTTAAACATCTCGACAATATAAATATGGTACCTGTCAATCCTCTCAACTCCAAAAGGAGGAACAATATGGTATCTCACAAATGTAACTATACTCAATCACAATGCAAACTAAGGAAGATAGAGAACGAATGGAATAACAAAGAAAAAAAACAAGATACAATCCACAAGTCTGAAATAATATACATGCTATGAATCTCAATGAAGTCTAATACAAGTCCAACAAATAAACTAAACCTCCTCAGGCTCTGGAACAAAGTCCTCCTGGTCTATAGGAGTATCCTCTAATGGTATTCCCTCCTGCAACCTGTAGAATATAGGACACTGATCTATGAGCCAATCATCTGGAAAAATATATCCAGTCAAGATTGGAGCAAAGTACATACCTCTGAAAGCAGTTTCAAATACATAATCGAGCATATAAAATAGATAATAGAAAAGAATATAAGATAACTAAACATCTGAATGAACAACTAGAGTGAACAAGTAATGCACTGTAATAAAGAACAAGCAATATGAATATCTGCAATATAAAGGAATAATTGAAATCTAACTAATGTGCCTCAGAATACAAGTTCATTATGTGATCGGTTTAGGTTGAACACGAATACAATAAGGTAACTTGATTATAAGTTTGGTATGTAATCGACATGTACACGAATACACTAGGGCTTTCATCACATAATCAACTACTACTCTCCCATCCCCAACTAATACCAATGGATCCAATCATGACACGTTACGAACATGAATATGGGCACACTAAACACGAGCAGTGTGTGTATACGAATAAGCACACTGAACACGAGCAGTGTGTGAGCACGAAATATAAATAATTAATACCCAATATACACGATGAAATACATGTGAAGGAGTACCCGCTGAATACGGTAGGAGAAAACATCTCCTGACTGGATCCATGTAGTACCTATCCGTGAAACCATTGTGTCGGCAAGTATACAGTTCTAGAACATGAGATATATACACTATTATAAAATAAAAACTAACAAAGAAATGTACTCGTCTGAGGTCCTGAGCAAGGTGTGTCTCTCGATGCCCAAGCTGGTGTCACACATACCTATATATGATATATTGCATCAATACAAGGTTTCAGAATGAAAATAAGTTAAACTATTTTAATTCTAGGTCATAAACCTATTTCTAAGTCAAAACAGTTAAACTAGGTCAACTGTAGGTCAAACTAGTCAACTTGGTCAAACTAGCTATGTCTAGGTTGCATGAGTCCAACTCTAGGATATTAGGTCCATACACTATGTAACTAGGCCACACTAATTAAGCTAAGATACTATGATACACACCAAGTACCGTATCATAGGATACACAAGTTTTTAGACATAAAAAAACTAATTTATATATATACAAGACAATATGTATAGTAATCTTAGCTAACTAATGCAAATTAGATACCCTGGCTTTGAACCAATGCGTATCTCACCACCTACACACCTATCTTGATACTCAAACCCAATACCTCAAGTATCGACCAATACCTTGACATTACCTTGGTATCACAAGGTAATTCAAATCCTAATATATAGCTCACTACCAATACACTAGCTATATACTGACATTAACTAAACTATTAAAATACTACTAACTAACTAACATACAATACTTATATACATATATACATACCTACATATAGCTACTTAGTCCAACAAGTATGTACATATATATCTATTAGATAACATGTATATATATACAACTACTTAACAATGTAAATAACTACTAAACTATTTGAGCTACTAACTAGACCTAACAACAACTAACTAAATCACTTACCTAACTAGCTGTCCCTGCCTGCTGCTGGCCTGAGGTTGCTCGATTCGAAGTTGCTGCTTGCTGCATATGCTGATGTGCTTTGCAGGTTGCTGTGCTAGTTGCACTGTTGGCTCAATTGTTGTTGTTCTGCAGTTGCAGTTGCTCCTCTCTTGCTAAATTGGATGCACATTGCTGTATACTTGCAGCTAATGCTCAGTGCAGCTAGCTTGCTGCAGGCTTGCTGTTGCTCTACTGAAACTGCTCTGTAGTGCATGCCTCTGTTCGATGCTACTGATGAATTATTGCAGTATGAATTTGCTGCTAGATGCTACACACACTGTTGTAGTTGCTGAATGCAGTTGGTTGCTGTTGGCTTATAGCTGCTGATGCATTTGCTACACAGTTTGTAACTAATGCACTTGCTATAGCATGCTGTCTCTCCCAGCTATGAGCAATTGCTAATACTGCACAAACTGGCTGCTGCAGTGCTGCAGTGAAAGTTGCTGTTGAAGCACACTGAATTACAATGTATCCCGATCTCCTCACACCATGCTCACTCACTCACTACACATCCATGTACACACACACACACACACACACACACACACACACACACACACACACACACACACACATACATAAGTTTGTGCAGTATCAGCAATTGCTCACAGCTGGGAGAGACAACATGCTACAGCAAGTGCATTAGTTACAAACTGTATAGCAAATGCATCAGCAGCTATAAGCCAACAACAACCAACTGCATTCAGCAACTACAGCAGTGTGTGTAGCATTTAGCGGCAAATTCATACTGCAATAATTCATCAGTAGCATCGAACAGATATATATATATATATGGTTATGAGAGTATTATATATATATATATATATATATATATATATATATATATACATCTAAGCTACATATACATATGTATATAATATAATAGAGATACATATACATATAGCTATAAATACATAACCATACAATCATATAATATATTATTCTACTAGATATAACCAAGTTAAATTGAATTGAGGTACAATGAACAAACACGTGGAGTGCACCGCACCCGTATCACACTCATTCTATGATACGCTTGCGATACTGCTTTACCACACAACCACCATAATTCTTATCACACTCAACTACGTATCCGTGTCAAAATGTGACATGCTCAAACCTCCGTGTCAGGAAAACCCCCCAAATCAACCCGTATCTCAAAATTATCAGTATACGGCCTACACGTATCCAATTGTGGATACGACATTAGTCACACACAATCAAACACATGTTAATTTAATCTAATTGACCAATTGACAAACACAAGATGTGCCAATCTCAAAATTCCTCTAAAATTGATACAAAATACCACATAACTTTCTCCATAAGTCTCCTATGAACCTAATTCCAATTCCTATGGGTAGCCTTAGCATATGTGGTGGTTCCTTATGGTTAAATTATAGATTTAGAACCTAATTAAAGAAGAAAAACTGAATTGTACCTATTAGGAGATGGATTCCCAATGAAATTTCTAAATTGGATGAAAGTAGCCTCCAACTTGTAGATCCTTGCTCCTCCTTGTAGATCCTTGCTTTCTCTTTGTAGATCCTTGCTCTACTAGCCTCCAATGAAGAATAGGGAAGGAATTGGAAAGAAATTTGAGTAGGGATTGTTGTGGGAATGAAGAATTTGGAAGAGAAAAAATTCTAGATCTAGATTTGGAATGACAAATGAGAAGAGAGAAAGAGAGAGAGAGAGAGAGAGAGAGAGTCTATCTCCTCCCTATAGGTGGCCGGCCTCTACCCCTCATCCAAGCTACTATGGAATATCCAAAATAACCCTTGGGACCTCTCATGAAGAAATTAATTAAGGTGGGAATGTTCTAGTCTAATTGGTTTCACTAATTAATTCATCCTCCTAATAAATGGGCTTACTATTGAGCTCAATCTAAACTAGAATTAAATTTTGGGTCCATGGATCTAAACTAAACTAGTTAGGTCCACCACACAAGTCCAAAATAATATAACATCTAATAATAAATAAATATAAAATAAATAATATTTATAACATGCACAATATTTAATATTATAATCTTAAAATAAAAATACTCATGCCAAATTACCAAACTATCCTTAGTTGAAAAAATGAGGGTGACAGTGTCGGCGACCACGTGTTCTTGCGGATTTTGCCAACCCGTGGAGTCATTAGATTCGGGGTTTACGGGAAGCTTAGTCCTCGATACCTTTGTCCGTTCGATATCCTCGAGCGGGTGGGCGATGTTGCTAATCGTCCTGCCCTTCTGCCTTCGTTACGTGAGGTGCACGATGTATTTCATGTGTCTCAGTTGCGTAGGTATATCCCAAATCTGAGTCATATCCTCGACCATTCTGAGCTAGTCGTTGGTACTAACTTGTCTTATGAGGAATAACCCGTATCCATTTTGGACCGAAGAAAGAAGGTGACCAAGAATGACTATTCATCTTATCCGAGTTGCTTGGGGTCATCACCCTTTGGGGGAGTCGACGTAGTAGCGTGAGGATGATATCCAGTCTCGATATTCACACCTATTCAACTCGGAATGTATATTCGTTCTTATGCCTTCGTATCTCGAATCTCGTGATTCATTTACCCATGCTATATGGCATTGCTTTTTTTTATTATATACTTGAATTTGATTGCGTGTGTATATGAGCTTGTAGTTAGCGTAGTTCTTATTCTGATTTTTCTAGCTAGCCTTAGGTTTAAATTTTGAGGACGAAATTTTCTAAGGTAGGTAGAGATGTCACTCTCCGTTGCCGATATATGTATTTGGAACATATTAGTTTTTCTGGTTATATTATTTGTTGCTTGAATGGTAATTATGTTACATGTCATGGAGACTAGATCCATTCTTTGGTTCAATTAGACTCATGGTTTAATATCGGGTTGGTTTGGTCATGAGTGAACCATGGTCTAAACCTCAACCCTAACATATATAAGTTAACTTCTTTCTCTCTTTTCCCTCATTCTCTCATTTTTTCCCTTCCTTCATTTAGGCAAGTATATCTTGTACTACATGAAGAAGTCTTTTTATTTTGATTCTTACTCTTTTCTTGCATTTTATTAGTCTAATATATTTGTATTACGATTCTTAACACTTTTAGTACTTGGTATTTTCGATTTTAATGGGTGGATTTGAGTAGATCTACAATTGAAGTTTAGAATTTTTATGAATTTCTGGAGTTTTTGGTGGTTTTGATCTATTAAAATATGGTATTTTAGAAAACCAATTTTTGGGGTTGATGGCGCACTTTATTTCGAGCATTTGGGCTTTTGGTTCACTTGATTCGGGATTAAAATGAGATTTTTATGAAGAAAATATTTTTAAATTTTTTAGAGTTTTTGCCATGGCCGAACCTGCGATTTGGCGAAGACAGTCTTTATGCGACCAGCGGGTTATGCGGTCGAGAGTGCTATACGGCCTGAGTGCTATGTGGCCTGAGCTCTTTGCCACATACTTACCAGCATGTGTCCATCTTGATTGATGCTTGACTGTCATTACACAAGTGTTCTGGAGCTAATCCGTGAACTCCTTGTGTTTCACTCGTTGAACGAATAAAAAATTCACTAAGTCCAAAAGAGAAATATGCGACCGAGTGTCCTATGCAGCCTAGAGAGTATGCGACCACTATTCCTTGGACGCATGACTCTGAAACCGTGGGCACATATTTCTATGTTTTTGTCTTTTTTTCTGACACTTTATGGCTTGTCACATCCATCAATTCAGTCACTTCTCTGACACATATTAAATGCACGTCACTCAATACTTGTCCCTGTCATATGCGGCACTGATCCCATGCAGCATCGACCCATATGCGGCCGAGACTTCCCATACGGCACCGACCTATATGCGACATACTTCTTATGCGACACCTGTCCCATGCGACACTGACTCTATGCGTCCCTGATCCTCATGCGGCCTATGTGCATATTTTATTGATTTGCTTGGATTTAATGCTTTATGGGACTTTTGTGATTCCATGTGTGATTTTAATGATTGTTAATGTATGTGAGCTAAGTGATCATATGTTAGACCTAACTATATGCTATAACCTATGTTATTTACCAATGATTGGTAACCTGACTCGACTATTGGTATCCGTGCTGATATACTTACTACGTACAAAGTATTTCTACGTGATTATGTTACATATTTCACATCGAGGTGTGCCTACTTGTTAAGCGATATGTGATGTAATAAAATTTCTCCAGCATGGACATGATAGTTGGTTAATAACCAAGTGTGGCTAGGATTTGTTGACTGTTGCATCACGCTCGGGTGAATCCAAATTGTACTGCAAAGTGACAAAGTGGATTCGTATCTAGCATACGCATACTACGGTACGAAATATAAGGGGAGTAACATGTGACCACGCCATGTGATTCCAGCTAACCATAGGGTTAACTAGGCAACTAAAACATATAGAGCATTGGGAGGGATTGAATCCCGAGGTCGTGCTTAACTAGACACCCTCAATCTTTATATGGAGAGTGAAGGCTAGCCCCCATGGATATTTATTAAATTCTCATTAGTGGATGGCAATATCCGACTATTATATTATACTATGTGTTCTATGCGATCTTAGCACGGTGGCCTTACTAGCCCTTGCTAGAACATGATTTGATCTGAGAATTCCTATTATATGCATAATACCTCTGGAATAACCAAGACTCCACCTACTAAGCCGTAGAAGTGATTGGCCGATTATGTAACTGAGCTTTTTTGTGTATTGCATCTGTTGTCCAATAGTCCAGGGACTTAGACTATCATGGTGCGATAGTCTAACCCTTGTCCTTATTTGGTTGTAGGGTTAGATTATTGTGTCACGATAGGATATGAAATGAAACTATGAGACAAAACTATATATATATATATATATATATATATATATATATATATATATATATATATATATATTTCATAACCTGGTTTTATTTCTTCATTCGTACTTTCTTTGTGGTACTTGCTATTTGGGGTCTAACCCCTCTGGTTTTGCCTGACCAAGTTTAGAGCCAGTACCTGAGGATCAAGCGTACTTTCCCCTGAACTATGGTGCGCACCACATGGATGACCACTGAGAAAAATGAGTGGGTTTCTTCTTTCCTGCTCGTTATTGCATATTTTACTTATTTTGGGTGTTTAGCCACTGACACTTGTTAGCCGTAAATCTGAACATTTAGTTTCCTTACATGATTGTAATTAATTAAACTACAGATGATCATGGTCATGTACTTTTGCTACTCTGCCACTTTCTTATTTTGTACAGCTGGTTTCCAGAATATTGTGGCAGGGCGTTTGGGACGCCTTACTTCCTTGTCATATATGTTCTATGTTTACTGTTCTTACTTGACTGATTGAGACAATTGATGTGCTGTGTGATCCTAAGTGACTAGCTTGTTGTATACACCCCTTGTCTAGTTACAACCGTGACCGTTGTACGACGTTCTATAACTTGTATGGGGGAGCTGGCCATGTTCGTCTCCGTATTCCTTTACTGGGACGTGACACCTCTTCTTCTACTCCAGCCACTACTGGCACTACTACACCGACTACTCCACTATTTGCTCCCACAAGTGCAAATCCATTTCCAGGCCTTCTTGTGGACAACAAAGTATATGTCAGCCGTCTAGGAATTTCAGACCCCCCTACTCTACCTGAGGGCTAGCCAATATCTGTCGTCTCGAGCTATTGGCCGATGGAGCGACGTAAGCATTTATTTGTCTATTGACACATTTATTTTATATTTTATATTTTAATTGTATATTGTCTACTTATTTCAGATTCTTTCTGATCAAGGCTGGGAATGATATGGGGGAGATCATATGGGGCTACTTTGATGGCCCTTATATCAACTTCAGTGACATCCCACTCAATCGACGATTCACTTGGCTGGAGAAGCTCGGGGTTTGTATATGAATTTTATTTATAATAATATATAATTTTTTGATTACAATGATAAAAAATATTTTTCTAATTTGCAGAGATTGTACTGGTGGCCGAATCATAGATATAGTGATATCCGAAAGTGCTACAAGACCGTCGCCATCAAGAGGTTGAGAGATATAATCAATGACCAGAAGGCGCTGGCGTTACTTGGACCGAATCACCGTAAGGAGTGGCTGAAGGCAGACTAATGGGAGGAGATAAAGAAGAAGATGGACACCCCAGCCTACATGGCCAAGTGCGAGAAGGCGAAGGCTGCCCGTGCTAAGGGTGGTCTCCATACTGGTGGATCCATTTTGACCGTCGAGCATTTTTGACGGATGGTTAGTATTAAATTTTTTCTCTAGATCCGTTCTTTTGTAATTCTAATTTTTTTCCTTATTAATTGCTTAACTTTTATAGTGCGACGAGACCGCAAGAGCCGGGGAAGATGTCACGCCCCAGTCCCAAAATACATAGGACTAGGACACGTAAGCATGCCAGCCGCATGTATATGGCAACTCCAATATTTGGAAACCATAACACATGCGTACGCTGTATAATGAATATCAATCCACAAGTGGTATAAATCTATCACAAGTCACAGGGTATAATCTAAATCTCATCCACAGAAAATTATATATAAATAATCAACCAATATATATGAAACTAGATCTCAAAACAAAGTATCTAAAGATGATAATTGGATGGAAACAAATCTACTACCAACTCGAATATATAAGTGCCATACAACAATCACAATATAAGAATATCAACTAACAATCACGGGGCTCAAAGAGAAGACCTCCTCAATACATAAGTAACCAGTCCGGATCTGCGCTCCTGCGAATAATCATGAACAGCTAAACCTGGAAAGGGACCAGGTCCTCAGAGGGACATAACAAGATACATAGAAGCATGCCAATAAAGTACTGAAAAGTAAACAACCAATGGGTCGCCTAACCATCTAAGTGAATGCAGTTTGAGAATAACTTTCCACCAAGTGGGCTATCTGGCTAAAAATGGGATTGGCATGGTTCTCTTGGAGACCCAGGGGCCTACAAAGCATGTTGTCTTTTGAACGCCAGAGGACGCCTGATAATATATAATATATAGTGGTCATCACCACCCGTCGCTCCGGCGGAGCGTCCGGGCGCACACGAGAAAAAGTGCAAAGGAGCCCAAATGCCTAACTTGTTGTTCTCCCCACCCCATGCTTTAAGTATGTCATATCCATGACACGATAATACCTCTAATAACTGCCAAGTCTACTAGCATACAAAGTTTCTAACAGCAGTTATCCCTAACGCACGTCCCACACATACCGATGATCAGTCAATACGTACGTCCGTGATCTATATGAGACTCACAACTCGTATAAAAATGTGTCACAGTCAAATAAAACCTAATGATGCTTTATGATAATGGGGCAGTCTCATAAACAAGGTTAATGCATATACATAATAAAAACAATCACGACGACACCGTCGTTGCACCCAAGTTCCCTTGGACGCATATTTTATATAGCAGTTAAAATATATAAACTAAAGACAGAAAATAAAGATGCATGCAACATATAGAATATGAATAACAGTACAATGGCAAGGTATACTTGCCTGGCAAGAAAGCTGTAAAATGTAACATCCAGATGTCAAGGACACGGGATCAGGAACTAAGACCTCCGAACAAACGTCTCCGGATGCTGAAATAAATATCACCAACGTTCCAAGAATAAGCAAAATAGCTAGAAAATACTACCCTTTCGTCCAATTTGGACACAGGGGCAAATCGATAATTTTGGGTCAAAGCGGGCTCCACATGTGGGCCACTTTACACCGAAAAGTGTGCCAAGGATAACGGTCTCTAAATGGATCAAATTATAGGTCAAACCAACTCTAAAAGTCAGTACAAACTCAACGGTATATCCAATTATAGATTCCGATGAGCTGAACACAAATTCGCCCAAATAGTCAACCGTAGGGTCCGCCAATAGGTGACTTGGTCAACTGTCTCAGAATTGTGTAAAAATTGGGTCACAGGATCGGCACGATATCTCGAGTCCAGTGGCGTAAGTTTTGTCGTATTCTGACAAGCGGTCAATAATGCGCAGGGCTTTGCAAAAGTTACGACATGGGAGATTTTCTGCGGATACGGGCTGATTCTGACGCGCACACGCGTCCGAATCAGTTTTTGCGAAAGCCCACACATCCGGGTATACCACGCGCACCTTTTGGTACACAATGGGGAGGTCCCGTTTGGCGGGACGCACTCCGTATTACAAATTTTAGAAATTGCCAAAAACAGGTTTTTAGGGTTTTCAACTTGATTTAATTCAGCATACACCAAATAATAAAATATTGTATTTAACAGAAAATAAACTAGGTTAAGTGGTCTTCGCATACCAAAAAGAAAAATTGAATTCGGATCTCTGTGGTGGGAGACGAATCCGTGAACATATGTAGTTACCGTAGTTTTTTACGATACTCAAAAGTTATCGTTTTTTGTCAACTTGGTCGCTGTTTTCGCCTAGTTTACGCGCTGTTCAAGGTCAACTAATATATAGATATTGAAGGAGGTTAAGTCGTGAACATACCGGTGAAGACGGGGTCGAGTTTGGTCGAGCGAGGAGACGGGAAACAGCACGTGAACACAGGTACGCTGCTGTTCAAAACTGTCGCGGTTGTGCGCGTCACGAGGCGGCGGTTGCTACTCCGACGGATGCGGCTGTGCGGCGGTGGTGGCTCTGGTGTCGAGGCTGGGCGACGCGGCTCACGGTGGATGGGGGAGATAAGAATTTAGGGTTAGGGTTTTGGACGTCATATGTATATATAGATAAAGAAGGGGGGAGATAAGACGCGCTGTGCGGGGGTGTGCTGAGTTGCAGCGGCTGCTGCTGAAGTTATGCGGGCGGGGCGGGTTTAAGGCTATTGAGTTTAGGGTTTGGGTAGTAGATCTATTAGCAATTCATTTTTCTTTCTTTCTTTCTTTTTCTATTTCTTCTTTTTTTTATTTCTTTTTCGTTTTTTTCTTTGTTCTTTTCTATTTTCTTTTTCTTATTTCTAATTCCTTTTAATTAACCTTATATATATATATATATATATATATACATATAAAAATTCTAGAAATTATTTTTAGTGCATACAATTATTCTATCAACTGTCCACAGGGTCTCCTATATGGAATAAATTAGGAAAAATTTATAATTGCTCCATAAATCCCCTAAATGCACAAACACCTAAAATAAAAATTAAATAAAATCTATTTCCTCTAATTAGCTACTAATTACTATAATTCAATTAAATAATTAATTAAAAGGATTAATATGGTTTTCAGAATTAGGGGTTTTACATTCTACCCAACTTATAAAAATTTTGTCCTCGAAATTAAAACTAAGCCACGATAGACTGTCAAGGATGGTATAAGATAGGGATTTGCAGCTTATTCTGTACATTCCTCCATCCTAACCTCCATGATTTTCTAATTGCCATAGGAATGTTTGGAGGGCTATAAATTGCATTTTAAAATGCAAGGCTAGGTTTAAATGAGGGGGCGATGTTGCGCGTTGCACATTCCGAAATCATGGAGAAAATCTACATAAACAAAAAAATAGGTTTCTTCATATGTCATGTCCAATGGTGTGGACACCTCAATGCACCTTTGCATAAAAGTGCCTAACAATTAGAAAATTTGCACAAAGATAGAAATTGGATTAAATTAATCAAAATTAATGTGCAAGGTGTTCTTGAATTAATTAGAAGTACATGAGATTAAAATTAGGTGGGACACAAGGATCATGGGCATAGGGGACTCAGAGTAGAATATTGTCATAGATTGGGTTGTACGAAATGGGTCAAGATTGTGTCTCCAATTTCGATTGGAACGCACAAGGATACAAAGTTAGAATTATTTAGAATTAAATACAAACGTCCGCAACGAATATTGTGCGACTAAAATGTAGCACAAGAGAGCATAATTATAAGTTACACAAATGTCAGGATAGAAGGCGGGCATGTCCAGGATAAGAATGTAAAGTTTCTAGGAAGGCAATGGCTAGTGTAGTGCTCCAATTATCGATGCAATGGTAAGGTGCGCTATGTAATATAAATATTACATACTTACATAAAATCCCGTGTCCTATTTCCAATTGGATTCAGACTAACCCTAGTCTCATTAGCTAAGCCAAGTAGGCCTAATTTTGGGTGAGAAGGTTTACAATCTATCTAACTTAAAATAATTTCGTCCTCGAAATTAAACTAGGGTAGGGTTTCTCTATCTAATCTCACTTGATCACTATCTAAAAGAATCACCTTGAGTTAACAATGTAATTTCTATCCAACTTAGAATTTACCCATCTATCACCTAAGGCTATGCATTTAAGAAAACTATTCCTCAAATCATTTAATCATGTTATTCAATTCTCAACAGTTTTAACACCTAAATTATATCATATATGATATGCCTTTAATTATGGAAAATAATTGTCAAGTAATATGATTGGACTATAGGGTATATCTAGTACTATCCGTGTATCAACTTATACCAAGCACGAGCGTTCATCTTTCTGGAATAGGAAAAGACGGAAAACAATAATAAAGAGTTCAAGTGGGAGGTAATAGAATAGAAGTATGGGGATCAAGGCATTTAAAAATTCAAGTGGGAATTGTCAAGGCAGTTGTGGATTGAAATTTTATTTGGTAATTCTTATTCGCATGCTCACATCTGTACAGTTATGTACTTGATATGGTATGCTCTGATATATCTAGAGGGCAAGTATATTTGTCTACTGGTCAACTATTGTAAACACCCAAATTTTTAGAGAAAATTTTAATACAATTTTCCCGTATTTTCGGTATTTTTCTGGAATTTATAACGAAGGTAATTATGGGTTAAAGAATTTTAAGTGCTGCTAGATGGTGTTAAAATATTATGGAATTAATATTTTGCGGTGTAAAATGGAAAACCGGTCCTGTAGTATTTTTCGGTGAATTTATTGGATCCAGGAAACTCGTTTAAGACCCTAAATACTATTGGAATTTTAAACCCGAGTTGAACCAAACCTGAACCAACCGCTGACTGAACCGGACCAACCCAGTGTTGCGGGCCGGGTCGGGTCGGATCCATGAAACCCGACCCAAAACCCGAACCAGACCAAACCCTAAACTCTCCGCCGGAAACACTGTTCACCACCTATATATTTCTCCTTGATGTTCGTGTAGCCGCCGCCGCCAACCTAACTCTCCTTCTGATCTCAGCCGACCCCTCTCTCCAGCAGACTCCGCCGCACCGGTAGCTACTCCGACTTGCCGACCCCTCGACCTCACGACCGATCGGCCGCCCTCGTCGACGCATACCCCGACTCGCAGAACCCCCACCGACTCCCTTCCCGAATCCCCGCCGCCGAGTCCAATCCCGACCCGCGTGACCGACGACCACCTCTGCTCGACTCCGCCTCGGAGTCGACCCAGCCCCGCTCCGTCCGTCGACCGTCCGGATGCCAGGTTCCACCGCGGCTGAACCCATCTCCGCCGCTACCCGCGAGCGTCGCCCCATTCATCTCGTCGGCCGTCCGCTGCCCTAGCACGGACACGGCCGCCCCGGACACAAACAGCAGTTGACGTCGGACACAATCTGAACCCTAGCGCAGGACACAGCAACTCGGTCGCAGGACACGGAATTGACGCTCGGATACTTGGAATTCAGCATTCACGGAGCCCTGTTCAGGTATCGTTTTCTCTCGCCTCGTAACTCTGTTTTAGTTTCCGTCAGTTGCTACACGTAGACTGTATAACCCTCTCGATGCCCGTGCAACCCGCTCGGTGCATCGCGTCCTGTGGTGATCGCACACCGCGATCCAAAAACAGGAAAAATAATGCCCTGTTTCATCCCGGAACTGAGTGCGCCCCGCCAAACGGAACGACTTGGTCGCACGCGGTCTTTACCGAAATGTGCGTGATGTTGATACGGTCGTGTGGGATTTTGCAGAAGTCGATTCGGAGGTGCGTGCACCCCAGAATCAACGCGTATCCGCGAACAACACCCCGTATCCGACCCTTCTGGAAAATACTGTAACTTTGTGTACACATGTCGGATCGAGACGAAACTTGTGCCATCGGACTCGTTGTAATACGCTGGTCCTGTGACCCAAGTTTGGGTCAATTCTGAGAACGTTGACAAAATTGCGTATCGTAGGCCCCACAGGCTCCACTCGACATGCAATTTTGTGATCGGCTCATCGGAATCCATTTCTGGAAGTTCCGTTGGGTTCGTATCATCGTTCCTGACTTGTAGACACTGAGTTTGATAAATTTGAAGACCTTTGACCCTGACCCATTTTTCGGTGCAAAGTGGCCCACATGTGGACCCCGTTTTGGCCCAAAAATGACCTTTTTGCCCCTGTGTCCAAATTGGACGTAAGGACAGACATTTCTAGCTATTTGACATCTTCTGAGACTGTTGGTGATATTTATTACAGCTTTTGGAGTAGTACCTACCGGATCCACAAATACAGGGACAGTTGTTGGTATTCGGACATCAGGCAAGTGTACCTTGCCAAACTTTACAGTCTATATATATATTTTTCCTTGCTTTATTATGTTCCTATGCATGCTCAACCTAGGACCGTGTGATGTACTTAGCGTCCGATTATCAGTCGGGTGCCAACACTGTACGCAGTGTTGGGTACTGTCATTTAGAGATGGACTTTCGTGACACTTGTTATTCTCGTACTTGTCTGATCAAGTACCATATGACCCAGGAAACTTGACACTGTTCATGAGACAGGATATTCCTAAGATATTCGTGGTGATTCTGTGTAGGATACAGGACTTGACAGAGATACTATATTCATAGATACATATGACTTGTTGTATTAGTGATGATCCCGCTTGACATGGACATGAGACGTTATGGTCATGATATGCGTGGTTACATGGGGTGGGGAGAGACACGCAGGCTACAGGCTGTTTCATATATATACTACTACTATTGTGAGGCCGTAGACTCTCGTAGCAGAGCTAGGCACATTACTTGTTATTACCACTACCGGCTCCCCGACACAGAGCTTGTAGTGGCTCAGCCTGAGTACTCGTGTTGCTCTCACTTGCATTTTCACTTAGATGGTTATTTACTTGCCCTATTTATTTCATTATCTGCTGCACTGCATTTATTTTGGCATGAGCTTTCTTGTACCTTGCTATGTCCCCTGAGGACCTAGATCCGGATTATGTCCCCAGGATTTGAGGACGAGATCTATCCCGAGATATACGGGACCGGAGCAGGAGCTGATCCAGGAGCTGTACCACCATCCGAGGACGAGGTGTTAGCCGAAGACTTCTCCTGAGCATCCATGTTTCATGCTCAGTACTTATTATTTATTTCAGTCATTTACTTTCTGGTCTGTTGAACCATTGTATTAGATATTTATCGGGTAGTTCCCCGAAGCATTTTGTTGAGACTAGCTGATGATTTACATTCTTTATTTACTCGATGGATCATGTTTTATTTCTAGTGTGGATGAGATTAGTTGTGCCATGATTGTCGTAGACTTGTTATTTTACAGCTTAAGTATGCCCGGGTGGATCCATTAAATTGAGTTGTCCATCGGTGCGTACTGCTGGCCATTGCCACGCGTCCGGTCCCTCGGTATTTTAGGACTGGACGTGACATGGTTTTTGTGGTGGCCCATGCATGTCTACGACTAAATAGTTCGGTTTCAACTTAGGGATCGAACCAGCCTGCCCTAAGGATAGGATAGATTGTAGGATCTCATCTATTATTTAAACCATTATTGAACTCTATATCGAACTCAAAATTGTT
Organism: Iris macrosiphon; assembly: GCA_036927795.1. Classification (NCBI taxonomy): domain Eukaryota; kingdom Viridiplantae; phylum Streptophyta; class Magnoliopsida; order Asparagales; family Iridaceae; genus Iris; species Iris macrosiphon. The sequence continues at coordinate 81,547,925 of JAYESA010000009.1, read as the reverse complement.
ACTTGAACTGCATCCTGTGTTGATCCCTTGGTGCCTTCTTACAGTTTATCTTTTGGTTGCAGATAAATGGATCCCAGGAACGGAGACGAGATTCCTTTGGATATGCCACATGATGCTATGGTTACATATACAGACGGAGTGACCCCAGGGGATGGAGGACAAGCATCGCAAAGCGATCAGACCGGTCAACCTAATCCAAGGTTCCGGAGAGATGACATCCCACCTCCACCACAGTTCACTCCCCAGATGCCAGTTTTCCCGCCCGGACAAGTCATGGACGGGCAACAGATGTTCCAGATGATGTATGCCATGATGCAGGCCCAGCAGCAAATTCAGCAAGAGGCCCATCGCCAGGAGGCAGAGTATCTGAGGACTAGCCTGGTATCCGCATTGGAGCAGGCAAATCCACCAACGAGGCGAACAGCGACGGGATCTATCACCGATTTCCGTTATCTCAAGCCTCGTACATTTTCTGGCAAAGAAGGGCCAACAGAAGTTTATGAATGGCTCACTAACATTCAGCATCAGTTGGAAGCCGCTGAACTACCGAGAGAGAAGTGGATGACTGCAGTCAGAATGTAGTTAACCGATAATACGCATTACTGGTGGCTAGCAGAAGAGAGGAGGCTCGGACAGGACCGAGTCACTTGGGAAGAGTTCTCCAGACTCTTCCAAGAGATGTACATTCCGGCAGTTGCACGATCAGAGCTCAGAGACAAGTTCAACCGCCTCATCCAAGGCAGTATGACAGTGGAAGAATACAACGCAGAATTTATACGCCTACGTCGCTTCGCTCCAACCTTGATTTCGACCGAGGAAGAGAAAGCTGAAAAGTTCTTTGATGGACTGAAGTTCGAGCTTCAGAGATTGATTGGCTCAGTCACACCTACATCTTATACTGAGGTCCTTGCAGCAGCACGACGCATGGAGCGCGTCACTAGAAGGGAATCGAATCTGAAGCGGCCAAACACATCCGTACCAACCAAGACAGCACCTGGAGATTCTGCAAAATGATTCCAGAGGAGTATACCGGAGAGAGCAGCACACAGGGCCATATCTCTTCCTACCTGTCACCACTGCGGCAAGGTAGGACACATTGAGAGAGAGTGCAGGCGTAAGTTGGGACTATGCCTGATTTACGGATCAGACCAACACTTTTCTAGAGACTGCGCTAAACCAATAGAGGGAGCACCAAGACTGGCCTTGCCTGCACCACGACCAGCTACAGGAGAAGTAGGAGCATAGCAGACAGGAGCTGAAGGAGTCAGACCACCAGCTACAGTAGGCTACCAGCAGAGACCCCCACTGGCACCACATGCAGCCCTATTTCAGCAGCAGCAGCAGAGAGGCCCAGCTCAGGGAAGAGGCCAGGCATTCACATTAGCTGTCGAGCAGGAGGCTACAGTAGGTGAGGTCATCGCAGGTACTATTTTAGTAGCTTCATTACCAGCTGTAGCATTATTTGATTCTGGAGCATCACATTCATTTATAGCAGCTAGCTTTGTAGCCACCCATAGAGTAGCTACCGCACCCCTTCCGAAGATGAAGAGGATTCTTACGGAAGGTGGAATTATTTCGGTTAGTGACGTCTGTAGATCATGTTCTGTAGTAGTCTGTGGGAGAGAAATGCGAGCTCAATTTCTGATCTTTTTCATGCCTGACTATGATGTTGTACTTGGTATGGACTGGTTAAGTCAGTACCATGCGACTCTTGATTGTCGGCTTGGAAGGGTTATATTTAGACCTCCGGGACATCCAGAATTCGAGTTTCTTCGAGGAGCAGTAGAGCAAGGAGTTCAGCCTACTCTTGGGGTACTATCTGTAGAAGGGGAGACAGGTTACCCAAGAGTCATATCAGAATTTGTGGATGTATTTCCCGATGATCTTCTAGGTTTACCGCCTGATCGAAAAATAGAATTCACAATAGACTTAACTCCAGGAGCAGAGCCTATCACTTCTTCAGTATATCGTCTGGCACCTAAGGAGTTAGTGGAGTTGAAAGAACAGGTTGACGATCTTTTGGAGAAGGGTTTCATTCGGCCTAGTGTTTCACCTTGGAGAGCACCCATATTATTTGTGCCAAAGAAGGATGGAACAGTACGGTTATGCATTGACTATAGGGCACTGAATACTGTGACCATCAAGAACAGGTATCCCTTACCACGCATTGATGATCTCTTCGACCAATTGAGTGGTGCAAGGGTATTTTCGAAGATTGACCTTCGATCCGGCTATCATTAGATCAAAGTAAGGAAGGAAGACATACCGAAGACAGCTTTCAGGACCAAGTATGGACATTATGAGTTCTTGGTGATGCCGTTTGGTTTAACCAACGCGCCAGCAGTGTTTATGAGTTTAATGAACAGAGTCTTTCATCAGTTCTTGGATAAATTCGTGGTGGTGTTCATTGACGACATTCTTATATACTCTAAGAGCCCTGAAGAGCACGAGGAGCATCTCAGAATTGTGTTAGAGACCTTGAGATAGGAGAAGTTATATGCCAAACTCAGTAAGTGTGAGTTCTGTATGGACAAAGTACCTTTCTTAGGATATATCATCTCAGGAGAAGGACTTTCAGTGGATCCAGAGAAAGTTGCGGCAATAGAGACTTGGCCTACACCCACATCAGTTGCAGAGGTGAGAAGTTTTCTCGGACTTGCGGGATATTACCGAAGGTTTGTAGAAAATTTCTCGAGGATTGCAGAACCGATAACGAAGCTGACATGTAAGGATCAGGAGTTTATATGGACAGAAGACTGCCAGAAGGCCTTCGAAGAATTGAAGAGAAGATTAACAACGGCACCTGTCTTGACTCTTCCTTCAGGGTCAGGAGGTTTTGTTGCTTACAGTGATGCATCGGGTAGTAGATTGGGATGTGTTTTGATGCAACATGGTAAAGTTATTGCATATGCGTCGAGACAGTTGAAGGTCCACGAGAAGAACTACCCAACACACGATCTGGAGTTAGCAGCAGTCATATTTGCATTAAAGATTTGGAGGCACTACCTTTATGGGGAGAAAGTAGACATCTTTACAGATCACATAAGTCTGAAGTATGTATATACTCAGAAGGAGCTTAACATGAGACAGAGGCGTTGGCTTGAATTGATGGTAGATTTTGACATCGATCTGTTGTATCATCCGGGAAAGGCAAATGTTGTTGCAGATGCGCTCAGCAGGAAGCCTACGGCTTATTTCTTGACGATGCAGCCCAAGTTATTGAGAGATCTACAGGAGCTTCAGATAGAGGTCATTTTACCAGGACAGAATGGCTTGATGGCTAATCTTAAAATTAAGTCATCACTCGTGGAGAAGATTAAGGAGGCATTGCCCACCGATGCTAGATTTAGAAGATTGAAAGAGAGAACAGAAGCAGGCATGCAGACAGGACTTCGCATACACGAAGACGAAATATTGAGATTTGGAAACCGCCTGTATGTTCCAAATGGAGAATTGAGACAGGAGTTAATGACGGAAGCACATAGCTTTATGTACTCTGTTCACCCAGGAGGAACCAAGATGTACCGAGACTTGAGACAATATTACTGGTGGCATGGAATGAAAATAGAGATTGCAAGATTTGTGGCCAAATGCTTAGTCTGCCAGCAAGTAAAGGCCGAGCATCAGAGGACTGCAGGTATGTTACAGCCGCTTCCTATACCAGAATGGAAGTGGGAGCACATCACGATGGATTTTGTCACAGGATTTCCGAGGAGCCCCAACGGAAGAGACGCAGTATGGGTTATAGTGGATCGACTCACTAAATCGGCACAATTCTTGCAATTTAGAGTTGGACAGTCCACAGAGGTACTAGCCGACATGTATATGCGACAATTTATCAAATTATATGGAGTACCGGTCAGTATTGTATCGGATCGAGATTCGAGATTTACCTCTCATTTCTGGAGAAGCATGCAAGAGAGTCTGGGCACCAGACTCAAATTCAGCACGGCATACCACCCACAGACAGATGGCCAATCAGAGCACACCATTCAGATATTGGAGGACATGTTGCGATCATGTATGCTAGACTTCGGAGGATCTTGGGAAGATCATTTGCACTTAGTAGAGTTCTCCTACAACAACAGTTATCAGGCCAGCATTCAGATGGCACCATTCGAGGCATTATACGGAAGGAAGTACAGATCGCCTATATATTGGAGTGACGTTGGTGAACGTCAAATACTGGGTCCAGAATTGGTAACGCAGACAGTGGAAAAGGTAAAACAGATTCAGGATCATCTTCGAGCAGCTCAGGACAGACAGAAACATTGGGCAGATACGCACAGACGTCCCCTGGAGTTTAAAGAAGGAGAGCACGTGTTCTTAAGGATTTCGCCCACTCGTGGTACTATCAGATTCGGGAGCAGAGGCAAGTTGAGCCCAAGGTATATTGGGCCATTTGACATTCTAGAGCGCGTTGGTGAGGTGGCATATCGTCTTGCATTACCACCATCCTTAGAGGGAGTGCATGACGTATTCCACGTCTCCCAGCTGCGAAGGTACGTGACCGACCCAAGTCACGTAGTCGATCATTCAGAAATCGCAGTGGGCCCAAGCTTGAGATATGAAGAACAACCAGTTGGCATCCTCGACGTCAGTGAGAAGACATTGCGGGGACAGACAATCAGACTGGTTCGTGTAGCATGGAAACATCATTCCCCTGGAGAATCGACTTGGGAACGAGAAGATAGTATGCGCCAGCGTTACCCCCACCTGTTTGAGGAGACAGTTGTAACCTAAGCAATCTTGTATTTCCATAACTCTTCCATTATAACTTATTCTTTGATTGCGAGGACGCAATCCTTTTAAGGAGAAAAGATTGTAAACACCCAAATTTTTAGAGAAAATTTTAATACAATTTTCCCGTATTTTCGGTATTTTTCTGGAATTTATAACGAAGGTAATTGTGGGTTAAAGAATTTTAAGTGCTGCTAGATGGTGTTAAAATATTATGGAATTAAGATTTTGCGGTGTAAAATGGAAAACCGGTCCTGTGGTATTTTTCGGTGAATTTATTGGATCCAGGAAACGCATTTAAGACCCTAAATACTATTGGAATTTTAAACCCGAGTTGAACCAAACCTGAACCAACCGCTGACTGAACCGGACCAACCCATTGTTGTGGGCCGTGTCGGGTCGGATCCATGAAACCCGACCCAAAACCCGAACCAGACCAAACCCTAAACTCTCCGCTGGAAACACTGTTCACCACCTATATATTTCTCCTCGATGTTCGTGTAGCCACCGCCGCCAACCTAACTCTCCTTCTCATCTCAGCCGACCCCTCTCTCCAGCAGACTCTGCCGCACCGGTAGCTACTCCGACTTGCCGACCCCTCGACCTCACGACCGACCGCCCTCGTCGACGCATACCCCGACTCGCAGAACCCCCACCGACTCCCTGCTCGAATCTCCGCCGCTGAGTCCAGTCCCGACCCGCGCGACCGACGACCACCTCTGCTCGACTCTGCCTCGGAGTCGACCCAGCCCCGCTCCGTCCGTCGACCATCCAGTCGACCGTCCGGATGCCAGGTTCCACCGCGGCTGAACCCATCTCCGCCGCCACCCGCGAGCGTTGCCCCATTCATCTCGTCGGCCATCCGCTGCCCTAGCACGGACACGGCCGCCCCGGACACGAACAACAGTTGACGTCGGACACAATCTGAACCCTAGCGCAGGACACAGCAACTCGGTCGCAGGACACGGAATTGACGCTCGGACACTTGGAATTCAGCGTTCACGGAGCCCTGTTCAGGTATCATTTTCTCTCGCCTCACAACTCCGTTTTAGTTTCCGTCAGTTGCTACACGTAGACTGTATAACCCTCTCGGTGCCCGTGCAACCCGCTCGGTGCATCGCGTCCTGTGGTGATCGCACACCGCGATCCAAAAACAGGAAAAATAATACCTTGTTTTACCCCGGAACTGAGTGCGTCCCGCCAAACGGGATGACTTGGTCGCACGCGGTCTTTACCGAAACGTGCGTGATGTTGATACGGTCGTGTAGGATTTTACAGAAGTCGATTCGGAGGTGCGTGCACCCCGGAATCAACGCGTATCCGCGAACAACACCCCGTATTTGACCCTTATAAAAAATGCTGTAACTTTGTGTACACACGTCGGATCGAGATAAAACTTGCGCCATCGGACTCGTAGCAATACGCTGGTCCTGTGACCCAAGTTTGGGTCGATTCTGAGAACGTTGACAAAATTGCGTATCGTGGGCCCCACAGGCTCCACTCGACGTACGATTTTGTGATCGGCTCATCGGAATCCATTTCTGGAAGTTCCTTTGGGTTCGTATCATCATTCCTGAGTTGTAGACACTGAGTTTGACGAATTTGGAGACCTTTGACCCTGACCCGCTTTTCGGTGCAAAGTGGCCCACATGTGGACCCCGCTTTGGCCCGGAAATGACCTTTTTGCCCCAGTGTCCAAATTGGACGTAAGGACAGGCATTTCTAGCTATTTGACATCTTCTGAGACTGTTGGTGATGTTTATTACAGCTTTTGGAGTAGTACCTACCGGATCCACAAATACAGGGACAGTTGTTGGTATTCGGACATCAGGCAAGTGTACCTTGCCAAACTTTGCAGTATATATATATATATTTTTCCTTGCTTTATTATGTTCCTGTGCATGCTCAACCTAGGACCGTGTGACGTACTTAGCGTCCGATTATCAGTCGGGTGCCAACACTGTACGCAGTGTTGGGTACTGTCATTTAGAGATGGACTTTCGTGTTACTTGTTATTCTCGTACTTGTCTGATCAAGTACCATATGACCCAGGACACTTGACACTGTTCATGAGACAGGATATTCCCGAGATATTCGTGGTGATTCTGTGTAGGATACAGGACTTGACAGAGATACTATATTCATAGATACATATGACTTGTTGCATTAGTGATGATCCCGCTTGACATGGACATGAGACGTTATGGTCATGATATGCGTGGTTACATGGGGTGGGGAGAGACACACAGGTTACAGGCTGTTTCATATATATACTACTACTATTGTGAGGCCGTAGACTCTCATAGCAGAGCTAGACACATTACTTGTTATTACCACTACCGGCTCCCCGACACAGAGCTTGTAGTGGCTCAGCGTGAGTACTCGTGTTGCTCTCACTTGCATTTTCACTTAGATGGTTATTTACTTGCCCTATTTATTTTATTATCTGCTACACTGCATTTATTTTGGCATGAGCTTTCTTGTACCTTGCTATGTCCCCTGAGGACCTGGATCCGGATTATGTCCCCAGGATTTGAGGACGAGATCTATCCCGAGATATACGGGACCGGAGTAGGAGCTGATCCAGGAGCTGTACCGCCATCCGAGGACGAGGTGTTAGCCGAAGACTTCTCCTGAGCATCCATGTTTCATGCTCAGTATTTATTATTTATTTCAGTCATTTACTTTCTGGTCTGTTGAACCATTGTATTAGATATTTATCGGGTTGTTCCCCGAAGCATTTTGTTAAGACTAGCTGATGATTTACATTCTTTATTTACTCGGTGGATCATGTTTTATTTCTGGTGTGGATGAGATTAGTTGTGCCATGATTGTCGTAGACTTGTTATTTTACAGCTTAAGTATGCCCGGGTGGATCCATTAAATTGAGTTGTCCATCGGTGCGTACTGCTGGCCATTGCCACGCGTCGGGTCCCTCGGTATTTTGGGACTGGGGCGTGACAACTATATATCTCAATCCACGTAAAGTAGTATTGCGAAGGGCGAACCAAGTGCACTAAGGCTATCTAGACCTTAATACACTGACTCTGAAATATATAAGTGTGTCGACCCACTAATACATATGTCATGAACAAGCTCGATAAGGAATAAGCTTACAAAAACTAGGCTATAATAGCGGCATAAGTCAAGGTAGTACATAAAATATAAATACGCTGGATCATGATGAAAGAAGGTACATAATAATTCAAGTTACCAAGAAGATAAGACTCTATAATCTCTACAGTTGTCATACAACTCCTTGTCTAAGTCGCTAGTCGACCAAATAGGGGTATGAGCTTCTAACTTCTATAATCTGAATAAGAATTATCTTCTTATGCTAGCATACAGTTATTTTCATTCAATTACACTACAATAATATGTCAAAAGGACTATGTGATACTATGTTGTGAGGTATACTACGCAACTTATAACAATAAACTAATACTGTGACAGTCTTAATGGGATCATACAAAATAATATTGTTCTTGTAAATAAGTATAAACTCTTATTGGGGTACATACGGAAAAGATCTTGGTATTTATGTAAACCCCCTCACCCAAAATAGGTATTTTGTGTGTATTTTATATTATTATATTTATTATAGATTATTTTAAATATTGAATTTTTTTAGAGTATTCTCTTAGTTAACTAGAAAATAAATTTTTTGATATATTTAATTATATAAATATTTATTTAGAATCATTTTTAGTCTATTTTAGATTTTTGGAGATTTTTCTAGAATTTTTAGGTAATTAAAACATAGGGAACGTAAATTTCTAGGACTTCTATGATTTACTATACGACCATACTTGCATGTTGTTCCTACTAAATATTGATTTTAGTTAAAATATTTAATTATATTTTTTTGTAATTTATTTAGAATTTTAAGAATTTTATTAGATTTTTAAAATTATTTAGGATTTATTTGGATATATATATAGTCTTAATATTAGCTAGATGCTAATTTAGTGTTAATAGATATTAATAAGATTTTATAAATTATTTGTATTATTTTTAATTATATTTAAGATTATAAATTATTGAGATAAATTCAAACTCTATTTTAAATTAATTCAAATTCTGAACCTATCAGGAAAGCAACTTCATGCATATCCTATCCTTATTTAAATTTATCATAATCCTATCCAAATTAACCAATCCTAGTCGTATTTAATTAAGTAGTGTCCACCATTATAAATACCTCATCCCTCATATTTTTCTTCCCCAAATTCCCCTCATTTTCGTCCAAAAATAGTTAAAATTCGTCATAAATTCAGCCTCATTTTCTACTAGTTATGACGAATTAAAAAGAAGATATCTCCTAGCTCCGGACTCCAAACGCGCTCCATTTTTTTTGTTAGAACTATATCAAGGTTAGTTTTCTGATTATATAAATTATTTTAATAATTTATGAACCTATTCTTCCAAAAAATTCTAAAAGTGTCAGTTGTCCGAAATCAGACGTATTTTGGTGTTTTTGAGATTACGGGAGATCCCGAACTCGGAATTACGAGCCGTTTGAAGTTTCAAAAATATGACATGATAAAATTTCATAAAATTATTTTTACAGAATTTAATATGTAAATTTATTCTACTGTAAACTTGTACAACGTAGACGTAAATAGAAAACCACTAAAACTGTCATCTGTGCGCCCTTGTGGCCATAACTCTTTACCGACTTGTGATTTTATGAAATTATCGATTCCATTGTTCATGTAGGATTTAAATATATAGAATTCCACACACAAATCTAAAATTTGAGTCGATTGACTTTTTGGTCAACGGATTGGCTCGATTTGCGTGTCACGGATCACAAATCCTTAAAGTTGACTTTCTTTGGACCAAAATTAGAACTTAACAATAAAATCAGATTATAATAAGATTAAAAATACTATTTTAGGTTATTTTAATCAGAATTAAAATAGATTAAATGGAGGAACCTATTTATCCACTTTTGTAACCTAACTTGTTTAATTTATGTGACGGGTAGATCGGACGACGCCTTGAGTTGGGACTTCATCCTTTTTAGACCAGGCAAGATACCTTGCCAAATTGTTTACAGTACTTTACATGCTTAGTATATTTTTGTATATTTATTGCATTTCTGTTTATTCATTGCATGTGTAGTTTCTTTCAGTCATTACTATATATTAGATATGTTGACACACATTTGACACTTAGTATCATAGAGGACAATCAGTAGGCGTATGGGCTTTAACCACTCTGGTAAACCGTAGTAACTAGTAAGCACTATGGTGGTCGTATCCGATGGTCGCTACCCCCGAGGTATGTCGATTGATGGAGTCACGAGGGTCGCTACCCCCGAGGTATGTCGGCTGATGATGTTCTAGACGTGTATGAGTTATGAGGCTTAGATCGAGTAGCCTACCCTTGCCCATACGTCGAAAAATTGTCCTCATTTGCATTCATATAGATTGTCTTGTACAACGTACTTATTTATTTTCAAACATTATGCATGTTGCTGTATTCAAATTGGCATACTTCTATGTATCTTGTTACGTCCCTCTGAGGACCTAGTCCCTTTCCAGGTGTAGATGTTCATGACTATTCGCAGGAGCACGGATCAGGACTTACTACTTATCTTTTTCGAGGAGGTCATACATTCTGAGCATCAGTGATTATCTCTAGCGATGGATCGCTTCGCTGATACACTTCTATCATCATCTTATTTATATTGTAGATTTACCCTTCTCCCTTATTTTAGTATTGATATAGTCATTGGTAGTGGATTTGTCTCCATCCGACTATTAGTTATGGATTATTCAGACTCTTTATTCTAGTTTAGTTATATTCCTTTCTGTGACTGTTGTGTGGATGAGATTAGTATATCTGTGACTTGCGACACTATATTTATTCCACATGTGAGTTTATATTCATATTACAGCGTATGTGTGTATCATGGTATCCATGTATTGGAGTTGCCATATACATACGGCTGACATGCTTACGTGTTCCTAGTCCTACGTATTTTGAGACTGGGGCATGACATGTTTTTGTGGTGGCCCATGCAGGTCGAGAGCATATTGAATCGGTTACGTTACTGTACCGAGCAAGCCTGCGCATAGGATTAGAATATAGGATCTCATCCACTTATTTAATCACCGTCCTTGATTTTATTTCGCATTCTCATTTGATTGCTTGTATTGTATCTTGCTTGATCCTTTCGCAACATCAATCTTATCTTTTCTTTCGTGCTTGATAGGGGTAGGAAGGTACCTTGTACCAGGTATATACACTCTATTATTTAATAATACTATTAGTTAAATTATTGTAAGTTGGATAATATGCCTCATAACCTAGTAACACATAGTCCTGTTGACTCATTAATGAATTATAATTGAATGACACCAACTATAGACTTGTATAAAAAGATAGTGTTTATCCAGACTATAAAACTTTAGTGTTATTCTGGAGTGTAGAACTTAGAGGCCCATACACCCATTTGGTTGACTTTAGACTTAGACAAGAAATTAGTATGGCAATTGTAGAGGCACAACACCGATCTTCTTGGTGAACTTAGATTATTCAGTACATTCCTCCATCATAATCAAGCATACTTATATTTTTACTACCTCGACTTATGCTGCTATTATGGCCTAGTTTTGCAAGCTTATTCTTTTATTAAGCTTGTTCATGACATATGTATTATTGGGGGCCCACACTAATACATTATCTAAATCAGAATCGGTGTATTATGGTCTGATCAACCGTAGTGCACTTGGTTCGCTCTTTGTATCACTACTTTATGTGGATTGAGATATAGTTGACTCAACTTGTTAGACGAATATACTTGCCCTCTAGACTGGTCAGAGCATATCATGTCAGGTACATAACTATTCTGATATGAACATGCATATAGGAATTTACCAAAATAAGATTTCAATCCACAACTACCTTGGCAACTCCCTTTCAAAATTCTTTAATCCCTTCGAATCCCATACTTGTATTATATCACCTCCTCCTTGAACTCTTTATTATTGTTTTCCGTCTTTCCCTATTTCGGAAAGACGAACGTTCGTGCTTAGTATAAGTTTGATACACGAATAGTACTAGATATACCCCATAGGCCAAGCACTCATGATGACAAACAAGAGAGCGCGGCCACAGGAAGCCGTAGATACAGGTACGACCTTAGTTATATGTGTCATTGTATACTCATGACCCCCTTTATGACACGAGATCTTAGGTGCATAGTAGACGTAGAATTATATAGGTGTTGGTTTAGCAGTTATGAGGATATACTGATATTTTACCCTGATGGCATACACGCGATGCTAATAGATGATGCGAGTAGCAGTAGTAGTATTTTTTTTCTATCACCATCTTGCCCCCTTGGGTGGCTCATCTTCTCTTCTCTATCCATTCATTATCGCGTGCTTAATTCTCCCTATCGTAGTTACGTCTTTGCGTGCCAACATGAATTGTTGGTCTATTTCGACCCCATCCTTAGTTTTGTTAGTTAAAACGTAAAAGGTTTAGTAGATGATTAATAACTAAAGGATAATTTCTTAATAATAACCCTTATATATATGACCTATAGCAATATCTGTATCCTCTTATTATTTTAAAAACCATGTATAGCATCCCTTAGGCTAATAGGAATTTGTTAGACTGTTTGAACTAGTTTATACTTTTAATAGTTTTATAAGTTAGTCAAGACTTTAACTGTTGCCCAAAAACTTAAACTATGCCTAGGAAAGAATTGAAGACACTGGTTACGAAATGACAACTATGATAAATCGCTGGCAAAGTAGCGACAGCTGCAGCTAGACCGTTGTAGTAATGTAGTCGATGTATTTGCAGACATATTGGTCAGGTGGCATGGCAGTATTAGACTACGATACTTGACGGTTACAAAGAAAAATTATGGTTGTGAGATTCAAGACAAGTACCCCAAGATTCTTGACCCAATAAATATATTCGTCTTACAACCTAGATAATAGCCTCAAGAGACTGTGACTACTAGTAGAACTTTTGTAAGTTGGGTAGTGTAGACGAGTTAGAGGATAATATGATAGTGTATGGACAATAAATGAGAAGTGTTAGAATGACAGACCATGACTTTTAGGAAGCACTGCTAGATAGCTATGTAGTGTAATAGCTATAGTGATTATTATGAATATGGGTTAGTGTCAATTTTGAGGACAAAATTTTTGTAAGTTGGGTAGATTGTAAACCCCCTCATCCAAAATATGTATTTTGTGTGTATTTTATATTATTATATTTATTATAGATTATTTTAAATATTGAATTTCTTTAGAGTATTCTCTTAGTTAACTAAAAATTAAATTTTTTAATATATTTACTTATATAAATATTTATTTAGAATCATTTTTAGGCTATTTTAGATTTTTGAAGATTTTTGAAGATTTTTTAGGTAATTAAAACATAGGAAACGTAAATTTCTAGGACTTCTATGATTTACTATACGACCATACTTGCATATTGTTCCTACAAATATTTATTTTAGTTTAAAATATTTTATTATATTTTTCTGTAATTTATTTAGAATTTTAAGAAATTTATTAGATTTTTAAAATTATTTAGGATTTATTTGGATATATATAGTCTTAATATTAGATAGATGCTAATTTAGTGTTAATAGATATTAATAAGATTTTATAAATTATTTGTATTATCTTTAATTATATTTAAGATTATTAATTATTGAGATAAATTTAAACTCTATTTTAAATTAATTCAAATCCTGAACCTACTAGGAAAGCAACTTCATGCATATCCTATCCTTATTTAAATTCATCATAATCCTATCCAAATTAACCAGTCCTAGTTGTATTTAATTAAGTAGTGTCCACCATTATAAATATCTCATCCTTCATATTTTTTTTCCCCTAATTCCCCTCTTTTTCGTCCAAAAATAGTCAAAATTCGTCATAAATCCAGCCTCATTTTCTACTAGTCATGACAAATTAAAAAGACGATATCTCCTAGCTCCGGACTCCAAATGCGCTCCAGTTTTTTTTGTTAGAACTATATCAAGGTTAGTTTTCTGATTATATAAATTATTTTAATAATTTATGAACCTATTATTCCATAAAATTCTAAAAGTGTCAGTTGTTCAAAATCAGACGCATTTTGGTGTTTTTGAGATTACGGGAGATCCCGAACTCGAAATTACGAGCCGTTTGAAGTTTTGAAAATCTGACATGATAAAATTTCATAAAATTATTTTTAAAGAATTTAATATGTAAAATTAATTTACTGTAAAATTTGTGCAACGTAGACGTAAATAGGAAACCACTAAAACTATCATCTGTGCGCCCTTGTGGCCATAACTCTTTACCGACTTATGATTTTATGAAATTGTCGATTCCAGTGTTCATATAGCATTGAAATATATAGAATTCCACACACAAATCCTGGATTTGAGTCAGTTGACTTTTTGGTCAACGGATTGCCTCGATTTGTGTGCCACGGATCACAAATCCTTAAAGTTGACTTTCTTTGGACCAAAACTAGAGCTTAACAATAAAATCAGATTATAATAAGATTAAAAATACTATTTTAGGTTATTTTATTCAGAATTAAAATAGATTAAATGGAGGAACCTATTTATCCACTTTTGTAACCTAACTTGTTTAATTTATGTGACGGATAGATCGGACGACGCCTTGAGTTGGAACTTCATCCTTTTCAGACCAGGCAAGATACCTTGCCAAATTGTTTACAGTACTTTGCATGCTTAGTATATTTTCGTATATTTATTGTATTTCTGTTTATTCATTGCATGTATAGTTTCTTTCAGTCATTACTATATATTAGATATGTTGACACACGCTTGACACTTAGTATCATAGAGGACAATCAGTAGGCGTATGGGCTTTAACCACTCTGGTAAACCATAGTAACTAGTACGCACTATGGTGGTCATGTCTGATGGTCGCTACCCCCGAGGTATGTCGATTGATGGAGTCACGAGGGTCACTACCCCCGAGGTATGTCGGCTGATGATGTTCTAGACGTGTATGTGAGTTGTGAGTCTTAGATCGAGTAGCCTACCCTTTCCCATACGTCGAAAAGTTGTCCTCATTTGCATTCATATAGATTGTCTTGTACAACGTACTTATTTATTTTTAAACATTATGCATGTTACTGTATTCAGGCATGCTTCTATGTATCTTGTTACGTCCCTCTGAGGACCTGGTCCCTTTCCAGGTGTAGATGTTCATGACTATTCGCAGGAGCACGGATCAGAACTTACTACTTATCTTTTTCGAGAAGGTCATACCTTCTGAGCATCAGTGATTATCTCTAGCGATGGATCGCTTCGCTGATACACTTCTATCATCATCTTATTTATATTGTAGATTTACCCTTCTCCCTCATTTTAGTATTGATATAGTTATTGGTAGTGGATTTGTCTCCATCCGACTATTAGTTATGGATTATTCAAACTCTTTATTCTAGTTTAGTTATATTCCTTTCTGTGACTGTTGTGTGGATGAGATTAGTATATTTGTGACTTGCGACACTATATTTATACCACATGTGAGTTTATATTCATATTATATCGTACGTGTGTATCATGGTATCCATGTATTGGAGTTGCCATATACATACGGCTGTCATGCTTACGTGTTCCTAGTCCTACGTATTTTGAGACTGGGGCGTGACAATTTATTAGGGTCTTCTTTTGCATTATATAGGTCATGGTCATCTTAAGTCTTAATCATAGTACTTACAGAACAAGTGTCAATAGTATGAATTAAAAAGTTACTGCCCTTCAGGGGGAAAGAGGATATAGCTCATATTGAGGTGGGGGTACAATTTATGCGATTTAAAACTAAGGGATAATCATCGGTCACAATCTACAGGAATAACTCAAAACTATCGAGTTGTAATTACCAAGCACAAAAATTTAAAATTTAAGATTATAACTATAATCCTAGCAAACTATATATCCTAACATAGAATAAAATCACTCGGTCTATAATCAGAAGTGTCAGGTGGCACGAGTTAAAAGATGAAGAAAAGAAAACATAATTAGTCATCGCACAGATAACGAGCGCTAAGGTTTCGGAGGAACAAGATGTGAAATTAAATAGGGATACCCTTGATAAGATCATGGTTTACTAAGGAAATATGGTATGCTAATATCTGTGTTCAAGGTATGATCAAGAAAAATATTCTAGTCATTCCCCTTGGCTTCCTAAGATATTGTTCTGCTAATATCAAGACACGAAGCTAAAGTTGTAGTCTCTAGTACTATCTCACCATGAAAAGCTAGGTTAGTCCTAATATTTAACCTTGGATTTTTATTGGTTCCTCGATGCTAGCGTCAAACAATATAGTCAGATTTATAGCTAACCCTAGTAGTGCCTATACTATTCTTAAGTCATCCCCAATTATCAAGGGATAATGGTCAATCAATCTAAAGGTAAGGGATGTTAGGGTTCATTAGATATTAAGGAATGCTATGGTTCACTAGATATTCTAAACTTAGTGATGTGTCAATACTCTAGTTGTATTCTTAATAGGAATATTATCCAAATTATCATCTACAACAAGGATTTCTATATTCTAGGAGAATACCATACTCAAGGAGCTATTAGGGAAGCACATGATTCAAGCAGGATGTGATAGAACGGATAGGAAGGAAGATAATTCACAGTCAATTATGGATGAGATCCTATACTCTAATCCTAGGTGCAGGCTTGCTAGGCACAGTAATGTAACCGAGACAATATGCTCTCGACCTGCATGGGCCACCACTAAAAATATGTTATGCCCCAGTCCCAAAATAAATAGGACTAGGACACGTAAGCATGCCAGCCGCATGTATATGGCAACTCCAATATTTGGAAACCATAACACATGCGTACGCTGTATAATGAATATCAATCCACAAGTGGTATAAATCTATCACAAGTCACAGGGTATAATCTAAATCTCATCCACAGAAAATTATATATAAATAATCAACCAATATCTATGAAACTAGATCTCAGAACAAAGTATCTAAAGATGATAGTTGGATGGAAACAAATCCACTACCAACTCGAATATATAAGTGCCACACAATAATCACAATATAAGAATATCAACTAACAATCACAGGGCTCGAAGAGAAGACCTCCTCAATACATAAGTAACCAGTCTGGATCTGCGCTCCTACGAATACTCATGAACAGCTACACCGGAAAGAGACCAGGTCCTCAGAGGGACATAACAAGATACATAGAAGCATGCCAATAAAGTACTGAAAAGTAAACATCCAATGGGTCGCCTAACCATCTAAGTGAATGCAGTTTGAGAATAACTTTCCACTAAGTGGGCTATCTGGCTAAAAATAGGATTGGCACGGTTCTCTTGGAGATCTAGGGGCCTACAAAGCATGTCGTCTTTTGAACGCCAGAGGCCGCTTGATAATATATAATATATAGTGGTCATCACCACCCGTCGCTCCGGCGGAGCGTCTGGGCGCACAAGGGAAAAAGTGCAAAGGAGCCCAAATGCCTTACTTGTTGTTCTTTCTACCCCATGCTCTAAGCATGTCACATCCATGATACGATAATACCTCTAATAACTGCCAAGTCTACTAGCATACAAAGTTTCTAACAGCAGTTATCCCTAACGCACGTCCCACACGTACCGATGATTAGTCAATACGTACGTCCGTGATCTATATGAGACTCACAACTCGTGTAAAAATGTGTCACAGTGAAATGAAACCTAAGGATGCTTTATGATAATAGGGTAGTCTCATAAACAAGGTTAATGCATATACATAATAAAAACAATCACGACGACACCGTCGTTGACCCAAGTTCCCTTGCGCATTTTATATAACAGTTAAAATATATGAACTAAAAATAGAAAATAAAGATGCATACAACATATAAATATGAATAACAGTACAATGGCAAGGTATACTTGCCTGGCAAGAAAGCTGCAAAATGTAACATCCAGATGTCAAGGACACGGGATCAGGAACTAAGGCCTCCGAACAAACGTCTCCGGATGCTGAAATAAATATCACCAACATTCTCAGAATAAGCAAAATAGCCAGAAAATACTACCCTTTCGTCCAATTTGGACACAGGGGCAAATCAGTAATTTTGGGTCAAAGTGGGATTCACATGTGGGTCACTTTACACCGAAAAGCGTGCCAAGGGTAACGGTCTCTAAATGGATTAAATTATAGGTCAAACCAACTTTAAAAGTTAGTACAAACTCAACAATATGTCCAATTGTGGATTTCGATGAGCCGAACACAAATTCGCCCAAATAGTCAACCGTGGGGTCCGCCAATAGGCGACTTGGTCAACTATCTCAGAATTATGTGAAAATTGGGTCACAGGACCGGCACGATACCACGAGTCCAGAGGCATAAGTTTTGTCACATTCTGATGAGCGTGCACTAAATGCGCAGGGCTTTGTAAACGTTGCGACACGGAATATTTTATGCGGATACGGGCTGATTCTGACGCGCACACGCATCCGAATCAGTTTTTGTAAAAGCCCACACGTCCGGGTATACCACACGCACCTTTTGGTACACTTGGTACATGACGGGGTGGTCCCTTTGGCGGGACGCACTCCGTATCGCAAATTTTGGAAATTGCCAAAAACAGGTTTTCGGGGTTTTCAACTTGATTTAATTCAGCATACAACAAATAATAAAATATTGTATTTAACAGAAAATAAACTAGGTTAAGTGGTATTCGCATACCAAAAAGAAAAACTGAATTTGGATCTCTGTGGTGGGAGATACGAATCCGTGAATATAGGTAGTAACCGCAGTTTTCTGCGATACTCAAAAGTTGTCGTTTTTCGTCAACTTGGTCGCTATTTTCGCCTATGTTTACGTGCTGTTCGAGGTCAACTAACATAAAAATATTGAAGGGGTTAAGTCATGAATATACTGGTGAAGACGGAGTCGAGTTTGGTCGAGCGAGGAGACGGAAAACAACACGTGAACATAGGTACGCTGCTGTTCAAAACTGTCGCGATTGTGCGTGTCACGCAGCGGCGGTTGCTACTCCGGCGGACGCGATTGTGTGGGGGTGGTGGCTCTGGTGTCGAGGCTGGGCGACGTGGCTCAGGGTGGATAGGGGAGATAAGAATTTAGGGTTAGGGTTTTGGACGTCATATGTATATATAGATAGAGAAGGGGGGAGATAAGACACGCTGTGTGGGGGTGTGCTGAGTTGCAGCGACTACTGCTGAAGTTATGCGGGCGGGGCGGGATTAAGGCTATTGGGTTTAGGGTTTGGGTAGTAGATCTATTAGCAATTCATTTTTCTTTCTTTCTTTCTTTTTCTATTTCTTTTTTTTTCATTTCTTTTTCTTTCTTTTCTTTTCTGTTTCCTTTTTCTTATTTCTAATTCCTTTTAATAAACCTTATATATATATAAATATAAAAATTCTAGAAATTATTTTTAGTGCATATAATTATTCTATCAACTGTCCACAGGGTCTCCTCCATGGAATAAATTAGAAAAAATTTATAATTGCTCCATAAATCCCCTAAATGCACAAACACCTAAAATAAAAATTAAATAAAATCAATTTCCTCTAATTAGCTACTACTTACTATAATTCAATTAAATAATTAATTAAAAGGATTAATATGATTTTCAGAAATATGGGTTTTATATTTTACCCAACTTATAAAAATTTTGTGCTCGAAATTAAAACTAAGCTACGATAGACTGTCAAGGATGGTATAAGATAGGGATTTACAGCTTATTTTGTATATTTCTCTATCCTAACCTCCATGATTTTCCAATGGTCATGGGAACGTTGGAGGGCTATAAATTGTATTTTAAAATACAAGGCTAGGTTCAAATAAGGGGGCGATGTTGCACATTGCACATTCCGAAATCATGGAGAAAATCCACATGAACAAAAAAAAAGGTTTCTTCATGTGTCATGTCCAATGATGTGGACACCTCAATGCACCTTTGCATAAAAGTGTCTAACAATTAGAAAATTTGCACAAAGATAAAAATTGGATTAAATTAATCAAAATTAATACGCAAGGTGTTCTTGAATTAATTAGAAGTACATGGGACTAAAATTAGGTGGGACACAAGGATCATGGGCATAGGGGACTCAGAGTAAAATATTGTCATAGATTGGGTTGTACGAAACGGGTCAAGATTGTGTCTCCAATTTTGATTGGAACGCACAAGGATACAAAGTTAGAATTATTTAGAATTAAATACAAACGTCCGCGACGAATGTTGTGCGACTAAAATGTAGAACAAGAGAGCATAATTATAAGTTACACAAAGGTCAGGATAGAAGGCGGGCATGTCCAGGATAAGGATATAAAGTTTGTAGGAAGGCAATGGCTAGTGTAGTGCTCCAATTATCGATGCAACGGTAAGGTGCGCTACGTGATATAAATATTGCATACTTACATAAAATGCCGTGTACTATTTCTAATTGGATTCAGACTAACCCTAGTCTCATTAGCTAAGCCAAGTAGGCCTAATTTTGGGTGAGAGAGTTTACAGAAGACCCCAAGACCGTCGACTTCCCATCAATCTTCCAGCGGCCCCACAAAAGAATAAAGGATGGGAAGCTCGTAGATGAGCGGGCCACCAAAGCATATGTAAGTTATCTTTATAAAATTTTATCAATTTAATTAGATTATTTTTAAAATTTAATTATATTCTAGGTTTCTAGGTTAAAACAGACAAACTAGGTCAACTCTAGGTCAAATAGTCAAACTCTGGCATTTTTTAGTTTTTAGGTTGAATTTTTATTCATTCTAATGGTTTATGAAGTTATATTAGGTTATATTAGATTGTAAAAGCATATAAAAGTAGAAAACTTATCTATCGCAAATAAATTAATCGACAAGGATGTCACGCTCTAGTCCTAAAATACGTAGGAATAGGAATACGTAAGCATGTCAGCCATATGTATATGGAGACTCCAATATATGGAAACCATAACACATACGTACGCTGTATAATGAACAATAATTCACAAGTGGTATATACTTATCATAAGTCACAGGGCATAACTAAATCTTATCCACAGAATCAAATAGAAATAAATAACCAATCTACTATATAACTGAATCTCAATATGAAGTATTAAAGAATGATAGTCGGGTGGAAACAAATCCACTACCAACTAGAATATAAGAGAAACCACATAAGAACATCTAATGAACCATGATACTCGAAGAGAAGACCTCCTCGAAAGAGAGAAGTAGCAAGTCCTGATCCGTGCTCCTGCAATAGTCGAGATCGTCTACACCTGGAAAGGGACCAGGTCCTCAGAGGGACGTAACAAGATAGATAGAAGCATGCCAATTGAATACAGTAAACATGCATAATAGACAGAAAATATATAAGTACGCTGTACAAGATAATCTATATGAATATGCATAATAAGGACAACTTTTCGACGTATGGGCATGGGTAGGCTACTCCATCTAATCTCACAACTCACACACACGTCAGGGACATCAGAAATCGACATACCTCGGGGGTAGCGACCAACGCGATACCAGAAATTGACATATCTCGGGGGTAGCGACCAGTGCGATACACTACCGTAGTGCATGCTAGTTACTACGGTTTACCAGAGTGGTTATAGCCCATACGCCTACTGATTGTCCTCTCCTCCCATGATACTATGTGTCAAGTGTGTGTCAACATATATATAGTATATAATTATGACTGAAAAAAAAATACACATGTAATGAATATATAAAAATATAATAAGCATGCAAAGTACTATAAGCAATTTGGCAAGGTATCTTGCCTGGCAAGAGAGCTACAAAGTGTAACGTCCAGGAGTCAAGCACACAGGATCAAAAACTACGACCTCAGAATCTCCGGATGCTGAAATAAACATCACCAACATTCCCAAAATAAGCGAGATAGCTAGAAAATACTACCCTTTCATCCAATTTGGACACATGGGCAAAACGATAATTTTGGGTCAAAGCGGTGTCTACATTTGGCCTACTTTGCACCGAAAAGTGTACCAGGGATAAATGTCTCTAAAAGGGACAAATTATAAGTCAAACCAATTCTAAACGTCAATACGAACTCAACGGTACATCCAATTTTGCATTCAGGTGAGTCGAACACAAATTCACCCAAAAAGTCAACCGTGTGGCCCGCAAATAGGCGGCTTGGTCAACTATCTCAGAATCGCATGAAACATGGGTCATAGGACCAGCGTGATCCAATGGCGCACGTTTCGTCGTATTCTGACGAGCGTACACTAAATGGTGCGATATTTTGCAAAAGTCGCGATACGAGGACTTTTTGCGGATACGGGTTGATTCCGACGCGCACAAGCGTCCGAATCAGTTTCCGTGAAAGCCCACACGTTTGGACATAACATATGCGCCTTTTGGTGCAATTGGTACACGACGGGGCACTTCCGTTTGGCGGGGTGCGCTCCGTATCGCAAATTTTAAAGGTTTTAAAAATAGTTTTTTATAATTTTTAACCTAATTTAATTCTCCATATTATGCCAAATAAATTAATCTAATTAACAGGAAATAATCTCGGTCAGGTGGTCTTCACATAGAAAAAAGAAAATCTAAGGTTGGATCTCTGGGGTGGGAGATACGAGTCCTTAAACATGGGTGGTTGTAGCAGTTTTTTTGAAGTTAAAGTTGTAGTTTTTCTCCAACTTTGTCTCGATTTTCACCTAGGGTTACGCGCTGATTGGAGGAAACTAATACACAGAGTTGGAAGAGGAATATGTCATGAACATAACGGTGAAAACGGGGTCGAATTTGGTCGCGAGATGGAGCGAGAATCTACGCGTGAACAGGGGTTCGTTGCTGTCAGATTTCTGTGCGGGGTGCTCGCGATCGCGGACGCGGTGGCGCAGATTCTGACGGCGGTGCGGGGGCTCCGGCGACGGTGGTCTGGGCTGGAGGTCGGCGGCCCTGGGTTGGAGATGGAAGCTAGGGTTATGGTTTAGGATTTAAGTCTATTAGATATATATATAGAGATCGGGTGGGAGGGGAGCGGGGAG
The DNA here is from genome assembly GCA_036927795.1 of Iris macrosiphon. Classification (NCBI taxonomy): domain Eukaryota; kingdom Viridiplantae; phylum Streptophyta; class Magnoliopsida; order Asparagales; family Iridaceae; genus Iris; species Iris macrosiphon. The sequence continues at coordinate 81,525,179 of JAYESA010000009.1, read as the reverse complement.
AGTCGCACGGGGGGGGGGGGGGTTCAGCGCTGGCCCTGTAGGTGTGTGTGTGGTCTAGTTGTTTAAGGAGGGGGGAGGGTAGTTAGATTAGGCCTTAAGTTTAAAGTTAAGGATTTAATTAGGATTAGGGATTTAAGAGATTAAGGATTTCTTTTTTTTTCTTTTCTTTTCCTTTTTTTCATTTCATTTCATTTCTTATTAATTACTACTACTACTACTACTACTACTACTACTACTACTACTACTATTATTATTACAACTAACACTTATTATTATTATTAACTTATTTAAGAACTATTTATTATTTACCTATATATTTAAGGAATATAAAAAAGAAATGCATTTGTACCCAAATTAAAATCTTAAAAATCTAACACTCTCCCACAAGGATCCCAAAAATAGTTTTGTACAAAAATTTCTAATTGCGTATTTATGTAGATAATTAAATTAATAATATATTTTCTAATTAACTAAGGAAATAATATACATAAATTCAATAATTTATTAAATAAATATAATATTTAAAATATGGGATTTTATATTCTACCCAACTTACAAAAATTTTGTCCTTGAAATTGACACTAATCCATATTCATAATAAATTGCTATAGCTATTACACTTCATTGCTATCTAGCAGTGCTTCCTAAAAGTCATGGTCTGTCATTCTAACACTTTTCATTTATTGTCCATACCATATTCTATTATCCTCTAACTCCTCTATACTACCCAACTTACAAGAATTCTACTAGTAGTCAAAGTCTCTTGAAGCTATTGTATAGGTTGTAGGACGAATTTATTCATTGGGTCGAGAATCTTAGGATACCTGTCTGGAATCTCATAATTATGTTTTTTTTTCCGTAACCGTTAAGTATCGTAGTCTAATACTGCCATGCCACCTGACCAGTATGTCTGCAAATACTTTGACTACTCTACTATAACGGTCTAGCTGCAGCTGTCACTACTTCGCTAGCAATTTTTTATAGTTGTCGGTTCATAAAAAGTGCCTTCAACTCTTTCCTAGGCTTAGTCTAAGTCTTAGGGCAACAATTAAGGTCTGGACTATCTTATAAAACTAGTAGAAGTAAGTACTAATTCAACTATCCAACTAATTAACGTTTAGACTAAGGGATGCTATTCATGGTTTAAAATAATAAGAGGATACATATATTGCTATAGTGCATATACATAAGGGTTATCATTATAAACTTATCTTTTAGTTATTAATCATTTAGTAAACCATTTATGTTTTCAACTAACAAAATAAGGGTGAGGTTGAAGTAATTCAAACAATTCATAATGGCACGAAAGGATACGACTAGGATAGGAAGAGTGAAGCACGAGATACGAAATGGATAGAGAAGAGAAGATGAGCCACCCAAGGGGGCAAGATGGTGATAGAAAGAGAATACTATTACTGCTACTCACGTCATCCATTAGCATCGCGTGTATGCCATCTCGGTAGAATATCAATATATCCTCATAACTGCTAAACCACCATATATATAAAGGGGGTCATGAGTATGAAATGACAAATATAACTAAATGTCGTACCTATATCTACGACTTCCTAGCCTACGCTCCCTTATTTGTCATCATGAGTGCTTGGCCTATGGGGTATATCTAGTACTATCCGTGTATCAAACTTATACTAAGCACGAACGTTTGTCTTTCCGAAATAGGGGAAGATGGAAAACAACAATAAAGAATTCAAGGAGGAGGTGATAGAATACAAGTACGGGGTTCAAATCGATTAAAGAATTCAAAGGGAGTTGCCAAGGCAGTTATGGATTGAAATCTTATTTTGGTAAATTTTTACTCGCATGTTCATATCCGAACAGTTATGTACCTGACATGATATGCCCTGACCAGTCTAGAGGGCAAGTATATTCGTCTAACAAGTTCAGTCAACTATATCTCAATCCACATAAAGTAGTGATACGAAGAGCGAACCAAGCGCACTAAGGTTGATCAGACCATAATGCACTGATCCTGATTTAGACAATGTATTAGTGTGGGCCCCCAATAATACATATGTCATGAACAAGCTTGATAAAAGAAAAATTTGCAAAACTAGGCTATAATAGCAGCATAAGTCGATGTAGTTCAAAAAATATAGGTACGTTGGATTAGGATGGAGGAAGGTACAGAATAATTTAAGTTTACCAAGAAGATCGGTGTTGTGCCTCTACAGTTTCCATAATAACTCCTTGTCAAGGTCTATAGTCGACCAAACGGGTGTATGGGACTCAAAGTTCTACAGTCTGGATAAACACTATCTTTTTAAGCAAGTCTATAGTTGGTGTCATTCAATTATACTTCATTATTGAGTCAAAAGGACTATGTGATACTAGGTTATGAGGCATACTACCAAACTTACAGAGATTTAACTAATAGTGTTATTGAATACTAGAGTATATATACCTAGTACAAGTCATCTTCTTAACCCTTATCAAGCACGAAAGAAAGACAAGATTGACGTTGTATGTCACGCCCCAGCCCCAACATACGTAGGACTAGGAATACGTAACACGCCCAGCCGTATGTATACGAACTCCAATATATGGAAACCATATACATACGTACGGTGTAATATGAATATCAAATCCACAAGTGGTAATATACTGTCATAACAAGTCACACAGAATCTCTATCTCATCCACATATCAAATAAAGAGCTGAATAATAACTAGATATCCAAAATGAGTATTAAGTCTGATAGTCGGGTGGAAACAAATCCACTACAGGAATAACTATACTGAAAAGCAACAAAAATCTCTAAATAGTGGTAGTAGGTCACAGGTGTTTGTGGTGGAAAACGAAAGAATGAAAATGTATTCAAGATGGGGTTTACACGAAACCCGCCTTCTTTGGTTTACAAACAAACTTGTACAATTTGATCCTATACGAGGATGGGGGAGTACAATTTATTTAATCTGGATAAATATTGCTATAGGTGTCTGATCTGCAGTCGGTCACTTTAGCCCTTGGACCACACGATGATGAAGAAGTGCCGTAGAAGACAGGAAGCAGCTTCGAAGGTTGCAGAAGAGGGTGGATGCACGATGTCAAAGTCGTCGATCCCTACTCTTTGCCTGAGCTCCGGATTCCTCTCTCTCTCTCTCTTGACCTCTGGTTCGATCTTTCTTGGAAGTTCGACCTTGTTCGATCCTTCTTTCAAAGTTTCGACCCGTGGTTCGATCTCTTTGGAGGTTTTTAGACCAATTCCTTCGATCCTCCAATTTGTCGACCTTCTTCCTCATTGATAGAGGTCTCTATTTATAGAGTTTTAGTGACAGTGACCACTCCGTCAGTGTAGAAACCGAGGAGTGGAAAGTACAGCACCCTTTTACACAATGGTTAAAATAACCAATGCCTGCGTATAGATAATCCTTTGAATGAGCGTGTGACGCGGGTCCAACTAAGGGACAAAATACGTATAAACGCTACGAAGATCACGGCGTAGAAGACACGTAGGTAGGTATCCCTTATGTAGAAGAGGTGGGCGTAGAAGCCAATGTCTGTCACCATGGCGTAGAAGCCAAGCAGGCATAGAAGTCGAATAAGCGTAGAAGCTGAGCGGTCATAGAGGCCGAGTGGGCGTAGAAGTCGAGTGGTCATAGAGGCCGAGTGGTCATAGAGGCCGAGTGGGCGTTGAAGCCGAATGGGCGTAGAAGCCGAGTGAGCACAGGAGCTGAATGGGCATAGAAGCCGCTGCGTACCGTGCTAGAGTGCTGATGTGGACGTCTTAGCCGAAATTACGGCTTTTGAAGATATAATCAAATCTCTTGCATTAAATGCAGAGATTTGCCACCATCCTGTGCATTAAATACAGAGGCATGTTTTTGAAGGTCTGCAGCCCTTCTGTGCATCAGTCGCAGAGACGTGCCTCGAGAAACTGTCATCGCTCTGTGCATTAGACGTAGAGACGTGCCTCGAGCACCTGTCATCGCTCTGTGCATTGGACGTAGAGACGTGCCTCGAGCAACTGTCACCGCTCTGCGCATCAGTCGTAGAGACGTGCCTCGATCCCCGTACGAAGTACAGCTTTTGATGTGGCAGGCGGTTTGTCTACTGCGGAGCATAAACAACTCATGTCTGCCTGTGTAAAACAAGGCAGCGTATCCCTTCGTGCACGTAAAAGCAGTTTACGCAAAGGAGATGGCGGTAAATGACAGCCTGGGTCGCAGTATTGTGCCATCATTATAGCCGTCGTCTGGGTAGTCGAGCAGTATCCCTTTGTCAGAAGTCCAGACGTCAGGTTCATTGCAGGATCTGACAGGTTCATTGCAGGATCTGACAGGTTCACTTCAGAGAATACGAAGCGTCTCTCGTACACTTCAATGCTGCGTTGAAAGAGGATGGGTTTTACGCCCAGGAGTCGATGAAGCACCCTGTTTACGCTGAAGCGGCTTGGACGTACTGCCTTACGTGGATGGTCCTTTGAGTTTATATTTTATGCTGTATTTAGCAGAAAAAGCTCTGTTGCACGCTTGATGGCTCTGAAGGCCTCTGTTTACGCTGCTCCGCATCAATATGCTGCGTATAGCCATCCGGCGTATTTTTCATGCTTCTACAAGACCCCCTTCAAAGCTTTCAAATTTCTCAGAATTTGGAATGCTTTGAATGAAGCATGAACCACTCCTCGTAACTCAAAACGTTTCTGAATGGAGCATTGAAATGGTCGATGCTGACTTTATGGCAGATTTATTGGGGACCGGTATGACCTCTTTCGCCTATAAAAAGGCTGAGGGTTTAACCTGTTCTCCCCACATTTCCATCACCACGCAGAGATGATTGCCAGAGTTCGTCGGGTCGACCTTAGGAAGAAGGAGATCATGTTCTTCCAGCATGTAAGGAGCCGAAAAAGATGGCGTCTTCGAGCAAGTGTCCACTGCAACGATGGATCATGGAAGGATATCTTAGCCTCCCTTGCTCGGGATAATCAGCAACTTTATATGGCGGTTCTTCCAGGAGAGGGGAAGGGTCGTATTAGACTACGCTGCTTGCAAGTGGCGCCTTCTCCCGTTACCTCCGGGGATAAGAGCAGCAACTAGCTCTGACCTCGGGTATTGAGTTGGGTGATATACCTCAACTCAATCTACCATGGCGTTGGGTGTAGGAAAGCAGTACCCTGCTTTTTTGTTGGAGGATGGGTTTATGCCCAGTTTTGTATCCTCCCGTCGTTGATCATTGCCATGTCAGTCGGTTTGCGGCAACCGACTGACTGCTGGAGAAGATGGATGAAGAATTGTGCCCATGCGAGAACCTGGCAGAACAGATTCTGGGTGCGATCTTCAGATGACGATGAGGAAGCCCTTTGTAGACGGGGTTTCCCTCAGATGTAATCATGAAAAATAAAGAAAACCCTTGTAGATAGGATTTTCCTCATATGTAATCATGATTTTGATTTTAATAAAATCGTCTTTCTTCTTCATATGATCATCTTGCCATACTTTGCTATGAATTCTGAATATGTGTAGCTTTGACACGTCTGATTCTTTACGCTGACTCTGATAGAAAGAGTATTTAGGCCCTGTCCTATCTTTTACGCATAACTAGTGATGCGCAGAAAGCCGCTTTAGCATTCGAGTGTTCGAACTGTTCTGTTGTCAGGAATGAGGAACCGCCTAGAATTCTGAACTGTTGTTTTCACTTCTGTGTAAACAAAATTCTTGTTTCAGACTTCATCTTCAAGAATGACTTCTCGAAAATCCCTTTGAACAGGGTCGAGGAATGGCTGTCAAACTGAGTTGCCATCTTGATAGATAAAATATTCGAACTGGAGTCAGGATGAACTGTCACTACCACTTTTCCATATAAGGGTATTTCTGTAATTTAGCTATTTTAAATAATTATGAATCTAATTATTTTTTGAGTTTTATAAACTAATTATATTTATTAGTGATATTTGGTTTAAGGTAAAAACCCTAGAACTCATAGGGACAGACCCTAGTGAGTCAACCCTAATTTTGTAAACCCTGTTCTAGTGAAACCCTAGAATACAAAATTAGGGTGAACCCTCAAAACCCTAGACTGACTTAACCTGAGTCTATTAGGTTCTACATGAGAGGGCCAAGGGGTTTAACCTAAAAACTAGGCATAGAAACCCTAAAACCTAGGTTTAATATAAAAAGAAGCTTCTCACAAAGCTATTCTTTACGTAGAGAGAAAGGAAACCCTAGCCTCCACAAGAGAAACCAATTCCCCACCCCATTTTCAAAATTAAACCTAGGGCTTCCATTCTCTCCTCCTCCAAAGCAAGGAAATCAGGAAACTTGGGTCAAGGAAACTCGGGAAGGAAGAACTTTCATAGAAGAACCTTTCCTGCAGGTAAAACTCTAGTTTTATTCCTTTAATTTCTGTTTTTAGATGGAAATGGCCATTAGGAACCCCCAAATCTGTGTGTAGTTCGATTTTAGGGTTTTTGGATTAGGTTTTGGTGACCAACATAGTTTTCCCCAATTAACAGAACCCTAACCCTAGATATTCGAAGGTAGGTTGATTTCATCTCATGTGAGTAGGTTGATACCCGATTTTTAGGGTTTTGGGTTGAGGATTCATGGGTTGTGTGTATATTTGTTCCTTGCACATCATGTGTTTGATGAAATGATTGTTAGGGTTGCCTATCTATGTATACTAATTAACTGCATGTTTCAATATACCCATCTATATACATAATACTTTTGAACTGTGTTTAGCTATTGTTGGGTTCCTGTGCATTAGGGGAGAGATCTGTGTGTGGGAAATTTTAACAGTATGCAGTCGGGTTTGGGAGAATTCTGTGGCTATGCTGTGTATGCAAATCGATGGGGGATGGGGGAAGGCTCTGTTCAGTCGGGTATGTAGGGATGTGTGTGGGATTTCATTGTGTACTCGGGTTTGAGGGGAACTGTGTATGTGGCTGTGCATATGTATGTGTGAGTATTAGTTTAGAGGAGCAAGGAGAGGGAGTTGTGTAGCAGTGTCTTAGTGTTAGTGTCTTAGTTGATTTCCTGTGTGTGTGTCTAAGTTTTAGTAACAGTTCATCAAATCAACTATGTTAAATTCCTGTGTGCAGGTTTTGATGTTGAGATTCAGTAAATGTCTACATCAGTATTTGTGTGAACAGTGCCTGTGCAGTGCAAATGGGTAGACAGGGGATCACAGCAAGTTGGTTGATCCCTGCTGTGCACTTGTCCACATGTGTATTTGTGTGCACACAAGGGATGGGGGAAAAACAGGTTCTAGTTGGTTTCAATAGAGGATTCTATGTAACTGTGTAGATGTGTTAGGGGCAGTAGCATTTTGTAGCAGTGTCTTGTTTCAGTTTATGTGTACCTGTGTCTAGATAAATAGGTGTGTGCATCAGTGTAGGAGTTATTATGTGTGAACCTAGCTTAGCCTGTGTGTGCAGAATTTTGTGTACAGAATTTTGTGTAATTGGGTATCAAGTGACAGTGAGTAGAGGGGTGTCTGTGTGTTAACACTGTGTCAGTAGGTAGAGCAGTGTATCAGAGAGTGCAGTGAGATTAGGGGCATACCTAGTTTGTGAGTGAACTGAGTATGAGAATTCAGTGTGTATTATTAGTGAGGTGAGTAAAACCTAAGTGTTCAGTGGATATCTGTAGGTGTGTTCAGCAGTGTCTAGTTATTAGCTAGATGCCAGTGTTGATTTTCAGGACCCATGTATCCATGTGTAAACTGTGCATAATATTCAGAATGTGTAAGAGTGTGTGTTTGGGACTGTGTATTAGGATACCTGTCAGTTTAGTGTGTCTAGTGTGTAGGATTAGGGGATCAGAGACTTGGGGGAGAAAATACATGTGTGTGGCTGTGTTTATGTATCAGTATCTTGAAGTGTCTGTGTGCATAGGTAATTTTGGCTGTCAGTATGTTTGGGGAGTATTGTGTAGGTGTTAATAGGTAGACTGTGATACTTTGGTTTGGGGGTGGCTTAGTATTGGTATTGTGTATCAGTTAGGAGAACCATAGCAGTGTCCTAGTGTGGCTGTGTTGGTTCTATGCAAATCAGCAAATTGGAATTTTGTATTGTCAGTGTGTATATTTATGTGTGGATATGGCTGTGTATTTGTGAGTTGGGTCAGAAGTTTATGTATCAGTATATGGGTATCAGTAGTAAGGAGGGGGTTTGGGCCAGGTTTGTGTGCAACAATTGTACACTGTGTGTGTGTGTTCAGTGCAGGATGTGCACAGTGGGGAATTAGGTTGGTGAGTGTCTGTATTGGTTATTTTCTGTGTGACAGTAGAGGGAGGGAGTTGGTAAATTAGTGTAGCTGTGCAATGGCAGCTAGGGTTGGACTAGGGGATCCTGTTGAACAGTTGATATATGTGTTTAGGATTAGGATTATGTATCACTAAGTGAGTACCTATATGTATATAAATCAATTGTATTTGGCATTGGCTAAATTGGTATCATGTATAGTAGGTGAGATACCAAATAGGTATTAGGTATTAAGCTACTAGTTAAGTTGTTAACTAGTATAAGTTAGGTATTCTTGGTATGATATAGAATTTGACTAGTGGACCTAGTATTGATCAGTAAACCTTAGACATGACCTAGAAACCTCGTTTTTAAATTGTTAAACATATTATTCTTTTAATTCATTAATTAACATTGAATTTCCATAATAGGTCATTGTGATTCCATTTTGGACCTCGATCCTCACATTTTGCTCAGGACCGCAGGCGAGTACATTCTCTGACAGTTTTTATGGTTGATTACTTCTATAAATTGTAGTGTATTACATACTTGATTCCGACACTATGGATACACGGGTTAGCACCCTAGATCCCCATCATGAGGAGTCGTGATTGGAATCCATCGTGCTAGCTGGGGGATGGGGAACTATTAGTAGATTATGTGATCATATCCACACTTACCATGCATCATAGCTCACCCCACATCTCACGTCGGGTGCGGCCTGACCATCATCATGCCTCATAGCTGTTATATATGATTAGCCTGACCATTATCATGCATCATAGCTAACCATATGGTTAGCCTGACCTTCAAGAATCATAGCTAATCATATATAACCAGCCTGATCCAGTCCCAAGCCGATCACATAATAAACTAATATTTCAAACACTTAGTTAGATGTTTTATCTTTATTCAGATTTACTTGTCCTAGCATTCACTATTTATTGTTCATTGCTAGATACTCTATTGTCTATTTCATTTCTCCTGTACTCCTCATTTTCAGCATTTATTTCCATCTTGTATCTCTTACACTGTTTATAGATTTTGTCAATTTAATGAAACTGCTGTTAGTGTTTGTGCTTCGCTCCAATCCTGACTGGATAACAACATTTTCAGAGGACTTGGAGGACTTTTGCCCTACTTATTACGGCCCAGGAATAGAGGGAGATTTCACTCCAGAAATCCCAGAGGAGGTGCCTATCCTAGAGGAGAACTTGCCTGCCCATGCTTAGATTATTTTTCTGCATTTATTGTTTTAGACTGAGACTGAGACTGAGATGTATTATTTTTATTTGTGACTTTGTGAGGTCATTAGACCCAGGATTTGAGTTGAACTTCTTGTGGTTGGTTTAAATAGAACTCTTTTCAATTCTTATCGTGCCATTATGTTTTTAGTTGCGATTGAGTATATTATAGAACTGTGATTTATTTATCATTGTCCTCCATACGGAGTTGAGACTATTGACAGGATATAGTATGTTTGTGACCTAGACAGCGTTCTACCGCCGATGCTGCGGCGTAGGCTGGACGTACCTACGACTCATGCCCAAATTCCGGGTGCGGGTCGTGACACGTTTTAGTGGTGGCCCATGCAGGTCTAGTCCGTAGTCTTAGATTCACAGTAGAGCGATATTGTAGTAATAGGAATTAGGCCAAGGATATGCTCGATCACAATTAGGGAATTCTGATTCTTATGATACTATTCTTAATGATTTATTCCTTTAGAAATTTTTCTGTCCTTCCTTGATATCATATCTATTGCCTTAATTGAATCTTTCGATCTGTCTTCAGGATGCCGCCAAGAAGATCCCAGAGACTCGGAACAGCTGATACAGAGAGGTCTGCCACCTCTCGCGCTGCCGGACAGACATCAGCAGCACCTCCTACATCTCCAGTACAAGTGGGAGTGTCTGCAGCAGTCGGGGGTCCTCCACCACCTGTACAGAGGGTCCCCGCAGCTACGACGGAGCTACCACCACCACCACCAGTTCAGTATCCCGGAGGTGTGCCTGCCGATGGGGCATAGATGTTCGCTTTGATTCAGGGCATGGTCGATGCCCAGAGGACGTCGGCAGAGGCCCAGAGAATGCAGGCTGAGGCCCATCAGGCTCAGACAGAGATGATGAGGGTGAACATGTAGAATGCTCACCAAGTGACTCTCCAGGCTGTGGAGAGGGTCGCTCAGCAGCAGCAACATCCTGGTCAGCAACAACAGAGGCCGGGCACCATTGTGGACTTCAAGAGGATGATGCCTCGGGAGTTCAAGGGGACAGAAGGGATACTCTACGCCGATGATTGGCTAAAGGACATCGAGAGAAACTTGCGTTTGGCGCAGCTTCCAGAGGCGCTCAAGATCGAGGCAGCTGGCAGCCAGATGTTTGACATTGCCCTGACGTGGTTTCGTACGGAACCGAGACTCATGCGTAGGGGACTGACTTGGGAAGATTTCAGGGAGCTCTTCAAGGAGAAATTCTTTCCTGACGTTGCCCTAGGAGCCTTGGAAAGTCAGTTCCATGACTTAGTCCAGGGGAGCTCGTCCGTCGATGAGTATGCCACGGAGTTTAGCCGTCTGAGCCGCTTCGCACCGTCAATGATTAGAGATCCGGGGGACAGGGCCCGGAAGTTCAGGAAGGGACTGTCAAGGGAGATCAAGTCTCGCACGTTGGGACATCGCACCGCCACCTTTGAGGGCATATTGATGGATGCCCAGATAGCCGAGGACGACTTAGACCTCAGGCCCAAGAGGGGACGCGATATTTCCGGAGGAGCAAACAGTAGTGCGGGACTAGGCAAGCGTCCACACTTTCAGCACCAGCAGCAGAGGCCCTTTCAGCAACAGCACCAGCAGCACCAGGCACCAGCCCGAGGGCAGGTCCAGCAACAGCAGCAGAGGCAGACTCAGCCCGCCATCCAGTGTGCGTACTGCGGGAAGACAGGACATACCAGAGAGAACTACAGGAAGAGGTTAGGCTCATGTTTGTACTGCGGATCGACGACACACCAACTGAAGGATTGCCCTACCATTCGTCCAGGTCAGGGTGGAGCAGCCGCCCAGAGGGGACCAGGCAGGGTACCTACCGTACCAGGAGGCCAACAACAGAGGGGACCACTTCCACTGCAAAATCAGAGGTTTGCCCAACATCAGCAGCAGAGAGGTGCACCCCAGGGGCGAGCGTACGCCATGGCAGTCGAGGAGATCGAGCCAGCAGGAGACTTGATCACAGGTTCGGTTCTTCTCGATTGTATTCCCGCATTTACCTTATTCGATTCTGGCGCTTCCCATAGTTTTGTGTCTGTATCATATGCACTTCGACATCATTTAGACACAGAACCATTAGCTAGGACTTGCAAGATCATGACTGGTGGAGGTATTATCCTAGTCCGTGATCACTGCAAGGACCGGAGAGTATCAGTAGGAGGCCGAGACTTGAGCGTGAGCTTACTTGTCATGCCACTTCCGGGGTACGATATTGTACTCGGAATGGACTGGTTGAGTAGGCATCATGCCACTATAGATTGTTATAGAGGCAGAGTATTGTTTAGGCCACCAGGAGAGCCAGAGTTTGAGGTCGTCAGAGGAACAGCGGAGCAGAGAGGGAGCACATTTTGCGGAGCCAGGACGAAAGAAGAGGAGTTGCCACATCCTCTGATAGCGGAGTTCCTGGATGTATTTCCAGAAGAGTTGCCAGGCTTGCCGCCAGACAGAGACGTTGAGTTCTCTATAGACCTGGTTCCAGGAGCGGAGCCCATTTCACAACATGTCTATAGAGTCAACAACAGCGAGCTGGCAGAACTGAAGAAGCAAGTCGAGGAGCTGCAGGACAAAGGTTTCATCAAATCCAGTTCATCACCATGGGGAGCTCCGGTGTTGTTCGTACCGAAGAAGGACGGCACGGTGCGCATGTGCATTGATTATAGAGCCTTGAACAATATCACTATCAAGAACAAGTACCCGCTGCCGAGGATAGATGATCTTTTCGATCAGTTGAGCGGGGCGAGGGTGTTTTCGAAGATTGATTTGAGGTCAGGCTATCACCAGGTGAAGGTGAAGAAGGAAGACACGCCGAAGACCGCTTTTCGGACCAGATACGGCCAGTTTGAGTTCATGGTGATGCCATTTGGTTTAACCAATGCACCGGCAGTATTCATGAACTTGATGAACAAGGTGTTCCACCAGTACCTTGACAAGTTCGTGGTGGTGTTTATCGACGATATTCTTGTGTATTCCAAGACCCCGGAGGAGCACGAAGAGCATCTGAGGTTGGTCTTAGAGACTCTCAGGAGGGAGAAGCTGTACGGGAAACTCTCTAAGTGTGAATTCTTCCTTGACAAGGTCAAATTTCTTGGGCATGTGGTATCAGGTGACGGAATCTCGGTTAACCCACAGAAGATCGAGGCAGTAGAGTCGTGGGCTATCCCCAGTTCAGTAGCTGAGATCAGGAGTTTTCTCGGGCTAGCAGGATACTACAGGAGGTTTGTACAAGACTTCTCCAAGATTGCAGCGCCGATGACCAGACTGACTAGGAAGGACGTGGATTTTGTGTGGACAGAGGAGTGCCAGGCTGCATTTGATGAGCTGAAGAAGAGGTTGACGACAGCTCCAATTTTGACATTGCCATCAGGGACAGGTGGTTTTACCATCTACAGTGATGCTTCAGGGAAGGGTCTGGGATGTGTTCTTCAACAGCACGGGAAGGTAATTGCCTATGCTTCCAGGCAGTTACGCCCTCATGAAAAGAATTATCCCACCCACGATTTAGAGTTGGCAGCAGTTATCTTCGCTCTAAAGCTGTGGAAATATTACCTGTACGGAGAGCGTGTGGAAATCTTTACAGACCACAAGAGCTTGAAGTACGTATTCACACAGAAGGAGCTGAACATGAGGCAAAGGAGGTGGTTAGAGTTGATGAAGGACTTTGACATCTCATTGCAGTACCATCCAGGAAAGGCTAACGTAGTCGCCGATGCCTTGAGCAGGTATCCGATGGCTATGTACTTGACGACAGATAGGCATTTGTTGGCTGAATTAGAGAGCTTGGAGATTGAGGTGTTAGTTCCCGGTACCGAGATTCAAATGTGGGGATTGCAGATACAGTCCAAACTGATGGACAGGATCAGAGCTGCGCAGTATGATGATGAGACTCTGAGGAGTATCAGAGCCCAGGTTCAGATGGGATTGTCGGACGACTTCACTATCGCAGATGATGGTTCTCTACGGCACGGCACGAGGATATGTGTGCCTAGCGGGGAGCTGCGCGAGGAGGTTTTGCAGGAGGCACACCGCTCTCAGTACTCGATGCATCCCGGTGCCAACAAGATGTATCGAGACTTGAGGGAGCACGTATGGTGGTATGGAATGAAGCGCGAGGTAGCACGCTTCGTATCCCGGTGTCTAGTGTGCCAGAAGGTAAAGGCAGACCGGCAGAGGCCAGGTGGTTTGCTTCAACCTTTACCGATTCCAGAATAGAAATGGGAGCACGTGACCATGGATTTCGTTTCAGGGCTTCCACGTTCTCCAGGAGGGAAAGACGCGATTTGGGTCATCGTGGACAGGTTGACCAAATCAGCCCATTTCTTACCTTTCAAGGTGGGCACGTCGACAGAGAAGCTAGCAGAGATGTACGTGCGACAGATTGTTAGGCTTCATGGAGTTCCTGTGAGCATCGTCTCGGATCGGGATAGTCATTTTACTTCCCACTTCTGGAGGAGTCTGCAGGCTAGCTTGGGCACTCAGCTCAAGTTCAGTACCGCATATCACCCCCAGACAGACGGGCAGTCTGAAAGGACTATTCAGACTCTCGAGGATATGCTACGCACTTGCATTCTAGATCTCGGAGGTTCTTGGGAGGATCATCTGCACCTGGTAGAGTTCGCTTACAACAACAGCGACCAGGCCAGCATCGAGATGTCACCATTTGAGGCTCTTTATGGACGGAGGTGTCGTACACCGCTATCGTGGGACGACGTTGGAGAGAGAGCCTTGCTAGGACCAGAAATGGTCGTGGATGCAGCAGAAAAGGTGAAACTCATCAGAGACAGACTGCGAGTGGCGCAGGACAGACAGCGGCATTGGGCCGACAGCCACCGTAGACCCCTTGAGTTTCAGGTTGGCGATCTAGTATTCCTACGGATTTCTCCGACGCGTGGGACGATTCGTTTTGGTAGAGGCGGAAAGCTTAGCCCACGCTACATCGGACCCTTCAGTATTCTTGCAAGGGTAGGTGCAGTGGCATATAGACTGGACTTGCCGCCTGCATTGGAGGGAGTGCATAATGTGTTCCACGTGTCGCAGCTGAGACGGTACGTGGCAGACCCTAGTCACGTACTTGACCACTCGGAGATTGAGGTTGGTCCGACGCTCAGCTACCCTGAGCAGCCCGTAGAGATCTTGGACCACAGAGAGAAGGTGTTGCGGAACCAAACTATTCCCTTGGTTCGCGTAGCGTGGAGACATCACTCTCCAGGGGAGTCGACCTGGGAGAGAGAAGACGAAATGCGCGAGCAATACCCGTATCTCTTCCAGACTTGAGGTATATTTCCTTTTCTGGTTTCATCCTTGTTGTAGTTCAGTCCAATTTCGAGGACGAAATTTCTTTTAGGAGGGTAGACTTGTCACTACCACTTTTCCATATAAGGGTATTTCTGTAATTTAGCTATTTTAAATAATTATGAATCTAATTATTTTTTGAGTTTTATAAACTAATTATATTTATTAGTGATATTTGGTTTAAGGTAAAAACCCTAGAACTCATAGGGACAGACCCTAGTGAGTCAACCCTAATTTTGTAAACCCTGTTCTAGTGAAACCCTAGAATACAAAATTAGGGTGAACCCTCAAAACCCTAGACTGACTTAACCTGAGTCTATTAGGTTCTACATGAGAGGGCCAAGGGGTTTAACCTAAAAACTAGGCATAGAAACCCTAAAACCTAGGTTTAATATAAAAAGAAGCTTCTCACAAAGCTATTCTTTACGTAGAGAGAAAGGAAACCCTAGCCTCCACAAGAGAAACCAATTCCCCACCCCATTTTCGAAATTAAACCTAGGGCTTCCATTCTCTCCTCCTCCAAAGCAAGGAAATCAGGAAACTTGGGTCAAGGAAACTCGGGAAGGAAGAACTTTCATAGAAGAACCTTCCCTGCAGGTAAAACTCTAGTTTTATTCCTTTAATTTCTGTTTTTAGATGGAAATGGCCATTAGGAACCCCCAAATCTGTGTGTAGTTCGATTTTAGGGTTTTTGGATTAGGTTTTGGTGACCAACATAGTTTTCCCCAATTAACAGAATCCTAACCCTAGATATTCAAAGGTAGGTTGATTTCATCTCATGTGAGTAGGTTGATACCCGATTTTTAGGGTTTTGGGTTGAGGATTCATGGGTTGTGTGTATATTTGTTCCTTGCACATCATGTGTTTGATGAAATGATTGTTAGGGTTGCCTATCTATGTATACTAATTAACTGCATGTTTCAATATACCCATCTATATACATAATACTTTTGAACTGTGTTTAGCTATTGTTGGGTTCCTGTGCATTAGGGGAGAGATCTGTGTGTGGGAAATTTTAACAGTATGCAGTGGGGTTTGGGAGAATTCTGTGGCTATGCTGTGTATGCAAATCGATGGGAGATGGGGGAAGGCTCTGTTCAGTCGGGTATGTAGGGATGTGTGTGGGATTTCATTGTGTACTCGGGTTTGAGGGGAACTGTGTATGTGGCTGTGCATATGTATGTGTGAGTATTAGTTTAGAGGAGCAAGGAGAGGGAGTTGTGTAGCAGTGTCTTAGTGTTAGTGTCTTAGTTGATTTCCTGTGTGTGTGTCTAAGTTTTAGTAACAGTTCATCAAATCAACTATGTTAAATTCCTGTGTGCAGGTTTTGATGTTGAGATTCAGTAAATGTCTACATCAGTATTTGTGTGAACAGTGCCTGTGCAGTGCAAATGGGTAGACAGGGGATCACAGCAAGTTGGTTGATCCCTGCTGTGCACTTGTCCACATGTGTATTTGTGTGCACACAAGGGATGGGGGAAAAATAGGTTCTAGTTGGTTTCAATAGAGGATTCTATGTAACTGTGTAGATGTGTTAGGGGCAGTAGCATTTTGTAGCAGTGTCTTGTTTCAGTTTATGTGTACCTGTGTCTAGATAAATAGGTGTGTGCATCAGTGTAGGAGTTATTATGTGTGAACCTAGCTTAGCCTGTGTGTGCAGAATTTTGTGTACAGAATTTTGTGTAATTGGGTATCAAGTGACAGTGAGTAGAGGGGTGTCTGTGTGTTAACACTATGTCAGTAGGTAGAGCAGTGTATCAGAGAGTGCAGTGAGATTAGGGGCATACCTAGTTTGTGAGTGAACTGAGTATGAGAATTCAGTGTGTATTATCAGTGAGGTGAGTGAAACCTAAGTGTTCAGTGGATATCTGTAGGTGTGTTCAGCAGTGTCTAGTTATTAGCTAGATGCCAGTGTTGATTTTCAGGACCCATGTATCCATGTGTAAACTGTGCATAATATTCAGAATGTGTAAGAGTGTGTGTTTGGGACTGTGTATTAGGATACCTGTCAGTTTAGTGTGTCTAGTGTGTAGGATTAGGGGATCAGAGACTTGGGGGAGAAAATACATGTGTGTGGCTGTGTTTATGTATCAGTATCTTGAAGTGTCTGTGTGCATAGGTAATTTTGGCTGTCAGTATGTTTGGGGAGTATTGTGTAGGTGTTAATAGGTAGACTGTGATACTTTGGTTTGGGGGTGGCTTAGTATTGGTATTGTGTATCAGTTAGGAGAACCATAGCAGTGTCCTAGTGTGGCTGTGTTGGTTCTATGCAAATAAGCAAATTGGAATTTTGTATTGTCAGTGTGTATATTTATGTGTGGATATGGCTGTGTATTTGTGAGTTGGGTCAGAAGTTTATGTATCAGTATATGGGTATCAGTAGTAAGGAGGGGGTTTGGGCCAGGTTTGTGTGCAACAATTGTACACTGTGTGTGTGTGTTCAGTGCAGGATGTGCACAGTGGGGAATTAGGTTGGTGAGTGTCTGTATTGGTTATTTTCTGTGTGACAGTAGAGGGAGGGAGTTGGTAAATTAGTGTAGCTGTGCAATGGCAGCTAGGGTTGGACTAGGGGATCCTGTTGAACAGTTGATATATGTGTTTAGGATTAGGATTATGTATCACTAAGTGAGTACCTATATGTATATAAATCAATTGTATTTGGCATTGGCTAAATTGGTATCATGTATAGTAGGTGAGATACCAAATAGGTATTAGGTATTAAGCTACTAGTTAAGTTGTTAACTAGTATAAGTTAGGTATTCTTGGTATGATATAGAATTTGACTAGTGGACCTAGTATTGATCAGTAAACCTTAGACATGACCTAGAAACCTCGTTTTTAAATTGTTAAACATATTATTCTTTTAATTCATTAATTAACATTGAATTTCCATAATAGGTCATTGTGATTCCATTTTGGACCTCGATCCTCACATTTTGCTCAGGACCGCAGGCGAGTACATTCTCTGACAGTTTTCATGGTTGATTACTTCTATAAATTGTAGTGTATTACATACTTGATTCCGACACTATGGATACACGGGTTAGCACCCTAGATCCCCATCATGAGGAGTCGTGATTGGAATCCATCGTGCTAGCTGGGGGATGGGGAACTATTAGTAGATTATGTGATCATATCCACACTTACCATGCATCATAGCTCACCCCACATCTCACGTCGGGTGCGGCCTGACCATCATCATGCCTCATAGCTGTTATATATGATTAGCCTGACCATTATCATGCATCATAGCTAACCATATGGTTAGCCTGACCGACCTTCAAGAATCATAGCTAATCATATATAACCAGCCTGATCCAGTCCCAAGCCGATCACATAATAAACTAATATTTCAAACACTTAGTTAGATGTTTTATCTTTATTCAGATTTACTTGTCCTAGCATTCACTATTTATTGTTCATTGCTAGATACTCTATTGTCTATTTCATTTCTCATGTACTCCTCATTTTCAGCATTTATTTCCATCTTGTATCTCTTACACTGTTTATAGATTTTGTCAATTTAATGAAACTGCTGTTAGTGTTTGTGCTTCGCTCCAATCCTGACTGGATAACAACATTTTCAGAGGACCTGGAGGACTTTTGCCCTACTTATTACGGCCCAGGAATAGAGGGAGATTTCACTCCAGAAATCCCAGAGGAGGTGCCTATCCTAGAGGAGAACTTGCCTGCCCATGCTTAGATTATTTTTCTGCATTTATTGTTTTAGACTGAGACTGAGACTGAGATATATTATTTTTATTTGTGACTTTGTGAGGTCATTAGACCCAGGATTTGAGTTGAACTTCTTGTGGTTGGTTTAAATAGAACTCTTTTCAATTCTCATCGTGCCATTATGTTTTTAGTTGCGATTGAGTATATTATAGAACTGTGATTTATTTATCATTGTCCTCCGTACGGAGTTGAGACTATTGACAGGATATAGTATGTTTGTGACCTAGACAGCGTTCTACCGCCGATGCTGCGGCGTAGGCTGGACGTACCCACGACTCATGCCCAAATTCCGGGTGCGGGTCGTGACATGAACCTCCAATTGACCCGAGAAGAGTAATTTCTCAATTTATGAACTCTGTATATTTTGGGTACTTGGGATATTTTGAGGTCAAGAAGGAGTATCTTCTGTGTGAACTCCTGTAATCGACCGCCTTGAGAACTGTTCGGATATGCGGAAAGTCAGAGATCCGTAGTGTAGATGAGCTGAAAATCCTGAGTTCGTAGCCTATTGAGTGTAGAAAGCCACCGAGCGTAAAATCGTAGATTTGTAGCTTCTGAGCGTGAAGTCGTAGGTTTGTAGCCTCTCAAGCATAAAAGCTACCGAGCACAAAGGTATTCGGGCATAAAACCATAGACTGATAGCTTGCTAGCGTAAAATCGTAGATTCGTAGCTGTCGAGCGTAGAAAGCTCCTTAGCGTAGAACTGTAGATTTGTAGCCTGTGAAAAAGAAATCTTCCGAGCGTAAGGTTGTGGATCTGTTGCCTCCGAGCGTAAACTAAATGCCACCGAGCGTGAGATCATCGATTTGGTATCTGTTGAGCGTAAAGTCGTAGGTTTTTAGCCTCTTGAGCATAAAATCTACCGAGCAAAAATGCATCCAGGCGTAAAACCATAGACTTATAGCTTGCGAGCATAAAATCATAGATCTGTTGCTGTCGAGCTTAGAAAGTTCCTTAGCGTAGGAACCGCTGACCCGCTTTTGCACAAAAAACTCTTCGAATTTACTGACTGTCCGCCTTTCGAGAGTAGTGGGCTTACGTAGTACCCAATCATAACCAAATATTAATTGTGAGATTTGGTTGGGGTTTCGAGGAGTCCGTCCGAGGATTCGAGGAGTCGACCCGAACTCTATATATATCCCAAGCTTTTGAGAGAAAAACTTTTCATCCGTCTTCTGCGAAAGAGAGCCTTCGACTGTTTGAGTTTTTTCCCTCGTTCTTTCTGCGAGCACTCCGAGTTTTCAGAAATGGCACCGAAACAAATCCCCTCCACTAAGGGAAAGAGTATAGGTTCTTCTTCTCGTTCTTCTGCCCCAGCGAGAGAGTCTTCGGTCGGGCAAGGTAAACTTTCTTCTTAGCGAAGTATCCCGCCGACGAGCAGCGCACCCGGCCTTAGAGGTAGAGCCTTTGGGATGACAAAGAACGACGAAAAATCCTTCGCACACGTTGAACGTGACCGCGCTAGGTTGTCTTCTGTGCTGATAGCCTCTTTGAGGAAGATGACGCACGGAGACGTTTTTATTTTTTTACGCCCACATTTCTAATGTGACAGCGTAAAAACTCTATATTTTCGCAGTTTTGAGCATAAAAGCTCTGACTGCTGAAAACTTGGTGTATACTATAAAATTTTAGCTTTATGCTTGTGGATGGGACCTCCGGCGTAATAACTAGAATTTTGGCAGTCTGGCGTAAAGCAT
Source organism: Iris macrosiphon (assembly GCA_036927795.1). Classification (NCBI taxonomy): domain Eukaryota; kingdom Viridiplantae; phylum Streptophyta; class Magnoliopsida; order Asparagales; family Iridaceae; genus Iris; species Iris macrosiphon. The sequence goes on along the minus strand of JAYESA010000009.1, from coordinate 81,504,999 downwards.
GGACTGCCTACCGTCAATTATGCTTCTGGATGTGACTTCCGGCGTAAAAATGACCAAATTTGTACAGTCTTGGCGTAAAGCACAGACTGTCGTTTCTTGGTTTTTTATGTTTGCAAGATTTGTAATGACGTGTTTTCCTTGCACTTTTGTAGTTAACTTGCATGAGTCTCCACTGGCCGAGGTGATGGGTTCCGCTGCTGGGATGCTGCACTCAAACTATTTGGAGGATCTGTCCCACGTGACATTTCCTATCTCCGGACCCCAGTATCCTGAAGGAAGGAAGATCTTGATATCGGCTCAGGGCGAGCGGACGTTGCTGAACCTGATTAACGGAGAGCCCCTAACGTACATAGACGGGGACCAGTACATCAAGCCGGCTTTTCTTTTTGGGGACATGATTGACAAACAGTCCCAAACAAAGCCCAAGAAAGAACCCTGGGTTTTCTCTGCCGAGAGTGTGGTCTTGTATCTTCCCACGATGCCGAGAGATTATCCCATCTCGACTTTCTCCCATGCTACACATCCCAGGAGGATATCGTGGACGCTGACTCCCGATCTTCACGGTAAGCCGGGGAAGATCTTTCATTTGAAAGGAGTTGGCCAGGGGTCGTTTGTCAGCCATCCTTCCGGCGTTGTGACGGTGTTCAGGGGACTGTGCCCGGGCAGCGTCCCGAGTGAAGACAGTTCAGTGATCCAGCCGGTCCAATTGCCGACTTTTTGCAACGACCTCATGGGGCGAGGGGGGGTATACCCCAAGGAGAATCCTCGGTGCAATGGGTGGATCACCCCAACAAACCTCCGATGGGCTTGCCTAGTTGACTGGGCCTTGAAGCATTTTCGGAGAGAGCTGGAGGTCATTGGACTGTATGCTGCTGTGAGTGCGACGAGTGTTGGGTTGCCTCCCAACCCTAACCTGTTTCTGGCACTGATGGAGCGATACATTTTGCTCACCGGGACCTTCGCCACTCCATTAGGGGAGTTGGGGTTGGCCCTTCATGAGATAGCGGTGATCTCGAGACTGACGATGGGGGATACCCCATATGAAGATTATGTTCCCACCAACCGAGAGTTGGAGGACTCGGATCCTCGGGCGGTGAAAGTGTATCAGGAGCTGATGTGCCACTACTTCGCGTGCACTGCTTTTTATGATGAGCCTTCTAATTTGGCTCACACCACTAAGTGGACGTCCTACCTCTTCTTCCACCGGGCCAGGGCCGCCAAGTCGGAGAAAGTCTCGGGGGGCAAGAATGAGCCTGTGAACTGTTTGGGCGTGCTCAGTGCCCAGGTCGTCGAGGATCTTATGGAGGATGCTAAGGCTCCAGATCAGATTCTCAATGACGGGATAGGAAAGTATCCTGAAGGCACTAAGGCCTACAGTTACTTGAGGCGCTGCCGCAGGCCTCTGTCTAAGGAAGCCCGGTTGGCTGGTTTCCTCTCCATATTGCTGCGTCGAGTAGTGGTGCCCGGTATCGCGTCCGCGGACCACATTCACCAGAATATCCTATGGCCTACCGTGCGTCTGGTGTTCGGGGCAAGACTGTGCTTGCTCCCTGCCATGGTGTACCGTATACAGGCTGGCCTGAGAGCCATGACTGATGGACTGCTCGTCGATGAAGCTCGGCGTGATAGCTTTCCCCGGGTAGAGTTACCATACCTGTACTTGATGGGATAGTTAATTCTCCACAACCCCTGGGTGATGTCTCCCGGCCCTGGTAGTAGCTCGGGGGGTAGTTTTTTGCTGAACTACAAGGACTCTCCCTGGAACATGAACACAGTTCTAGACTGTCGGCTGGTGCTGAGCCTCAGTCACGGCTGGAAGCTCCTCTGCACTGTCCCCTATGTACATTGTAGAAGCATGAAAAATATGCTGGGAAGAGCTACGCAGCCTCTTGATACAGAGCAGCGTAAGCAGAGGCCTTCAAAGCCATCAGGCGTACAACAGAGTTTTCTCCGCTAAAATACAGCGTGAAGAATAAAGCTCAAAGGACCATCCGCATAAGTGTAGTACGTCCAGGCCGCTCCAGCGTGAACAGAGTTCTTTATCGCCTCCATGGCGTAAAACTCATCCACTCTCAAAGCAGCGTTATAGCGTACGAGGAACGCTTCATCTTCCCCAAAATGAATCTGTCAAGTCACGCAGTGAATCTGACCTCTGACTCCTGACAAAAGGTGATGCACGGCTACCCAGACAATGGCTGGAAACGATGGCAGACCTCTCGGGATGCGTCCCACAGTATGATGGCGGATCTCACCATTTAATACAGAGGATTTGGTAAAACATCACCAAACTGTCGTTTACTGGAGTCCCCTAAGCATAAACCGCTCTTTTGCATACAAGGGAATACGCCGTCCTATTTTACACAGGCAAACATGAGCTGTTTTACGCTCCGCAGCAGACAAACCGCCTGCCACGTCAAAAGCTGCACTTCGTACGGGATTCGAGGCACGTCTCCACGTCTAATTGCACAAAGCGGTGACAGTTTCTCTCAAGACACGTCTCTGCGATGGGTGTACAGAAGGCCTGCAGACCTTCGAAACACGCCTCCGCATTTAATGCATAAGATGATGGCAAATCTCTGCAAGAGATTTGGTTATATCTTCAAAAGCCGTAATTCCGGCTAAGGCGTCCACATCAGCACGGTATGCAGCGACTTCTACGCCCATTCAGGATCTGTGCTCAAGCGACTTCTACGCCCATTCTGGCATGATACGCAGCGGCTTCTACGTCCATTCAGGATCTGTGCTCAAGCGGCTTCTACGCCCATTCTGGCACGATATGCAGCGGCTTCTACGCCCATTCAGGATCTGTGCTCACTCGGCTTCCCCGCCTACTCAGTCTCTACGACCACTCAGTCTCTATGACTGTTCGGCTTCTATGCCTGCTCGGCTTCCATACCTACTCGGCTTCTATGCCTGTTCGGCTTTTATGCCTACTTGGCTTCTATGCCATGGTGACGGACATTTGGCTTCTACGCCAACCTCTTCTACACAATGGATACCTACCCACGTGGCTTTTACACCGTGATCTTAGTAGCAACCGTACGTGTTGTGTCCCCTTAGTTGGACCCACGTCACCCGCTCAGTCAAAAGATCATCTATACGTAGGCATTGGTTACTTTAACCATTGTGTAAAAGGGTGTTGTACTTTGCACTCCTCGGTTGCTACACCAACGGAGTGGTCACTGTCACCAAAGACTCTATAAATAGAGGCCCCTGTCAATGGGGAACAGGGTCGGAAAATTTGGTTAAGAATACCAATATCAGATCCAAGGTCGACAATTGGAGAAGATCGAACAAGGAGGAGTAGAGAGAGAGAGAGAGAGAGAGAGAGAGAGAGAGAGAGAAATAGAGAGAGAGAGCCCGGAGCTTAGGCAAAGAGCGGGGATCGACGACTTCGGCATCGTGCATCCACCCTCTCCTACAACCTTCGAAGCTGCTACCTGTCTTCCACGGCACTTCTTCAACATTGCGTGGTCCAAGGGCTAAAGTGATCGACCGCAGATCAGACACCTATAGCAATTTATACCCAGATTAAATAAATTGTACTCCCACATCCTCGTATAGGATTATATTGTACAAGTTTGTTTGTAAACCAAAGGGCGCGGGTTTCGCACAAACCCCGTCATTGAAATACACTTTCATTCTTTCGTTTAATACCACAAACAAGATGGCGACTCTGCTAGGGACGTCTTTCTCTTCTGACGAGGAAGTAATTGCTCAACGCGATGTTGTATCTATAGGAACCGTGAAGAAGATGCTGGTCGTTCATTTCGACCAGTCTGCTTACGAAGACATGCTTCGAACCGGGGGTAGCTCTCACTCTCTCTCTGTCTAAGACAACAGGAAGCTGCGTAAAGTATGGATGCCCAAGACATCCTCAACCATTCCTGTGGACTCTCCGATCTCTCCGACCAATGAGGTGGTAGCATCGCTCCCTCTGTGCCCTGTACGTAAAATTCAGTCTCCCGCTACGCGCGGTACAGACAAAATTTCGGGCAAGGCCTCTGCGCTAACCCAGAAGTATCCACTGCGCTCTACGCGTAGGAACCAGTCTCCCGCTACGCGCGGTACAGACAAAACTTCGGGCAAGGCCTCTGCGCTAACCTAGAAGTATCCACTGCACTCTACGCCTAGGAATCAGTCTCCCGCTACGCGCGGTACAGACAAAACTTCTGATGGTGCCTCAACGCCAAATCGGAAGAACAGATCACGCTCCACGCGCGAAACAACATCTGACTTCTACGGTAAAACAGATGGGCGCGGTGATCTCCGCAAGGGGAAGCAAGCAGGCGAATATTCAGCCTCTCGGACTTTACGCCAGCAAAAGAACAATCTGCCTACCCTCCGGATTACGCGAGAAGCCAATGGCCGACTGAGGACCTCTTCAGCTTTACGCCAGTCTGAGCGAATCTCCAAATTACGCCAGGCGAAGTCCCACGGCATAAAGCAAGCTCAGGTTGCTACTCCTGACCTACGCGAATGCCTAATCCAGAAGCGTAAGGAGAGGGGACCTTCCAACATGTCTATTACGCCCCCTAAAGAGCGGGGATCGAGTAATAGTCATAAGATTGTGATTGACTGCTGCTGTTCTAAAGCAAAACGGTCGGTCTTCGACCGATTGAGCTACTCTCAGTCTTTTTTGGAAGAAGAGCACGCGTATGCGTCCGTGAACATGGCTTCACGCATATCCAGAAGAAGGTCGAGCTCAAGACGTCATCCCTCTGGGCCTCCGAGCCGAAGAAGATTCGAAGACCTCCTTTGGAGCACTGAAGCTGGGGTGTTCCAAAATACCCGGGCAAGGTCACAGCAACCAGCTCCGTACTCGTCTAATTCCGACGCTGGGGGTCGCCAATCTCCCAGATCAGATGTTGAGAGTGTAGAGTCGACTTCTGCGGCGACCTATACTAATCCTTCGATGACACCCAGGGAAGTGGGAGCTTACGCCATTGAAGACGAACGCGAGGAGGCTTCAGGAAACGCGGAACAACGCATCACTGTGCTAGAGACGTCTCTGAAGCAAATGCAATCCGTAATAGAGAACATGCACCAGATGATGCTAACTCAGCACGCGACTGCCATGGCTCAAGCGTCGGTCCCGCCAACTCAGATACGTGTGGGGGTGGACTTACCACCATCCAACCCAAGCCAAGAACCTGCTCTAGATCAAGAGTCAGCAGTCCCTCCGCTTCCAACTGAGAATCCGATGCAGACAATGCGGGAGTTGAAAGCCCAGTTTGACGCCTTGAAGCACAAAGATCAGCTCAAGAAACTGGGAATCAACCAGCCTTACCCGGCTATCTGGGAAGAAGTCCCTTTTCCTCCGAAGTACAAACCTCAGACTATGGCTCTGTTCGATGGAAAAACATCACCAAGTCAATACATGAACTATTTCAGTATGATGACGGTGTTGCTACAAGGGAACGACGCCCTCCTCACTCGGGTGTTCAAGGGCTGCCTCTCAGGAGTAGCCTATCAGTGGTACCGTAGCTTGGCGGACAACTGTATTACTTCCTTCGAGGACTTCAAAGCGCTATTCTTCACACGATTCTACGAGGGTGGAATGGACATGTCTATGTCCTCCCTCATTGAAGTCAAGCAAAGGGAAAAGAAAGACGTTCGCACCTTCGTCGAACGTTTTCGTCAGGCCACCTTACAAATGCCTCCAGAAGTTCCAGACTCGGCGTTAGTAGACATTTGCAGGAAGAACCTCCTTCCTATAGTCTCGGTGTTCACAGGACCATATCTGTTCCATGAGTGGCCCTCGTTCATCGTCTCGGCAGTGGCCGCCGAAGATAACAGTCGCAAGGCGCACGATAATGGCATCATGATCTCCGCCTCCGATAGAGGCAAAAGGTCATCTCCCAGCGGCGACCATCCTCGCAGCTCCAAGGGAAAAGAAGCTCTGACGGTCAATACGTCCAGACAAAAGACGACAGCGACCACGCAGACAAAGTCCGGGACTTCCAGGCCCGTCGAGGTCTACTCTTTCGACGACAACGATATCCCTAGTATATTTGAGTGTCTCGTCAAAAGTGGCAAGATCACCCTGCCGGAGCTAAGGCGGCCCCAAGAGGTCGGCAGTACCGACGACCCCAAATACTGTATCTTCCACAGATACGTACACCACCCAACAAAGGTGTGTTACGTACTGAAAAGGAAGATCCAGGGGTTGATCGATGCTAAGGCCATCACCTTGCACAATATCGAGAAAATGGTCACAGCCAACATGATCTCTCTGTGGTTCGGCGATCTGTCTCCCCAAGAAGTCATGGACGGTATCACGCCCATTTCTCGAGCCACAATGGACATCGTCAATCTTCCTCCGGCTAGGGATCAAAATCATGACCTGGTACCCCTGACCACCCGTCAGGGCGAGATTATGTGGGTTCATCCAGATTTGGTGTCAGAGCTCGAGGAAGAGACTAAAGCTACTAAAGCTACGTCTAGGAGGAGCTCAAAGTGCAAACCATGCCATATGGTCACAAATTCTTCGCCATCAGACGAAGACGAGGTACTTGCTGCAACCCGGTCAGGGAGAGCCTACCTAAACAACTACGGAGCAAGTCAGGAGGATATACCGGCAGACGTTTCAGCTGCCAAACCTGCAGGGCCAAGCCCCGTTATACCGGAAGCCAACCCTTCAAAATCGACGCCGGCGGACAAAGGAAAACAAAGAGAAGTGCACTTCGATAAACCTGTGAAAAATATTCCGAATAAAGGTTTTGAGAAGCCGTATAACTTCGACATCCTAGCCCAACTGGCTAATACACCGGCCAGGCTCTCCATCTTCGAGCTACTCAGGCTCTCCCAAGACACTCGTCTAGCCTTGAGTGAAGCACTGATGCAGGCGAAGGCATGCTTGACCCAGCTCAAGTCTCCCGACGAAGAACCAGTGGCGTGCCCTCAATGCCACAGTGTGATGGAGGTGGTCCCAAATATCACCTTCACCCAAGACGACATGTTGTTAAAACATAACAGGCATGACATGCCCCTCTATTACACCGGGTACGTCAGTTCCATAGAGGTTGATCGGATTCACATAGATCTGGGATCATCGATCAGCATTATCCTGCACAGTCTGCTCAGACCATTGAGGATTCCTACCAGCGAACTGGCTTACACCTCCACTACAATCGTGGGATTCAACGCCGAAAGAAGTAAACCGTTGGGGAAGATTCGCCTGAGGATCCAGATTGGCAACCTCAGATCGGTGGCCACATGTTACGTGATCGATTCAGAGGTATCCTACAACATCTTGCTGGGAAGACCGTAGATCCACGATCACAACATCGTTCCTTCAACTCTACATCAATATATTAAATATGTAGACCCCCAAGGAATGGTACAAACGGAGGTGGCCGACCTAAACCCGTTTAAAAAAGTAGAGTCCTACTATTCCGACGCCGTGTTGTACTCGCAGGACCACACGGAAGAAGTGGCGGACAAGACAGAGAAGGAATCCCACCGGGAGCCAGGAGAACCCTCTATCGCACTACCGCTGTCAATCGGAGTGAAATGACGAACCACTCGTCCAAAAGCCATAGGGCCCATTGCTATTCACCTGAACAGATCCAGCTCAGGGAAAGGAAGCAATTCTCCAGTGGTTACTCTGAACCAGAAGCCTCCACCTTTGGTCATCAACCTTCGGCGCGACGAGCAGCCGACCGATGTAAACACGACCAGGAACGGAGTTCCAGATGGCAATAAACATCCTCTTTTCCAGTACATTAACGCTCAGATTCCAAATCAGGAACCCACTCCCCGTGACGAGGTAGAACCCATAGCACGAAAGTTCTTGGAAGCTATGAACTCCTACCATCCGCATATCTGGGAAGCAGCGTCATCATCCAACGTCATCACAACGTATGGACCGCATGAAGATTCTATCTTCATAATCCCGCCTACCTGCAGCAGTCAGCGTCCAATAGTATTCGGCCGCATGCGCAATCAACCAGCCATCCAGAAAGATCCTTTCGATGACGATACTAGGAAGATGCAGGTTCACCGATACAGCCCTCAAGCGCTGAAGATCATGCAAAACATGGGCTACGACTTGAAGCAAAAGCCGGGCCTCAACTACGGAAGAGACAGACGAACGCCGCCACGCGGCGACCCTCGCTACCAACAAACTCGTTTCGGGTTAGGGTATGCCAACTCCCTTACGGCTTCCACATCGGATAAGGACGTCTTTTCCTCCTCCTGGGATGGCTCGTCACCCCCCGACTCACCTAGTGCTCCCGAATAAGCACTATCAGCAAATATGGTGATGACAGATCCCTCAGAAGCAAAGGAACGAGATTCTGAGCCGTTTGAGAATGACTCTTGGGCTCAACAAATGGATACACAGTGGGAATTCTGCTTCGAACAGAGGGAACCTCCAACCAAAGACGAAGTTATCCAAATCGATGTTAGGGGTGAGCTTTCGCCAAAGCCGATATTTATCAGTGGCAATCTTCCACCAGCCGAAAGGAAAGAAATCATACAGCTGATAAAGGAATACGTCGACGTCTTTGCATGGGATTATGGAGACATGCCGGGCCTAGACCCGAAGGTGGCTACTCACAAACTCAACATATTGACGGACTCAAAGCCTGTGAAGCAGCACCAACGCCGGTTCCGACCGGACATGATGGACGCCATTGAAGCTGAAGTCAAAAAGATGATAGCCTGTGGGTTCATCCGGGAAGAACAATATCCCGACTGGGTCGCCAACGTTGTCCCAATCATGAAGAAAAATGGGAAGGTACGTATCTGCATCGATTACCGAGATCTGAATGCGGCCTGCCCCAAGGATGAATTTTCTCTTCCCATCACGGACATCATGATCGACAATACCTGCGGTTTTGAACGCATGTCTTTCATGGACGGGTTCTCAGGATACAATCAGATCAAGATGCATCCTGAAGACGAGAAGCACACTGCCTTCCGTACCCCGTTGGGAGTGTATTGCTATACGGTCATGCCCTTCGGATTGAAGAACGCCGGAGCTACATACCAACGGGCTATGAGCGGCATATTCTATGAACATTTACACAAAATAGTAGAATGTTACGTAGACGACATAGCCGTCAAGAGCCGCCTCAAGGATGATCACATTCAGGACCTAAGGACGGTATTTGAGTTAATGCGCCGACATTAACTCAAGATGAACCCTACGAAGTCCTTCCTGGGCATATCTAGTGGCAAATTCCTGGGATTTGTTACCACCGCCAAAGGCATCCAGGTGGACCCTGACAAAGTCCAGGCCATCGTAGAAATGCGACCACCCCACAATCTGAGGGAACTCCGGGGATTTCAAGGCCGTCTGGCTTATATCCGGAGGTTCATATCCAACCTCTCAGGAAGATGTCAGCCTTTTTCGTACCTCATGAAGAAAGGTGTATCCTTCGTATGGGACGAACTTGTCAGCAAGCATTCGGGGAGATCAAACGCTACCTCCCCAGTCCGCCAGTTCTGGTGCCCCCCTATTATGGGGAAACCATTCTTGCTGTACGTCCGAGCAATGGATTATTCGCTAGGAGCTCTTCTAGCGCAGAACAACGACGTGGGGCATGAGCAGGCTATCTACTACCTCAGCAGGATGATGGTCGGAGCCGAACACCGGTACAACCCAGTGGAGAAAGAATGTCTGGCTCTGATGTTCGCTATCCAAAAGACGCGGCACTACGTCACCGGCCAGACTATTCATATCATCTCCAGGATCAACCCTCTTCGAGTACTGATGAGCAAGCCGAGTATTCTTAATTCCCGATTCGCAACCTGGGCGATGCTGTTAACACCATATGACATGGTGTACATCCCGCAGAAGTCCATCAAAGGCCAAGCGCTGGCCGACTTCCTGGCTGCTCATCCGATCCCGGAGGCCTCCAAGTTATACGAAGACATTCCCGACGAAGTTGTAGAGTATAATTCCGCAATGGAAAGTGACACATGGTAACTGTTCTTTGACGGCGCCTCCAGGACTGGTCCCCAGGGAAACGTGGTTTAAGGGGTAGGAATAGTCCTGGTCACTCCTGATAAACTCGTCATCTACCGGGCATACTCTCTTAATGAACCATGCTCCAACAATGTGGCAAAATACAACGCCCTGTTGATCGGGCTCCAAGTCGCTGAAGAGCTGGGGGTCGAATCCCTGGAAGCTTTTGGTGATTCTCTGCTTATCGTCAATCAAGTCAGAGGAATATACGAAGTCCGGAATCCCGACCTCATCCCCTATCACCGAGCGACAATCGAGATAGCCATGACATTCAAAGGGTTCTTCCTAGAGCATGTACCTCGATCTCAAAATCTGGAAGCTGATGCCCTGGCCAGTCTAGCTGCGGACTTAGCTACCCCTATAAGAAGGCAAGATTCGGTGATCCTTCTTAACAGAGATTTATTCTGCGTGAAGAACAACCTTCACATAGAACGCAGCCACGCTGTGAACATAGATTCCCCCGGAAGAGACTGGAGAAGTTCCTTCATAGATTTTGTCGCATACGGAATCTTGCCAGAGGACCCTAAAGAAGCAGTATCCGTCAAGAGACGATCATTACGCTTCTATTTCGATGCATCTTCACACTGCCTATATCGTCGAACCTACGACGGACTGCTATTAAGATGTCTCTCAGACGACGAAGCACAGCAGATTATCCGAGAAGCTCACGACGGCGTATGCGGAGCGCATCAGCCCGGTCCTAAGCTACAGGATCGTATCAGGAGAATGGGCTACTACTGGCCCACTATGATCACAGACGCGATCAGCTATGCAAGACAATGCAGAGCCTGTCAGGTTCATGCAGACTTCATACACCAACCGTCTGAATATCTATATCCTACGGTCGCATCCTGGCCCTTCGAAGCATGGGGTATGGATATCGTCGGTCCCATTCACCCGTCTTCCTTCAGAGGCCACCGGTTCATACTGGCTATCACAGATTACTTCTCCAAATGGGCAGAGGCGATCCCTCTGGCTGAGGTAAAAGCGTCTGACGTGATCAGCTTCATCAAGCACCACGTCATTTATTGCTTTGGGATTCCTCGAATGATAATCCATGACAATGGGCCTCAGTTCATCAGCCAAGCGTTTCATCGATTTTGCGATAAAAGTCGAATACATAATATTGCCTCTACGGCATATTATCCAGCTGCTAATGGTTTGGCGGAAGCTTTCAACAAAATTATTATCAAACTCCTGAAGAAGTTCGTCTCTTCAAACAAAAGAGACTGGAACGAGAAGCTGGGCGAATGTCTCTGGGTATACCGCACAACGGTACGGACACCTACAGGTTGTACCCCCTTTTTACTGGTCTACGGGAGCGAGGCAGTTCTTCCCATCGAAATCCAGATCCCGTCGCTCAGGATAGCAGTGACTAGTGAGTTGACTCGAGAAAAGAATAACCTGTTAAGGCTCCAAGAGCTTGAAGGATTAGACGAGAAACGCCTACAAGCTCAACAGCGCATCGCGCTCTACCAAGCACGCATTTCCAAAACTTTTAATCATAAAGTGAAGGAAAGAGTGTTCAAGGTCGGCGAGCTAGTTCTAGCCGTAAGAAGGCCGATAATTCTTACCCACAGAAGTAAAGGCAAATTCCAGCCCAAGTGGGAAGGCCCTTATGTGACCGAGACAACGTTCTCGAACGGCGCCTACAGGATAGCCCAGCCTAATGGAGACCTGTTAATGGCTCCTATCAACGGCAAATTCCTGAAAAGGTACTATGCTTAATCTCCCCTACTCGGGTGGGACATAGCAAGGATCTCGATTCTGACAAAACTACTTCCAAAATGCAATTGGTAGGGTTACGCTCTATCATGTCCGTATGACCTTTGAATAGATGTGTCCTGCTAAGAAGTTTATCGGGAGTCTATCATGTCCATACTACCTCTGATATCACTCTCACCAAAACCTGTTATTTATATTCCGAAATGATGGGTCCATAAAAGTCAGAAAAGAGTCGCCTTTATTTATTCCCGAGAGGGAGGCATAATTACATCTGGGCAAGCAAAAAGGGGAAAGGATACATCATGATGGCGGGTGAGTCAGATTGTGAATCAGCCGCTCCAGCACAGCTATCCTCTCATTCCTAAGAACCAAGGCGTCAGTACGAGCCTGCTCCAGCCGTGCCTTGGGAGTGTCCGTGAGGGTCAGATCAGCCTTTGCCCGAAGACAGCCCGTGCAAGCAGCTTCTGCACAGTCCAACTCCCGTCGTGCTGTGCTCAGTCGGCCAAACGCTACCTCCAGACCCGCCAATGACTGGGAAGCCCACTCCTCTGCCCGAGCGAGTTCTTCCTTCAACATGGAGACCCTCGCTGCATTCCCTTTATGCTCAGAACGACACTGCGTCTCAACAGCAAGAGCCTCTTCCACGACAACTTTTCTCCTATCCACCTCCAGCTTATGCTTCTGGATAGAGTTGTCTAGGCTTTCCAGCTTCGTAGTAAGCCGCGCAGTCATGAGGTCAAACCGAGCCTGAACATCAGCATCGAGGCCCCGAGTCAGCCGCAAATGTTCGTTAATAGGTTGCTCTAACCCATTAACCACCGCCTCCAGGGCGTCAACTACCCCAGGATCACCGAGCTCCCTGATGACCCCGATCGAAGCAAGAGAAGTCTTCCTCAGGCGCTCAAAATCCAGACTCTTCGCTAACACCATTGATACCATCGTTCTCAAACTGGTGTAGAAAAGGCTGGTATGTTGCTCGGTCAACGCAACTAGATCCGACTGAACGCCGGGAGCACCCGCAATGTTAGCAAGTCCCTCTCTAGGGATGATTGCAGACGAGGTGGCCACAGCCGTCGCATCGACACATGGCGCAATCGAAGAAGGTGGGGTAACGACGGTCAAAGTCGTCGCCACACTCACAAGAGGCAAGGTCACGACGACGTGTTCATCCTCCTCTCGAGGTGACAAAGCTACTCCGGGCGTACTGGCCCCCGAAGCCACTTCCTCATCAAAGTCGAACGCCTCCTCGTCAGAAGCCCGAGCGAAACCAGAATGTGCTTCAATGCTATACTCCCCGTGGGCGCTATCCCCTGAAAAGAAGACGAGAAAGTCAATATCAGTATGATGATAATCTTTCTGAAGGGAGGCATAAAGACGACATTTACCCGGAGCCAACGGCATATACGACGCATCTGCAGTCGATATAGCTAAACCATGCCTTAATGACGCAATACGAATCGTCATGCCTGGAGAAGGAGGTAGGACGACCGACATCGCCGAGAGTTCTGTCAGGTCTCCACCAAGACGTGGTCGAAGTTCATCGGCCAGAATCTCGCCAGACGCGCTCACTGACGCGGCAGGAGTCATGCCCGCTGCTGGCCTCGGGAAAGATTCTCCCATCTGCCTCGGCCACACAGGCAATCTCGCTCCGCTACCTGGAGCAGTAGCCGCCACAGTCACCTCTAACGAGGATTCTCCGACATCGACGACCGGAACTGTAGGAGGTCCCTCTCTAGAAGGCGAGGAACCTCCAGCCAAAGAATCATCTCCGATGTAGGGAGAGGCAGGCTCACTCCCAGGAGCCTCAATACCAGGAATGCGGAGAGGACGAGCAACCGTCTCCTTCCTCCTCTAGCGAAGAGAAACTTCCTTCAGAGCAGAAGCCCGTCGCTTTCCAGAAGGGACTACCAAAGCTCCCACAGGCAGAGGCACTTCGCACCTCGGCACCGACACCAGAGGCTCGTCCGGAGTACCAGACTCCTCACCTTCGTCCGAAGAAACCGAAGGGACGTCAACTCTTCCCCCAGGCTTGGGAGAAGGCACCCGGAAGCTTCCACGCGCGTCGAAATCATGATGGAAGGTGTTAATCGCCACGTAAAACTGGGCGTAAGAATGGAGAATGCGAAGCTCCGTGGAGGTTGTAACGACCGGCACAATGAAGGTTGCCCTCGTACAACCCATGATAAAATATCGCCACCCTTTAGCTCCATCAATGAGTCCGCCCCTGGACCTAAAGCTGGTAACGGCATTGCCCACATGCAACTGATCGTACCCAAACTGCCTGGCGAACCGACTAGGCAAGTAGGGCTCGAAGAAGCAGTGATCTTCGCTCCTGTACAGCAGATGGGAGGGTCTAATACAGACCAACCAGTTAAAAGCTTCCGGGGAAAGGTCGGTCTTCTCTCCACTGAATCCTCAAGCCGCATCCCTGATTGATTGCGATGCACGGGGGGAGCAGTACAGAGGAGCTTCCAACCGTGGTTGAGGTTCAACACCAGCCGACAGTCTAAAACTGTGCTCACATTCCAGGAGGAATCCTTGTAATTCAGCAAGAATATACCCCCTAAGCTGCTACCGAACCCAGGAGACATCACCCGGGGATTGTGGAGAACCAACCATCCCATCAAGTATAGGTATGGTAATTCCACCCTGGGAAAACTCTCACGTCGAGCTTCGTCGACGAGCAACCAGGCGCACTGCCGGCCACAGGATGTTCCGGTGAATGCGGTCCGCGGACGCGGTACCTGGCACCACTACTCGGCGCAGCCATATGGAGAGGAAACCAGCCAGCTGGGCTTCCTTAGACAAAGGCCTACGATAGCGCCTCAAGTAACTACAGGCCTTAGTGCCTTCCGGGTACTTTCCTACCCCCTCGATAAGAATCTTATCCGAAGCTTCAGCCTCCTCCATAAGAGTCTCCATAACCTGGGCACTAAGCACGCCCAAACAGTTCACGGGCTCATTCTTGCCACCCGAGGCTTTCTCCGACCTGGCGGCCCTGGCTCGGTGGAAGAAGAGGTAGGACATCCACTTGGTGGTATGAGCCAAATCAGAAGGCTCGTTATAAAAGGCGGTGCACGCGAAGTATTAACACATCAGCTCCTGATATACTTCCGCCACCCGAGGGTCCAAATCCCCCAACTCCCGGTTGGTGGGAGCATACTCTTCATATGGAGTATCCCCCATCGGCAGTCTCGAGACAACTGCCATCTCGTGGAGCGCCTATCCCAACTCCCCCAGTGGAGTGGCAAAGGTCCCGGTGAGCGGAATGTACCGCTCCATCAGCGCCAGGAACAAATTAGGGTTCGGAGGCAACCCGACGCTCGTCGCACTCACAGCGGCATATAGTCCAATGCCCTCCAACTCTCTCCGAAAGTGCGTCAAGGCCCAGTCAACTAGGCATCTCCATCGGGAGTTCGTTGGGGTGATCCACCCATTGCACCGAGGATTCTCCTTGGGATATACCCCACCTCGACCCATGAAGTCGTTGCAGAAGGTCGGCAATTGGACCGGCTGGATCACCAAGCTATCTTCACTTGGAACACTGCCCGGGCACAGTCCTCTGAACAACGTCACAACGCCGGAGGGGCGACTGACGAATGACCCCTGGTCAGCTCCTTTCAGATGAAAAATCTTCCCCGGCTTGCCGTGAAGATCAGGAGTCAGCGTCCACGACATCTTCCTAGGATGCGTCGCGTGGAAGAAGGTCGAGATGGGATAATCTCTCGGCATCGTTGGCAGGTACAAAACCAAATTCCCGGCTGGGAAGACCCAGGGCTCCCTCTTAGGCTTCGTCTGGGACTGTTTGTCGATCATGTCCCCAAAAAGGAAAGCCGGCTTTACGTACGGCTCCCCGTCTACATAAGTCAGAGGCTCCCCGTTGACTCGCCCTGAGCCGATATTAAGATCCTCCTTCCTTCAGGGTACTGGGGTCCGGAGATAGGAAATGCCACATGGGACAGATCCTCCAGGTAGTTCGAGTGCAGCATCCCAACAGCGGAGCCCATCACCTCGGCCAGGGGAGACTCACCCAAGTCAACTACAAAAGTGCAAGGAAAATACGTCATCACAAGTCTTGCACGAACATACGGACCGAAAGAAACAACAGTCTGTGCTCTACGCAGGATTATACAAATCTGGCAATTTTACGCCGGAGGCCCTCCCACAAGCGTAAAATTTAAATTTTACGATATACCCCAATTTTCGGTAGCTAGAGCTTTTACGCTCAGAACTACGAAAATATGGAGTCTTTACGCTGACACATTAGAAATATGGGCGTAAAAGATGAAAATGCCTCCGTGCATCATCTTCCTCAAGAAGAGGCTATCAGCACAGAAGATGACCTAGCGCGGTCACGTTCAACGTGTACGAAGGATTTTTCGTCATTTTTGTCACCCCAAAGGCTTTACCTCTAAGACCGGGTGCACTGCTCGTCGGCAGGACACTTCGCTCAGAAGAAAGTTCACCTTGACCGACCAAAGACTCCCTCGCTGGGGCGGAAAAATGAGAAGAGGAACCTATACCCTTTTCCTTGGCGGAGGAGGTCTGTTTCGACACCATTTTCTGAAGACTCGAGATGCTCGGAGAGAGAACGAAGAAAAACTCGAACAGTCGAAAGCTCTCTTTCGCAGAAGAGGGATAAAAAGTTTCTCTCTCAGAAAACTTGGGATATATATAGAGTTAGGGCCGACTCCTCGAATCCTCAGACGGACTCCTCGAGACCCTAACCAAATCTCGCAAAATTAAATAATGGGTTATGATTGGATGCTACGTCAGCCCACTAACCTTGAAAGACGGACAGTCAGCAAATTCGAAAAGTTTTTCGTGCAAAGACGGTTCAGCAGGTCCTACGCTGAAGAAGCTTTCTACGCTCGACAGCAACAGATCCACGGTTTTACGCTCGCAAGCTATAAGTCTATGGTTTTACGCCCGGATGCCTTTGTGCTCAGTAGCTTTTACGCTCGAGAGGCCATAAATCTACGACTTTACGCTCAGCAGATACCAAATCGATGATCTCACGCTCGGTGGCGCTCAGTTTATGCTCAGAAGCAACAGATCCGCAAGACTTCACGCTCGAATAAATTTTCTTTTCAGGAGCTACAGATAAACAGTTCTACACTAAAGGAGCTTCCTACGCTCGACGGCTACAAATCTACAACTTTACGTTCGACAGCTACAAGTCAGGTTTTTGGCCCGGATGCCTTTGTGCTCAGTAGCTTTTATGCTCGAGAGGCCACAAACCCATGACTTTACGCACATGAACTACAAGTCTACGATTTCACGCTCGACGGTGTTTTACGCCCGGAGGCTACAGACTGATGATTTCTCGCTCCACGACTTTCCGTATATTCGAACAGTCCCCAAGACGGTCAATTACAGGAGTTCACACAGAAGATACTCCTTATTGGCCTCAACATATCCCAAGTACCCGAAACATAAAAGAGTTTAAATATTGAGAAATTACTCTTCTCGGGTCAATTGGAGGTTCATCCAGACTCCAGTCTGAATATCTTGTCTATCAAAAGATGGAAACTCAGTTTTGACAGCCATTCCTCGACCTTGTTCCAAGGGATTTTCGAGAAGTCACTCTTAAAGACGAAGACTGAACAAAAAATTATGTTCACCAGAAGTTCAGAGCTCTACGCGATTCCTCAGTCCTAGCAACAGGACAGTTCTAAAAATGTTCAAAATGCTCTACAGCGTTCTATGGACTACTCGCTATGCGTAAAGGACAGGACCTAGCACTCTTTCTACAGAGTCGGCGTACAGATTCAGACGTGTTGAAGCTGCACATATTCAGACTTCACAGCAACGTATGGCAAGATGATCATATGGAAAAGAAAGGCGATTTGATTAAAAATTAAAATCATGATTACACATGAGGGAAATCTAATCTACAAGGGTTTTCTTTTTATTTTCATGATTACATCTGAGGGAAACTCCGTCTACAAAGGAGATACCCCCTCGTCGTCTGAAGATCGCCCAGAAGCTGTTCTGACAGGTTCTCCCTGGGCTTCAATTCTTCATCCATCTTCTCCGGCAGTCAGTCAGCTCCAGCAAACTGATCGACATGGCAATGATCACCGGCGGGCACGACAGAGTTGGGGCTTGCATAGATTTTGCAGATCCCATGCATCACGTGCCGCTCAGGCCGGGACAGAACGAGCTTGTCTGACTCTCGTCACAAGAGGGCATCGAGAGAAGGCGCGGCATGCCAGCCGCCGTTGTCAAATACGACCCTTCCTCTCTCCTGGGGCAACGCTATACAAAGTTGCTGATTATCCCGAGCAAGGGAGGCTAAGATATCCTTCCATGATCCATCGTTGCAGTGGACACTTGCTCGAAGACGCCATCTTTTTTGGCTCCTTACAGGCTGGAAGAACATGATCTCCTTCTTCCTCAAATCGACCCGGCGAACTCCGGTGATCATCTCTACGTAGTGATGAAGATATGGGGAGAACAGGCTAACTCCCCCAGCCTTTTATAGGCAAAAGAGATCACAACGGTCCCCCATAAATCCGCCATAAAGTCTGCATCGACCGTTTTAACGCTCCATTCAGAAACGTTTAGAGTTAAGAGGGGCCGTTCATGCTTCGTTCAAAGCGTTTCAACTTCCAAGGAATTTAAAAGCTCTGAAGGGGGTCTTGTAGAAGCATGAAAAATACGCTAGGAAGAGCTACGCAGCCTCTTGATACAGAGCAGCGTAAGTAGAGGCCTTCAGAGCCATCAGGCGTACAACAGAGTTTTCTCCGCTAAAATACAGTGTAAAGAATAAAACTCAAAGGACCATCCGCATAAGTGCAGTACGTCCAGGCCGCTCCAGCGTGAACAGAGTTCTTCATCGCCTCCATGGCGTAAAACTCATCCGCTCTCAAAGCAGCGTTATAGCGTACGAGGAACGCTTCATCTTCCTCGAAATGAACCTGTCAAGTCACACAGTGAATCTGACCTCTGACTCCTGACAAAAGGTGATGCACGGCTACCTAGACGACGGCCGGAAAAGACGGCAGACCTCTCGGGATGCGTCCCACAGTATGATGGCGGATCTCACCATTTAATGCAGAGGATTTGGTAAAACATCACCAAACCGTCGTTTACTGGAGTCCCCTCAGCATAAACCGCTCTTTTGCATACAAGGGAATACGCCGCCCTGTTTTACATAGGCAAACATGAGCTATTTTATGCTCCGCAGCAGACAAACCGCCTGCCACGTCAAAAGCTGCACTTCATACGGGATTCGAGGCACATCTCCACGTCTAATTGCACAGAGCGGTGACAGTTTCTCTCAAGACACGTCTCTACGACGGGTGCACAGAAGACCTGCAGACCTTCGAAATACGCCTCCACATTTAATGCATAAGATGATGGCAAATCTCTGCAAGAGTTTTGGTTATATCATCAAAAGCCGTAATTTCGGCTAAGGCGTCCACATCAGCACGGTATGCAGCGGCTTCTACGCCCATTCAGGATCTGTGCTCAAGCGGCTTCTACGCCCATTCTGGCACAATACGCAGCGACTTCTACGCCCATTCAGGATCTGTGCTCAAGCGGCTTCTACGCCCATTTTGGCACGATATGCAGCGACTTCTACGCCCATTCAGGATCTGTGCTCACTCGGCTTCCATGCCTACTCAGTCTCTACGACCACTCAGTCTCTATGACTGTTCGGCTTCTATGCCTGCTCGGCTTCCATGCCTACTCGGCTTCTATGCCTGCTCGGCTTCCATGCCTACTCGACTTCTATGCCTGTTCGGCTTTTATGCCTACTTGGCTTCTATGCCATGGTGACGGACATTTGGCTTCTACGCCAACCTCTTCTACATAATGGATACCTACCCACGTGGCTTTTACGCCGTGATCTTAGTAGCAACCGTACGTGTTGTGTCCCCTTAGTTGGACCCACATCACCCGCTCAGTCAAAAGATCATCTATACGTAGGCATTGGTTACGTTAACCGTTGTGTAAAAGGGTGCTGTACTTTCCACTCCTCGGTTGTTACAACAACGGAGTGGTCACTGTCACCAAAGACTCTATAAATAGAGGCCCCTGTCAATGGGGAACGAGGTCGGAAAATTTGGTCAAGAATACCAATATCAGATCCAAGGTCGACAATTGGAGAAGATCGAACAAGGAGGAGTAGAGAGAGAGAGAGAGAGAGAAAGAGAGAGAGCCCGGAGCTCAGGCAAAGGGCGGGGATCGACGACTTCGGCATCGTGCATCCACCCTCTCCTACAACCTTCGAAGCTGCTACCTGTCTTCCACGGCACTTCTTCAACATCGCGTGGTCCAAGGGCCAAAGTGATCGACCGCAGATCAGACACCTATAGCAATTTATACCCAGATTAAATAAATTGTACTCCCACATCCTCGTATAGGATTACATTGTACAAGTTTGTTTGTAAACCAAAGGGCGCGGGTTTCGCACAAACCCCGTCATTGAAATACACTTTCATTCAAACAAGATGGCGTCTCTACTGGGGACGTCTTTCTCTTCTGACGAGGAAGTAATTGCTCAACGCGATGCGGTATCTATAGGAACCGTAAAGAAGACGCTGGTCGTTCATTTCGACCAGTCTGCTTACGAAGACATGCTTCGAACCGGGGGTAGCTCTCACTCTCTCTCCGTCCAAGACAACAGGAAGCTGCGCAAAGTGTGGATGCCCAAGACATCCTCAACCATTCCTGTGGACTCTCCGATCTCTCCGACCAATGAGGTGGTAGCATCGCTCCCTCCGTGCCCTGCACGTAAAATTCAGTCTCCCGCTACGCGCGGTACAGACAAAACTTCGGGCAAGGCCTCTGTGCTAACCCAGAAGTATCCACTGCGCTCTACGCGTAGGAACCAGTCTCCGTGTCTACCGTCAATTACGCTTCTGGATGTGACTTCCGGCGTAAAAATGACCAAATTGTACAGTCTTGGCGTAAAGCACAGACTGTCGTTTCTTGGTTTTTTATGTTTGCAAGATTTGTAATGACGTGTTTTCCTTGCACTTGCCGAGGTGATGGGTTCCGCTGCTGGGATGCTGCACTCAAACTATCTGGAGGATCTGTCCCACGTGACATTTCCTATCTCTGGACCCCAGTATCCTGAAGAAAGGGAGATCTTGATATCGGCTCAGGGCGAGCGGACGTTGCTGAACCTGATTAACGGAGAGCCCCTAACGTACATAGACGGGGACCAGTACATCAAGCCGGCTTTTCTTTTTGGGGACATGATTGACAAACAGTCCCAGACGAAGCCCAAGAAAGAACCCTAGGTTTTCCCTGCCGAGAGTGTGGTCTTGTATCTGCCCACGATGCCGAGAGATTATCCCATCTCGGCTTTCTTCCATGCTACACATCCCAGGAGGATATCGTGGACGCTGACTCCCGATCTTCACGGCAAGCCGGGGAAGATCTTTCATTTGAAAGGAGTTGGCCAGGGGTCGTTTGTCAGCCGTCCTTCCGGCGTTGTGACGGTGTTCAAGGGACTGTGCCCGGGCAGCGTCCCGAGTGAAGACAGTTCAGTGATCCAGCCGGTCCAATTGCCGACTTTCTGCAACGACTTCATGGGGCGAGGGGGGGTATACCCCAAGGAGAATCCTTGGTGCAATGGGTGGATTACCCCAACAAACCTTCGATGGTCTTGCCTAGTTGACTGGGCCTTGAAGCATTTTCGGAGAGAGCTGGAGGTCATTGGACTGTATGCTGCTGTGAGTGCGACGAGTGTTTGGTTGCCTCCCAACCCTAACCTGTTTCTGGCACTGATGGAGCGATACATTTCGCTCACCGGGACCTTCGCCACTCCATTAGGGGAGTTAGGGTTGGCCCTTCATGAGATGGCGGTGATCTCGAGACTGCCGATGGGGGATACCCCATATGAAGAGTATGTTCCCACCAACCAGGAGTTGGAGGACTCGGACCCTCGGGCGGTGAAAGTGTATCAGGAGCTGATGTGCCACTACTTCGCGTGCACTGCTTTTTATGATGAGCCTTCTGATTTGGCTCACACCACTAAGTGGACGTCCTACCTCTTCTTCCACCGGGCCAGGGCCGCCAAGTCGGAGACTGTTTGGGCGTGCTCAGTGCCCAGGTCGTCGAGGATCTTATGGAGGATGCTAAGGCTCCAGATCAGATTCTCAATGACGGGGTAGAAAAGTATCCTGAAGGCACTAAGGCCTACAGTTACTTGAGGCGCTGCCGCAGGCCTCTGTCTAAGGAAGCCCGGCTGGCTGGTTTCCTCTCCATATGGCTGCGTTGAGTAGTGGTGCCCGGTATCGCGTTCGCGGACCACATTCACCGGAATATCCTGTGGCCTGCCGTGCGTCTGGTGTTCGGGGCAAGACTGTGCTTGCTCCCTGCCATGGTGTGTCGTATACAGGCTAGCCTGAGAGCCATGACTGATGGACTGCTCGTCGATGAAGCTCGGCGTGATAGCTTTCCCCGGGTAGAGTTACCATACCTGTACTTGATGGGATGGTTAATTCTCTATAACCCCTGGGTGATGTCTCCCGGCCCTGGTAGTAGCTCGGGGGGTAGTTTCTTGCTGAACTACAAGGACTCTCCCTGGAACGTGAACACAGTTCTAGACTGTCGGCTGGTGCTGAGCCTCAGTCACGGCTGGAAGCTCCTCTGCACTGTCCCCTATGTATATCGCAATCTGTCGGGGATTAGGCTTGAGGATTTAGGTGGAGAGAAGACCAATCTTTCTTCGGAAGCTTTTAATTGGTTGGTCTGCATCAGACCCTCCCATTTGTTGTACAGAAGCGAAGATCATTGCTTCTTCGAGCCCTACTTGTCCAGTCGGTTCGCCAGGCAGTTTGGGTACGATCAGCTGCACGTGGGCAATGCCGTCACCGGCTTCAGGTCCAGGGGTGGACTCATTGATGAAGCCATAGGATGGCGGTATTTTATCGTGGGTTGCACGGGAGCAATCTTTATCGTGCTGGTTGTCACACTCTCCACGGAGCTGCACATCCTCCATTCGTATGCCCAGTTCTACGTGGCGATCAACACCTTCCATCGCAATTTTGACATGCATGGAAGCTTTAGGGTGCCCTCTCCCAAGCCTGGGGGAAGAGTCGAAGTCCCCTCGGTTTCTTCTGACGAGGGCGAGGAGTCCGTCACTCCGGATGAGCCTCTGGTGTCGGTGCCGAGGTGTGAAGTACCTCCGCCTGCGGGGGCTTTGGTAGTCTCTGGGAAGCGAAGGGCTCCTGCTTCGAAGCAGACTTCCCCTCGCAAGAGGAAGAAGAAGACAGTAAATCGTTCTCTCCGGATTCCTGGTATTGAGGCTCCTAGAGAGGAACCTGCTGTCTTTCCTGCCGGGGATGTTTCCTTGATTGGAGTTTCCTCGCCTTTCGGGGAGGGACCCTCAGTTTCGGCTGGCGGTACCGGAGAACTCCTGCTTGAGGCTGTCGTTGCTGCCACTGCCTCCGGTAGTGGAACAAAGTCGCCTCCGGGGCTGAGTATAAGGTTCCATATACCTTTATCCGGATCAGCATCGGAAGAGACCCCTTTCGTGCCTACGAGAGTACCTGGCGAGATTCCAGCCGATGAGCCTCGGTTGGAATTTGAGGAGGACTTGGAAGACCACCTTCCAATGTCAGCTATCAGACCCCTTTCTCCAGGTATGATAGCCTGCTTAGCATTATTAAGAAGTGATTTAGATGTACTGGCTGCAGATGCGACATATGTGCCGTCGGCCATGGGTAAATATCGTCTTTACGACATTCTATTTAGAGGCATTAACATCGTGTCGATATTAACTTTCTCGTCTTCTTTTCAGGGGCAGATGTCTGCGGGGAGAAGAGCGCTGAAGCGCTTTTTGGCTCTGCTTCAGCTTCCGGTGGCGACACGGAGGTGCCTGAGTTTGAAGAGGATGCATCTTCGGGTGCTGGCTTGCCCCGAGTAGTTTTGTCATCTCAAGAGTAGGATGAGCCTGTCATTGTGACATCGCCTCCTGCGAGTATGTCGATGACTTCGACCGTCGTTGTCGCATCTTCCTTGGTCGCACCACCTGTTGAGGCGACAGCCATGGCCACATCGTTTGCAACCACTCCTGGAGGGGGACTCGCCAATATTACGGCCACTCCTGGCGTTCAATCAAATCTGATTACGCTGACCGAGCAGTATACCACCCTCTTTTACACCAGTTTGAAAACGCTGATATCAATGGTGTTGGCGAAGAATCTAGACTTCGAGCGTCTGAAGAAGGCTTCTCAGTTTTCGATCGGGGCGGTCAGGGAGTTCGGCGATTCTGGGGTAGCTGACGCCCTGGAGGCGATGGTTAATGGTTTGGAGCAACCTATTAAGGAATACTTGCAGCTGGCTCGGGGCAGCCTTGAAGCTGAGGTCCAGGCCAGATACGACCTCATGACTGTACGGCTTACTAAACAGCTGGAAAGCCTAGATAACTCCATCAAAACACATAAGCTGGAGATGAATGAAAGAAAAGCTGTCGTGGAGGAGGCTCTTGCTCTTCAGACGAAGTGCCAATCCAGGCATGAAGGGAACGTAGCGAGGGCCCGCAAGTTGAAGGAAAAACTCGCTCTGGCAGAGGAGTGGGCTTCTCAGTCGTTGGCAGGTCTAGATGTAGTGACTGGCCGACTGAGCACAGCACGACGGGATCTGGAGCATGTAGAAGCTGCCCGTGCTGGCTCTCTTCGGGCAAGGGCCGAGCTGTCCTTTATGAGCAATCATGAGGCACGGCTGGAGCGGGCCCGCGCTGATGCCTTGGTTTCCAGGAATAAGAGGATAGCTGCACTGGTACAGCTGATTTACGATCTGACCGCTCCCCCACAATGATGTACCCTTTCTTCTTTTTCTTCTTTTTGCTTCCCAAATATAATTCTCCTTTTTTTGGGAATAAATAAAATAAATCTTTTCTGACTCTGTAGACCCATCATTTCGGAATGTAAATGATAGGTTTGGGCGGGAGTGATATCAGAGGTAGTATGGACGTGATAGACTCTCGATAAACTTTTAGTAGGACATATCTATTCAGAGGTCATACGGACATGATAGAATATACTTTGGTAGGATATATCTATTCATAGGTCATACAGACATGATAGAATATGCTTTGACTAAAGTTTGTAGACAAGACACTATCAGAGGTAATATGGACGTGATAGATATCGCATTTTCCAAATTAGTCGAACATATCTATTCAGAGGTTATATGGACATGATAGAATATGACCCAACTAGTTTCGTTTTGGAAGTAGTTTTGTCAGAATTGAGATTATCGCTATATTCCACTTGAGCAGAGGAGGTTAAGCATAGTACCTTTTCAGGAATTTACCATTGATAGGAGCCATTAACAGGTCTCCATTAGGCTGGGCTAACCTGTAAGCGCCGTTTGAGAACGTTGTCTCGATCACATAAGGGCCTTCCCACTTGGGCTGGAATTTGCCTTTACTCCTGTGATTAAGGATCATCGGCCTTCTTACGGCTAAAACTAGCTCGCCGACTTTGAACACTCTTTTCTTTACTTTATGATTGAAAGCTCTGGAAATACGTGCTTGGTAGAGCGCGATGCGCTGTTGAGCTTGGAGGCATTTCTCGTCTAATCCTTCTAGCTCTTGAAGCCTTAACAGGTTATTTTTTTCTTGAGTCAGCTCATTAGTCACGGCTATCCTGAGTGACAGGATCTGGATTTCAATGGGGAGAACTGCTTTGCTCCCGTAGACCAGTGAAAATGGGGTACAACCTGTCTATGTTCGTACCGTTGTGCGGTATGCCTAGAGACATTCGCCCAGCTTCTCATTCCAATCTCTCTTGTTTGAAGAGACAAACTTCTTCAAGAGTTTGATAATGGTTTTGTTGAAAGCTTCTGCCAAACCATTAGCAGCTGGATAATATACCGTAGAGGCAATATTATGTATCCATTTTTTATCGTAAAATCGGTAAAACGCTTGGCTGATAAACTGAGGCCCATTGTCGTGAATTATCCTCCGAGGTACCCCGAAGTGATAAATAACGTGATGCTTGATGAAGCTGATTACATTAGATGCCTTTACCTCAGCAAGAGGGATCGCCTCTGCCCATTTGGAGAAGTAATCCGTGATGGCCAGTATGAACCGGTGACCTCTGGAAGAAGATGGGTGAATAGGACCCATGCTTCGAAAGTCCAGGATGCAACCGTAGGATGTAGATATTCAGACGATTGATGTATGAAGTCTGCATAAACCTGACAGACTCTATATTGTCTTGCATAGTTGATCGCGTCTGCGATCATAGTGGGCCAGTAATAGCCCATTCTCCTGATACGATCCTGTAGCTTAGGACTGGGTTGATGTGCTCCGCACACGTCGTTGTGAGCTTCCCGGATAATCTGTAGTGCTTCGTCGTTAGAAAGATATCTCAATAGCAGTCCGTCGTAGGTCCGACGATATAGGCATTGTGAAGATGCATCGAAGTAGAAGCGTAATGATCGTCTTTTGACGGATACTGCTTCTTTGGGGTCCTCCGGCAATATTTCGTATGCCACAAAATCTATGAAGGGACTTCTCCAGTCTCTTCTAGGGGGATCTGTGTTCACAGCGTAGCTGCGTTCTATGTGAAAGTTGTTCTACACACATAATAAATCTCTGTTAAGAAGGATTACCGAATCCTGCCTTCTTATAGGAGTGGCTAAATCCGTAGCTAGACTGGCTAGGGCATCAGCTTTCATATTCTGAGATCGAGGTACATGCTCTAGGAAGAACCCTTTGAATGTCATGGCTATCTCGACCGTTGCTTGGTGATAGGGGATGAGGTCTGGATTCTGGACTTCATATATTCTCCTGACTTGATTGACGATGAGCAGAGAATCACCGAAAGCTTCCAAGGACTCGACCCCACAGCTCTTTAGCGACTTGAAGCCCGATTAGCAGAGTATTGTACTTTGCCATATTGTTGGAGCATGGCTCGCTAAGAGAATATGCTCGGTAGATGACGAGTTTATCAAGAGTGACCAGGACTATTCCTACTCTTGAAACCACGTTTCCCCTAGGACCAGTTCTGGAGCCTCCATCGAAGAATAGTTGCCATGTGTCACTTTTTATTGCGGAATTACCTTCTGTAACTTTATCAGGTTTGTCCTCGTATAGTTTGGAGGTCTCCGGGATTGGATGAGCAGCTAGGAAGTCGGCCAGCGCTTGGCCTTTGATGGACTTCTACGGGACGTATACCATGTTATATGGTGTTGACAGCATCGCCCAAGTCGCGAGTCGAGAATTAAGAGCACTTGGCTTGCTCATCAGTGCTCGAAGAGGGTTGGTATGTAGGCCCGGCGTTCTTCAATCCGAAGGGCATGACCATATAGCAATATACCCCCAACGGGGTCCGGAAGGCAGTGTGCTTCTCGTCTCCAGGATGCATCTTGATCTGATTGTATCCTGAGAATCCGTCCATGAAAGACATGCGTTCAAAACTGCAGGTGTTGTCGATCATGATGTCCGCGATGGGAAGAGGGAACTCATCCTTGGGGCAGGCTGCATTCAGATCTCGGTAATCGATGCAGATACGTATTTTCCTATTTTTCTTCATGACTGGGACAACGTTGGCGACCTAGTCGGGATGTCGTTCTTCCCGGATGAAACTGTAGGCTATCAACTTCTTGACTTCAGCTTCGATGGCGTCCATCATATCCGGGCAGAACCGGCGTTGGTGCTGCTTCACAGGCTTTGAATCGAGCAATATGTTGAGTTTGTGAGTAGCCACCTTTGGGTCAAGGAGGTACACGTCTGCTCAGAGGTAATATGGACATGGCAGTTTTTTGTAGACTTAACACTAGTGGCGTACTTATGACTAAGTACGGGTGTTAAGTGTAGATAACAACCTATATCAGAAGATAGTTGATAGCCGAAAGTTTATTCAGAGGTAATATGAACATGACAAACTTTGATCGTGACCCCTTTGGAGATGGAGGTACACGTCTGCTCAGAGGTAATATGGACATGGCATTTTTTGTGGACTTAACACTACTGGCGTACTTATGACTAAGTATGGGTGTTAAGTGTAGATGGCAACCTATATCAGAATATAGTTGATAGCCGAAAGTTTATTCAGAGGTAATATAAACATGACAAACTTTGATCGTGACCACTTTGGAGATGGAGGTACACGTCTGCTCAGAGGTAATATGGACATGGCAGTTTTTTGTGGACTTAACACTACTGGCGTACTTATGACTAAGTACGGGTGTTAAGTGTAGATGGCAACCTATATCAGAAGATAGTCGATAGCCGAAAGTTTATTCAGAGGTAATATGAATATGACAAACTTTGATCGTGACCCCTTTGGAGATGGAGGTACACATCTGCTCAGAGGTAATATGGACATGGCAGTTTTTTTGTGGACTTAACACTACTGGCGTACTTATGACTAAGTACGGGTGTTAAGTGTAGATGGCAACCTATATCAGAAGATAGTCGATAGCCGAAAGTTTATTCAGAGGTAATATGAACATGACAAACTTTTGATTGGAAAATTTACTAGAGAGTAATTTTTTCTGAAGGATCTACTGGAAAACCTTTTAGGGACTTATCGTTTGGTATCTTTCTGTAGTGGTCGTTCCCTTGTTTATAAATGCAAAGTGATGACCTTGGCGTCGATCAATTCCTGAATTCTCTTTTTTAGTACATAGCAGACCCTTGTGGGGTGATGGGTGTACCGATGGAAGAGACAATAATCTGGGTCATCGACTCCGCCGGCCCTCTCAGGGTATCTGATGTCGGGTAGCTGAAGCTTGCATTCCTCCCTCAATATATTGAAGATTTCAATTATGTCATCTTCTTTGAAGGAGAAAGTCCCTTTTGGTCGTAGGGCTCCTGATGCCTGAGTTTCATGGTCTCCCGGGAAGATTGCCGTTGTTGCATCATCTCCGAATCTTGATGACATTCTGCCCCTAGCCTTGGATGCCGCCTTGTTTTGCCAATGTAAGTTACCCCCAGACAGGCCGTGGCCTCTGGCCACAGGAACTAATTCAGCAGGAGCTGCCTCTGGTGGTACCGGATTAGATTTTGAAGTTTTGGGTTTCGTAAGAGATGCAGTATATCCCAACCCGAAACGAGCTTGTTGATGGTGAGAATTACCACGCAACGGTGTTCGTCTACCTTTTCCATAGTTGAGGTCTTGTTTCAGCTTTAAATCATAACCCATGCTTTGCATAATATTTAATGCTTGCGGGCTATATCTGTGGGTTTGTATCCTGCCAGCCTCAGACTCGCGAGATTCTTCCTGTATGATCGTGGTATCCCATCTGCGACCGAAGATTATTGGATGTTGATCATCGCGAGTTGGTGGAATAATAAAGATGGAGTCTTCATGTGGTCCACCTGTTATGACGACATTAGACGTTGATGTATCTTCCCATAAGATCTCCCCGCGTTTGACCGTCAGGGAAATTAAAGTCCGTTTATGACTCTTGTTTCTGCGTTCTGGATTAGGTAATCCCGTAGGTCAGGAGAATTTACAGAAGAAGACGAAGAAGACTGCTCGTTCCTTTGGTTCGCCGTAGTAGGTATACGGACGATAGGGACCATAGTCTTCCCTGTTCCATCTGTGTACAACAGGTTGGCCATCTGGGTAGCGGATAATCCCTGAGGAGCGTGTCTTTCCGTCAATTGAGGCTTCTGTACGCTTAGGGACTTCGCCTGGCGTAATTTGGAGATTTGCTCAGACTGGCGTAAAGCTGCAGAAGTCCTCAGTCGGCAATTGGCTTCTCGCGTAATCCGGAGGGTAGGCAGATTGTTCCCTCGCTGGCGTAAAGGCCGAGAAGTTGAGTACTCCGCCGCTTGCTTTCCCTTGCGTAGATTGCAGGGGTCATCTGCTTTTCCGCAGAAGGCAGATAAATGTTTACGCGCTGAACGCGTTTTGTACTTCCGATTTTGTGCCGAGGCATCATCAGAAGTTTTGTCTGTACCACGCATAGCGGGAGACTGGTTTCTACGCGTAGAGCGCAGTGGGTACTTCTGGGTTAGCGCTGAGGCTTTGCCCAAAGTTTTGTTTGTACCGCGCGTAGCGGGAGACTGGTTTCTACGCGTAGAGCACAGTGGATACTTCTGGGCTAGCGCTGAGGCTTTGCCCGAAGTTTTGTCTGTACCGCACGTAGCGGGAGACTGGTTTCTACACATAGAGCACAGTGGATACTTCTGGGTTAGCGCTGAGGCTTTGCCCAAAGTTTTGTCTGTACCGCGTGCAGCGGGAGACTAAATTTTACGTGCAGGGCACGGAGGGAGCAACGCTACAACCTTATTGGTCGGAGAGATCGGAGAGTCCACAAGAATGGTAGAGGATGTCTTGGGCATCCAGACCTTGCGCAGCTTCCTGTTGTCTTGGACGGAGAGAGGGTGAGAGCTACCCCCGGTTCGAAGCATGTCTTCGTAGGTAGACTGGTCGAATTGGACGACCAGTGTGTTCTTCACGGTTCCTACAGATACCGCATCATGTTGAGCAATTAATTCCTCATCAGAAGAGAAAGACTTCTCCCTAGCAGAGTCGCCATCTTGTTTGTGGTGGAAAACGAAAGAATAAAAATGTATTCAAGATGGGGTTTACACGAAACCCACCTTCTTTGGTTTACAAATAAAATTGTATAATTTGATCCTATACGAGGATGGGGGAGTACAATTTATTTAATTTGGGTAAATATTGCTATAGGTATCTGATCTGAAGTCGATCACTTTAGCCCTTGGACCACACGATGATGAAGAAGTGCCGTAGAAGACAGGAACCAGCTTCGAAGGTTGCAGAAGAGGGTGGATGCACGATGCCAAAGTCGTCGATCCCTACTCTTTGCCTGAGCTCCGGATTCCACTCTCTCTCTCTCTCTCTCTCTCTCTTGACCTCTGGTTCGATCTTTCTTGGAAGTTCGACCTTGTTCGATCCTTCTTTCAAAGTTTCAACCCGTGGTTCGATCTCTTTGGAGGTTTTTAGACCAATTCCTTCGATCCTCCAATTTGTCGACCTTCTTCCTCATTGATAGAGGTCTCTATTTATAGAGTTTTAGTTATAGTGACCACTCCGTCGATGTAGAAACCGAGGAGTAGAAAGTACAGCACCCTTTTACACAACGGTTAAAATAACCAATGCCTGCGTATAGATGATCCTTTGAATGAGCGTGTGACGTGGGTCCAACTAAGGGACAAAATGCATATAATCGCTACAAAGATCACGACGTAGAAGTCACGTAGGTAGGTATCCCTTGTGTAGAAGAGGTGGGCGTAGAAGCCAATGTCTGTCACCATAGCGTAGAAGCCAAGCAGGCATAGAAGCCGAATAGGCGTAGAAGCCGAGCGGTCATAAAGGCCGAGTGGGCGTAGAAGCCGAGTGGTCATAGAGGCCGAGTGGTCATAGAGGCCGAGTGGGCGTTGAAGCCGAATGGGCGTAGAAGTCGAGTGAGCACAGGAGCTGAATGGGCATAGAAGCCGCTGCGTACCGTACCAGAGTGCTGATGTGGACGTCTTAGCCAGAATTATGGCTTTTGAAGATATAATCAAATCTCTTGCATTAAATGCAGAGATTTGCCACCATCCTGTGCATTAAATACAGAGGCGTATTTTTGAAGGTCTGCAGCCCTTCTGTGCATCAGTCGCAGAGACGTGCCTCGAGAAACTGTCACCGCTCTGTGCATTAGATGTTGAGACGTGCCTCGAGCAACTGTCATAGCTCTGTGCATTGGACGTAGAGACGTGCCTCGAGCAACTGTCACCGCTCTGCGCATCAGTCGTAGAGACGTGCCTCGAGCCCCGTACGAAGTGCAGCTTTTGATGTGGCAGGCGGTTTGTCTACTGCAGAGCGTAAATAGCTCATGTCTGCCTATGTAAAACAAGGCAGCGTATCCCTTCGTGCACGTAAAAGCAGTTTACGTAAAGGAGATGGCGGTAAATGACAGCCTGGGTCGTAGTGCTGTGCCATCATTATAGCCGTCGTCTGGGTAGTCGAGCAGTATCCCTTAGTCAGAAGTCCAGACGTCAGGTTCATTGCAGGATCTGACAGTTTCATTGCAGGATCTGACAGGTTCACTTCAGAGAATACGAAGCGTCTCTCGTACACTTCAATGCTGCGTTGAAAGAGGATGGGTTTTATGCCCAGGAGTCGATGAAGCACCCTGTTTACACTGAAGCGGCTTGGACGTACTGCCTTACGCGGATGGTCCTTTGAGTTTATATTTCATGCTGTGTTTAGCGAAAAAAGCTCTGTTACACGATTGATGGCTCTAAAGGCCTCTTTTTACGCTGCTCTGTATCAATATGCTGCGTATAGCCATCCGGCATATTTTTTATGCTTCTACAACAGGTACTCTGAGGGTAAGATCTCCTCGGCCAGGTACGTAGAGTCAGGTCCAGGTCCGTACTCCTGTGGGTACTCATGTTCGTCCATATCTGGAAAGGGACCAGGTCCTCAGAGGGACATAACAAGATACATATAAACATGCCAATAAAGTACTGAAATATAAACATCCAATGGGTTGCCTAACCGTCTAAGTGAAATACAACTTGAGGATAACTTTGGAGTATATGGGAAAGTGTAGGCTAGACATATGCAGACATAATTCATCAATCGTGACAACTGGCTAGTATATGCCACATATGCCCCCCAGAACAAGGGCGTACTGTAATGTCAAGAACATAAAATCAGCATAGTGGAAGTGGGTGTCCCATACGCCTACTAGTCGTCCTCCCCACCCAATGATCTAAGCATGTTGTATCCACAACATGAATAATACCTCTAGATAACTGCCAGGTCTACTAGCATACCAAGTTTCTATCAACAGTTATCCCTAACGCACGGCTCTTACGTACGGGCGGCCAACCCAATATGTAGGCCGAGAGCTATATGAGACTCACAACTCGTGTAGCAACTGTGTCACGGCCAATGATCCAAAAATGCTCCATAATACTGGGGTGGTCTCATAAACAAGGTCCAATGCAATTACATAATTAAAACAGAAATATGCTTCAAATGGAATATAAATAATAGTACTGTGGCAAGCTATACTTGCCGAGCAAAGTTCTGTATAGTGCACGTTCAATGTTTGAAGAAGTGAGGTTTTGGTATTGGGTGTATTTGCATGGATATATATAGAGAATAAGAGGCGGTAGAGAAACTTAGTGTTTAAGAAACTACTGCTGATGTTTCTTTCTTCTCATTGGTTTGGGTTTTGGTTGAGGGTTTTTTAGTAATATTAGTGATAAAAGCGGTGGAATGAGAAGCTTACACGTTTGAAGTCGGTTTGCTACTGCTGATGTTTTATGCGTGGATAAGGAATTTAAGCGGCGGAGGTTTTTATGTAGGGGTAAATTGCTGCTGCTGAGGAATTTTACGCGTGGAGAAAGGAAGAATTTACGCGTGGAGAAAATAAGCGGTGGAATGATACTGCTGTTCCTACGGTTTACGCGCGGTTGAGTATACGCAATATGGTGATCGGTTTGCTGTTGCCCGCTTTACGCGGAATGAGCTGCTGCTGCTATTTCCTTTTTTTACGTGCAGTAAAATATACGCGATGTGGTGAACTGCTTCTGATTAACTCTTTACTTTACGCAGAAAAAGGGTAGTTTAATGGTTTGCGGGTTTTGGGTTGGATCCAATAGGAAATTCTATTTTCTATTTTTAGCTCATAATTACTAATAATAAATTACATAATATAGAATACAATTTCAGAATTTAGGGTTCTTACATTCTACCCAACTTATAAAAATTTTGTCCTCGAAATTAAAACTAAACCACGGTAGTCAAAATTTGTAAGAGATATAATTTAACAAGTAAATTTATACCTTGGTCAAAGAATAGGTTCAAAAAATGTTGGCGCATGTCGTCCTCGCGCTCCCAAGTAGATTCTCCTGGCGAGCCATGCTTCCATGCTATACGGAATAAGGGAATAGACTGGTTTCTTAATACTTTCTCTCGACGATCGAGAATTCCTACGGGTTGCTCTTGATAAGACAAGCTTGGCCCAATGATGATCTCCGAATGATCTAGAACATGACTCCTGTCTGCCATATATCGCCTGAGTTGTGACACATGGAATACATCATATACCCCCTCAAGTGAAGGTGGTAGTGCAAGTCGATACGCTACTTCTCCCACTCTCTCTAGTATGTCAAATGGTCCAATATACCTTGGACTCAACTTGCCACGCCCTCCGAATCGAATAGTGCCTCTGTTAGGTGATATCCTTAAGAAGACATGATCGCCTTCTTTAAATTCCAAGGGACGACGATGAATGTCTGCCTATTGTTTCTGCCTGTCTTGTGCTGCTCGCAAGTGTCCTTGTATCTTTTTAACTGTCTCTACGGTATTGATTACTAAATCTGGTCCCAGAATCTGACGTTCTCCTATGTCACTCCAACATACATGAGACCTACACTTTTTTCCATACAATGCTTCAAACGGAGCCATCTGGACGCTTGCCTGATAGCTATTATTGTAAGAAAACTCCACAAGATGTAGGTGGTCCTCCCATGATCCTCCAAAGTCTAACATACAAGCCCTCAACATATCCTCCAATGTTTGAATAGTACATTCTGATTGCCCATCTGTCTGGGGTGATAAGATGTACTGAACTTTAGACGAGTTCCAAGGCTCTCTTGCATGCTCCTCCAAAAGTGCGATGTAAAACGCGAATCTCTATCTGACACAATGCTGACTGGTATACCGTGCAATCTTACGATCTGTCTCATATATAAGTCAGCCAAAGCTTCTGTAGATTGGCCAACTCTAAAAGGTAAGAAATGGGCTGACTTGGTGAGTCAGTCTACTATTACCCATACTGTATCTCTTCCACTTGGACTCTTGGAAAAACCCATGATGAAGTCCATAGTGATGTGTTTCCACTTCCACTCTAGAATCGGGAGTGGTTGCAATAACCCTGCTGTTCTCTGGTGCTCCGCCTTTACTTGTTGACATATTAAACATCTAGCTACAAAGTGAGCTATCTCTCTTTTTATTCCGTGCCACCAAAAGTGTTGTTGCAAATCACGATACATCTTGGTGCCTCCAGGATGAATAGAATAGATTGAACTATGAGCTTCTGTCATCAGCTCCTGTCGAATTTCTCCATTAGGAATATAAAGACGATTACCGCATCGTAATGTCCCATCATCGTGGATATGCAATCCTGTTTGCTCTCCGGCCTCTGTTCTTTCTTTTAATCTTCTGAATCTGACGTCGGTAGGTAATGCTGCCTTGATTCTCTCTACTAGTGATGATTATACTTGTAAATTGGCTAGTATCCCGTCTGCTCCGGGTAATATCACTTCAATGCCAAGATATTGCAAGTCTTCCAATAATTCTCTCTGTGCCGTTAAGAAGTAAGCTGCTGGCTTCCGGCTTAACGCGTCTGTTACAACGTTAGCCTTGCCTGGGTGATAATGTAGCTCTATCTCAAAATCTTTCATCAATTTGAGCCATCGACGTTGCCTCATATTTAACTCTTTTTGTATGAAGACATATTTGAGGCTTTTGTGGTCGGTATCGATTTTTACTCGTTCCCCATATAAGTAATGTCTCCATAACTTTAGAGCAAATACAACTGCTACAAGTTCCAAGTCATGAGTTGGATAATTCTTCCATGTACTCGTAATTGCCTAGATGCATATGCAATCATCTTGCCATGCTGCATCAATATGCATCCCAAGCCTTTCCCTGATGCGTCACTGTAGATCACGTAGCCTCCTGATCCTGATGGAATAGTCAATATTGGTACTGAAGTCAGTCGCTTCTTTAACTCCTCGAAAGCGGCTTGACACTCGTTGGTCCATATGAACTCTTGATCTTTGTAATTCAATCGAGTCATAGGTGATGCTATCCTTGAGAATTTCTCCACGAACCTTCGGTAATATCCCGCAAGTCCAAGGAAACTTCTCACTTATGCTGCTGATTTAGGAACAGGCCACGTCTCAACTGCCGAGATCTTTTCTGGATCAACAGAAAGACCATCTCCTGTAACGACATATCCAAGATATAAAACTTTATCCAAGAAGAATTTATATTTACTGAGCTTTGCATATAGCTGCTCTCTCCTCAAAGTCTTTAGCACAATCCACAGGTGCTCCTCGTGCTCCTCGTGGCTCTTCGAATAGACAAGTATATCATCTATGAAGACAACCACGAACTGGTCCAAATACTGATAGAATACTCGATTCATTAAGTCCATAAAAATAGTTGGAGCATTGGTCAACCCAAATGGCATGACCAAAAATTCGTAATGCCCATATCTTGTTCGAAATGCGGTCTTCGGAATGTCCTCCTTCCGTACCTTCACCTGGTGATATCCCGATCTTAAATCTATCTTTGAGAACATTTTGGCTCCACTAAGTTGATCAAATAAGTCATCAATGCATGGCAGTGGATATTTGTTCTTCACAGTCACTGCATTTAATGCTCTATAGTCAATGCACATACGCACTGCCCCATCCTTCTTTGGTACAAACAACATTGGTGCTCCCCAGGGTGATGCACTTGGTCGGATGAAACCTTTCTCTTCTAGTTCTTTCAATTGTGTCTTTAGTTCATCCATCTCTTTCTTCGCTAATCTATAAACATGTGATGCTATAGGTGTTGCTCCTGGTGTCAATTCAATCAAAAACTCTACGTCTCTATCTGGGGGTAGTCCTGGCAATTCTTCTAGAAAGACGTCTTAAAATTCTGAAATAATGGGATGATAGACAACATCGTCCATCGCGAGCTGGATACCGTCAAGGATTTCTGTGGATCCTCGTGAAAACTTAAGTTCAGGCTGGTCTGGTACCTTAAAAAGAATGCTTCCTCCAAAGCAATCGAAGAAAGCATGGTACTTGCTTAGCCAGTCCATTCCAAGCACAATATCAAAAGTTGGCATAGGAAGGACTAAGAGTCGGGCGTTCATCTCTCTGCCATGTATCACTATAGGACAAGATCTACAAACTCTACTAATAGGTACAACTCCTCCCCCGGTAAGAATTCTAATATAACTAGGTAAAGGTGTAGAGGTAATATTGTGTTTGGCAATAAAACTAGATGATATGAATGAGTGGGTGGCTCCCGTATCAAATAATGTCATAGCAGGAAAAGTAAAAGCAAGAGTGATACCTGCTACGACATCAATCTCCTGATCCATGTCGTCTATTTCCATTGCAAAAGCTTGCCCATTCTTCTGTGGCTGTCCATTACTAGCCCTCAGGTACTGATCCTCCTGGGTAGGTAGTGGTGGTCCTCGCTGAAATCCTTCTACTGCTGGAGGTTGAGGTACTCCTGGTCTAGCCATCTGTTGAGCTGGCCTTGGTGCTGGAAGTGCTAGCCTCTGTGCTGGCGGTGGAAGTGTTGCTGCTTGTTGCATAGGGCAGTCCTTTAATATATGCTGTCCAGAACCATATCTCATACATTGCCCTAGGCGAGTTCGAAAGTCCCTCCTAATATGTCCGTGTTTCCCACAATGATGGCAGAGAGGCTTCTCTGGGATTTGGTATGGTCCCGCTCTATGCTGGGACTGCTGTTGCTGAGCTAAAGGACGCCTGATAGGTCCCCCTTGTTATGTCCTGGCCGGTCCTTGATGCGTCCTTTGCTGCCCTCATTTTCCTCTGTTGATAGTTTCTTGTAATCTGGCTTCTATCAGTAACTCGGCATAAGAGATTCGGGACTGTAAGCTAGTGTAATATTGTAGCTCCTGAGTTAGTCCACGATGGAATCTCTTAGCTTTGGCCAAGTCATCGGGTCAGAGCAGCGCCATATTTACTAAGGCGGCTAAACTCAGCATCATACTCATCCACTGTTCTATTCCCTTGCTCCAGGTGGAGAAATTGATTGTACAATGCATCTTTGACAGTGTCCGGGAAGTACTTCCTTTCAAAGTACTCCAAGAACTGCTCCCAAGTCTGGTAGGTACCCAATTGGCGCTCCATGGACTCCCACCAGTGATGAGCATTACCATCTAGAAGCGTCCTTACACCTTTCATCCACAGATCTGTAGGTATCTGCGATGCCTCCAATAACTTCTGAGTGTGAGTGATCTAGTTGGTAGTTTCCTCTGGGCTCTCAATGCCTTTGTACGGCCTTGGACCCATCTGTATAAAGTCCTTTACCGAACCAACTCGAGCTCGAAGTTCTGGATCTAGTGCTTGAGCTGGTACAGTAGTCCTTGCAGCCATCCTTTCAAGTGCTGCTAGGAACTCTTGTCTCTGTTCTACTGCTTGTTGTCTCTGTTCTGCAGCTAGCGTGGTGACCTTTTGTTGTTGTTCCTTCATTATCATCTGGAAGAATTAGAACAGTTGAGCCTGACCATCCTGCAGTATTGATGAGGCTGGAAGGTTCCCATTTGGTGGAACAGGAAAGTCAGATGGAACTAGATTGTGAATCTGTCCATCTGGTCCTGTAAGTCTAGGATTTGGTAAAGTCCCTCCTTGAGTCTGACCATTGACTCCAAAAGTTGTGTCACCATTAGGGACAGTACATCCTTTCTGCATATCCATCTCTCTGCAGGTGATGTACACAACGTTCATAAGAGGTACAGGGATTAAATAGAGATGTAAAAATTGGTCGACGTAAAACATGGGTTCAGAAATATCTACATAAAGAAGAGAAGCGTAAGGTAGGGTTTTTAGAGTTGTCTGCGTAAAACAGAGAGTTGAGGAAATTTCAGAATTGCCTGAGTAAAAGTCTACGTAAAAAGTTTCTGTGTGTAAGGTCTACGCGTAAAAAATCGGCTGCATAAAAGATATAGGGCGTAAAAATCTGTCTGTAAAGTCTCGCTATATTTTCTGCGTAAAGCTTGCGCGAAAGGTCTGTGCGTAAGGTCTACTATTCGTTTGCAACGTAAAAATTATTTTCAAGGAACTTTTTGTATTTCCTCGGATGAATTTGTCAGTCGAATCAGTGATTCCTGACATCTGACAAAAGTACCGCAAGTTAATCGAGGGGGCGGCTGTGATGATAATTTTGCACAGAGACCCAGGTTGTCGTTTGGTGACAGAAGTTGTTTTATGCATCTATAAGGAAGGAAATGGTTCTTCGAAATACGTTGCCTATAGTAATGAGTTTTACGCTCAAGAAAGGACAAAATCAAGATGCTAAGTCAAAAAGCTGTTTCTTGCACAGGGCTCGAGGCATATCTCTGTATTAAATGCATGAGATTTGGTTTTACTTGGTCATGGCTGGGAAGGCTAAGTCTGTGATAAATATGCATTATGTTACCATCTATACACTTTACGCCTAATCAGGCTATTCTACAGTGTTTTTACTTATTATTCATAATTCCTCAAGTTTACGCTGGGTATTTGTATGATTTGTCATACGCAGGATTAGGAAGACTAAAGGAATGTAGATAGCAGTGTGTCATAACCGCAGCGTAACATTGGGAATATTCTTTATATCTTGGCTTTTTCGCCAACAACAGTCACCTTGTTTGATCTCTAAAAATAGAGGTCCTTGGTTACAGCGTAAAGGGTTTCTGGCGTAAACTCAGGTTATCCAAATATAGGGTGGTTGGAAGGAGGAATGAGGTTTTAGTCCAGTGTGAATGAGATCCTTATTCTCTATTCCTATACACAGGCTTGTTTGGTACAGTTACGTAACCAAGACAAAATATTCAGGACCTGAATGGGCCACCACCAAAAATATGTCACACCCCAGTCCCAACATATGTAGGACTAGGAATATGTAACACGCCCAACCGTATGTATACGAACTCCAATATATGGAAACCATATACATACGTACGCTGTAATATGAATATCAAATCCACAAGTGGTAATATACTATCACAACAAGTCACACAGAATCTCTATCTCATCCATATATCAAATAAAGAGCTGAATAATAACTGGATATCCAAAATGAGTATTAAGTCTGATAGTCGGGTGGAAACAAATCCACTACAGGAATAACTATACTAAAAAGCAACAAAAATCTCTAAACTGTGGTAGTAGGTCACAGGTACTCTGAGGGTAAGATCTCCTCGGCCAGGTACGTAGAGACAGGTCCAGGTCCTTACTCCTGTGGGTACTCCTGTTCGTCCATATCTGGAAAGGGACCAGGTCCTCAGAGGGACGTAACAAGATACATATAAACATGCCAATAAAGTACTAAAATATAAACATCCAATAAAGTACTGAAATATAAACATCCAATGGGTCGCCTAACCGTCTAAGTGAAATGCAACTTGAGGATAACTTTGGAGTATATGGGAAAGTGTAGGCTAGACATATGCTGACATAATTCACCAATTATGACAACTGGCTAGTATATGCCACATATGCCCCCCAGAACAAGGGCGCACTGTAATGTCAAGAACATAAAATCAGCATAGTGGAAGTGGGTGTCCCATACGCCTACTAGTCGTCCTTCCCACCCAATGATCTAAGCATGTTGTATCCACAATACGAATAATACCTCTAGATAACTGCCAGGTCTACTAGCATGCCAAGTTTCTATCAGCAGTCATCCCTGATGTACGGCTCTTACGTACGGGCGGCCAACCCAATACATAGGCCGAGAGCTATATGAGACTCACAACTCGTGTAGCAACTGTGTCACGGCCAATGAACCAAAAATGCTCCATAATACTGGGGTGGTCTCATAAACAAGGTCCAATGCAATTACATAATTAAAACAGAAACATGCTTCAAATGGAATGTAAATAATAGTACTATGGCAAGGTATACTTGTCGAGCAAAGTTCTGTATAGTGCACGTTCAATCTTTGAAGAAGTGAGGTTTTGGGATTGGGTGTATTTGCATGGATATATATAGAGAATAAGAGGCGGTAGAGAAACTTAGTATTTAAGAAACTACTGGTGATGTTTCTTTCTTCTCATTGGTTTGGGTTTCGGTTGAGGGGTTTTTAGTAATATTAGTGATAAAAGCGGTGGAATGAGAAGCTTACACGTTTGAAGTCGGTTTGCTACTGCTGATATTTTACGCGTGGATAAGGAATTTAAGCGGCGGAGGTTTTTACGCAGGGGTGAATTGCTGCTGCTGAGGAGTTTTACGCGTGGAGAAAGGAAGAATTTACGCATGAAGAAAATAAGCGGTGGAATGATACTGCTATTGCTACGGTTTATGCGCGGTTGAGTATACGCAGTATGGTGATCGGTTTGCTGTTGCCTGCTTTACGCGGAATGAGCTGCTACTGCTATTTCCTTATTTTACGTGCGGTGAAATATACGCGATGTGGTGAACTGCTTCTGATTAACTCTTTACTTTACACGAAAAAGGGTGGTTTAATGGTTTACGGGTTTTGGGTTGGATCCAATAGAAAATTCTATTTTCTATATTTAGCTCATAATTACTAATAATAAATTACATAATATAGAATACGATTTCAGAATTTAGGGTTCTTACATTGTAAAATGATCAAACAAGATGCAATACAAGCAATCAAATATAAATATGAAATAAAATCAAGGACGGTGATTAAATAAGTAGATGAGATCCTATACTCTAATTCTATACGCAGGCTTGCTCGGTTAAGTAACATAACCGAGACAATATGCTCTTGACCTACATGGGCCACCACAAAAACATGTCACGCCCCAGTCCTAAAATACGTAGGACTAGAAATATGTAAGCATGTCAGCCATATGTATATGGAGACTCCAATATATGGAAACCATAACACATATACGTACGCTGTATTATAAACAATAATTCACAAGTGGTATATAGTTATCACAAGTCACAGGACATAACTAAATCTTATCCACAGAATCAAATAGAAATAAATAACTAACTACTATATAACTGAATCTCAATATGAAGTATTAAAGAATGATAGTCGGGTGGAAACATGTCACGCCCCAGTCCCAAAATACGTAGGACTAGAACACGTAAGCATGCCAGCTGCATGGATATGGCACTCCAATATATGGAAACCATAACGCATACGTACGTTGTATTATGAATGATAAATCCACAAGTGGTAAAAACTATCACAAGTCACAGGGTATAGTCTAAATCTCATCCACAGAAAATCAATATAAATAAATAACCAATATCTATATACTATATCATAATATGAAGTATCAAAAG
Organism: Iris macrosiphon; assembly: GCA_036927795.1. Lineage (NCBI taxonomy): Eukaryota > Viridiplantae > Streptophyta > Magnoliopsida > Asparagales > Iridaceae > Iris > Iris macrosiphon. The sequence goes on along the minus strand of JAYESA010000009.1, from coordinate 81,463,333 downwards.
AGGATAGTCGGATGGAAACAAATCTATTGCCGAACTGGAATATAAAAACAAATACAACAATAAGTACGTCACCAATAATCACTAGGCCCGAAGAGAAGACATCCTCAAAATATAAGTAACCAGTCTGGATCTGCACTCCTACGAATACTCATGAATATTTACACCTGGAAAGGGACCAGGTCCTCAGAGGGACATAACAAGATACATAGAAGCATGCCAATAAAGTACTGAAATAAACATTTAATGGGGTCGCCTAACCGTCTATGTGAATGCAGTTTGAGAATAACTTTCTAACAAGTAGGCTATCTGGCCATAAAAAGGGATTGGCATAATTCTCTCGGAGAATCAGGGGCCTACAAAGCATGTCGTCTTTTGAACGGCAGAGGCCGCCAAGTAGTATAGGGGTCATCACGACCACGTATCTCCGGTGGAGCGTATGGGTTACATAAAAAGAAAGTGCAAAGGAGCCCAAATGTGGTACTTGTTGTTCTCCCCACCCCATGCTCTATGCATGTCACATCCATGACACGATTTGGTTCATAGCCTATCTTTAGTACAATAGCCCAACCCCGCAACCAAACAAGGACAAGGATTGGACCATCATACTACAATAGGCTATGTCCATGGACTACTAATAACCGCTAAGTCTTCTAGCATACAAAGTTTCTATCAGCAGTTATCCCTAACGCACGCCTCATACGTATAGGAGGCCAGACCTGTCACGCAGTTCGTGATCTATATAAGACTCACAACTCGTGTAACCACTGTGTCACGGCCAATGAAACCTAATGATGCTTCATGATAATGGGGTAGTCTCATTAACAAGGTCAATGCATATACATAATAAAAACAATCACGACGACACCGTCGTTGTACCCAAGTTTTCTTGGACGCACATTTTATATGAAAATTAAAATAAATGAACTAATGACAGAAAATAAAGATGCATGCAACATATGGAATATAAATAACAGTACAATGGCAAGATATACTTGCCTGGCAAGAGAGCTGCAAAATATAACGTCCAGATGTCAAACACCAAGAGTCAGAAACTATGGCCTTAGAATGAACATCTCCGGATGCTGAAATAAACATCACCAACGTTCCCAAAATAAGCAAAATATCTAGAAAACACTACCCTTTCGTCCAATTTGGACACAGGGGCAAAATAGTAATTTCGTGTCAAAGCGGGCTCCACATGTGGGCCACTTTGCACCGTAAAGCATGCCAGGGGTAACGATCTCTAAATAGGACAAATTATAAGACAAACAAACTCTAAAAGTTAGTACGAACTCAACGGTATATCCAGATGTGGATTCAGGTGAGCCAAACGCAATTTTGTCCAAAAAGTCAACCGTGGGGCCTACCAATAGGCGACTTGGTCAACTATCTCAGAATTATGTAAAAATTGGGTCACAGGACCAGCGCGATAACGTGATTACAGTAGTGCAAGTTTCGTCGTATTCTGACGAGCGTACACTAAATGGCGTGGTGTTTTGCAAAAATTGCGACACGGGGAAATTTTCTGGATACGGGCTGATTCCGACGCGCACACGCATCCAAATCAGTTTTCACGAAAGCCCAGACGTCTGAGTATACCGCACGCACCTTTTGGTACACTTGGTATACGACAGGGCGGTCCCGTTTGGCGGGACGCGCTCCGTATCGTAATTTTTGGAAGATAGTAAAAGTATGTTTTCTTAATTTTCTACCTGATTTAATTCTACATACAACATCAAATAAATTATTGTATTTGACAGAAAATAAACTAGGTTAGGTGTTCTTCGCATACCAAAAAGAAAAACCAAATTCGGATCTCTGTGGTGGAAGATACGAGTCCGTGAACATGGGTCATCGCAACAGAATTTCTGAAATTGAAAGTGGTCGTTTTTCTTCGACTTGGAGTCAATTTTTAGCTAGGTTTGCAAGCTGTTCGAGATAAACTAACACACAAAGATGGAAGGGGTATAGGTTGTGAATATACTGGTGAAGGCGGGGTCGAGTTTGGTCGAGCGACGCGACAGAAAACGACACGTGAAGGAAGGGTCATCGCTGCTTGTTTCAGTGCGGCGTGCTCGCAAGGAAATGCGGCTAGTGCACGGCGTTGGGACTCCGGTGACGGTGCGGCGGATGTCAGGTCGGCGTGGGAGGCGACGCTCCTCAGGGGAGGGAAGAGATAGAGCTTTTAGGGTTAGGGTTTACTGTACTATACATATATATAGATAGAGCGCGGGTGGGGGAAAGGCTTACGCGCGGAGGAAGTTATTAAGCTGCTGCTGCTGCTGCTCTTTGTGATACGGGCCGGGTTAGGTTAGGGTCTAGTAGGTGGGTTTGGTAGTTAGCGGGTTTAGATTCATTAGGATAATCCTTTTATTTATTTTTATTTTTTTTCTTTCTTTTTCTAATTCCTTTTTCATTTCTAATTCTTTTATTTTATATTTCAATTTTAATAAATCTTATATATATATATATATATATATATATATATATATATATATATATATATATATAGAATAAGGGAGGTGAGATGGCACCTCACTTTAAAAACAAGGGTGGCGGTGACGTGGCACAATCTCAACCACACAAACGAGGGGAGGGGGTTAAGTGCAAATTGCCAATTATGAAATGTGTGGTTGGAATTGTGCCACGTCACCGCCACCCTTGTTTTTAGAGTGAGGTGCCATCTCACCTCCCTTATTCTCTCTCTCTCTCTCTCTCTCTCTCTCTTTCTCTCTCTCTCTCTCTCTCTATATATATATATATATATATATATATATATAGAAAATTCTAGAAATTATATTAGTACATACCATTAAGCTGTCAACTGTCCATAGGGTCTCCTACATGGAATAAATTAAAGAAATTTTCTTAATTGCTCCATAAATCTCTAATGTACCAAACGCCCTAAAATAAAAATCCCAAAAATTCTATTTCTTCTAATTAGCTCATAATTACTATAATTTCAATTAATAATTAATTAAATACTTAATACAGTTTTTTAGAAGTTAGGGGTTTTACAAAACAAATCCACTACCAACTAGAATATAAGAGAAACCACATAAGAACATCTAATGAACCATGAGACTCGAAGAGAAGACCTCCTCGAAAGAGAGAAGTAGCAAGTCATAATCCGTGCTCTTACAATAGTCGAGATCGTCTACACCTGGAAAGGGACCAGGTCCTCAGAGGGACGTAACAAGATACATAGAAGCTTGCCAATTAAATACAGTAAACATGCATAATAGACAGAAATATATAAGTATGCTGTACAAGACAATCTATATGAATATGCATAATGAGGATAACTTTTCGACGTATGGGCATGGGTAGGCTACTCGATCTAATCTCATAACTCACATACACGTCAAGGACATCAGAAATCGACATACCTCGGGGGTAGCGACCAGCACGACACCATAAATCGACATACCTCGGGGGTAGCGACCAATGCGACACACTACCGTAGTGCGTGCTAGTTACTACGGTTTACCAGAGTGGTTATAGCCCATACACCTACTAATTGTCCTCCCCTCCCATGATACTATATGTCAAGTGTGTGTCAACATATATATATTATATAATTATGACTGAAAGAAAACACATATGCAATAAATATATAAAAATATAATAAGCATGCAAAGTATTGTAAGCAATTTGGCAATGTATCTTGCCTGGCAAGAGAGCTGCAAAGTGTAACGTCCAAGAGTCAAGCACACAAGATCAGAAACTACGGCCTCAGAATGAACATCTTCGGATGCTGAGATAAACATCACCAACGTTCCTAGAATAAGCGAGATAGCTAGAAAACACTACCCTTTCACCCAATTTGGACACATGAACAAAATGATAATTTCGGGTCAAAGCGGGGTCCACATGTGGCTCACTTTGCACCGAAAAGTATGCCAGGAGTAAAGGTCTCTAAAAGGGATAAATTATAGGTCAAACCAATTCTAAACATCAATACGAACTCAACGGTACGTCCAATTTTGAATTCTGGTGAGTCGAACACAAATTTGCCCAAAAAGTCAACCGTAGGGCCCACAAATAGGCGGCTTGGTCAACTATCTCAAAATGGCGTAAAACTTGGGTCACGGGACCAGCGTGATACCACGAATCCAATGGTGCAAGTTTTGTCACATTCAGACGAGCGTACACTAAATGGTGCAGTATTTTGCAAAAGTCGTGATACGGGGACTTTTTGCGGATACGGGATAATTCCGACGCGCACACGCGTCCGAATTATTTTTCGCGAAAGCCCACATGTCTGGAGATACCATACACACCTTTCGGTACAATTGGTACACGACAGAGTGGTTCCGTTTGGCGGAGCACGCTCCGTATCGCAAATTTTAAAGGTTTCAAAAATAGTTTTTCATGATTTTTAACCCAATTTAATTCTGCATATAACGCCAAATAAATTAATCTAATTATCAAAAAATAATCTCGGCCAGGTAGTCTTCACATATCAAAAAGAAAATCTAAGTTTGGATCTCTGGGGTGGGAGATACGAGTCCTTAAACATGGATGGTTGCAGCAGTTTTTCTGAAGTTAAAGTTGTGGTTTTTCTCCAACTTGGTCTCGATTTTTACCTATGGTTATGCGCTGATCGGAGAAAACTAATACACAGAGTTGGAAGAGGGATAGGTCATGAACATACCGGTGAAGATGGGGTCAAATTTGGTCGTGAGATGGAGCGGGAATCTATGCGTCAACAGGGGTTCGTTGCTGTCAGATTTCTGTACGGGGTGCTCGCGGTCGCGGCAACACGGATTCCTGCGGCGGCGCGGGGGCTCCTGCGGCGGCGGTCTGGGTTGGAGGTCGACGACGCTAGGTTGGAGATAGGAGCTAGGGTTAGGGTTTAGGATTTAAGTCTATTAGATATATATATAGAGACCGGGTGAGAGGGAAGCGGGAAGAGTCGCACGGGGGGGGGGTGTCACGCCCCGATCTCCCGCAGGCTAAATCGGCCGTCCCTACTAGGCGAGAATGACCACGCCAGCGCTCCCGCGGAACGATCGCTTTGACCCATCCGGACGTGATGCCGCACGAGCGTGAGCCGTGCCCGTACAAGGTCGTGGTTTGTTGGCTGGCGGTAAGATGTCTAAGCTACAGAGTCATATAGTTTGTTCGAGTGCAGCAAAATTTTTGAACGCATATACGATCGGTAACAAGTTCACTGAGTCGACAATAGAGAAAGCATTGAATAACACAAGTTGAAATAGAACAAGCTCTTTTATTGATATAAATAAGTGTTACAGGCGGCGTATGACCGAGATTACAAGTTGCTCAAGCCTCTCTCTCTGAAACGGTAAAAGTGTGCCAAGTGGCTAAATTTGTGGAATGATATTCAGGCAATATTCAGGCAATATTCAGGCGATATTGTTCAGGCGATATTGTTCAGGTCAGGCGAAGATGTTCCAACATTATGTCTTGTATATGTGCTTCAGTTCCGGACGCAGTGCTCCAAGGCTTCGGATTTGACTCCTCGCCTTAGCACGCACGAAGGAGGCATCGTACCGAACGAGATTCTCCTGCACCCTACAAACGATCTGGTGGATTATCAGTACATTGAATGCACTGGTGGGGAGACTACTCGCCCGCTCGACAAATCCAAACACGTAATATAGGTTCCGTGCACCAACTACTTTGTTGTCTTTCTAGTTGTGCCTTAGGATCAGTTTTATGGCAATGTTGAATAGTCTAACCCGTGTGGCAGTGCGCCGTGCGATATAAGAGAAAACACGGTGAGACTTATCAACTTATCGCTTGTCCTTCCCTGTCCAAGGCAAACCATGTTACTTTGAGCACAAGTATGTATAAACATTCAAGAGGCATATCATATGCAAACACTATGTCGTGAGCGAGATTATGCTTCGGGTGCACGAGTTACAAGAAATATCAGGTGTGTTGCATAAGATGTTCAAGTGCTCTTAATTGCACAAGTGTTATTATACCATGATCGTTCAAGTGTTCAGTTATTCTTGATGCGATGCAATGACTCGCACGCGGATAGTCGCTAAGCGAGGATGACTTATCTATATGAACATGAGGTCACTGGCACGGTGCCATAGAGGACGACATAGTCTTTTGTCGGAATGGTGTGCAAGAAAAAATAGGAGGCATTGCACCACATCCCGCTCGTAGTAGGCGATTACTCAAGAGTTTCGTTCGGATCGGATCGGTGCTAGTGCCCCAACAACCGTCTGCGGAACTAAAACCTTGTTTCCAAGTTGTCCTGTGACCATGCAAGTCTCAATCTTCTGGGTCTTTGGTCAGATGCAGGGACAAGTTTAAGGCAGGATACATATCAGGCACATGTTTCAGGTAAAAAATCAGGTACATGTTTGAGGCATGATATGTATATCAGGAACTTCTTTCAGGCAGGATTGTTCACAATATATGTATTGACTCTATGAGCCATTTGATTCAGTACAGGATAGTATTGTTCCACGAGCTGTTATTCTGGATCATTGACTTGGTGCAAATTCTCTGGTTCAGGAACTGCCTTAGCGACCTAACGGTCCCGGATACTTTCAGGTTCACATTTGCACGGAACGACTATTATATAGTCTTCCGAGGAGAGCTTATATGAATGCATGACATGAATCTCATCACAGGGTCTTGGCATAGTTTATGCGACAAGCATTCGATCGAGGCAATATATATATAAGCAGGAAAGCATGCATTCACAAGGAAAGTTAAGCATTCACGTTCGCTCGGGCCCGAAGGTAAGCCGAGGAGTGAAACCGTAAGGGAACTTCTCGAGCAGCGTGATCTAGGGTCGTATAGTGTGGCATACGAATAGTGCACTACAGAATATATATACCTTTCTACTCGAGGCATAGCGAGGTCTTGTTGCACGAGGCAAAGGTAGCATGCGAGGGTCTGATTATAAGCAACATTTCATTTTCTTGTTCTAACACAAGCAGACAAGTTGGGATTATTCCCTTAGCTAGGTGCGTTGTATTCTTATTAGCATACAGGGGGTGATTCACCTAGCGACTAGCATGTAGCATTCCATATTTTAAGTATGCTGGCTAAGCAAAGACAAGTTCATCGTAGCTACCCACCTTAGCGATGATTCGCCTCGGTTGAGCGATACTCCGAGCGAGCCTCTGAAAGCCTAAGCCGAACTCCTGTAGGGACAAGTCTGGATATCCTTTGCCTCAAACGAGTATTCTCGCCTGAGCAAAGCGGGTCAGGACATTGCACTTTTGTTGTTTAAATCGACAGTCCGCTTGAGCGAAACAGGGTATTACAGGGGGGTTCAGTGCTGGGCCTGTGGGTGTGTGTGTGGTCTAGTTGTTTAAGGGGGGGAGGGTAGTTAGCTTAGGCCTTAAGTTTATAGTTAAGGATTTAATTAGGATTATGGATTTAAGAGATTAAGGATTTCTTTTCTTTTCTTTTCTTTTCTTTTGTTTTTTCTTATTTCTTTTCTTTTCTTATTAATTATTATTATTATTATTATTATTATTATTATTATTATTATTATTATTACAACTAACACTTATTATTATTAAATTACTTAAGAACTATTTATTATTTACCTATATATTTAAGGTATATAAAAAAATGAAATGCATTTGTACCCAAATTAAAATCATAAAAATCTAACACTCTTCCATAAGGATCTCAAAAATAGTTTTGTGCAAAAATTTCTAATTGCGTATTTATCTAGGTAATTAAATCAATAATATATTTTCTAATTAACTAAGAGAATAATATAAATATATTCAATAATTTATTAAATAAATACAATATTTAAAAATATGGGGTTTTATAAAGGATGATTATTATTTCATTCAATTTCAAAAATACTAAGAAGCAACACTGTAATTACTTAAAATTATGAACCTTGGTTAATATCCTATTTTAAGAAACAACACTGTAAATACTGTAAATACTTAAAATTATAATTTTATTCAATTTACTTTAAATATCATAGGAATGTTCCGATAGCGATTTCGATTTCGATACTTTGAACCTTGGTTAATATCACATTTTTAAAGATATCATGGAAATCAAATATAGCAAATATAACTCAAATTATATACATATACTATGATATCTAGTATCAAATATGATACTCTAACCAAAATCAAATATAGCACATATAACTCTAAAATTCTTAACTCTAAACCTATTTATATAAATAAATATAGGAGATGTATGAGACGTTAGAGGGGAGTGCTGAGAGCAGTACGCTGACTGAGAGAAACGATCGGTGGGTACAAGCTATCGGAAGAGGGAAAGATGGCAGCTTTTATGGTACTGGATCGTTAACATCCCTGCCGTTGGTTCTTTCCAGAGCTCCTCCAACGGATACTCCGGCTCCATCAGTGCCCGGCTCCGATGTTCCTTCTGGTACGATATCTCTAGAGCAGCTCATGACAACTGTGCATGAGCTACATGGGCTGGTCCGACAGTTGATAGACACTCGTGATGCTGCAGCACTTGCTCCTCTGATGGCTACTACGTTGGGTCCTCCAGCTACTCCGACGGCTCCAGCCCCTCCGACGGCATCGATGGGTCATCCAGCTCCTTCAAAGGCTCCTGCCACTACTCTATCTACCGTTGCTCCTGATGATCTACATGATATCATCTCTATGGTTGTGGCGCAGTACATGGCTAGCCGACAGTCGTCGTCGCCTCTGCCTCCACCGTCGACTTGATGGATATTTTGAGTTTGTGGGATTTTTTTGAGTTGGTTGTATTCTTTTGACTTGATTGTATTTATTTGACTTTTTGGAATTGTATAACTATTATTTGTACATGTTTAGATTACTCTACTTTATTATTTTATTGTATATATAACATTTATACATGTTTGTGTGGGTTTTATTAGTTTATGTGGAATTTACTTGTGTAAAATTTATTTGTGTGGAAATTGGTGAATGTATAACAGATATATGCTCAATAAAAATTAATTTCTAGAAAAAATATTATTTTTAGAGATGGACTGTCGACGTAATAGCGATAAAAAATCTGGAAAATCACAGGTCAGCGACGGATTGCCGACGAACAATCTCAGCCAGCAACTACCAAGAGATGGACTATCTATCGCTAAAACATCTGATACACACAAATATACCAAACATGTATCAGAGTTCGTTGCTAACATCCGTCGCTAATCTGTTACTGAGTGACAACTTTGTGATGGATTAGCGACGAACTCTGTGAGCCCTGAATGTGCAGAACCTTTATAAAATTTTAGCAAATTTTGGGCTCACATAATCCGTCGCTATTTTGTCTGTAAGTAGTCAGAAAGTTTAGCGACAAAAATTATATGTCACTGATCTGTCGCTGGATTTATGTCGCTTAATCCGTCGCTAATCCGTCGCTTTATCGACGGATTAACAACAAAATTTTGGTAGCTACATTAACTTTTCTGGCGAAACATTTTTGTCGCTAATCAGTCGCTAAATGCAAATATCTAAAGATATATGCATTTTAGCGATGGATAATTCTATCGCTAAAATAATATATTTTTGTAGTGTGCAGCTATGAAGATGGTGTTGGACGACGAGTTTCAAGCCCTTCTTTTTCTTAGATCGTTACCGAATAGTTGGGAGACTCTGGTGATGTCTCTTAATAACTCTACAGCTAACGAAGTTGTTTCCAAGAACCAAGTAACAAGCAACCTTCTGAATGAAGAAATCCGAAGAAAGTCATCCGGATCCTCCCATTCTCATGTCCTTGTCATCGAGAATTGGAGGAGGAGCAAAAGCCGACCGCCTTAAAACCGAGACAAGTCGGAAGAAAAATTAATGACTAGGAAAGACATTAGTTGCTATCACTGCGAAAAATATGGACACATAAAATTGGAATGTCGCAAGCTCAAGCAAGAACAAAAGGAAGGAAGGACCAATGAGAAGCAAGAAAAGAATAAAAGTATAGCCATTATCACTGACAATAAAAATAGTACTTTTCTCGGCATATAAAGAAGACTGTGCAAATCTTATTTGCCAAGACTTAGAATGAGTGATTGATTCTGGTGCCTCCTACCATGCTACTCCCCGGAAGGACTACTTCACTTTGCTCCGTGAAGGTAACATTGGAATGATAAAAATGTGTAACAAAAACTCTTCTCAAATTCTTGGCATTGAAAATATTTGTGTTACCACTAATCTTGGAACAAAGATGTTTCTAAAAGATGTTAGATTTGTGCCCGATCTTCATCTTAATCTTTTCTCCACCGACAAGCTTGATGAAGAAGGATACACAAGCAACTTTGGTAATGGATGTTGGAAGCTTACCAAATGATCACTTGTACTAGCGAGAGGAAAGAAGTTTTATACTATCTAGAAGACTCAGTTCCACTTAGAGAATGATGAACTTGGAACAGTGGAAGGTACCTCTATAGATTTATGGCATAAGCGACTTGGCCACATGAGCGAGAAAGGGCTACAAACTCTCGCAAGACGAAAACTACTTACATCCATGTAATGTACAATATTATCCCACTGTGATCATTGCTTAATTGGGAAACAACATCAGATAGATTTTGTTAAAAAAGACAACAAAAAGGAAACCAGTATATTTGTCACTCCCCGTTCCCGATATATGTATTTGGAACATATTAGTTTTTCTGCTTATATTACTTGTTGCTGGCATGGTAATTAGGTTGCATGTCATGGAGACTAGACCTATTCTTTGGTTCAATTAGACTCATGGTTTAACTGTTGGGTTGGTTTGGTCATGAGTGAACCCATGGTCTAAACCTCAACCAAAGCATATATAAGTTAACTTCTTTCTCTCTCTCTCTCTCTTCCCTCATTCTCTTATTTTTCTCCTTCTTTCATTTTGGCAAGTACACCTTGCACTACATGGAGAAATCTATTAATTTTTGATTCTTGCCCTTTCATTACATTTTACTAGTCTAATATGTGTGCATTATGAATCTAAACACTTTTAGTACTTGTAGTTTTCGATTTTAATGGGTGAATTTAATTAGATCTACATTTGAAGTTTAAGATTTCCATGGGTTCTTTGAGTTTTTGGTGGTGTTGATATATTAAAATACGGTATTTTAGAAAAACTAGTTTTTGGGATTGATGGAGTACTCCATTTCGAGCATTTTTGCTTTTGGTTCACTTGATTTGGGGTTAAAGTAAGGTTTTTAAGAAAAAAATAATTTTTAGAATTTTTGGAGCTTTTTTCCATAGCCAAACCTACTATTTGGAGAAGACGAAGTCTTTATGCGACCAGCGAGTTATGCGGCCGAGAGTTCTATGCAGCCTGAGTGCTATGCGACCTGATCTCTTTGTCGCATACTGAACAGCATGCATCCATCTTGATTGATGCATGTATGCCATTACACAAGTGTTCTGGAGCTAATCCGTAAACTCCTTGTGTTTCACTCGCTGAACGAATAAAAAATTCGATAAGTCCAAAAGAGCCATATGCGGCCGAGTATCCTATGCGGCTTGAAGAGTATACGGCCACCATTCTATGGATGCATGACTCTAAACCATTTGGCACATATTTCCATAATTTTGTCTTTTCTTTCTGATACTTTATGGCTTGTCACATCCATTACTTCAGTCACTTCTATGACACATATTTAATGTACGTCACTCAACACTTGTCCCAAGGAGTGGACTTTGCCCTGTCATATGGGGCACTGATCCCATTAGGCACTAACTCATATGCGGCCGAGACTTCACATGCGGCACTGATCCCATGCAGCACCTACCCATATATTGCCGAGACTTTCTATGCGGCACTGACTCTATGCGTTCCTAATCCTCATACGGCCTATGTGCACATTTTATTGGTTTGCTTGGTTTTAATGCTTTATGGTACTTTTGTGATTCCATGTGTGATTTTAATGATGGTAATGTATGTGAGCTAAGTGACCATATATTAGACCTGACTATGTGCTAGAACCCATATAATTTACCAATGATTGGTAACTTGACTATTGGTATCCGTGCTGATACACTTACTACGTGCTATGTGTTCTTACGTGCTAAGTATTTCTACATGATTATGTTACATGTTTCATACCAAGGTGTGCCTACGTGCTAAAATACATGTGATGTAATAAATTTCTCCTACATGGACATGATAGTTGGTCAATAACCAAGCGTGGCTAGGATTTGTTGACTGTTGCATCACGCTGGGGTGAATCCAAATTAAACTACAAAGTGACAAAGTGGATTCATATCTAGTGTGCCCGTACTACGGTACGACATATAAGGGGAGTAACATGTGACCACGCCAAGTGATTCCAGCTAACCGTAGGATTAACTAGACAACTAAAACATGTAGAGCATTGGGAGGGACGAAATCCCAATGTCGTGCTTAACTAGCCACCCTCAATCTTTATATAGGGAGTGAAGGCTTGCTTCCATGGATATTGTTTAAATCCTTATTAGTGGATGGCAATATCCGACTATTATATTATACTATGTGTTCTATGCGATCTTAGCACAGTGGCCTTACGAGGGATCGGTGCATACTACTAAGTATTATGCGGCGATTCATGGCTCGGCTAGCCCCTACTAGAACATGGTTCGATCTGAGGATTCCTATTATATGTATAATACCTTTGGGATAACCCAGACTCCACCTAGTAAGCCATACAAGTGATTGGCCGATTATGTAACTGAGCTTGTTTGTGTATTGTATCTACTATCATAGGGACATGGTCTATCATGGTGAGATGGTCTAACCCTTGTCCTTGTTTGGTTGTAGGGTTATATTATTGTGTCACGATAGGCCATGAACTGAAACTACGAGACAAAACTATATATATATATATATATATATATGTATGTATTTCATAACCTGGTTTATTCTTCATTCGTGATTCCTTTATGGTACTTGTTATTTGGGGTCTAACCCAACTGATTTTGCATGGCCAGGTTTAGAGCCAGCACCGGAGGATCAAGCGTACTTTCCCTTGAACCATGACGTGCACCAAACAGATGGCCATTGGGGGAAATGAGTGGGTTTTTTTTTCCTGCTCGTTATTGCACATTTTACTCATTTTAGATGTTTTGCCACCAGAATTTGTTAGCCGTAAATTAAGACATTTAATTTCCTTACATGATTATAATTAATCAGACTACATCTGATCATGGTCATGTACTTTTGTTACTCTGTCAGCTTTCTTATTTTTGTACATCTGGTTTCCAGAATATTGGGGCAGGAAATTTGGGATGCCTTACTTCCTTGTCATATATCTTCTATGTTTACTATCCTTACTTGGCTGATTGAGAGAATAGATGTGCTGTGTGACCCTAAGTGACTTGCTTGTAGTATGCACCCCCCTTGTCTAGTTACAACTGTGACCGTCGTACGATATTCTATACCTTGTACGGGGGAGCTGGCCATGTCCGTCTCCATACTCCGGTACTAAGGCGTGACTGCTATGTGTCACAAGCATTTAAGTATCATGACTGCTATATATGTGTCACAGGTATAAGTATGTGTCACAATTATAATCATAGTCTAGCAATTGTGTTACAGGTATGTCACAGCTATCACAGTATAAGGACAAGTAAAGTAAAGAGTGAGAAGGCAAACGCAAACATAGCGATGTATCCTAGTATCCCTCAATGTGAGGACTAATCCAGGCGGGAGGACTCTAGCTCCCAGTTGAAACCCACTATACGAATGGAACACAAGTTTGATCTGAAGGCTTGACGACTTCTTATCGACACGAGCTTTGATTCGAAGAGCTCAACGACTTCAAGTGTGGAGCGGAGAACTTCTGAACAAGCTTCTGATTACAATTCTCTGAATTTCTAGACCATACCATACTAGCAACTAAGACTAGAGAATTTTAATTGGCTTGGGATGTAAAAATAAAGGCTTTTTAGGACTCGTATACCAGAAGAGAATAGAAGATAAAAGTGAATTGATTGATGTGTTGGAATATGAAATCTCTTCTCTATTTATAGGATTTCTCAAAGGAGAGTTCAGACAGAACTCGGCCAGAGTCCATCTGCAAAATATCAGAAAATAGTCGTTGTATCCGAAACTGTAGGGAGACCGTGTTTCTAAAAAAAATGTTCACTAAGGCCAAACTCGGGCCAAACTCGGTCCGAGTTCTGTTCCCTTAGTTCAGGCCAAAACAGAAATGGTGCTGAGTTTTGGGTCCAACTTAGATATTTCAAGATAGGCTATTTTTAGAAAAGAAGATGGATTATTTTGAAAATAATTTAGGGTAGACTAATTGCTAGTATGACATGGTGTACAGTACATTCCTAGACTCAATGAAATAGAAAAAATTATATTGCTTGCAGGAAATAAAGACAAACACGACGACGGAAAGCAGCTCTGAACAGTTGATGTTGCAGTCGTCGCACTACGTCTGAAAAGCGTCGCAGTAGCTTATATCGAGTCCAGGTTAGATCTATTATCAAAATCGGTTCGACAATGACCAATGGACCAACAATCTCCCCTATTTTGATAATTGACAAACCTTGGCCGATATAACATCTTGATCGAAGTGATTTGAAAATCCAATTGTACTATTTCAAACCTTGACCAGATGTTGTATCTTTTTCCCCCCTGTTGTCATTTAGCAAAATTTCTAGGAGAAGGAAGCTCCCCCGCAAAATGTGCTTACAAAAATGACAAACAAGTAAAAAAAAAGATTGCATATATTTGACAGAAAATAGAGCATTAAAAAAATGCAGTAGCTAAATATAAATGCTAAGCGAGACAGAAATTTTAATATGCATGTAAATAGATAAACTTTTGACTATAGCTAACTGAAAGAGTTTTACCATACAAACTGGAAATGCATAAATAAAATCTAATCATTGGAATTTAGAGGATATTTCCAAGATACATAGACATAAAGTAAAAAAATCTAACTAAGAATATCTAAACTAAAACATAACATCTGTATATCTACTCATCATCAGAAGAACCCTCAGCAATATGATCATCAACAGTAGGAGCAGCACCACCAAGATCAGAAGTACCTGTGCCACTAGGTGATCTGATGCCAGAAGAAGAGTGGTACCAATCCCAAGTACCGCCAGGGTTGAAGTAAGGAACAACCTCGTCATCAACTATGAAGCCTGAGTAAGAGGGATCTCTGGGAATGAAAGCACTGGGTTGATGAGTGTGAAAGAGTCAGAAATTAGCAAATGAGTTTGAGAGTGCTTAAATGCGCGTAGTATCACGAAACTGATATCCCTCAATCGTATCACGCAACTCGGTTCTCAAAGTATTTAGCTGATCTAGATTAGCTCGATGATAATTATCCATCTTCTGATGTAGGCCCTCGATGGTTATAGGATAAGCCTGAGCATGTGGAGGAGGTACTGGAGCAGCAGTGGATGTGGGAGCAGCAGGAGTAGTAGAAGAAGAACGATGGTGCGATGCCATGAGTGGTTTGGGCTCAGAAGTAAGAGTACACTAAGACATATCAATACCAAATTGTTGAAAGATGAGGGGTAGGTATATCGCGTAGAGAAGCTTTCTCCTGTTTTCATGACATTGTACCATCACCTCGATGATAGTCCTTGGGATAGAAAAAGGTATGCCAAAGTTAATATGGTATAGGAAAGACAACTCAAGGTTGGTGACATCGTCTGTGGAGGTGGACTTAGGCAAGATAGTGGAAAATATAATACGATGAAGCTCATAGAAATAGATGTTCATGAATTTGGCTTTAAATTTGCCAGAGGGAACATGGTCAGGGTGACAAATCTGATTCTTGAAAAATTCAAGTATTGTGTCAGCAGGAAATTCATATTCAGTAATATCAACCAGTGCCTGACCTTCATTTAGGATTCACAGTATTTCGGCTAAGTCAATATCATTAAATTTAATACTTTTCCCTATGACACGGGACAAAATGATAAAATTTTCTTCCTCAAAGGAAAAGTTGCATTAAAATATCCTAATTGCATTAAGTGCAATAGGAAAAGAGTAAGTCACCAGATGATTCAATTGCAAATAGTCAAAACATCCTTTGTGCTGTGAAAAGACAGTCCACCGGACAGGGTGACCGGAATAGACATTGCAGGTTGCATAATCGGCGAACCACGCAAGGGATTGTTCAAGAGTTCCAAAAAGGGAACCGTTGAACGAACCATCGTCCGTGGGAATGGGCGAGAAGAGAGTGTCCCGATGCGGGTCGAAGGACGAACCTTTGTCGTTCGTTCTCTTCTTTCTCTTGAAAGGATTAGCAAACTTGAATTATACCTTCTAGAAATTATACCTTCCAGAAATGATGGGTGCCATTGAATTTCAAGAAAATAAAAAAAATTCTATGAAATAATGAATGAAGATACGAAAGATAGACTAGAATTATACCTTCTAGAAATGAGGTATGAAGTAGAGGAGGATCTAGAGAGCCCGAATATGAAGTTTGAGCAAGAAATATCAAGGGAATTGGAGGGATAAAATTCAAACAAAAACTAGGGTTTTTGTCACACCCCAGTCCCAAAATATAGAGGGACTAGACACGTGGCAATGGCCAGCAGCACACACCGATGGACAACCCCAATTTAATGGATCCATCGGAACATACTTAAGCTGTAAAACATTAGTCAGTGGTCTAAATCTAATAATCTCATCCACAGAAAATGAATATATCAATATCAACAAAAGGAAATATAAACATCATCATCAAATCACAAGTACATAAATCGGGAAACAAGCCCGATACAAGTCTGATACAACTGTCAAGATACAAAAACAAAGATATCGACAAAAGTACTGAGTATGGAAACAGTATATACTCAGAAAATATCGTAGAAGTCACTCGACTGCTGGATCTGGTACTGCTCCAGTGACTGCTACTGTTCTTGCTTCTGCTCCTGCTAATGCTCCTGTCATGTATATCTCTAGGTCGAACTCGTCTGCTAATCTGTCACGCCCCAGTCCTAAAATACCGAGGGACCGGACGCGTGATAATGGCCAGCAGCACGCACCGATGGACAACCGAATTTAATGGATCCATCAGGGCATACTTAAGCTGTAAAACAAGTCTACGATAACATGGCACAACTAATCTCATCCACACAAGATATAAAATATGATCCACAGAATAAATAAGGAATGTAAATCATCAGCTAGTCTCACAAAGTGCTTCGGGGAACAACCCTATAAATAATCTGATACAATGGTTCAACAGACCAGAAATAAATGACTAAAATAAATAAATAAATACTGAGCAAGAAACATGGATGCTCAGGAGAATTCTTCGGCTAACACCTCATCCTCGGATGGCGGTACAGCTCCTGGATCAGCTCCTGCTCCGGTCCCGTATACCTCGGGATAGATCTCGTCCTCAAATCCTGGGGACATAATCCGGATCTAGGTCCTCAGGGGACATAGCAAGGTACAAGAAAGCTCATGCCAAAATAAATGCAGTGCAGCAGATAATGAAATAAATAGGGCAAATAAGTAACCATCTAAGTGAAAATACAAGTGAGAGCAGCACGAGTACTCAGGCTGTGCCACTATAAGCTCTGTGTCGGGGAGCCGGTAGTGGAAATAAATACGTAATGTGCGTAGCTCTGCTACGAGAGTCTACGGCCTCACAATAGTAATAGATATATATAGAAAATAGACTGTAGCCTGTGTGTCTCTTCCCACCCAATGTAACCACGTATATCATGACCATAACGTCTCATATCCATGTCAAGCGAGATCATAGCTAATGCAACCAGTCATACTATATCTAAGAATATAATGTCCATGTCCTGTATCCTATATAGAATCACCACGAACATCTCGGGAAAATCCTGTCTCATGAGTAGTGTCAAGTGTCCTGGGTCATATGGTACTTGATAAGACAAGTACGAGAATATAAAGTGTCACGAATGTCCATCTCTAGATGACAATACCCAACACCGCGTACGGTGTTGGCACCCGACTAATAATCGGAAGCTAAGTACGTCACACGGTCCTAGGTTAAGCATGCACAGCAATATAATGAAGCAAGAAAAATATTTAACATTACTGCAGAGTTTGGCAAGGTACACTTGCCTGATGTTTGAATATCAACAGTCGTCCTGGTATCAGTGGATCCTGTGGGTACTCCTCCAAAAGCTGTAATAAACATCACCAACCATCTCAGAAGGTGTCAAATAGCTAGAAATGCCTGTCCTTACGTCCAATTTGGACACAGGGGCAAAAAGGTCATTTTCGGGCCAAAGCGGGATCCCCATGTGACCCACTTTGCACCGAAAAGCGTGTCAGGGTCAAAGGTCTTCAAATTCCTCAAACTCAATGTCTACAAGTCAGGAACGATGATACAAACCCAACGAAACTTCCAGAATTGGATTCCAATGAGCCGATCACAAAACCCTAGTCTGGAGCCTATGGGGCCCACGATACGCAATTTTGTCAACGTCTCAGAATCGAACCAAACTTGGGTCACAAGACCAGCGTATTGCTATGAGTCCGATGGCGCAAGTTTTGTCTCGATCTGACGTGTGTACACAAAGTTACAGCGTATTCCAGAAAGGACGGATACGGGGCGTTGTCGGCGGATACGCGTTGATTTCGGGGTGCACGCACATCCGAATCGACTTCTGCAAAATCCCACACGACCGTATCAACGTCGCGTACGTTTTGGTATAGACCGCGTGCGACCAAGTCATTCCGTTTGGCGGGGAGCACTCAGTTCCAGGGTAAAACAGGGCAATGTTTTTTCTGTTTTTGGATCGCGGTGTGCGATCACCACAGGACGCGATACACCGAGCGAGTTTTTACGGGCACCGAGAGGGTTATACAGTCTACGCGTTGCAACAGACGAAATTGAAAATGGAGTTACGAGGCGAGAGAAAACGATATCTGAACAGGGCTCCGTGAACGCTGAATTCTACGTGTCCGAGAGTCAACTTCGTGTCCTGGGACCGAGTTGCTGTGTCCTGGCGTCCAGACTAGGGTTCGGGGTGCGGCCGGAGAACTGTCGGAGGTTAGCTGCTCTGGTCGGCTAGGGGCAGATCGCCGGGCGGAGCAGAGTCGGCTCGTCGGCCTGAGCGGAGGGGTGCGGGGTCGGCCTGGAGGAGGTTGCACAGCCGACTGTGCTTGGGTCGCTGCACCGAGGGTCGGGGCTTGCGCTGGCCGGAGTGGGGCTCGGTCAGTCGGCGGATATCGCTGTGTCGGCGGAGCAGTGAGGTCGGCGGGGCTGGGTCGACGACAGCGGGTCGCTGGGCGATAGCGGTGGGAGGCGTCGGGGTCAAGGGTGCAGGGCTGGGCGGACTCGGCGTCGGGCGGCGGTGGAGGGTGGGGTTGATCGGCTGAGACGGGCGGCGAGGGGTTGAGATGAGGGTCTCGGCGGCAGAGGTGAAGAAGGCGGCGGGGGTGATTAGGGCAACACGGATCCCGAGGGGGCTTTATACGGCGCCGCCGGGTCGGAACAGTATTTCCGACCCGGTTTGGGGATTTAGGGTTCGGGTTGAGCGGATCTCGGGTTGGGCAGACCCAATCCGACCCGGTTTGGTTCAAGTTTGGGTTTGGTTTAAGTTTTACTTTATAAATAGTTTTTAGGGCTTTAAACGGGTTTTCGGAATCCAATAAATTCACCGAAAAATACCACATGTCCGGTTTTCCATTTTACACCATAAAATCTTATTTCCATCATATTTTAACACCAATAAATTGCATTTAAAAATCCTTAACTCCCAATTATCTTGGTTTATCTTCCAAAAAATACCAAAAATATATTAAAAATTATTCTGAAAAAATAGGGTGTTTACAATCTTTCCTCCTTAAAAGAATTGCGTCCTCGCAATCAAAGAATAAGCTACTAAGAAAGAGTTATGGAAATACAAGGTTGCTTAGTTTACAACTGCCTCCTCGAACAAGTGGGGGTAACGCTGGCGCATACTATCTTCTCGTTTCCAAGTTGATTCTCCAGGAGAATGATGTTTCCATGCTACACAAACCAGTCTGATTGTCTATCCCCGTAATATCTTCTCACTGACGTCGAGGATGCCAACTGGTTGTTCTTCATATCTCAAGCTTGGGCTTACTGCGATCTCTGAATGATCGACTACGTGACTTGGGTCGGTCACGTACCTTCGCAGCTGTAAGACGTGGAATATGCACTCCCTCTAAGGATGGTGGTAATGCAAGACGATAAGCCACCTCACCAACGCGCTCTAGAATGTCAAATGGCCCAATATACCTTGGGCTCAACTTGCCTCTGCTCCCGAATCTGATAGTACTACGAGTGGGCGAAATCCTCAAGAATACGTACTCTCCTTCTTTAAACTCTAGGGGACGTCTGTGCGTATCTGCCCAATGCTTATGTCTGTCTTGGGCTGCTCGAAGATGATTCTGGATCTGTTTTACCTTTTCCACTGTCTGCGTTACCAATTCTGGACCCAGTATTTGACGTTCACCAACGTCACTCTAACATATAGGCGATCTGCACTTCCTTCCGTATAAGGTTTCGAATGGTGCCATATGAATGCTGGCCTGATAACTGTTATTGTAGGAGAAGTCCACTAAGTGCAAATGATCTTCCCAAGATCCTCTAAAGTCTAGCATACATGATCGTAATATGTCCTCCAAGATCTGAATGGTACGCTCTAATTGGCCATCCGTCTGTGGGTGGTATGCCGTGCTGAATTTGAGTCTGGTGCCCAGACTCTCTTGCATGCTTTCCCAGAAATGAGATGTAAATCTCGAATCTCGATCCGATACAATACTAACCGGCACTCCATGTAATTTGACGATTTATCAAATATACATGTCGGCTAGTACCTCTGTGGACTGTCCAACTCTAAATGGCAAGAAGTGTGCCGATTTAGTGAGTCTATCCACGATAACCCATACTGCGTCTCTTCCGCTGGGGCTCCTCGGAAATCCTGTGACAAAATCCATCGTGATATGCTCCCACTTCCATTCTGGTATAGGAAGCGGCTGTAACATACCTGCAGTCCTCTGATGCTCGGCCTTTACTTGTTGGCAGACTAAGCATTTGGCCACAAATCTTGCAATCTCCCTTTTCATTCCATGCCACCAATAATACTACCTCAAGTCTCGGTACATCTTGGTTCCTCCTGGGTGAACAGAGTATATAGAGCTATGTGCTTCAGTCATTAACTCATGTCTCAATTCTCCATTTGGAACATACATGCGATTTCCAAACCTCAATGTCCCGTCTTCGTGTATGCGAAGTCCTGTCTGCATGCCTGCTTCCGTCCTCTCTTTCAGTCTTCAAAATCTAGCATCGGTGGGCAACGCCTCTTTAATCTTCTCCACGAATGATGACTTAACTTCAAGATTAGCCATCAAACCATTCTGTCCTGGTAAGACAACCTCTATCTGAAGCTCCTGTAGATCTCTCAATAACTCGGGCTGCATCATCAAGAAATAAGCCGTAGGCTTCCTGCTCAGTGTGTCTGCTACAATATTCGCCTTTCTCGGATGATACTACAGATCTATGTCAAAATCTACCATCAATTCAAGCCAACGCCTCTGTCTCATGTTAAGCTCCTTCTGAGTATATATATACTTCAGGCTTTTGTGATCTGTAAAGATGTCTACTTTCTTCCCATAAAGGTAGTGCCTCCAAATCTTAAATGCAAAGATAACTGCTGCTAACTCCAGATCATGTGTTGGGTAGTTCTTCTCGTGGACCTTCAACTGTCTTGATGCATAAGCAATAACTTTGCCATGTTGTATTAAAACACATCCTAGTCCACTACCTGATGCATCACTGTAAACAACAAAACCTCCTGACCCTGAAGGAAGAGTCAAGACCGGTGTTGTTGTTAATCTTCTCTTTAATTCTTCGAAGGCCTTCTGGCAGTCTTCTGTCCATATAAACTCCTGGTCTTTGCGTGTCAGCTTCGTCATCGGTTCTGCAATCCTCGAGAAATTTTCTACAAACCTTCGGTAATATCCCGCAAGTCCGAGAAAACTTCTCACCTCTGCAACTGATGTGGGGGTAGGCCAAGTCTCTATTGCCGCAACTTTCTCTGGATCCACTGAAAGTCCTTCTCCTGAGATGATGTGTCCCAAGAAAGGTACTTTGTCCATACAGAACTCACACTTACTGAGTTTGGCGTATAACTTCTCTTGTCTCAAGGTCTCTAACACGATTCTGAGATGCTCCTCGTGCTCTTCATGGCTCTTAGAATATATGAGAATGTCGTCGATGAACACAACCACAACTTATCTAAGAACTGATGGAAGACTTTGTTCATTAGACTCATAAACACTGCCGGCGCGTTGGTTAAACCAAACGGCATCACCAAGAACTCATAATGTCCATACTTGGTCCTGAAAGTTGTCTTCGGTATGTCTTCCTTCCTTACTTTGATCTGATGATAGCCAGATCGAAGGTCAATCTTCGAGAATACCCTTGTACCACTCAACTGATCGAATAGATCATCAATGCGTGGTAAGGGATACCTGTTCTTGATGGTCACAGCATTCAGTGTCATGTAGTCAATGCATAACCGTACTGTTCCATCCTTCTTTGGCACAAATAATATGGGTGCTCCCCAAGGTGAAACACTGGGCCGAATGAAACCCTTCTCCAGAAGATCGTCAACCTGTTCTTTCAACTCCACTAACTCCTTAGGTGCCAGCCGATATACTGATGAAGTGATAGGCTCTGCTCTTGGAGGTAAGTCTATTGTGAATTCTATTTCCCGATCAGGCGGTAAAACTGGAAGATCATCAGGAAATACATCCATAAATTCTGATATGACTCTTGGGTAACCTGTCTCCCCTTCTACAGATAGTACCCTAAGAGTAGGCTGAACTCCTTACTCTACTGCTCCTCGAAGAAACTCGAATTCTGGATGTCCATACGGTCTAAATATAACCTTTCTAAGCCGACAATCAAGAGTCGCATGATACTGACTTAACTAGTCCATACCAAGTACAACATCATAGTCAGGCATAGAAAAGATCAGAAATTGGGCTCGCATCTCTCTCCCACAAACTACTACAGAACATGATCTACAGACGTCACTAACCGGAATAATTCCACCTCCCGTAAGAATTCTCTTCATCTTCGGAAGGGGTGCGGTAGCTACTCTATGGGTGGCTAAAAAGCTAGCTGCTATAAATGAATGCAATGCTCCAGAATCAAATAATGCTACAGCTGATAATGAAGCTACTAAAATAGTACCTGCGATGACCTCGCCTGCAGTAGCTTCCTGCTCAACAGCTAATGTGAATGCCTGGCCTCTTCCCTGAGCTGGACCTCTCTGTTGCTGCTGCTAAAATAGGGCTGTCTGTGGTGCCAGTGGTGGTCTCTGCTGGTAGCCCCTTGTAGCTGGTGGTCTAACTCCTCCAGCTCCTGTCTGCTGTGCTCCTACTGCTGGATAAGCTGGTCGTGGTGCAGGCAAGGCTAGTCTCGATGCTCCCTCTCTATGTTTAGTACAGTCTCTGGATAGATGCTGGTTTGATCCGCAAAGTAGGCATAGTCTCAACTTACGCCTGCACTCTCTCTCAATATGTCCTACCTTGCCGCAGTGGTGACAGGTAGGAAGAGATATGGCCCGGTGTGCTGCTCTCTCTGGTATACTCCTCTGGAATCGTTTTACAGAATCTCCAGGTGCTGTCTTGGATAGTGCTGATGTGTTTGTCCTCTTCAGATTTGACTCCCTTCTAGTGACGTGCTCCATGCGTCGTGCTGCTGCAAGGACATCGGCATAAGATGTAGGTGCGACTGAGCCAATCAATCTCTGGAGCTCGAACTTCAGTCCGTCAAAGAACTTCTCAGCTTTCTCTTCCTCTGTCGAGATCAATGTTGGAGCGAAGCGACTTAGGCGTATAAATTCTGCGTTGTATTCTTCCACTGTCATACTGCCTTGGATGAGGCGGTTGAACTTGTCTCTGAGCTCTGACCGTGCAACTGCTGGAATGTACATCTCTTGGAAGAGTCTGGAGAACTCTTTCCATGTGACTCGGTCCTGTCCGAGCCTCCTTTCTTCTGCTAACCACCAGTGATGTGCATTTTCAGTTAACTACATTCTGACTGCAGTCATCCACTTCTCTCTTGGAAGTTCAGCGGCTTCCAACTGATGCTGAATGTTAGTGAGCCATTCATGAACTTCTGTTGGCCCTTCTTTACCAGAAAATGTGCGAGGCTTGAGATGACGGAAATCGGTGATAGATCCCGTCGTTGTTCGCCTCGTTGGTGGATTTGCCTGCTCCAATGCGGATACCAGGCTTGTCCTCAGATACTCTGCCTCCTGGCGATGGGCCTCTTACTGAATCTGCTGCTGGGCTTGCATCATGGCATACATCATCTGAAACATCTGTTGCCCGTCCATGGCTTGTCCGGGCAGAAAAACTGGCATCTGGGGAGTGAACTGTGGTGGAGGTGGGATGTCATCTCTCCGGAACCTTGGATTAGGCTGACCGGTCTGATCGCTCTGTGATGCTTGTCCTCCATCCTCTGGGGTCACTCCGTCTGTATATGTAACCACAACGTCGTGTGGTGTATCCAAAGGAATCTTGTCTCCATTCCGGGGATTCATTACTCTGCAATCAAAAGATAAACTGTAAGAACGCTCAGAGGAATCAAACAGGATGCAAATCAAGTGACAATTTCGAGTTCGGTATAGAGTTCAATAATGGTTTAAATAATGGATGAGATCCTAGAACTTATCCTATCCTTAGGGCAGGCTGGTTCGGTCCCTAAGTTGAAACCTAATAATTTAGTCGTAGACCTGTATGGGCCACCACAAAAACCATGTCACGCCCCTGTCCCAAAATACCGAGGGACCGGACGCGTGATAATGGCCAGCAGCATGCACCGATGGACAACCCAATTTAATGGATCCATCAGGGCATACTTAAGCTGTAAAACAAGTCTACAACAACATGGCACAACTAATCTCATCCATACAAGATATAAAATATGATCCATAGAATAAATAAGGAATGTAAATCATCAGCTAGTCTCACAAAGCGCTTTGGGGAACAACCCGATAAATAATCTGATACAATGGTTCAACAGACCAGAAATAAATGACTGAAATAAATAAATAAATACTAAGCAAGAAACATAGATGCTCAGGAGAAGTCTTCGGCTAACACCTCATCCTCGGATGGCGGTACAGCTCATGGATCAACTCCTGCTCCGGTCCCGTATACCTCGGGATAGATCTCGTCCTCAAATCCAAGGGACATAATCTGGATCCATGTCCTCAGGGGACATAGCAAGGTACAAGAAAGCTCATGCCAAAATAAATGCAGTGCAGCAGATAATGAAATAAATAGGGCAAATAAGTAACCATCTAAGTGAAAATGCAAGTGAGAGCAGCACGAGTACTCAGGCTGTGCCACTATAAGCTCTGTGTCGGGGAGCCGATAGTGGAAATAAACACGTAATATGCCTAGCTCTGCTACGAGAGTCTACGGCCTCACAATAGTAGTAGATATATATAGAAAATAACCCGTAGCCTGTGTATCTCTCTCCACCCAATGTAACCACGTATATCATGACCATAACGTCTCATGTCCATGTCAAGCGAGATCATAGCTAATACAACCCGTCATACTATATCTAAGAATATAATGTCCATGTCATGTATCCTATACAGAATCACCATGAATATCTCAGGAAAATCCTGTCTCATGAGTAGTGTCAAGTGTCCTGGGTCATATGGTACTTGATAAGACAAGTACGAGAATATAAAGTGTCACGAATGTCCATCTCTAGATGACAATACCCAACACCGCGTACGGTGTTGTCACCTGACTAATAATCGGACGCTAAGTACGTCACACGGTCCTAGGTTAAGCATGCACAGCAATATAATGAAGCTAGAAAAATATGTAATATTACTGCAGAGTTTGGCAAGGTACACTTGCCTGATGTTTGAATATCAACAGTCGTCCTGGTATCAGTGGATCCTGTGGGTACTCCTCCAAAAGCTGTAATAAACATCACCAACCGTCTCAGAAGATGTCAAATAGCTATAAATGCCTGTCCTTACGTCCAATGACACAGGGGCAAAAAGGTCATTCCGGGCCAAAACGGGATCCCCATGTGACCCACTTTGCACCGAAAAGCGTGTCAGGGTCAAAGGTCTCCAAATTTCTCAAACTCAGAGTCTACAAGTCAGGAACGATGATACAAACCCAACGGAACTTTCAGAATTGGATTCCGATGAGCCGATCACAAAATCGCCCGTCAAGTGGAGCTTGTAGGGCCCACGATACGCGATTTTGTCAACGTTCTCAGAATCAAACCAAACTTGGGTCACAGGACCAGCGTATTGCTACGAGTCCGATGGCATAAGTTTCGTCTCGATCTGACATGTGTACACAAAGTTACAGCATGTTTTAGAAAGGACAGATACGGGGCGTTGTCGGCGGATACGCGTTGATTCCGGGGTGCACGCACATCCGAATCGACTTCTGCGAAATTCCACACGACCGTATCAACGTCGCGCACGTTTTGGTATAGACCGCGTGCGACCAAGTCGTCCTGTTTGGCGGGACACACTCAGTTCCGGGGTGAAATAGGGCATTGTTTTTCCTGTTTTTGGATCACGGTGTGCGATCACCACAGGACGCGACACACCGAGCGGGTTGCACGGGCACCGAGAGGGTTATACAGTCTATACGTTGCAACAGACGGAATTGAAAACCGAGTTATGAGGCGAGAGAAAACGATACCTGAACAGGGCTCCGTGAACGCTGAATTCCACGTGTCCGAGAGTCAACTTCGTGTCCTGGGACCGAGTTGCTGTGTCCTGGCGTCCAGACTAGGGTTCAGGGTACGGCCGGAGAACTGTCGGAGGGTAGCTGCTCTGGTCGGTGAGGGGCGGCTCGCCGGGCGGAGCAGAGTCGGCTCGACGGCCTGAGCGGAGGGCAACGTCGGCCGGTCGGGGTGCGGGGTCGGCCTGGAGGAGGTTGCACAGCCGACTGTGCTTGGGTCGCTGCACCGAGGGTCGGGGCTTGCATTGGCCGGAGTGGGGCTCGGTCAGTCGGCGGATATCGCTGTGTCGGCGGAGCAGTGAGGTCGGCGGGGCTGGGTCGACGACCACGGGTCGCTGGGCGACAGCGGTGGGAGGCGTCGGGGTCAAGGGTGCAGGGCTGTGCGGACTCGGCGTCGGGCGACGATGGAGGGTGGAGTTGATCGGCTGAGACGGGCAACGAGGGGTTGAGATGAGGGTCTCGGCGGCAGAGGTGAAGAAGGCGGCGGGGGTGATTAGGGCTACACGGATCCCGAGGGGGCTTTATACGGTGCCGCCGGGTCGGAACAGTGTTTCCGACCCGGTTTAGGGATTTAGGGTTCGGGTTGAGCGGATCTCGGGTTGGGTAGACCCAATCCGACCCAGTTTGGTTCAAGTTTGGGTTTGGTTTAAGTTTTACTTTATAAATAGTTTTTAGGGCTTTAAACGAGTTTCCGGAATCCAATAAATTCACCGAAAAATACCACATGTCCGGTTTTCCATTTTACACCATAAAATCTTATTTCCATCATATTTTAATACCAATAAACTGCATTTAAAAATCCTTAACTCCCAATTACCTTGGTTCATCTTCCAGAAAATACCAAAAATATATTAAAAATTATTCTGAAAAAATAGGGTTTTTACATAATCCTGGGGACATAATCCGGATCCAGGTCCTCAGGGGACATAGCAAGGTACAAAAAAGCTCAAGCCATAATAAATGCAGTACAGCAAATAATGAAACAATAGGGTCAACTATATAACCATCTATGTGAAATGCAAGTTGAGAGCATCACTAGAACTTAGGCTGATACCACTACAAGCTCTGTGTCTGGAAGCCGGTAGCGGAGTATACTATGAGTTTTACTATGTGTTTACTATGGATTTTATATATATATAATCAGCCTGTAGCCTGTGTGTCTCTCCCCACCCAATGTAATCATGCGTCTCATATCCACGATGTCTCATGTCCATGCCACGCAGGATCATAACTAATGCAGCAAGTCATAATTAGATCTAAGAATATAATGTCTAAGTCATGTAACATGTAGCCTATACATAATCACCATGAATATCTCAGGAAGATTCTGCCTCATGAATAGTGTCAAGTGTCCTGGGTGTGATGTACTTTGATAAGGCAAGTACAAGAATGTAAAGGGGTCACGATATCCATGTCTATATGACATTACACAACACCGCGTACGGTGTTGGCACCCGACTATTAATCAGACGCTAAGTAAGTCACACGATCCTAGGTCAAGCATGCACAAATATATATATATATATATAGTCAAAGGAATAAATAATAAGAACTGCAAGTTTGGCAAGGTACACTTGCCTGAGGTTTTGGCTCCAATTGTAGCTCTGGCAGCAGCGAGATTTGCAGACAGTACTACGGTTGCTGAAACAGACATCACCATCAGATCCAGAAAATATTAATCAGCTAGAAACGCCTGTCCTTGAGTCTAATTTGGACACAGGGGCAAAAAAGACATTTTTGGGTCAAGGCGGGGTCCACATGTGGGCCACTTTCCACCGAAAATCGTGTCAGGGTCAAAGGTCTCCAAATTCGTCCAACTTAGTGTCAACAAGTCAAGAACGATGATATGAACCCAACGGAACTTTCAGAATTGGATTCCGATGAGCCGTTCTCAAAATCGCCCGTCAAATGGAGCCTGTGGGGCCCACGACACGTGATTTTGTCAACGTTCTCAGAATCGAACCAAACTTGGCTCACAGGACCAGCGTATTGCTACCAGTCCGATGACGTAAGTTTTGTCTCGATCCGACGTGTATACACTAAGTTACTGCGAGAACCAGAAACGACGGATACGGGACGTATCCGCGGATACGCATTGATTTCGGTGTGCACGCACATCCAAATCAACTTCTACGAAATCCCGTACGTCCGTATCAACGACGCACACGTATCGGTGAAGACTGCACGCGACCAAGTCGTCCTGTTTGGCGGGACGTACTCAGTTTCGGGGTGAAACAGGACGTTGATTTTCCTGTTTTTGGATCGCGGTTCGCGATCACCACAGGACGCGATGCACCGAGCGGTTTGCACGGGCACCGAGGGGGTCATGCAGGCTACGCAATGCAACAGACGGAATCGAAAATATGGCAGCGAGGAGAGAGATATGGGTACCTGAACAGGGCTCCAGAAAATCAAATTCTTCGTCTCCGACACGTGTCAGGCGACGAGGCGGAGCCTGGGCGGCGCTAGGGCGACCGGGTCGAGGCTGGCCGGGGCTCGGTGGAGCTCTGGCCCGCTGCTGCTGCTGTTGCTCTCGAGGACGGCCGGCTCTGCGGGGGTGGCGAGGTCGAGGGCTCTGCGAGGTCGGTCGGTGCTGCGGTTCTTGAGGGCGGCGCCGGTGGCGGAGAAGGAGGCTGGGCGGAGAGGGAGGAGAATCCGGGCTGCTAGGGCAGAGGGTTAGGGGACCCGGGGCTGCGGGGTAGTCCTCCAGGCTGTTGGAGGAGATGAGGAGAGGAGGAGAGGGTTCGCACGGGCGGGTCGACGGCGGTGAGGAGGAGCCAGGGCGGTGGAGGCTTGGCTGAGGCGGTGAGGCTGGAGGAGCTGCATCAGGGTTGGCTCGCCGGAGAAGACGAAGGAGGGGAAGGAAATCAGGTGGCCGGAGGAGCTTAAATAGGCCGAGAGAGGAGAGCTAGGCGGTCGGCCGGTTAAGGGAGGCGGAGCGAGGGGTCGGGGGTTACGCGAAAGAGGAAGAGGGAGGGACGGCCGGCGGCATAACGGCCGGAGGCAGCGGCGGGTTTGGAAACGGTCGGGGGAAGGAGAGAAAGGGTTTTGGGTTAACGGGCGGTGACGGGTCGGGTGGTATGGATCCGACCCGATCCGCTAAGCTAGGGCACGGGTCGGGTTAGCGGGTTTCGGGTCTACGGGTTAGACCCGGATCCGACCCGCTAGGTTTAAGTTGGGTTCGGTTTGGTTCAGCAGTGGGTTGGGTTTGGGTAGGTTCAGTATGGTTTATTTCAAATAAACTGGGTTAATTTCTGGGTTTATTTTGGTTTAATTATAAAATATATTTTTGGGCTTTTAAAAAATACTTCCTGGGTCCAATAAATTTTCAGAAAATTATCCTATGTCTAGTTTTTCATTTTACACTATAAAATATTATTTTCATAATATTTTAATATTAATTAACAGTATTTGAAAATCATTTAAATTCAAAATGCCTTAGTTTTAATTAATAAAAATCCCAAAAAATTCTAGAAAATTGTGGAAAATTCAAATTTAAAAATTCTTGAAAATCAGGGGGTTTACAGTTTTTGGGGTTCTCAGTTGTTGTTGCTCGGATTGGAGAAGGAAGATGATGGTAGGGTATGATAAATAAGAAAGTGGGGTCCGTTCGGATTCTGCTACAATTTGACTCAGCAGAGTTCGGGCCGAACACGGGCCGAATTCAGGCCGAGTTCACCTAGAACTCATTTTGATCATTTTGCAATAAAATCCAAAAATAAATCCACTTTAAAATTTATCATTCAATTCAAATTTTTCATTCAAAGGTTAGTAATTTTAAATTTTAATAAATATAATTAAAATTATTTTATGAATTACTTTCCGTATACTGCGATTGTCTCAGATTAGCTGTAGGGGTACTGTCCCAGCTAGCGGAGGTCCATCGGGGGACACTTAAGTTTCGTTTTGCTTTAGCCGTAGCCATGGTGACAGACAGATCCTTTGTAAGCTAGTCTCCAAAACAAATTTTATATATTAGAAGTAATTCAATAAGATAAGATTAATTAATATTATTGATATCTAAAATTTCTAATTCTCGATGTAAGTAGTTGAATCTATCTTCAACTAAAGGTTTAATAAAGATAACAGCTAGTTATTTTTTTGTGTCTACATATTCTAAAATAATATCTCTATTTTGTTGATGCTCTATAAGAAAATGATGTCAAATCTCAATGTGCTTAGTGCGTGATTGACATATAGGATTTTTAGTCAAATTAATAGTGCTAGTGTTGTCACAGTAAATGAGAATATGTGAATATTGTAAGTCATAGTCTTCTAAGGTTTGCTTCATCCACAAAATTTGTGCACAACAACGTCCTGCGGCGATATACTCAGCCTCAGTAGTTGCTAATGCGATAAAATTTTATTTCTTACTAAACTAAGAGACTAAAGCTTTGCCTAGAAAATGACATGTACCACTAGTACTTTTTCTATCCACTTTGCATCCAGCAAAATCAGCATCCGAATAACCGATTAGGTCAAGGGACGTGGTTTTGGGATACCATAAGCCGACAAAAGAAGTGCTCTTAAGGTATCGAAAGATACGCTTAACGGCACACACATGTGATTCCTTAGGGTTAGCTTGAAATCGTGCATACAAGCAAACATTAAACATAATATCAGGACGACTAACAATTAAATAAAGTAGACTACCAATCATACCTCGATACTTACGTATGCCGACCGGGTTGCCTTGTTCATTTATGTTAAGCTTTGTTGAAGTTTCCATTGGAGTATCAAAGGGCTTATCAGATTCCAGATCAAACTTCTTTAAGAGGTCATTTGTATACTTGACTTGGTTGATGAAGGTCCCATTTTGAGTTTGTTTGATTTACAGTCCAAGAAAGAACTTCAGCTCTCCCATCATGCTTATCTCAAACTCACTCTGCACACACTCAGAAAATTCTTGACAAAGAGATACATCAGTTGATCCAAAGATAATGTCATCAACATAAATTTGAACTAAAAGAAGATTTTTATTCAAAGATTTTATAAACAGTGTTGTATCAATATTTCCTTTTGAAAAACATTTTTCAAGTAGAAAATAGCTTAAGCGGTCATACCAAGCACAAGGGGCTTATTTCAATCCTTATAAGACTTTCTTCAACTTAAAAACATGATTAGGGTTTTTGAAATCCGTGAATCTAGGTGGTTGAGCTACAAAAACTTCTTTTTTTATGAAACCATTTTAAAAGGCACTTTTGACATCCATTTGAAATAATTTAAAATTATAAAAATATGCAAATGCACATAGCATGCGAATGGATTCTAAACGCGCAACTAGGGCATAAGTTTTATCTTAGTCGATACCTTCCTCTTGGTTGTATCCTTGAGCTACAAGTTTAGCCTTGTTACGTGTAACTAAACCATTCTCATTTAATTTATTTCGGAATACCCAACGGGTGTCAATGACCGGATGATCATTAGGCTTGGGAACAAGTCCCCAAACTTGATTTCGTTCGAATTGGTTTAATTCCTCTTGCATGGCTTCTATCCAGTAATTATTATTACATGCTTCTTCAATATTTTTAGGCTCAAACTGTGAAAAAAAAGCTACACTGGATACAATATCTCTATTATAGGAACGAGTACTTACACCTTTTGTGATCTCAACTATTACCAAGTCCTTGGGGTGATCAGCCATGAATATTATCCTTTTTAGAAGATTATTCAAGTAGCTGGTACTGGATTCTGTTTTGGTTGATGCTTTGCTTGATGTACCGATATCTTCATCGTCACTATCATTATTCGTTTCATTGTTCATCTCATTGAAGGTGACGTTGATATACGTCTTCGATCGTCATTGACTTCTTGTTGAAGACTCGGTATCCTTTGCTCTTGGCCGCATAACCTAGAAAAATACCTTCATCGGCCTATTTGTCAAATTTGCTTAAGTTATCTTTGGTATTAAGAATGAAACATTTGCATCCAAAGATCTTAAAGTAGGAAATAGAGGGAGTTCTATCAAACCATAATTTATAGGGAGTTTTCTTCGATTTAGGTCGAATTAAAACTCTATTCAAAACATAGCACGCTGTATTGACAGCTTATGCCGAGAAATACTTAGGTAGGCTGAATTGGTTTAACATTACTCTAGCCATTTTGCTAAGAATTCTGTTCTTATGTTCTACAACATCATTTTTTACGGAGTTCTAGGACAAGAGAATTCGTGCAAATAACCGTGCGTATTACAAAATTGCTCAAAGTCGACATTTTTAAATTCTCCGCCATGATCACTTATAATGCGAGTGATCATGAATCCTTTCTAATTTTGTACCTTTTTACAAAATGCGACGAGTTCTAAAAGTGCGTCTTTCTTATGATCAAGGAAATATACCCACGTGTATCTAGAGTAATCATGTACAATTACAAATGCACACAACTTAACATTTAGACTAGCAACTCTGTTGGGTCCAAATAAGTCCATATGTAATAACTGTAGAGGTCGAGTAGTGCTTACAACGTTGATCGACTTAAAGGTGGATCTGGTAGCTTTGTTTTTCTCAAAGTTTCTACATACCATATCTTTCTTGAAGACGGTCTCTAGTAATCCTCGTACCAATTTCTTAGTGGATAATCTCGATATAGTGTCCATATTTGCATGTCCAAGTCTTATATGCCATAGTGGACTCTTATCACTTTTGGCGAGCAGACATCTACTTGTAGTGTTAGTATCTTCTAAAAGAT
The DNA here is from genome assembly GCA_036927795.1 of Iris macrosiphon. Classification (NCBI taxonomy): domain Eukaryota; kingdom Viridiplantae; phylum Streptophyta; class Magnoliopsida; order Asparagales; family Iridaceae; genus Iris; species Iris macrosiphon. The sequence goes on along the minus strand of JAYESA010000009.1, from coordinate 81,430,021 downwards.
AGAAAACATAGAAATTATCTTCCTTAATTCCTTCAAAAATAGTACTGCCAGTTGATCTATCAACTATAGTACATTTGTCTTTAACAAAGTTAATACCTTAATCATGGTCAGCTAAATGACTTATGCTGAGTATGTTATGCTTTAACTCGGTTATCAGACAGACATCTTTAATCACCGGATAGGGAGCCTTACTAATATTACCTATACCTATTATATATAACATTTCATATTGTTACCGAAGGAGACGTGTCCTTCTTTCTTCTTTGACAGTATTGCAAACAAAGATGCATCATCGGTCATGTGCCGTGGGCAACTGCTATCGAGGATCCATTTACTTCTAGAGTGGGTAGGATGCTCCACCTACAAAATAATTTGCAAATAAAACTTTTGGTACCAATTTCTTGTTGGGTCCTGAAAAGTTAGTTTTAGGTATCCATACACAAATATTCAAAGCAAATAATTTCTTAACTCTATATGCAGGAGAAATGTGACCAATAGTGCCACAATAATGACATCTAGCATGCTTAATGTTAGGTGCAGTATTTTGTGTTTGTTTGGTAGGTCTAGGGGTTTTGGTAGGATACTTGTAGTAGAAGGCATGTCTTTGAGAATTTGTCCTCTTGGGCATAGGTTTGATAGTCTTTGGTTAAACAATATTCTTTTTGGGTAACTGACACGTGTTAGGAGAGGAAGCAGTCGTCATCGGCTATTTTTCTAAACTAATTTCCAACTTTTTGGAAGTGTCAAACAATTTATTGTAATCAACTGTTAGGACATTATTTATAATCAGCGCAATGATACTCTTCTTTTTCTCAATTTAAAAATATTCTTGCAGCTGAGCTATGGTTTTGTCTTTCTCTTCAAGAGTGCATGATGCTTCGTCTAATTGTAACTTGATAGAAGCCAACTCATTAGAATCACTAGAAGGTTTATATTCTCTAATATCTACTAGAAGTAGGGTTAGCCTTTCTATCTCAAGTTTGTGTTCCTTGAGTACCGTCTTAAAGGTCTTGTATTTACCAAGCAACTTTTTATGATCTTCTAAGAGGTCACTAAAGGCATTACCAAGCTCATTGAATGTGAAATTATCATAAAGAGGATTAGTGGTTACCTGATCAAATGCTATTAGACATACATTAGCAGCTTCTTGAGAGCTATTGTCTTCTGACTCGCTGGCCTCACTTTCGTGCCATATGCTTGTGTTAGCATATTCTTCTACTTTCATATTGCTAGCTTTTTTTCATGCATGTCTTCCAATAACTGTAATTATTTCTATCAAAACGTGGAGGTCTATCTATGGATTGTCCTTCCTTCATGTTAGACATGTGATATAAGTGACACTAAAAGTATATATAGGCAATAGAAAAGTAAATAACAAATAACTAAATAATAGTAAAAATATACCTAAGCAGGATGATGATAGGAATATAATAAAATTGATAAATGCTATAAACTTGCTCTGATACCAATTATAGGATCAAAATATAATAAAAAATACTCTGGAGGCGGGGATGAATATATTATGCAGCAGAATTTAGCAATTAAAATTTTTTTAGCAAGTTATACAAGTATCATGACTACTATATGTGTCACAGGTATACGTATGTGTCACAACTATAATAAGAGTCTAGCAATTGTGTTGCAGGTAGGTCACAGCTATCACAGTATAAGCACAAGTAAAGTAAAGAGTGAGAAGGCAAACACAAACACAACGATGTATCTTGGTGTCCCTCAATGTAAGGACTAATCCAGGCGGAAGGACTCAAGCTCCCAGTTGGAATCCACTATACGAATGGAATACAAGTTTTGATCCGAAGGCTTGCCAACTTCTTACAGACACGAGCTTTGATCCGAAGAGCTCAACGACTTCAAGTGTGGAGTAGAGAAATTTTAAACAAGCTTCTAATTAAAACTCTATGAACTTCTAGATCATACCGTACTGGCAACTAAGACTAAAGAATTGTAACTGGCTTGGGATATGAAAATAAAGATTTTTAGAACTCGTATACCAGAAGAGAAGAGAAGATAAAAGTGAATTGATTGATATTTTGGAATGTGAAATCTTTTCTCTATTTATAGGATTTCTCAAAGGAGAGTTCGGACATAACTCGACCAGAACTCGGCCAGAGTTCGTCTGTTAAATATCAGAAAATAGTCGTTGTATCCGAAACTGCAGGGAGACCAAGTTTCTGAACAAAAAGTTCACTAAGGCCAAACTCCAGCTGAACTCAATCCGAGTTCTGTTCCCTTAGTTCAGGGCCAGAACAAAAATGGGGCTGAGTTTGGGTCCAACTTAGCGATTTTAAGATAGGCTATTTTTAGAAAAAGAGATAGGTTATTTTAAAAATAATTTAGGGTAACCTAATTGCCAGTAAGACGTGGTGTACAATATATTCCTAGACTCAATAAAATAGAGAAAATAATATTACATGCAGGAAATAAAGACAGACATGATTACGTGAAGCAGCTCTGAACAGTTGATGTTGCAGTCGTCCCAGTACGTCTGAAAAGCGTCGTAGTAGCTTATATCGAGTCCAAGTTAGATCGATTATCAAAATCGGTTCGACCATGACCAATGGGCCAACCTACCCAAGACAGCATTTAGGTCACGATATGGGCATTACGAATTCTTAGTTATGCCATTCAGACTGACTAAGGCTCTAGCAATATTTATGGATTTGTTGAACCGTATTTTTATGCCATATCTAGAATAGTTCGTGGTGGTTTTCATAGACGATATTCTTGTTTATTCCAGTAGTGAAGAGGAGCACGAAGGGCATCTTTGAAAGGTCTTACATATTTTAAAAAAATACCAGTTATACGCAAAGCTCAGCAAGTGTAAGTTTTGGTTGGATCACGTATCATTCTTGGGTCATATCATCTCGGGAGGAGGAGTAGCAGTAGATCTGAAGAAGGTTGAAGTAGTAAAGAGTTGGCCAATTCCAACGATAGTAGCTGAAGTGCATAGTTTCTTAGGATTGGCAGGATACTACAGAAGGTTCGTAGCAAATTTTGTAAGGATTTAAGCCCCGTTTTTAAACTCCCTTACCCAAAAATAGGTATCTTGTGTGTATTTTGTATTTCTTGTATTTGTTTTAGATTATTTTTTGAAACAAATAAAACCCAATAATTTTATTAGGATACTTCACCGTGGTTTGGACATTAATGATATAGGATGGCCCCAAAATTTGTATCTCCCTTCATAGGAAGTAGCCTACACAGGAGACACTACCTGTAGGATCTTTTCGTGGCACAAAAATTTGATCCCTTGGTGTTAGTATGACATTAGTGTAATGACCATAGATTAATTGTTAAATATTAGATATTATATATATATATAATTTATTTATGGTTATTTTTCTATTCTAACTTCCTACAATTAGCATCACATAATTTCCCGTGCCAAGTTAGACATTTTTCCCTTTTGTAAGATTTGCATATTATTTACTATTACCTAATTTGTCGATAACCATTTAATTAATTACTTAGTTAATTAGATAATACATTTATTTAATTTATTAAAATTAGATAAATATTTAATTATTAATTATAAAATATTTCATAAAATATTTTGGGTGTAGTATTTTATTAAAGCTTACCAAAATAATTTTTTAGAATTTATTTGGTGTACAAATATTATTTTTGGGATTTTTAGCATCATCTATAAATATAAATATATATATTTTAATATATATATAGTTAATAATAATAATAATAATAATAATATATAATAATAATAATAATAATAATAATAATAATAATAATAATAATAATAATAATAATAATAATGCTAATAATAATAATGTTAATAAAACAAAAGAAATAAAAAGAAAAAGGGAAAGAAAAGAAAAGAAAAGAAAAGAAAAAGAAAAGAAAAGAAAAGAAAAAGAAAATATATAAAAACACTAAAACCCTTTAACCTAAACTAAACCTATTCCTTAAACCTATTACTAAACTAAAATCCTAAACCCTAAACAAACCACTAACTAATTACTATCTCCCTAAACCACTTCCCCAGAACGTGAACCCCCCACCTCTCGAATACTCTCTCTTCCCCCTCATTATATATATATATATATATATATATATATATATATATATATATATATATATATATATATATATATACTACTTCAACCCAAACTCAAAACCCTAACCCGCACCTCCAGCGACCGTCCCCCTCCGACCGATCGCCGCCCCCGCACCGACCACCGCCGCCCCCAGAAGCCGCGGGCCGCCGCCGCAGCCGCGGGGCGCGTCCGTGTGTGCGCCACATGCGTGCAACAGCAAGTTCCGTCGTCCATCTTCAATGTGACGTATCTTCTTCATCTGTGATTATTTTTGCGAGCGGTTTATTCGTGTACATACACAACCTAACCCTCTAGGATTTTTATTCAAGCGGGACAAGTTTTTGTGCCCTATATTGGTCAAAAATTCGACCAAAAAATGGCTAGAAAACTGACCAAAATAGTCCAGAAACTTTAACCCAAACCCCCATGTTCACACCCAATTTGCCATCAACCGGTTTAATATTTTCAAAAACTAATTGAAGAATTTTCTTCCCAATATAACCGATATTTTTTTTTCTTTTATCTTTTATTAATTCATTCTATGTGTTAAATTATTCGGCCTCCAAAACGACCCAAAATTTGATAATTTAAAACTAAATTTTTATGATATAGAGTGCGCCCCACCAAACGGGACCACCTCATCGCGTACCAATTGTACCAAAAGGCGCGTGTGGTATATCCTGATGTGTGGGCTTTCGCGAAAGTTGATTCGGACATGTGTGCGCGTCGGAATCAACCTGTATCCGTAAAAAGTTTTCGTATCATAACTTTTATAAAATACCACTCCATTTTGTGTATGCTCGTCGGAATACAACAAAACTTATGCCATTGGATTCATGGTATCATGCTAGTCCTGTGACCCAAGTTTCACGCGATTCTGAGACAGTTGACCAAGCCGCCTATTCGTGGGCCCCACAGTTTGACTTTTAGGGCAAATTTGTGATCGGCTCACCGAAATCCAAAATTGGACATACCGTTGAGTTCGTATCGTCGTTTAGAATTTATTTAACCTATAATTTATCCTATTTAGAGAACTTTACCTCTGGCACGCTTTTTGGTGCAAAGTGGCCCATATGTGGACCCGCTTTAACCCAAAATTACCGTTTTGCCCCTGTATCCAAATTGGATGAAAGGATAGTATTTTTTAGCTATCTCGCTTATTCTGGGAATATTGGTGATATTTATTTCAGCATCCGGAGACGTTCATTCGGAGGCCATAGTTTTTGATCCCCTGTACTTGACACCTAGATGCTTATACTGTGCAGCTTTCTTGCCAGACAAGTATACCTTGCCATTGTACTGTGATTTATATTCCCTATGATGCATGTATTTTATTTCTTTCATTTAGTTCATATATTTTAACTGCTATATAAACTGTGCGTCCAAGAATAACTTGGGTGCAACAACGGTGACGTCATATTTTATCTTTATATATTTATGCATGTCGACCTAGTTTTACGAGATTACCACATGATCATGAGGCATTCTTATATTTTATTTGGTCATAACACATTTCTTACACGAGTTGTGAGTCTCATATAGATCACGAACTTACGTATTGACTGATCATCAATATGTATAGGACGTACGATAGAAAATAACTGCTAATAGAGATATGTTAGAAGATTTGGCAGTTATTAGAGGTCTCATCGTGTCATGGATATGACATGCTTAGAGCATGGGGTAGGGAGGACAACGAGTAAGGTGTTTGGGCTCTTTTGTACTTTCCTTGTGTAACCCGTACGCTCCGCCGGAAATGCGCGGTCATGATAACCCCTATATTATTATTATCAGGCGGCCTCTGACGTTCAAAAGACGTCATGATTTGTAGGCCCCTGATTCTCCGAGAGAATCATGCCAATCTCATTTTAGCCAAATAGCCCACGTGTTGAAAAATTATTCTCAAAGTGCATTCTCATAGGTGGTTAGACGACCCTTTGGATGTTTATTTTTTAGTACTTTATTGGCATGCTTCTATGTATCTTGTTACGTCCCTCTGAGGACCTGGTCTCTTTCCAGGTGTAGACGATCATGACTATTGCAGGAGCACGGATCAGGACTTGCTACTTATCTCTCTTTCGAGGAGGTCTTCTCTTTGAGCCTCATTGTTCATTAGATGTACTTATTTTGTTTCTCTTATATTCTAGTTTGGTAGTGGATTTGTCTCTACCTAACTACTTGTTCTTATCAAGCATCTTATACTTGATTCAGTTATATAGTTGATTGGTTATTCATTTATATTTGATTCTGTGGATGAGATTTAGTTATGCCTTGTGACTTGTGACATATATATACCACTTATGAATTATTGTTCATATTACAGCGTACGTATGTGTTATGGTTTTCATATAATGAAGTCTCCATATACATACGGCTGGCATGCTTACGTATTCCTAGTCCTACATATTTTGGGACTGGGGCGTGACATATTTTTAGTAGTGGCCCATGCAGGTCGAGAGTATATTATCTTGGTTACGTTACTGTACCGAGCAAGCCTGCACCTAGGATTAGAGTTTTAGGATCTCATCCACATTTGACTACGACTCACCTTCCTTCCAATCCATTCTATTTAAATAATTGCATCCTGCTTGATTCATGTACTTTCCTAATAGTTTCTTGAGTATAGCCTTCTGCTAGAATATAGGAATCCTTGTTGTTAGGATGATAATTAGGGTAATATTCCTACTAAGAATACAACTAGAATATTGACACATCACTAAGTTTAGAATACCTAATGAACCCTAGCATCCCTTACCTGTAGATTAATTGACCATTATTCCTTGATATAATTATGAAGGACTTGAGAGTAGTATAGACACTACTAGGGTTAGTTAGAAATTTGGCCATATTGTTTGACCATAGTATTGAGAAACCAATAGAAATCCAAGGTTGAGTATTAGAACTAAGCCTAACTTTCGTAGTGAGATAGTATTAGAGAACTATAAATTTAGCTTATTGTCTTGATATTAGTAGAACAGTACCTTAGAAAGCCAAGAAGAATGAATAGAATATTTTTTTGATCATACCTCGAACACAGAGATTAGCATACCACATTTTTCCTTAGGAAACCATGATATTATCAAGAGTCTCTCTATTTAATTTCGTATCTTGTTCCTCCGAAACCTTAGCGCTCGCTTTTTGTACGACGACTAAAAAAAAAAATTCTTTATCTTTTAATTCGTGCCACCTAACCATTTTGATTGTAGGCCAAGTGATTTCTTTTATGTTAGGATATATAGTTTTCTAGGATTATAGTTGTAATCTTGAATTTTGAAATTATGTGCTTAGTAGTTAGAACTTGACAGTTGAGTTGCTCATTTAGATTATAATTTTATGATTATCCTTTAGTTACAAATCAAGTAATATGTTCCACATATCTCCATACAGGTTATATCCTCTTTTACTTGAGGGCCAGTAAATTCTCCATTCTTAATATTAACACTTTTTGTTCTATAAGCACTATAATTAAGACTTAAGATGACCATTACCTATATAATGTAATAGGATACCCTAATAGGTACCAAGATCTTTCCCTCTTATATCCTAACAAGAGTTTATACCTTATTTACAAGGACAAGGTTAATTTGTACATTCCCCTTAAGGCAGTTATACTATTAGTTAAATTCTTTTAAGTTGGGTAGTATGCCTCACAACCTAGTATAAAATAGTCCTTTTGACCCATTAACGAAGCGTAATTGAATGACACCAACTATAGGCTACCATAAGAAGATAGTGTTTATCCAGACTGTAGAACTTAGAGGCCCATACCCCCATTTGGTCGACTAGAGACTTAGACAAGAATTTAGTATGGCAACTATAGAGGCACAACACCGGACGAGTATTATCTTCTTTGTGAACTTAAATTATTTTGTACCTTCTTTCATCATAATCCAGCGTACTTATATTTTCTGGACTACCTCGACTTATACTGCTGTTACAGCCTAGTTTTATAAGCTTATTCTTTATCGAGCTTGTTCATGACATATGTATTTTTGGGGGCCCACACTAATGCATTGTCTAAATCAGAATCAGTGTATTATGGTCTAGCTAACCTTAGTATATTTGGTTCGCTCTTCGTAATACTACTTTACGTGGATTGAGATATAGTTGACTTAGCATGTTAGATGAATATAATTGCCCTATAGACAGGTCAGAGCATATCATATCAGATACATAACTGTTTCTTCTGATATACGAATAGGAATTTACCAAAATAGGATTTTAATCCACAACTGTCATGATAACTCCCTTTCGAATTCTTTAATTGCCTTGAATCCCATACTTGTATTCTATCACCTCTCCCTTGAATCATTTATTGTTGTTTTCCGTCTTTCCCTATTTCGGAAAGACAAAATCTCGTGCTTGGTATAAGTTTAATACACGGAGAGTACTAGATATACCCCATAGGCCAATCACATTACTTGGTGACTATTTTTGTAATTAAGGGCACATCACATGTGAGATATTTTTTGTGTTAAAAACTTTTGAGGATTGAATAACACGATTAAATAATTTGAGAAATATTTTTCTTAAATGTATAGCCTTATGTGATAGATGGGTAAATTCTAAGTTGGATAGAAATTACATTGTCAACTTGAGGTAAATTTTTTTTAGATTGTGATCAAGTAAGATTAGATTGAGAGATTTAAGTCATTTTAATTTTAAGAATTTTTAGAAGAATGATTTAGATGATGAGGATTTAATGAATTTTGAAAGCTTGATATTGCGGACCAAATATTTATACTTTGAGCACATGATTTAAATTTTGAATATTGGAGATTGAATCAACAATTTAAATTTTGAGTAAATAAATAAATAAATGATAGAACTCTAAGCATGAATATTGATGGAGTGAGTTCAAAATTTTATAATTTGATAATTTGAATTAAAAGTTGAATGTTGATTGTTGGATCATCTATTTGAAATATTGAGGATGGAAATTGAGTTTAAAATTTGAAGAGTACGTAATTCTTAAGTTGAGAATAGGAATAAGATTTGATTTGAATTGTTTATTATTTAAAATCTAGAGAAGATTATGATAGTTGAAAATTATGATTTAAATCTTGATGTGGGATGTCATATAGATTTGAATTAGATTTGGATGTTGATTATTTAAAAATCGAGAATAGATTATGACAGGTTGAATTTTGATTTAAACAGTGGTTATTTTAAATTTGAAGTGATTGCGATGAATTTGAATAGATTTTGTTATTTAAATTTTTGGAAGAGATCGCGATTGACTTGTCTTATATACGAATATGAAGGATTTAGCAAATCATGTCTTATTTTTAATTTTGAGGACGGAATTCTTTTAAGTTGAGTAGATTGTAAACCCACTCACCCAAAAATAGGTATCTTGTGTGTATTTTGTATTTCTTGTATTTGTTTTAGATTATTTTTTGAAACAAATAAAACACAATAATTTTATTAGGATACTTCACCGTGGTTTGGACATTAATGATATAGAATGGACCCAAAATCTGTATCTCCCTTCATAGAAAGTAGCCTACACAGAAGACACTACCTGTAGGATCTTTTCGTGGTACAGAAATTCGATCCCTTGGTGTTAGTATAAAATTAGTATAACGACCATAGATTAATTATTAAATATTAGATATTATATATATATAATTTATTTGTGGTTATTTTTCTATTCCAACTTCCTACAATTAGCATCCCATAATTTTTCGTGCCAAGTTAGATATTTTTCTCTTTTGTAAGATTTGCATATTATTTACTATTACCTATTTTGTGGATAACCATTTAATTAATTACTTAGTTAATTAGATAATATAGTTATTTAATTTATTAAAAATAGATAAATATTTAATTATCAATTATAAAATATTTCATAAAATATTTTGGGTGTAGTATTTTATTAAAACTTTATAAAGTAATTTTCTAGAATTTATTTGGTGTGCAAATATTATTTTTGGGATTTTTAGCATCATCTATAAATATAAATATAAATATATATGTTAATATATATATAGTTATTAATAATAATAATAATAATAATATTAGTAATAATAATAATAATAATAATAATAATAATAATAATAATAATAATAATAATAATAATAATAATAATAATAATGTTAATAAAATAAAAGAAATAAAAAGGAAAAGGAAAAGAAAAAGAAAATATATAAAAACCCTAGAATCCTTTAACCTAAACTAAACCTATTCCTTAAACCTATTACTAAACTTAAATCCTAAACCCTAAACAAACCACTAACTAATTTCTAACATATTTCCTATCCCTAAACCACTTCCCCAGAATGTGAACCCCCCTCTCGAATACTCTCTCTTCCCCCTCTCTGTATATATATATATATATATATATATATATATATATATATATATATATATATATATATATATATATATATATATATATATACTTCAACCCAAACTCAAAACCCTAACCCTAACCCGCACCTCCAGCGACGGTCCCCCTCTGGCGACCATCCCCCTCCGGCCGACGCCGCCCTCGCACCGACCGCTGCCGCCCCCAGACGCCGCGGGCCGCCGCAGCAGCCGCCGTCCGCGTCCGCATGTGCGCGCGCACACATGCAACAGAAAGTTCCGTCGCCCATTTTCAAGGTGACGTATCTTCTTCATCTGTGATTCTTTTTGCGAGCTGTTCGTGTACGTTCACAACCTAACCCTTTAGGATTTTTATTCAAGAGGGATGAGTTTTCGTGTCCTATATTGGTCGAAAATTCGACCAAAAAATGGCCGAAAAACTGACCAAAACAGTCCAGAAACTTTAACCCAAACCCCCATGTTCACACCCAATTTGCCATCAACCCGTTTAATATTTTCAAAAACTAATTGAAGGGTTTTCTTCCCAATATAATCGAGATTTTTTTTGTTCTTTTAGTTTTTATTAATTCGTTCTTTGTTAAATTATTCGGCCTCCAAAACGACCAAAAACTTGATAATTTAAAACTAAATTTTTGTGATACGGAGTGCGTCCCGCCAAACGGGTCCGCCTCATCGTATAATAATTTTACCGAAAGGTGCGTATGGTATATCCTGACTTTTGAGCTTTCACAAAAGTTGATTCGGACGTGTGTGCGCGTCGGAATCAACCCGTATCCGTTAAAAGTCCCCGTATCGTAACTTTTGTAAAACACCACCCCCATTTTGTGTACGCTCGTCGGAATGCGACGAAACTTGTGCCATTGGATTTTTGGTATCACGATGGTCCTGTGACTGAAGTTTTACGCGATTCTGAGATAGTTGACCAAGCCGCCTATTCGCGGGCCCCACGGTTTGACTTTATGGGCGAATTTGTGATCAGCTCACGGGAATCCAAAATTGGATATACCGTTGAGTTTATATCGTCGTTTAGAATTTTTTTGACCTATAATTTATCCCATTTAGAGACCTTTACCTCTGGCACGTTTTTCGGTATAAAGTGGCCCATATGTGGACCCGCTTTGACCCAAAATTACCGTTTTGCCCCTGTGTCCAAATTGGACGAAAGGGTAGTATTTTCTAGCTATTTTGCTTATTCTGGAAATGTTGGTGATATTTATTTTAGCATCCGAAGACGTTCATTCGGAGGCCATAGTTTCTGATCCTCTGTACTTGACACATGGATGCTTATACTATGCAGCTTTCTTGCCAGGCAAGTATAACTTGCCATTGTACTGTGATTTATATTCTATATGATGCATGTATTTTATTTCTGTCATTTAGTTCATATATTTTAACTGCTATATAAACTGCGCGTCCAATAATAACTTGGGTGCAACAACGGTGACGTCGTATTTTACTTTATTATATATTATGCATGTCGACCTAGTTTTATGAGACCACCACATGATCATGAGGCATTCTTATATTTCATTTGGCCGTGACACATTTCTTACACGAGTTGTGAGTCTCATATAGATTACGAACTTACGTATTGACTGATCATCAGTATGTATAGGACGTGCGATAGAAAATAACTGCTAATAGAGATATGTTAGAAGATTTGGCAGTTATTAGAGGTCTCATCGTGTCATGGATATGACATGCTTAGAGCATGGGATGGGGAGGACAACGAGTAAGGTGTTTGGGCTCCTTTGCACTTTTCTTGTGTAACCCGTACGCTTCGCCGGAGATGCGCGGTCATGATGACCCCTATATTATTATTATTATCAGGCGGCCTCTGACGTTCAAAAGACTTCATGCTTTGTAGGCCCCTGATTCTCCGAAAGAATCATGCCAATGTCATTTTAGCCAGATAGCCCACATGTTGGAAAGTTATTCTAAAAATGCATTAACATAGGTGGTTAAACGACCCTTTGGATATTTATTTTTCAGTACTTTATTGGCATGCTTCTATGTATCTTGTTACGTCCCTCTGAGGACCTGGTCCCTTTCTAGGTATAGACGATCATGACTATTGCAGGAGCTCGGATTAGGACTTGCTACTTATCTCTCTTTCGAGGAGGTCTTCTCTTTGAGCCTCATTGTTCATTAGACGTACTTATTTTGTTTCTCTTATATTCTAGTTTGGTAGTGGATTTGTCTCCACCCAACTACTTATTCTTATCAAGCATTTTATACTTGATTCAGTTATATAGTTGATTGGTTATTGATTTATATTTGATTCTGTGGATTCGATTTAGTTTTGCCCTGCGACTTGTGATATATATATACCACTTGTGAATTATTGCTCATAATACAACGTACGTATGTGTTATGGTTTCCATATATTAGAGTCGCCATATACATATGGCTGGCATGCTTACGTATACCTAGTCCTACGTATTTTGGGACTGGGGTGTGATACCGTTGACTCGATTGACGCACAAAGAAGCTAAGTTTGATTGGTCAGCAGAGTGTCATACATCATTTAAAGAATTAAAGAAGAGATTGATTTCAGCTCTGATTCCCACGCTTCCAGTGGGTTCTAGAGGGTTTATCGTGTATTATGACGCATCAGACAAAGGACTTGGGTATGTATTGATGCAACATGGAAGAGTGATAGCTTATGCATTACGGGAGCTTCGAGATCACAAAAAGAATTATCCGACTCATGATTTGGAGTTGGCGGTGGTAATATTTTTACTTGAGCTATGGAGGTACTACTTGTATGGTGATCGGGTGGAAATATCTACAGATCATAAGAGCTTAAAGTATGTATTCATCCATAAGGACCTGAACATGAGGCAGAGGAGGTGGCTAGAATTGATAAAGGACTATGATATAGAACTTCAGTACCATCTAGGCAAGGCAAATATGGTAGCAGATGCTCTTAGCATAAGAGGTAGTATATTTATGTTGACATCACAACGATATATCTTAGAAGATATTTGAGAGATGGGTGTAGAGATAGTACTTCTGCATGACGTAGGAGTATTGGCTAGTTTACAGATTTAGTCTACCTTGGTTGAGAGAATTAAGGCAGCTTAGGTGGAGGATCCGAAAGTCTAGAAGCTTCGGACGGAATATGAGTCTGGTCTCAGGAAAGAGTTAACAATTCATGAAGATGAAACTCTTAGGTTTGGAAACCATCTCTGTGTACCAAGTGGAGATATCCGGCAAGAAGTAGTGACCGAGGCCACAGTTCCTAGTATTCACTTCATCCAGGAGGTACCAAGATGTATCAAGACATCAAGCAATATTTTTGGTGGAACGGGTTGAAGAGGGAGATAGCATGATTCATTTTTCGGTGTTTGGTATATCAGCAGGTGAAGGCCGACCAACAGAGACCAGCAGGATTATTGTAACCGCTTCCTATTTTGGAGTGAAAGTGGAAACATATCACGATGGACTTTGTGACCAGTTTACCCAGATCCCCGACTAGTCATGATACAGTTTGGGTAATAGTAGATTGTCTCACAAAAGTAGCTCACTTTCTTCCTTTTCAAGTAGGATAATCCACATAGTAGTTAACAGAGATGTACATGCGACATTTAGTAAGATAGAACGACGTCCTAGTGAGTATTATATCATATCGAGGCACTCAATTCACTTCAATTTTTTGGAAGAGTTTATACCAGAATTTGGTCACCAAGTTGAGATTTAGTACTGCCTACCATCCTCAAATGGACGGGCAACCAGAGAGAACCATCCAGACCTTGGAAGATATGCTTTGATCTTGTTCTTTGAATTTTAGAGGGTCTTTGGAAGATCACCTTCATCTCGTTGAGTTGTCATACAACAACAATTATCAAGCAAGTATTCAGATGTCACCATTCAAAGCATTATATGGGAGAAAGTGTAGGTCACCATTGGCATGGGATGATATAGGTGAAAGAAATATGTTAGGCCCAGAGATGATCACGCAGACAGTAGAAGTTGTCAAGCAGATCAGATAGCGACTTCGGATTGTGCAAGATAGGCATCAACATTGGACAGATCAGCATCTTAGGACTTTAGAGTTTTGTGTCGGCGACCACGTGTTCTTGCAGATTTTGCCAACCCGTGGAGTCATTAGATTCAAGGTTCATGGAAAGCTTAGTCCGCGATATGTTAGTTCATTCGATATCCTCGAGCGGGTGGGCAATAATTGCTAATAGTCTTGCCCTTCCGCCTTCGCTACGTAAGATGCATGATGTGTTTTATGTTTCTTAGTTGCATTGGTTTATCCCGGATCTGAGTCATATCCTCGACTATTCTGAGCTTGTCGTTGGTATTAACTTGGCTTATAAGGAATAACATGTATCCATTTTGGACCAAAGGGGGAAGGTGCTCAAGAATTGGACTATACATCGTGTTCGAGTTACATGGGGTCATCACCCTTTGGGAGAGTCGACGTGGGAGCGCGAGGATGATATCCGGTCTCGGTATCCATACCTATTTGAATCAGAAGGTATATACATTCTTATGTCTTCGTATCTTGAATCTCGTGATTTGTTTACCCATGCTATGTGACACTGCTTTTCTTTATCAGATGCTTGAATTTGATTACATGTGTATATGAGCTTGTAGTTAACGTAGTGCTTGTTCTGATTTCTCTAGCTAGCCTTGGGTTTGAATTCCGAGGACAAAATTTTTCTAAGGTGGGTAGAAATGTCACTCCCCGTTTCTGATATACGTATTTGGAACATATTAGTTTTCCTGCTTATATTATTTGTTGCTGGCATGGTAATTAGGTTGCATGTCATGGAGACTAGACCCATTCTTTGGTTCAATTAGACTCATGGTTTAATTGTTGGGTTAGTTTGGTCATGAGTCAACCTATGGTCTAAACCTCAACCCTAGCATATATAAGTTAACTTCTCTCTCTCTCTCTCTCTCTTCCCTCATTCTTTTTTTTTCTTCTTTCATTTAGGCAAGTACACATTGCACTACATGGAGAAATCTTTTGATTTTTGATTCTTGCTCTATTATTGCATTTTATTAGTCTAATATGTGTGCATTATGATTCTAAACCTTTTAGTACTTGGAGTTTTTGGTTTTAATGAGTGGATTTGAGTAGATCTATAATTAAAGTTTAGGGTTTTATGGATTCCTTGAGTTTTTATGGTGTTGATATATTAAAACATCATATTTTAGAAAACCAGTTTTTGGGATTAATGGAGCACTCTATTTCGAGCATTTAGGCTTTTGGTTCACTTGATTTGGGGTTAAAATGAGGTTTTTATGAAGAAAATAATTTTTGAAATTTTTGGAACTTTTCGCCATGGCCGAACCTGTTGTTTGGAGAAGACGAATTCTTCATGCGGCCAGCGAGTTATGCGGCCGAGAGTGCTATGCGGCCTGAGTGCTTTACGGCCAGAGCTCTTTGCCGCAAACTGACCATCATGTGTCCATCTTGATTGATGCATGACTGCCATTACACAAGTGATCTGGAGCTAATCCGTGAACTCCTTCTGTTTCACTCGCTGAACGAATGAGAAATTCGCTAAGTTCAAACGAGCCATAAGCGTCCGAGTATCCTATGCGGACTGAAGAGCATGCGGCCACCATTCCTTGGACGCATGACTCTGAACCATTTGGCACATATTTTTATAATTTTTTTTCTTTCTGACACTTTATGGCTTGTCACATCCATCACTTTTAGTCACTTCTCTGACATATATTTAATGTACGTCACTTAACACTTGTCCCAAGGAGTGGACTTTGCCCTGTCATATGTGGCACTGATCCCATGCGGCATCGACCCATATACGGCCGAGACTTTCCATGCGGCATTGAGCCCATGCAGCACCGACCAATATGTGACCGAGACTTCCTATACGAAACTGACTCTATGCATCCCTGATCCTCATGAGGCATATGTGCACGTTTGATTGATTTGCTCGATTTAATGCTTTATAGGACTTTTGTGATTCCATGTGTGATTCTAATGATTGTTAATGTATGTGAGATAAGTGACCATATGTTAGACCTGACTATGTGCTAGAACTCATGTGATTTACCAATAATTTGTAACTTGACTCGACTATTGGTATTCATGCTGATATACTTACTATGTGCTATGTGTTCCTACGTGCTAAGTGTTTCTATGTGATTATGTTACATGTTTCACACTGAGGTGTGCCTATGTGCTAGGCGACATATGATGTAATAAATTTCTCCAGCATGGACATGATAGTTGGTCAATAACCAAGCATTGCTAGGATTTGTTGACTATTGCATCACGCTAGGGTGAATCCAAATTGAACTGCAAAGTGACAAACTGGATTCGTATCTATCGTGCCCGTATTATTGTACGACAATAATGGGAGTAACACGTGACCACGCCATCTGATTCCAGATAACTGTAGGGTTAACTAGGAAACTAAAATATGTAGAGCATTGGGAGGGACAAAATCCTGAGGTCATGCTTAACTATCCATCCTCAATCTTTATATGGGGAGTAAAGGCTGGCCTCCTCAGATATTGTTTAAATCCTCATTAATGGATGGTAATATCCAACTGTTATATTATACTATGTGTTCTATGCGATCGTAGTACGATGGCCTTACGAGGGATCGGTGCATACTACTATGTGCTATGCGGCGATTAATGGCTCGACTAGCCCCTGCTAGAATATGATTCGATCAAAGGATTCCTATTTTATGCATAATTCCTTTGGGATAACCCAAACTCCACCTAGTAAATCGTACAAGTGATTGGGCGATTATGTAACTGAGCTTGTTTGTGTATTGCATCTGCTGTCAAATAGTCTAGGGACATAGACTATCATGGTGCGATGGTCTAACCCTTTGTCCTTGTTTGCTTGCAGGGTTAGATTATTGTGTCACGATAGGCTATGAACCAAAACTACGAGACAGAAATATATATATATATATATATATATATATATATATATATATATATATCATAACCTGGTATATTTCTTCATTCTTGTTTCCTTTGTGGTATTTGCTATTTGGGGTCTAACTCCACTGGTTTTGCATGGCCAGGTTTAGAGCTAGCACCCGAACATCAAGCGTACTTCCCCTGAACCATGGTGTGCACCAGACGGATGGCTACTGAGGGAAACGAGTAGGTTTCTTCTCCCCTGCTCGTTATTGCACATTTTACCCATTTTGGGCGTTCAGCCACAGGTACTTGTTAGCCGTAAATCTGAACATTTAGTTTTCTTACATGATTATAATTAATCAGACTGTAGTTGATCATAGTCATATAATTTTGCTACTCTGCGAGCTTTCTTATTTTTGCACAACTGGTTTCCAGAATATTGTGGTAGGACATTTGGGACGCCTTACTTCCTTGTCATATATGTTCTATGTTTACTGTTCTTACTTGACTGATTGAGAGAATATATGTGATGTTTGACCCTAAGTCTTGCATGTACTATGCACCCACTTGTCTAGTTACAGCCGTGATCGCCGTATGATGTTCTATACCTTGTACTGGGGAGATGGCCATGTCCATTTTTGTACTCTGATACAGGAGCGTGACAATATTGGACTTAGTCTATTCAGATGTGTGCGAACCCATAAATGTAAAAATCTTTAGTCGTGCCTCATACTTCATGACCTTCATGGATGATGCATCTAGAAAGGTGTGCGTGTATGTCATAAATGCCAAAGATCAAGTCTTTAAAGTTTTCAAAGACTTCCATACCAAAGTAGAAAGAGAAACCGGAAAGCTCTTGAAGTATATTCACACAAATAATGGTTGTGAGTATACTTCAAGGATGTTAAAAGATTATTGATCAAAATATGGCATTAGACACCAAAAGACTTTCCCACACACACCGTAACATTATGAGGTTCTAGAAAGAATGAACCACACAATTATGGAAAGGATAAGGAGTATGTTATCCTTGGCTAAATTACCAAAAATATTTTAGGAAGCAGCAGTGCGAATGACCTGCTACTTGATAAACTTGTCCCCATCAGTTCCTTTGAATGGAGATATTCCTGAAAGGGTTTGGAGTAAAAAGGATATTTCCTATTCCCACTTGCGTGTGTTTGGGTACAAGACATTTATGCATGTACCTAAGGAAAAAAGAAGAAAGTTTGAAGATAAAGCCATTCCATGCATCTTCTTAGGATGTAAAAATGATAAATTTGGATATAAGTTATGGGATCCTAAAACCAGAAAATTATGAGAAGCAGGGATGTTGTATTTTGTGAAGATAAAATACTTGATGATTTTAAAAAAGAAGAAGAGCCACAAAACAGTCACATCATCCCAGATGTAATTTTCCATATAGGTTGTTTTTCCTTCTCATATGCCAGAAAATAATGATTTTCAATATGTGCAAGAAGAAGAAGAAGAAGAAGAAGTTACAGGTTCCCCAGGTTCTGATCAGGGGGAGCATGAACATGCAGAGCCACCGCATATGGATCAGCCACCAGCACCTCAGTTGAAACGGTCAGAGAAAGAACGACAACCCTCAACTAGATAACCTGCTTTAGAGTATATTATGGTGACAGATGCAAGTGAAACAGAAAGTTTCCATGAAGCACAAGTTTATGAAGATCATGTCAAGTGGAAGAAAGCTATGCAAGAGGAGATGGGTTCTTTGCATAAGAACCATACTTATGACTTGGTGGATCTACCGAAGAAAAAAAAAGCCTTGAAGAACAAATGGGTGTTCAAAATCAAGAATGAAGGAAATGACCAAGTCAAGTACAAAGCCCATCTCGTGGTGAAAGGTTTCGGTCAAAAGCAAGGTATTGACTATGAAGTAATATTTTCTCATGTTGCAAAGATGTCTTCTATTCGCATTATTCTTGGTCTTGTTGCTTCCCAAGATCTTGAAGTTGAGTAGTTATATGTGAAGACAACATTCCTCAATGGTGATTTGGCAAAAAAAATCTATATGGAGCATCCAGAAGGTTTCAAGGAAAAGGGTAGGAACACTTGGTTTACAAAATTGAAGAAGAGCTTGTACGGGCTCAAGCAGGCACCGCGACAGTGGTATAAAATATTTGATTCTTTTATGCTTGACCATGGGTACAAAAGAACATATGCAGATCATTGTGTTTATATACAGAAGTTCTCTGATGATGATTTCATTATTTTCTCTCTATATGTTGATGATATGCATGTTGTTGGAAAATGTACGTTTAAGATTGACAGGTTGAAGAAAGAGTTGAGCAAGTCTTTGACATGAAGGACTTATGAGAAGAATAACATATATTGGGAATAAAGATCTATCGGGATAGAAGTACGAGAAATTTGTGGTTATGACAAGAAAGATACATTGAACATGTTCTGGAGAGATTCAATATGTTAAACTCTAAACCAATCAACACAACGCTAATAGCTCATTTTAACTAAGTGCAGAACAAAGCCCTTCTAGTAAGAAGGAGAAGGAAGAGATGAAGAGAATTCCATTTGGCTCGGCCGTCGAAAGTTTGATGTACTCAATGGTTTGTACAAGACCCGATATAGCACATGCAGTTGGAGTGGTAAGAGTTTTCTTGCCAATCCTGGTAAAGCACATTGGGAAGCAGTAAAGTAGATTTTAAGATATCTTAGAGGAACCTCTAAATATTCTTTATGTTTTGGAGATGGCAAACCTATGTTGGAAGGTTACACTGATTCTAACATGGTAGGTAATTTGGACAAAAGAAAGTCCACATCGGAATACTTATTTACCTTTTTAGGGGGAGCCATATCATGGCAATCAAAGCTGCAAAAGTTTATCGCTCTATCCACTACAGAAGCTGAATATATTGATGCTACAGAAGCTAGCAAGGAGCTTGTCATGTCCCGTTCCTAGAATACTGGATAAATATGGAGACTGACATGGCCAACCACACCTTGTAGAATATCGAAGTAAGTCACAATGTGTTAAGGTTGTTTAGAAGACAAATGGATGAACTCTACCATGCTATGACGTTAGTCCTAAGGCCGACAAATCCTATTATCTCAATCCAGCAACACAAGTATAAGATTATATCATACATGAAAGTAAAAAAGGCGTCCCAGATTACATGTCACATATGATCATGAAGCTAGTGAATACAAAATGTTGTACTAGCAGAGTTTAATAATACATGATCAAAATATACTAGCTATGGTCTAATATATACATATTGTTGACCGTAGTCTCAAAAATATAAGGAGCTAACTCTGCTTCTTGCTAACCACCACAAAAAAAGTAGTCAAGACGAGGGATGGAAGAAGGAAACCCACTTGCGAGCTTTGATCGCAGTCCTATGAGTGCGAGCCATCTTGCTGGAGGCATGGTGAATCCTGGTTCTCTTTGAGGTAACCTGGACATGCAAAGCCAGTGGGGTCAGAACCCCAAGCAATAAGTACTACAAAGGAGCTCGAGATGATAGGCCAAACACATCACAACATAAGCAAAAGAGACATATAAGAAATAAATGTAGATCGAGACTTGTATGGTACCAACGTACTTGTCTCAAGAATAATACTAGAAGAACTGATAATAAGTGCAGAAATAAAAGAAAGGCGACAAACGGCCAGAGAGCATAGGAGATACTCTGGATCGGAACCACAACCTTTAAACCAAACAAGGACCGGGGTTGCAGACATTTATCCGAGCAGAATTTAGCACCCTAACCATGCGCCGGAAGAAAATAAAACTAGAAGTGCGAGCTATACGAATAAACAAACATTCAATTCACGGCCAAACATGCCTACGGCTTGCTATAAGTAACTAACTATGGTTATCACAAGCCCTATTTACTAGAAATGCATTGCTAAGAATATTGCTACCACCGACACTGCAATCAACCCGGATGGCCAAGGGTACGCTTGTCTAGTAAATTTAAATGCATAGTCAACCATATAATAACATAACGTGTTACTTATCACAAACAAAAATTGAACTTATAAGCATAAACATAAACTTGTGAATCAAAAATTGGTCTTGTAAACATAAACTTGTCTTAGAATCATAAACTTTTCTTGTAAACATAAACTTATCTTGTAATGTACCACGACACATGTAAACTTGGTCAGTCATGGAGCCCTTGCCTAGCAGGGTTGTCCATGCCGCATGGGGCCCTTGGGGATCGAGGTAGCCGGTAGCTCAATATTCTTTCCTCCAAAAAGGTTCTAGGTAAATCTTATCTTATTTAATCATTACTAAATAATTTCAAGTTCTTAATTCCTGGATACTTGAGAACTCCCTAAAATGATGAATCGCAAGTATGAGCTTTTCATGAGTTATCGTATTCTCGACACGTGATACATTGGACAATGCTCACACTTGATTGCCCGATGCCAAATGTAATAGATTTTCATACACAAATATTTTTACAGTGTAGTGAGGATTGTGAACTTGTACATAAACTTGTCTTGTGAACTCACATACAAAACTTGTCAGGTATCATAAACTTGTATCGACATAAGGAAGCATACAACAATAATCACTAAAATGAACTACTAATCAACAAGGAACACAAAATACACACAAGAATTTTCTGGTTGCATGCACCCACTAACCGCATGGACTCACTGGCCGTATGCACCCACTGGCCGCATGGACTCACTGGCCGCATGCACCCACTTGCCACATGGACTCACTGGCCGTATGGACTCACTGGCCGCATGGACCCACTTGCCGTATGGACTTACTGGCCGCATGGACACTGGTCGCATGCACCCACTGGCTACATGGACTCACTGGCCGCATGCACCCACTTGCCGCATGGACGCCCCTCTTGGACTTAGAAAATATTTTATTCGTTTAGCGAGTGAAAGCACAAGGTATTCAAGTACACTTGTGTAAATAGCCAGTCATGCGTCCAATAAGATGGACACATGTTGTCAGCATACGGCAAGAGTTCAGGTCGCATAATCCTCTCGGGCCACATGGCACTCTCGGTCGTATAGCTTGCTGGCCGCATGAAGACTTTGTCTTCTCCAACAGCAGGTTCAGCCATGGCCGAAAGCTCCAAAAACCAAAAATTTATTTTCTTCATAAAAACATTATTTTAACTCCAAATCAAGTAAAACAAAAGCCAAATTACACGAAATAAAATGCTCTAAAATAAGGAACCATTAGTTTTCGAAAAAACTAAGTTTTAATAGATCAAAACCAAGAAAAACTCATAGAACACATAAAAACTCTAAACTTGAAACTCAGATCTACAAAAATCTATACATCCAAATCCAAAACTCCAAGAACTAAATATGATCAACAACTCAAGGACATTTTCCATCAAATACATTTTTTAAAACAGCATATATAAAGAAAATCCAAAATTCTATGATTTTACCATTGAGCAAGATGTACTTCCCTTTGGTGGCTCCTAGCCTCTACCTCTCACAGTCCAAGTCGTAG
Organism: Iris macrosiphon; assembly: GCA_036927795.1. Classification (NCBI taxonomy): domain Eukaryota; kingdom Viridiplantae; phylum Streptophyta; class Magnoliopsida; order Asparagales; family Iridaceae; genus Iris; species Iris macrosiphon. The sequence goes on along the minus strand of JAYESA010000009.1, from coordinate 81,407,272 downwards.
CAACTTTCCCTAGGGTTAGGATTAGGGTTAGGGGGAGCTTGAGGGAGAGAAGGAAAATAAAATGAAGAAGAAGAAAGAAAGGAGAGAGAAAAGCCATATATATACTAAGAGAGAAGAAAAGAGGGTTTAGTCATGGGTTCACCCAAAATGAATCGAACCAAGTGTCCATTCTACAAACGGGTCCTAAATCAGGTCTATGGCAATACCAATGGATATTCTACTGGTCTCAGGTAGTCTCTTCCAATAACAGGAAAATAAAACAATAAAAAAATGACAAGAACCAATATACGAAATATAGAAGGAATACATTATAAAGAAATTAAATTCTAAAAATTCTAAAAATACTAAATCTGGAATCGGGTGTGATATCTCTACCCTCCTTAGAAAAATTTCGTCCTCGGAATTTCACTAAGGCTTGTCGAGCTGGAACACATGAGAAAACTCAAGAAATTAAATCATAATTCAAATGATTACACTAAGCAAGTAACTAAAATAGAAAAGATAGTTGTAGAAGTAACTAATGAATAAATGCACAAAAGCAACACACAGGGAATTGGAGGCATATAGATACATATACTCCTGAGTAAGTCGAATAGGAACTCGTCCTCGCTTGCCTATGCTGACTCACACAAATGGACAAGAGCCAAGCCTGGAGGTAAGTCTGTACCAATGACTATATCGAGGACATGACTCTAATCCAGTTCATACCTTCATAGTCGGGACACATGATAGATACCACGTACCACGAGTCATGAAGGTAGAAGAGCAAGGGCGATGAACTCGTATTTTCGCTCAACGAAAGGATCAAAACGACTATCGTATCTCGAACGTGTCAGAACACGAGATCGTTCGACAAGAACCCAAGAATAAGTCAAGCTAAAGAGAGCTAAAAAATCTTACCTACAATTGTAGCGCCTTCGGCTAACAACTGCTCTAGGTTGCCAAATATTTCGTCAGACCATCGTCCAGGGGTCGTGGCTCTGACTTGCCACTGGTTCTGTCTCGCTGTTTGGGCTTGCTGGACTCGCGCATACTGCGTCGGACGTTGCTGCTAGAACTGTTGGGTCTGCGTCGGGAGAGGACACTGGGCTGGTGGTCAAATTGCTAATGCTGGTCCTCGCGGGCCTTCAGTCGCTTCCCGAGGCTGAGCTGGTAACTGTTCGACTGAAGATGCCTTTGGGTAAAGAAGCGGGCATAAACCAATCATATGGTCGGATGCCCCACATCTGATATACTAGCCATTGGCCCTCCGACACTGTTCTTTGGTGTGCCCTTTCTTTCTGTAGTGGCTGCATTATGTTGATACAGACTGCCTGGTAGATTATACTGAGGTTACTTTAGAGGTTGGAGGTGCTGGCGGGCGAGGAGTTCTGACTGCTAGTGTTTGAGGTGACGACTGAATACTGGTGCTTCTCATGGATGAGTGGGACCTCTTATGGCCTCCGGTCCTTGCTACTAATCTCTGGCCGGCAAGTTCTTGGAACCTAGTTGCCCTGAGTACTGTATCGTAGGTGATATAATTATGACCCACCATAAATTGTTGAAGCTCTAGATGTAACACTTGCTCAAATATCTTGGCTCGATCTTCCTCGGAAGCTACCATATGGGGAGAATATCGGCTGAGTCGACAAAACTCGGCTACATACTGGTCGACCAATCTTGTGTTCTAGCGGAGGTTGATAAACTACTGCTGGAGCTAGAACTTGATGGTGGTATGGAAATACTTTTCCGGTAAGTGCTCCTTGAACGTTTGCCAATCAATGGGCTTCGAAAGCGTCATTTCTTGTATTGCCCACCAATCTTGGGCAAGATCTGATAATTGTAGCTTTAAAACTGCTACCTTCTCATCATCTGGGTCTTGGTTGCATCCAGGATGGCCTCAAAGTCCTGGAGTCAAGAATCTACTGAAACTGCCTCCTTTGTACCAAAAAACTTGGTTGGACGCATGCGACTAACATTAGTCATCGCTTTATAAGTATAACGCCTACTGTTATCGAGTGCTACTGTAACTGCCTCGCAAAGAGTAGTGTTGGTCTTTTCTCGTCCTTGTTGAAACTAGTGTCAGAGTTGGACTACTTTTTGCTGAAGCTGGAGTTGTTATTGCTATTTTTATTATTGTACCATCATTATAGCTTGGATCATCTCTAAAATAGCCTACGAGCCTGCCTGCCCTAGTTGTACTGGTAGAACTGGTAGTATTGCCTGGGCTGGCTAGGCTGGTATGAATGACGGAACGGGCTGAGCTGGCTATTCCGGCAAGACTGGTGGGGCTGATTGTGCTGGTCAGGCATACGTGACTTGCTGAACCGGCTGATGAATAACTACTGATGCTTGCCCTTGGTTCAATATCAGAATCTGACCCTGGCCTACTACTAGATCTGTTAGAGTTATCAGTACAACGGAACCCTTGGAAGGAGAAGCAGGTGGGGTATCCCTGAAGGATAAGGACACAAGGATATCAACAAGGGACGAGAATGGAACAATCATGTCAAGCAATTTTGAAGTTCAAGGAAAGCAAGAGATACATGTTACAAGTGGAGTTCAATCAAAGATTATAGAGGATTGAGATTCTAACAAGATGAGTCCTCCCACAAGTCTGAAAAACAAACCTGCATAGGCCACAAATAAAACCTTGTCACGCCCTGCTCCCAGAATACTGGATAAATACGGGGACTGACATGGCCAATCGCACCTTGCAGAATATCGAAGTTTGCCGCAATGTGTTAATATTGTATAGAAGACAAATGGATGAACTCTAGCATCTATGACACTCGTTCTAAGGCTGAAAAATCCTATTATCTCAATCCAGCAACATAATTACAGGAGTATATTATACATAAAAGTAAAAAGGCATCCCATATTACATGTCATATATGATCATAAAGTTAGTGAATAAAAAATGTCGTACTAGCAGAGTTTAATAATACATGATCAAAATATACCAGTTATGGTCTAATATATATATATCATGTTGACTGCAGTCTCAAACATATAAGGAGCTAACTCTACTCCTTATTAAATACCATAAAAAAATTAATCAAGATGAGGGGTAGAAGAAGGAAACCCACTCGCGAGCTTCGGCCGCAGTCCTACGAGTGTGATCCATCTTGCTAGATGCGCGATAGATCCTGGTTCTTTTTGGGATAACCTGGCCATGCCAAGCCAGTGGGGTCAGAACCCTAAGTAACAAGTACCACAAAGGAGCTCGAGGTGATAGGCCAAACACATCACAACATAAGCAAAAAAGACATATAAGAAACAAATGCAGATCGAGACTTGTACGGTACCAACGTTCTTGTCTCAAGAATAATACTGGAAGAACTGATAATAAGTTGAGAAATGAAAGTAAGGCGACGAGCGGCCAGAGAGCATAGGAACTACTCTGGATCGGGACCACAACCCTTAAACCAAATAAGGACCGGGGTTGCAGACCTTTACCCGAGCAGAACTTAGCACCCTAACCACGTGCCAAAAGAAAATAAAACTAGAAGAGAAATCTATACAAATAAACAAACATCCAATTCACGAAAAATATGCCTACGGCTTGCTATAATTAACTAACTAGGGTTATCACAAGCCCTAATTACTAGAAATATATTGCTAATAATATTGCTACCACCGGCACTGCAGTCAACCCAGATGGCCAAGGGTACGCTTGTCTAGTAAATTTAAATACACAGTCAACCATACAATAACATGACTTGTTACTAATCACAAACAGAAATTGAACTTATAAGCATAAACATAAACTTGTGAATCGAAAACTTGTCTTATAAACATAAATTTGTCTTATAATCATATACTTTTCTTATAAACATAAACTTATTTTGTAATGTGCCACAGCACCCGTAAACTTGGTCAGTCATGGAGCCCTTTTCTAGCAGGGTTGTCTATACCGCATGGGGCTCTTGGGGATCGGGGTAGCATGTAGCTCAATATTCCTCCCTCCAAAAATTCTCTAGGTAAATCTTATCTTGTTTAATCATTACTAAATTATTTCAAGTTCTCGAGTCGTGGATACTTGAGAACTTCCTGAAATGACGAATCATGAGTATGAGCTTTTCATGAGTTATCGTATTCGTGACATGCGATACATTGGACAATGCTCACACTTGATTGTTTGATGCCAAATGCAATAGATTTTTATACACAAATATTTTAAGGTGTCATGAGGATTGGGAAATTATACATAAACTTGTCTGTGAACTTACATGAAAAACTTGTCAGGTATCATAAAATTGTATCGACATAAGGAAGCACACAACAATAATCACTTAAAGGAATTACTAATCAACATGGAACACAAAATACACACAAGAATTTCCTGGCCGTATGCACCCACTGGCCGTATGGACTCACTGGCCGCATAGACTCACTGGCCGCATGCACCCACTGTCCGCATGGACTCACTGGCCGCATGCACCCACTGGCAGCATGGATGCCCCTCTTGGACTTAGCAAATTTTTTATTCGTTCAATGAGTAAAAGTATAAGGTGTTCAAGGACACTTGTGTAAATAGGCAGTCATGCGTCCAACAAGATGGACATATGTTGTCAGCATGTGGCAAGATTTCATGCCGTATAACCCTCTCGGGCCGTATGGCACTCTCGGCCGCATATCTCGCTGGCCGCATGAAGACTTCGTCTTCTCCAACAGCAGGTTCAGCCATGGCCGAAAGCTCCAAAAACCAAAAAATTGTTTTCTTCATAAATTTTTTATTTTAACTGCAAATCAAGTAAAATAAAAGCTAAATTGTATGAAATAAAATGCTTTAAAATAAGGAACCACTAGTTTTCAAAAACAATAAATTTTAATAGATCAAATCCAAGAAAAACTCATGGAACACATAAGGCTAGACTTTAGTGTAGTTTCTCATTTGATGTCATTGTTAAGATTTGATCTCGGATAAGACCCAGAAAATACAAGAAAGAAAGAACACATAATCAGACTAAAAGGCGCTTTTTAAGTCAAACTGATCACTTTGAAGATGTCGGTTACGAACATTTCAATGCATTCAGTTAACATGAAAATCCCATCCAGAAAAATGGATGAAGAACCAGACCATGAGAGATTGGCTTTTAGGTCACAAGCCTAGGGTTAAAGATCATTCCAAGCTAGGATCATCTCTCGGAAGTCAAACTTCTCCTCTGCAGCTCGGATCCTCGTCCGATGCTTCTCGAGGCGAGAAGCGTAGGCAACAAAAGCCCATTTCCCAGCAAAGGCGTTTGCTTGTAATTTACAAACACCAGAACAGTAAACCCTCACAAGGTTTCTAAATATACCTGTTCCCAATTTGTAAAGCATAAAAATCCTAAACTTGAAACTCAAATCTACAAAAATCTATACATCAAAATCCAAAACTCCAAGAACTAAACATGATCAGCAACTCAAGGAGAACATTTTCAATCAAATACACTTTTTAAAACAACATCTTAACAAAATCCAAAAAATCATGATTTCACCATTGAGCAAGATGTACTTGCCTTGGGTGGCTCCTAGCCTCTACCTCTCACGATCCAAGTCACAAACTTTCCCTAGGGTTAGGGTTATGGGGAGGTTGAGGGAGAGGAGGAAAATAAAATAAAGAAGAAGAAAGAAAGGAGAGAGAAAAGTCATATATATATATATATATATATATATATATATATATATATATACTAAGAGAGGAGAAAAGAGGGTTTAGTCATGGGTTCACCCAAAATGAATCAAACCAAGTATCCATTCTACATGCAGGTCCTAAACCGAGTCTATGAAAATGCCAATGGATATTCTACTGGTCAGATAGTCTCTTTCAACAACAGAAAAATAAAATAAAATAAAAATGACATGTACCAACATATGAAATACAGCAGGAATACATTATCAAAAAAATTAAATTCAAGAAATACTAAATCTGGAATCGGGTGTGACAGAGCTCTTGTGGATGAAGAATTTCCTAAAGGAGTTCTCTCTCAAGCAAGAGAAGTACACTCTATATTGTGACAGCCAGAGCTCCATCGACTTTAGTAAAACTGCTACATATCACTTAAGGTTAAAGCACAATGATGTACGCCATCACTAGATCCGAGATGCTTTGGAGAATCGCCTTACGCACATTAAGAAGATTGATACAAGCCAAAATTCGTCTGACATGATGATGTAGCCTCTACCAAAAGAGAAGCATAACTTCTACCGAAGAAAGGCAGGTATGGCTACTGTTTGAAAACATTCTCCTTATGAGGATAGAGGGGGAGATTAATGGGAACGAGGTCTATCCCCATGATGAAACAACATGGGTTTGATCCATGAAAATCGGTCACCCATGGTTGTGTTCGGTCAAGTACTTAGCTATTTTTTTCGGTACAGTTTTTGTTACAAGATTCAGTTTTGAGAGACTGTTTTGTATGTGTTGTAGTCATTATTTGGCTCGATCTTCAATACGAAAATTATAGAAAAATATTTTCTCTTTAATTGAGGTTGTGAACTAGGTCATTTGGAGGTGTATTGAAGACATTATGACCATCTGAAGTATCCTACATGTTCATATTCTGCATGTATTCATCTTGCATGCAACATTAATGTATTGTCGTTCTCCATGCATTTTAGAGGATGAAAGAACGAATCTTGGAAGATGGAAGGGGTGCCCTTTGGACTTCTCCATGCAATGAATGTGGTATACTCAAGGGGCATATCCTCCCTATAAATTAAGGCAAGATGGTAAAGGTTGAACATGTAGCAAGAAGCACACCACAACCACACAAAACTTGTAATCCTCACACTTGTAATCCACCTCAAGTGAGTTTGTGAGAGAAAGTGATCCTCAAGTTAAGTTGTACCAACTTGAGAGAAGGCCCTTGTAATATTTTATTTGATTATAGTAAAATAGTAAAGAATGGGCGGACGGAGGACGTAGGCTCAAATTGAGCTGAACCTTGGTAAATCTCGTGTGTGTGCAATCTCTGTTATTTTCTCTCTTCTCTTCCATTTTTATTTTTATTCTCATCTCAACACAAAGACAGGAAATGTCTTATTTTTAGCTCCAGCTAAGACAACCCAACCCCCTGGGCCAGCCTGCACAAACGGATAGCACTTCGTTGCTTCTCATAGCTGCTGCTAACTCTCCTCTCGTAACATATAATCTCTAAGTCAAACTTGCAAAAGAAAAGACTTAATTTTATACAATGGAGCCAACCCCTAGCAGTCAACTACCCATAATGGACAGTAAAATCAGAGAGTAACTTTCCATTAAGTGGGTGGTTATAATATCAACCTTCACTAAATGAACAACTACGCCAACAAAGCAGAAGAACAGACATTTCTGCATCAACTGTATTTCTGTGTGAACAACCCCCACGCGAAAATTCAAAATTTTCATACGAGCAAAATCACAATTTTTTTGGAGAATCCTCGCGCAAAAATCATGTATCTACGCGACCTGCTTGCCCAGTTGAGCCTATGCATGAAGTGCAAAGTGCGTCATCAAATCAACACTTTGCACCCTTCGTCTACGTCCTCGTCCGAGTCACTAGCTCCTAAGAGTTTTTTTTGAAAAAATACTCCACTATACCAATTATATGGACTACTACTGTTCATGTGCACAAGTCAATAAAAAATATTTTATATTGAAATACACACTTGAAGTTATTACATAGATGTGGGCTATTTTTTAGATATCAAATTTAAAAATCCCATCATTCATTGGAGTTCAAACAAGGAAAACAAAGTCTCCCACGTGATCCACTCACTAGCGACTCACAACCCAATTTCATCATTAAGGATAGGAGGTTCCTTCATCTACACTAAGATGAGAAAGAAAATGAGAAACCATCATTAAAGTTGTTAAGTGAATATAGAGAAATATTCATTATTGTCCATTGAAAATAGAGAAATAGTATTATAACAATAATATATTCTTATCTCTTTAGAAATCACATTCTTTGTAGTTAAAATATTCATTGTTGTCCATTGTAAATAGAGAAATAATATTATATTCTACGCCTGGAAATTAAGGTATTGTCTATCCTTTCTATTTACAACGAGAACTGCACAATATTTTAGTTGCGAAAAAATCACGTTACCATCTCTCATATCAAATTGTTACTAACGTAAAAAAAATTTGTAAGACCAAGGTACCATGGTAACTTACCAGGTAGAATTGTAATTCCCAAGGGAAAATTTTAAATTTTTATATACAATTCACTATAACCTATCAGTATTCAAATTTACGCCACCCAAAATAATATGATGATTTTTGTAAAGTAGAAAAAAGTAAGATACAGAAAATGGAAAAAAATTATTCTTCTTTATATCTAAAGCAACTAGAGAAGAGCCATTTATATAGGCTTACAATTGAGGTTACATCATAATGGCAATTAAGAGAACAAATGTCAAAAGACATAGGTTAGGGATAACCAAAAGACATAGGTTATGGATAACCAAAAGACGTGCTATATAGACCAAATAATTATGGTAAACCATTCATATTTATAACGCTCTCCCTTGGATATTTACCATTAATTAGTTAGTGGTGTATGCACATTTGTTGCTTCATTAAAACATTACTAAGAAACATTCAGTGGAAAAAAATCTTAGTTTAGGAAAAAGAGTACAACGCGCAAAAATTAAAAATATTCTTTACAAGCCATACTCTCCCTCGACAAAATGGATCTATAACACCTAGTTGGTCTGATGATTAAGTTGTCGCATGCCTATTCCGTGTATCAACTTCTAAAATGTGATATTTGGTAGTGTCTTGGTGAACAAATCAACTAAAATTTTATTTGATCTTACTTGCTTGACTTCGATCATTTTTTTTCTTTGTAGCTCATGTGCATAAAACAACTTTGGTGGAAAGTGCTTGGTTCGATCTCCTTTGATGAATTCCTCTCTGACTTGGGCAATGCAAGATGCATTATCTTCAAAAATTATTGTTGGCTCATCTGTAACTGTGGGTAGTTGACAATTTACTCTTATATAATGAATGATCAATTTTAACCATGCTTTCTCTTGTTGCTTCATGTAGTGCAACTAATTCTGCACGGTTAGAGGAATTTGCTACTGGACCTTGTTTTGTTGATCGCCAAGATATAGCTGCATTGTTATTAACAAACACATAACCTGTTTGGAATCAACCCTTATGAGGGTCCGAAAGATAACCTGAGTATGCATAAGCAACTAGACTTCAATTGTTAGTGGAATCACATGAATAGAATAATCCTATGTCAGTTGTTACACAAAGATATATCAATATGTGTTTAACTCCATTCCATTGTCTAAGTGTAGATGCAAAACTATATCTAGACAATAAATTAATAGAAAATGTAATGTCTGGTCTTGTGCATTGTGCTAGAAATAGTAGTGCTCCGATAGCACTTAAATACGGTTCTTCAGGACCAATTTTTTTTTATCTTCTCCCTTTGGTCAAAATGGATCTTTATCCAAATCCAAACGTCGTACAATCATAGGTGTACTAAGTGAATGTGCCTTGTCCATTCTGAACCATTTCAAAATCCTTTCAATATATATATATATCAAGATTGATGCACTAATATTCTACTAGAACTATATTTTATTTGCAAACTGAGACAAAATTTTGTCTTTTTTAAAATCATTTCAAATTCGTTCAAAATCATTTCAAATTCGTTCTTCAAATAGTTTATAGTTTTCTCTAATTCTGTTGGAGATCCGATCAGGTTTATGTCATCCGCATATACTGCTACTATAGAAAATTCATTCTCGAATTTCTTAATGAAGACACATGGGCAAATTGACTATTTTTGTATCATTCCTTAGTCAAATATATGCTTAGATGATTATACCATATTCTTTCGGATTGTTTCAACCCGTACAATGCTCATCTAAGTTTAATTGAATACATGCCCTTTGACTTAGTCTTGAGCAATATAAATCCTTCTAAAATTTTCATATAGATGTCAGTATCTAAGTCTTCGTACAAATATGCAGTTACAACATCCATAAGTCTCATATCAAGATTTTCAAAAACAAAGAATAATTAGATATCTAAAAGTAATGACATCCATAACTGGAGAATATGTCTCCATATAGTCAATTCCAGGTCTTTGAGCGAAATATTGTGCTACAAGTCGGACTTTGTATCTTTCAACTTCGTTTCTCTCATTTCGTTTTATCACGAAAACCTATTTAAAACTAACATGGTTTATGCCCTTTGGTGTTTCCACTATAGGTCCAAACACACCGCATTTTTTCTAAAAAAATTAATTATGCTTGAATAGCATCTTTTCACATTGGCCAATTTTTTCTTTGTCGATATTTATTTATACTACGTGGTTCATTTTTACAACCATCATTGTCCTTTGATATTTCAGTAGCTACTGCATAGCTAAATATGTCATCAATGACAAGTGCTTTCCTATTCCATAATTCACCTGAACATGTATAGAATATCGAAATCTCTTCATTTTCAAGTACCTGTGCCACCTTAGAGGCATCTGTAGTCATTTTAGTGAATTTGGAAACGTGAACATCTTTATTATTTATTTTCGGAGCTCCATCCACTATCGGACTTTATTAGGACAAGATATTTCATTAGCGCTCCTATTTTAAGGAGCACTATCCTTGGAACCTATAGGCCTACCACGCTTTTGACGTGTAGTAGTCGATTCATTTGATGTCTTGTTTGGATTTTGTCCAACTGGAACAATGATTCTGGTTGGCACATTCATAGCTGACACATGTGATCTAGTTATATTTGCGATATCATTAAATGCATCAGGTAATTAATTTGTATTTTCTTACAAATGTATCATTCTCCTTGTCTCATAATCACATTATGGAGTTATTGGATCTTGATGAGATAGAGTAGGCTTATTCCATGTTAATTTACGTCATTCATAGGCAATGGGTTGTTCTATATGAACAATTTATTGCTTTTCTCCCCCTAACGACGGGAAGACTCTTATTAAATTGGCAATCATAAAATCTTGCAGTGAAGACATCACCAGTCATTGGTTCCAAATATCTTATTATGAAAGAAGACTCATAACTAATGTATATTCCCAAATGTCGTTGAAGACCCATCTTAGTTCTTTTGGGAGGTAGAATTGGGACATATACTACACATCCAATCTTTCTCAAATGTGAAATATTGGGTTGTTTACCACTAACAAGTTGTATAGGTGAAAATATATGGTAGAAAGTGGGTCTAAATTTAACTAGACATGCAATATGTAAAATAGCATGTTCCCAAGCCTCAATGGGCAAACTAGATTGCATTAGTAGAGGTCTACATATAAGTTGGAGATATTTAATAAATGACTCAACTAACCCATTTTGTGTGTGCACATGGAGAATATGATGCTCTATCTCAATTCCTAATGATGTACAATAATCATAAAAAAATTGTGAGTTATATTCTACGGCATTATCAAGTCTAATTGACTTAATCGAGTTGTAAAGAAACTGAGATCTAAGTTAATAATTTGGACCAAAAGACGAGAAAATAAAAGATTTTTAGTAGGCAATAGACAAACATGTGACCACCTACTAGATGCCTCTATGAGTACCATAAAATACCTAAAGATTGTTACGTCCCGATTTCGTAAAATCTATTGTCGTCCCCCGGACGTGATGCCATGCGAGCCTAAGTTGCGCTCCCATAAGGCATAGGTATTATGTTACAACGAGTACAACAACAGAGTACGTAGAATTATTGAATATCATGCATTAAACAAATAAAAGTTCTCTTTATTGATAATGGGCATCATTTACAAACTCTCAAATAGAAGTAGAGGGTTATCGTGTGGGCTTACAAGATGGACGTAAAATGAGATAGTCGTTCCATACATTACATCCCTTTACTAAAATTTAACAAACAAAACACCTTTCATACGGGTTTGCACCATTGACGCAGAGCTCCAAAATATTTTGTGCAGGAGCTCTAAAGATTTGTACAAGTTTCAAAAGACACAAATAGATTGTGTCAATTGATGGACTAGTTAGGGAAATGCTTTAGCTCCTCGCAGCGTCGCCTTGCCTCGGAGAACCTATTACAACGTGGGTTAGTATATTGAAATATACTAGTGAGGGAGAGCTAACCCAACTCACCAAATTGATATGGTATTCATGTGAAGCATGTAAATTATTATTATCTGATCTTTCTATCTTGCCTAAGTCCAGATTACAAGCATGCGATAGAAATAAAATGACAGAAATATGCGGGTTACCGTTCGGTGACATTTACTTGCGGCCGATGTATTCTACCTGCACAAGACTTACCATGTTCTTCCTGCCAAGAAAACATCGTTAGTTTGAATATTTTGAGCAAATCTAGCGGGTCACTGGTCGAACGTTGGATGAGGCAGCTGTCTTTCCAGTTCGGGGAGCTAGCCCTTATTGGACGTCCAAACTCATCCTATGTTAGGACTCCGCTAGCATCGTTCCACCTAGGTCGAAGCATTCCCAGTGCCCCGATAATCATTCATAGAACCATAACCTTGTGTACAAGTCGTCCTTGACCATACAACGTCTAAGAACTAAGTTATCAAACGAAGTATTCAAGACAATGCAAAGAAAATAAATTTAATTAATATAGCCTGATTGCATAGTCTACCTACTCAAGTGATCGTATTGTAAAGTATGTACTACTTATTACACAGTCATAGATGAATAAATTCTAGCTACAACTGAAATATAATAAAAGTACATTCATAGCAAACAAGCATGCATCAATGCGATTGATAGATTGTGTGATAAGCATCAAGTGTTTTCAAGTCTACTTCTTATTATCTTGACTCTATTATTATTATGGTATTGTTGATCGGGATGTAACAAGTGAGTCAGATTATTAAGTGTGAAGAATTGGAAAGAAGGCATGTCCCCAAAGATATATCCACTCACCATTGGTGAATCACTAAGAAGAAAGAAAGTGTTTCAGTGCTCCGCTCGCGCTTCACCTACTCGATCACCTACATTGGCACGAACAGATAATCAATACCTTCTCTTCTCTTCTTCCAAAATTTAATACGAATGCAAAGTCCAATGAACAAATTCAATAAAATTCAACGAAGCCGTTTAAGAAAATGTATTCATAAAACCAACGTGAAAGCAAAAAAAGGTATCGAAAACGAAAACCATCGTAGCGAAAAGGTCCCTCGCGACTCTGCCTCTGAGCCATTCCTTAAGACACGATCCACTGAATGCAGGATTTGATTCCGAAGAAATAATCCATAACGATCAAAGTATCTTGATTCAATCTATCTCGATCAAACGATACCGATAGTTTTTCTTAGTTGCGCTCCCTACAACGGAGGAATGGGGTACTACACCACTACCAGGATGAATAGGACCACAAATGTCTCCTTGTATTATTTGCAAAAAAGTAGGCAACTTATTCTTAACATTTAGAAAAGAATGTCTAGTTATAAATTTTCCTTGTAAACAAGGAACCCATAAGTAATTCTTCAGTAGTTCAAGATCATAATTTTCTAATAAATGTCTGTAAGAATTATCAATGATCCGCTTAAACATAGTTTATCCCGGATGACCCAAACGGTCATGCCAAATGGTACATAAGATAGGATCATTGGATTTATTTTTTTCCATATTCATATGAGATTCAATTATACCAATAGTGGTGTAATACAAACCCACCGAAAGATAAGAGAATTCTTCTAATGTACATTTTTTGCTCCCAACATTAGATGTCTTACATAATGTCTTTTTGTTTTTATCATTTTGAGTTTCAATATGGTACCCATTTTTGTGTATATTCTTGAAACTTAGCAAATTCATTTTGGAACTGCTTGAATATAACACATTCTATAAATGAATTTGAGTACCATTAGGTAACATGATGTGTTCTCTTCCAAAGCCCTTAATTATATGGGTTGGCCCAGCTATATTTGACACTTTATGCATGTCAAAGACTAAATTTAAGAAAACTTTTGATTCTTCAAAATTGAATGTGTTATAGCGCTGTCTACTAAACACATATCCAAGTTATTTTTCTTACTTCGTATATCCATACTTTCAACATGAAGCAAAAGAAAATTTATGAACATATTTTCTAGCTTACACAAGTGTAACAAAAATAATTAAGTATACCAAATGATAATATCATATTATCGAATTGTGACTCCAAATACATAATAACGATTGCCAATAAAATACTCTTATGGCCTAGACATTCCATGATAGAAACCAAAAACAAAACCTGACTTCAAATGTAAATAGTTCATAGGTACTTGAAATAAGACATAAGTTGACCGAGTTCTCATTCAATGGAAGGTGGATTTGCCAGCATCTCCTCAAACTGTTCATTGGTAACTGATTCCCGTTTTGATCCTCAAAAAAATTGGAACAATTCAAATGAGTGATGCCAAATGGTTGATCATCATTATCCCAATATTCTGTCATATTTGTTTCCATTTTCTTGGATTCTTTGAATTTGTTAACCTCTTGTTGAGCAGCTTAACATTGCTTACACTAATGTCCATCTTTGACACATTTATGACAAGCATTACTACCCTTATTTGGTTTATTTTGAGGATTTGTGTGAGACTCGTCTCACAGTATTCGTATTTTATGCAGATACGTATTTTTCTACTATTTATTGCATTTTATTGGATCACATGGAAGCTCAAAAATTCTCAAAATTGAAACTTTACTACCCGACCAGCATACCGGTTGTATACTCCAGTATACCGGCAGTATACCGTCCGTCAGATTACTGTTTTACTTTTGAGATATTTTTGTGAGATATTTTGATGAATAGTATTTGAAGTACTCTATTATCCATTGGTTTCTTGGTTTTTTTTTAGCGGTTGAGATTGATTTAGATCGAGTGGTGGATCACTGACGAGGCAGATCCAACGGTCATGATTAAATTACCTCTTCTATATATAGAATTTGATTTTCTTTCTTTTTCTCATTTCTCTTCTCTCTCCACCCTCTCTCTTGAGCATAGAGCTTAGTCATGAGACTTGGAGTGTGGTTTCATAACCCCTTCTTTGTGGTGGATTAGAAGATTTAGGCTATGAGCTAGCTTTAGGCAAGTACACCTTGTCGATTTCGTGAACTTTCTTTACTTTCTTGTCATTTTTATTTTTTGGAGCTTTGGTAGTTGCTTATTTAGTTTAACTTGTTTTACCATAGTTGTTTATTGCATGGTTTCTAGTATTGTGATAGTTTCTATTTTGATTTCTGACAGAATCTTGTCCCATCCCTTTTAGGTAACTCGGTATCGAAAACGGTACCAGAGTCGTGACCATGAGTTTTAGTCCATATCATGATATGAGACTTACCCCTAGACTTGACTCCTGGTTAGACTTAGTTCTGGTCATTTTCAGGATTTGATTTGGGTCCAGAAAATTAGACTTGACTTGACTTTAGACTTGTTTTCTCTTGGAAATCGAAATATCGATGGTATACTACAGTATACCGATTTTGACCGACTTAGAATCCCAAAACCTTCTGTAAACTTTATCGGCATACCGAAGATATACTACAATATACCAAAGGTATACCGATCTTGGCCGACTTTGTTAACCGACTTCCGGATATTTGTATTAGCCGGCATACCGATTGTATACTTCAGTATACCGACGGTATATTAATTTGTGGAACTTTATTTTCCAGAACCTTTCTTTCCATCTTAGAACAACATACCGACTGTATACTACAGTATACTAATGGTATACCAATTTATTAGAACCTAGAACCTGCTGTATTTTTTCTATCTCTTGGACGACATACCAACGGTATACTACAATATACCGATGGTATACCGATCGTGCTCTTTCTTTTGTATTTTATTATTTTTCGTGATTTTTTTTTTGATTCTTCTGGCTTTTGTTTGGACCCGTGGTGACTTAACCTGACCAGATATGATTTTACATGGCTTCAAATGACTTGTCTTTACTCAATTTCACCTGGCTTTATCTGTCTACACGTGATGACTTGATTGACTTGGCATGACTTTGCATGGCTCCATTCGACATGACTTGACTTGGTTTCACTTAGATTTAACTGGATTCTCTTGGCTTCACATGGTTATACTTGGTTTTACTTGGCTTCACATGGCTTTAACTGGCTTCACTTGGTATCACATAGCCTTGTTAGTTATCGTGGCTTATATGAGTCTGTTTGTGAAATAAATATTAAACCTTGTCTAGTTTGCATTCATGTCTAGGATGGATTCTACAGAATGCCACACCCAAAATTCTACAAGAAAATACTAAGGGTTAACAACTAGAGATTTACATAGATCATGGCTAGGAATTTTCCTAGGTTGCATGCAGTCCCGGTTTCCCATAGCAAAGGGTTGAGAAATATCTTATGGAATATCATGTAGAGTATCATGAGGAGTATCTGTGGCTGGTTTGCACGAATGGGTAACCCGGTGGTCTTCTCCTCCATGCTTCTTTTTCAAAGTATTCCAAACTTATCACTTTGAAAACTTTGAAGGGGGTCTTATAGAAGCATAAAAAATTTAAATCCATTCGTCCAACAAACATGTGCTCCAAGATTGACTCAGAAGAAATCAGGCCATAGAACGATTATGCGGCTCAAAAAAGTAGCTACCATGTGCCAACAGTAATCAAAGGACATGCGCCGCAGTGATCAAGCCCCTGGCGCCATAATGATCTAGTATCATGCGTCGACAGCTTCATAACTAGTGTTCCCGTGTGCCATCAATGCCATGCGCCACTAAGTAACTAGTTTTTCCATGTGCCAACAGTGTAATGTGCCACTAAGTAACTAGTGTCCGTATGCGCCAACAGTGCCATGCGCCACTACTCCCTCAAGCATCCCTGTGCCCTAATAGTGGCCACATAAAGGCCTAAAACAAAGATTATGTCTGACACTGAATCCTGACAAAAAGAAATTTCTGAATGCCTCAAAATATGTGAGTAAGCTAAACGACAGAACCTCACGTCAGCATAAACTTTACTCCTGGCAGGCGTGCAGTGCCACGTGTCTGAGGCCACATGCATCCCAGACTCTATGCGTTCCATGCGTCTCTAGCCCCATTCATTCCAGACTCCATGCATTCCATGTATCTCTGGCCCCATGCATTCCAGACTCCATGCGTTCCATGCATCTCTGGCCCCATGTATTCCAGACTCCATGTGTTCCATGCGCCCTATGCGTCCCAGACTCTATGCATCCAACATGGTAGGGTTCCCTGAGATAAAATATTTCTGTTGCGACTGAAGCGATTCTCTCCAACTAAATACGGGCCACATGTCAAGCAGATCAAGTCACGCAAACAAAAGACGATAACCGCCTAGATCTTCAGCAACAACAAATCGCAATAACGTCCATGTGGCAGCTCGGCCTAGACTCAACTATATCCTATTAAGAGTGTACATGTGGCAGCCTGCCCATAACATGCACCTAGTTGCAACCGCATTCTGTTGAAGGAGCCCCCTACGGCCACCAAATAGAAGTACATGCGACACCTATTGTCCATCAGCATGATGGTTATAAATAGGATAAACTTGGACGTTCCAATAACTGGTTTTTCTACTTCAGAGAACATACCCCTCCAGGCAAGCTACGTAGTGCCCTGCTCCTAGAGGTACACTATATAAGGCTTGTGGCTCAATTGACTCAATTAAAACTGAGTATGGGGAAACTTTACGGTAAATCGATCACGGACAATGCAATGAACATTTCCAATTGATGGATCAACTTCTGTTGGAATAA
Source organism: Iris macrosiphon (assembly GCA_036927795.1). Lineage (NCBI taxonomy): Eukaryota > Viridiplantae > Streptophyta > Magnoliopsida > Asparagales > Iridaceae > Iris > Iris macrosiphon. The sequence goes on along the minus strand of JAYESA010000009.1, from coordinate 81,389,605 downwards.
GTCCAATAGTTTTCTTTAGATTTTTGGTCGGCTTTCTTGGATTTTTACTGCTTGATTTTGATGAATGCATTTTCGTGATTGGTTTTGATAATTGATTATTTAGCCCATTTTCATCGATTGCATGCATTTATTCTAAATAACTCTAAGAGAAATGAAGATGGTAGTCTAACCAAATATTGGTGCCAATACAAATAGACACGTGACCAGAGCCAGAGTGAGCAAGCATCATTTTCTCTCGGTATTCTCTATTTGGTGAGCAGTTCTGTCATTTCTTCTCTACTCTGTCATGCCAATAATTAATAATGTTCTTTTGTAACCTTTCTAAGTCCAATTATCGATAAAGCCACTAATGCCACAAGTTTAATACCACTAATATAAATCAATGAGTTGCATTGATTAGAGGGAAGCTCAATTTCTTAACACAAGAAAGAATATAATCATTATGTCGTGGGTTGATGCCATGCCTTAGCGATAAATTGGAGTCTACGGACTACCAATAGAAACAATGAATAAGTATACAGAAATGATAATAGTTAAATGTGCATTGTTGCTCTAAATGCTTTAACACCTTACACTGCTATTTATGCTTATCATATAGTCGTAGATGCTTTGTATGGTCATGGACAACTTATGCACAAGGTAGTAAATTTTCTCGAACGGAACTTGGGGCACTAGGGACCGTTCGACCCAGGGGAAATAGTAGCTATTTGGTAGCACCGGGTATAAGCGGGACATTCATTGATGCTTGCTACCTACTTTGAATGGCGTATCGCACGCCCATCGAAGTCCTATATGGCATGTACATCGTGGGGCTATACCACAAATGACCAGTGAAAATGAGTTTCATACTAATGATGTCTTATGCAGGGGCGGTAAGAAAAATCTTATAGGTTATACAGGAACGGCCATAGGCTAGGGTAAGAATTCCATATGTGCAAAGATTATATTTTTTTACTGCATAATTATTGCTTATATGAATTATTGCTTTAATTAAGAAGTGTTGGTTTATGTGAGTGGTCTAGTTCTTCTTGTCACGACCCGCACCCGGTTTAGGGGCACGAGTGCGTGGGTACGTCCAGCCTACGCCGCAGCATCGGTGGTAGAACGCTGTCAAGGTCTTGATACTATCTAACTAATGTCACGCAAGCATCCAATCTCCATAAAGAGGCACGGATGACACAAATAAGATGAACACATACTCAATCACAGGATTACAGCACGATAAGATAACGATCAGAAATTAAAATTTTATACAACACAAATCCAGAAGTAATATTCTAACTCAACAATATCCAAGTCTCATCAAAATGCCGGAGACAAATCCGGTACCAAATAGTCTACTTAAAGAACTAACTAAAAATAGGAATTTCTGGCTAGACCTTCCGAAATCATAACTAAGCTACCAAGTCTGCAGCTACTCACCATATGGTCCACAAGTGTCGGACAGCGGTCCTCTAAGGCATAGTCTGGAAAAATATTTCCAGTCAGGAAGGAGTAAAGCAACACTCTCAAATAACAGTTCCATTAATTGATAATGTCTATAATACAATAAAACATGTCATGCTAGCTACTGAGAAGACAGTGAAATAATTGAAATGGCAATTTAAGAGAGACAGGTAATATAAAGAGACAGGCAATATGATACAGTCAGTGCATGTATGGAAATAAAAAGAACAAGGAACAGTATCATATACGGTTGATGTAGTATATGACTTAAAATAGGGAACTGTAATCTATTCTAAGTGTTTGAAATAGTAGTTTCAAAATGTGATCGGCTTGGGAACATGTACGATAGCTACAGGGCCTGGCTAATCATGGGTGAAGAGCATGATTAACACTTACAATTTCTATACTACAATAAGAGGTTATGATCACATTTCTTATTAACTACTTCCCCGCCCCCAACTAGTACTGTGGATCCAACCATGACACGTCACGATACACGAGCAAGTCAAGTCTATCATGTACGATGTCTAATATACATGTCGTGTACAATGTCAATACGATAATCAAGGTAATATCTCATGACTGCAGATCCAAGCTATACTAGTCCGTGTAGCACAGTGTCAAAGATTCAGTTGTAACATTTCAAGATTATTGAATTTATAGAAATTATCAAGAAATTGGAAATTATCGGAGAATGTACTTGCCTTGGGTCCTTAGCTGGTAATTATGGATGTCCTGTTCCAGAGTATCCCCTGGGTAAACCAACAGTCCTATAAACATAACACAATAACACTTGTATCAGGGGCTATACTAACACACAATAGAAATACACTGGCCTTAGGGCTGCGCTAGGTACGATAAGGGTCACCTACTAGATAGGCCAACTATATATATTAATATCCCTTAATTACAATAATAGATATAAGTATAAATATATACACTTTAAATAAAACTAATACCTGTATGTACATACAAACATATCTCAAATTAAATACATATACAAATATACATGTATATATTATAAAAATGTGCTAAGGGTTTATACAAAAATATATATACCAAAATATGTTTTACAAGTACATATATATATCAATACTGTTTTATATATATACTATATATTTTTACCAAAATAATATTTATACCAAAATAATATTTATACCAAAATAATATTTATATTATATTCAGGTAATTATACCAATTAAATATATATATAACACTTACATTCACATTAATTAAATACATATAAATACATATACATTAATTACACTAATAATATAGTGTATATTTTATAAAGTACAATTTATGAAAAACAGTGTACATATAGGTATACAATTAATTACACATTATAAAATTAATTATACATACTATAATTATACAATTAAACATTAACAAAAGAAATAATATACATATCTTTAATTAACATTACTAATGCATTAATTTTATTAACATACTAATACATTATGTATTTAAATATTAATTAAATAAATGCTATACATATTCATGTATTTAAAGCAGTAATTAAATACATACTTGATTATACAATTTAATAAAAATAAATAATATACCTATTCATATGCATAATTATACTTACATACATACCTATATACAATTAATCATTAATAAAATAGATACTATACATTTACCTATTTAATACACATAGTCTATATGAAAATAGAATACAATATTTAATATATCTCATTTAAAGGTGTATATACCAATTTATCAAATACATACAATATATTAACATACACGATACTATACACATTAATTAATTTATATACAATACTTATACATTAGTTATATTAACATATGTATTAATTATATATACTATACATTCTGTTTAATTATTAATTAATTAAACAATAGACATATACCTCTACATATACTAATTTATACTCCTACGTATATATACGTATGTATATATACATATATATATATATATATATATATATATATATATATATATATATATACAGGAAGAAGAAGAAGAAGGGAAGAGAGAAGAAGAAGAGGGCTCACTGTGTTGGGCTCGCTGGCCGGCCGGAGCTTGGCAGTGGGGGTGGTGGTGTTAGCTCCTCCGGTGAGCAGTAGGCGCTAGAGAAGTAAGGAGTTCGGGTCGGAGTTGACGCCGGCGTGGAGGAGTTCGGGTAGGGGACCGAGGTGCGGGGATCTGTCGACGCCGGAGGGGAGAAAAACAGCAGGTGGTCGGAGCAGCCAGCGCCGGTCGGGTCTGGCCGGGAGTGGGGATGAACAGGAACTGCGGGTGAACGGCGGGTGGAGGCGCAGCGGGGAAGAACAGCAGCGGCGAGGGGGTTGGCCGCCGGGCCGGGCTGAGCAGCAGGGAAGGAAGTCGGGGCCGCCGGAGTTGTTGAGGCAGCGCCGCCGGGGAGAAGCAGAGGGAGGAGATGAGGGAGAACAGCAACGGGAGGATTCGAGGATCCGCCGGGGAGGAGCAGCGGCTTCGGCCGCCCGTCGGATGAACAGGGATCGGGTTTGGGGACCGCCGGGTGAACAGTAATTGGGGGGAGTTGAGGAACAGTATTCCCCCCCCCCCTAACTAGTATTTCAAATTCAAAATCAAAAGAAGAAGGAGAAAAGGAAGGAAAGAGAAGGAGAAAGGAAGAAGGAGAAGAAGAAAAGAATGGAGAAAATTTACATACGTATGAGAGAGGGGATGGAGGCTTGTGAGGTGGGGGAAAACCTAGGTTGTCTAGGGGTTAGGGTTGAGGTAGACATGTCATTATATAGGATGAGGGGATTTTGATGGAGGGTTGTGATTGCATCCCTTGAATGGGTGGCCAGGATTTCATGAAGGGAAATAATTCATGTAGGGATGAGGGTTTTTAATTAAAAATTAATAGGCTCCCTCATTGGTTTAATCAATGGGTGTTGACACCAAAAATGCCAATTTGCAATTTAACCCCCTTAAATTTGGGAAATTGCACAAACACATGAAATGACGAAAATTTGGCGGGCGATTCAATGTCCAGTATTTTGTAGGGTCAGGGGCGCTGTATGATCGGTATGGGCTCAATCAGTAGGGCACTGGAATTAAATTGGAATTTTAGAATCAGATAAAATGGTATCCTTAATTTAAATAAAAATAAATGCAAGTTGTGTTCAACAATTAATTAGGAGTACATGGAGCCAAAATCAGGTCAGGTCATCAATACCAATATTGAAGAAGACTCAGAACAGAATATTATCCTAATTTGGGTCGCACGAAAAATAGGTCAAGATGGCCTCCAATTTTCGATTGGAACGCACAACGATACAAAAATAGGAAATTAAAAATAACGTCCGCGACGATTTTTGTGCGGCTAGAAATAATGCACAGCGAGCATAACTATGAGTTGCAAAAATAGCAGAATTGAAGGCGGGCATGTCTAGGGCAAGATGGTGAAATTTGTTGGAAGATAAAAGTCAGGGTAGCGCTCCAAATATCGAAGCAAAGGCAATGCGCAAAAAATTAAATAAAATACAGTAATTAATTACACCTCCAATAAATTAATTCTAAAATAAAACAATTAACTTCAAAATTCCATAACTCCGACAGGTGCTCATCTACTGGCTTCTAGGTCAAGTCTACCATCACAAACACAAACGAACACTGTCTATAATATCATATATTAAAGTACACATCACACAGTTATTTAATTTAAATATATACTATTCATGCAATTAATTAATTATAACTACAATAATATTAAATATTGTAAAAAGTCGAAAATATCCCTGTTTTCGGAATGTGGTAGTGACAAGTCTACCCACCTTAAAAGAATTTCGTCCTCGAAATTTAAAATCCTTATAATAGTGTTTACTCATACACATTATTATTTCCCTCAAATTTAAATTTATCATCCATGAAATCTTTTAATAATCCACAATGTCCTTTCGCAATTTCAAAATTCTACAATTGTTGTATAACCTGAAAAATCCTCAAAGTAAAAATCAAAGTCCATCAAAATTTCCTTGAAAGTTTTTGTTAATAATTTAGTACTCGGAATTTAATATTCACTCCTTAAATTTGATTTTTCAATGCACAAGTATAAAATGAAATCTCGTCCCACAAATTTAAATTTAAACATTTATCCATCTAAAATTTATTTCTCGATTTCCTCTTCCTCAAAATGCTCAACAATATGATACTTAAGGATTCTCCAAATGCAACATCCAATTATAAAATTCAAAAAAATCCTAACTTGCAATCAAATAAATATGATGATAGTCTCCCAAAATTTCCAAATTTTAACAATCCATTTAATCATGTCATAATCTTTCTGGAATTAATAAACCACCAATTATGCAATGTTAATTTCTTAACCATTTATTTAAATCAATATTTATCCTCAAATTTTAATCATCTTGTTCCTCTTGTCAAGTAATAACCTCTTCATGAATCTTTACTACAGTCAACACCAATAATCACGGTCTAAGAAAATTCTACCTATAGTCATACCACATACAATTTAGGGGGAACATACATGGTTATGGTCTCATTTGTTATGGTGTTGCAGTCTATGTATCAGGGGTACTACTAACTACATTCTAACAAGAAAATCATGCATACAACTATTGTACTAAGCAATCAATCAATCAAATAGGTAGGAACAGAATAAAGGAAAGAACAGAAACTGCTAACACATTACCTGCAGTATCGGTCTCCTCGACCGTCATCGCAAATGCCCGCCCTGCTGGGGTGGTTCCCTTTGCGGGTGCTGAGCAATATACGGTTCCACAGGTAGCCTAACTGGATCTCTATAGTCTGAAGCTGCGCGCTGGCCGGGAAGATAAGGGGCTAGAAGACAATCCTTTACCCGATGGCCCGCAGCGCCGCAGTGCAAACAAAGTCCTAGCCTCGTTCTACAGCTCTCCCAAAGGTGACCTGGCTTCTTACAGAAATGACAAGTCTGCTGTGTCTCTCTTGGAGGCTGTTGCTGATCCTGCTGAACATGAATTGGTGCCTGGTACTGCTGTTGATACTGATACTCCCATGGATGTTGCTGGATAGGAACTGGTGCTAGGTACTGCGGTGGATGCTGAAATGTCCATGGTTGTTGCTGAATATGGAATGGTACTTGGTACTACTGTTGGTGCTGAATACGGGGATGCTTGGCTGGTCCTGCGCTATCATTTGTATCTCCAAAAGTATTGTGGCTCCTCTTAGGCCTGAGATCCAGATCCTCTTCTGCGATCTGAGCATCCATCAAGATAGCCTCATAGGTAGCGGTACGACGACCAGAAGTGCGCGACCTAATCTCTCTCGTCAGTCCCTTTCTAAATTTCTGGGCTCGATCTCCTGGGTCCCGAATCATAGATGATGCAAAACGGCTCAATCTACAGAATTCTGTAGCGTACTCGTCGACCGACATGTTTCCTTGAACTAGGTCATAAAACTGACTTTCCAAGGTTCCCAATGCCACGTCGGGAAAGAACTTCTCCTTGAAGAGTTCCTTGAAGGTCTCCCAAGTAAGTCCTTGCGCAGAAATTCTCGGCTCCGTGCGATACCACGTGAGTGCGATATCGAACATTTGACTGCCAGCGGCTTCTATCTGCAAGTTCTCCGGAATCTGGGTCAATCGCAGGCTTCTCTCTATATCCTCTAGCCAGTCGTCAGCGTAGAGTATCCCTTCGGTGCCTTTGAACTCTCGAGGCATCATCCTTTTGAAATCCATTATAGTGCCTGATCTCTGCTGTTGTTGGCCAGGAAACTGCTGGTACTGTGCTACTCTCTCCAAAGCTTGGAGAGTCACTTGATGAGCATTCTCCATGTTTTCTCTCATCAGCTTGGTTTGTGCCTGGTGCGCTTCTGCTTGCACCCTCTGAGCCTCAGCTTGAACTCGCTAAGCATCTGCCGTCACTCTCTGGGCATCTACCATGCCTTGGATCAAGGTAAACATCTGCGTTCCGTTAATGGGCAAACCTCCGGGAATCGGAGTCGGTGGAGGAGGAAGGTTGTCCGTCACAGCTGCGGCAATCTTCTGAACAGGTGGGGGAGGAGGATCCCCGAAAAGTGCAGATACTCCTACGTGTACCGGAGATGTAGGAGGAACTACGGCTGTCTGCCCATCAGGTGGAGAGGTGGCAGACCCCTCTAAAGCTGATGTTCCCGCTCTCATAGATCGTGTCTGCGGCGACATCCTGAAGACAGATCTCAAAGAATCAATTTAGGCAAAAATACGATATCATCAAGGAAGGACAGTACAGTTCTAAAGAACAACATTCAAGATAAAAGATTGGAATAAACCCTAGTTGTGATTGCACAGGTCAAAGATACATCCAAGGTTGATACCTCTATCCCCTAGGTATCACAGTTCTATCACAAGCACACTCACTGCTAGCTTCCTTACCTACTAAAATCGTTGATACTAGTTATTCTTATCACTCAATGCGTAACAATTGCAACAAACTATACTAAGTACTGCTCTCTCTAATACAACCCTAGATGAACACCCAAGTCAGTTTGCAGTGAAATCGCAATCATGCTCAAGCCAACAGATCCTTACACATGCATCTCATCTACTTATATACTAATATGTCTCTCTCACTATAAAAATCCTATCCTCAAATAAAATTCCTCAAAGTAACTCCTCGAATAAACTTTTAAAGTATAATGCATACACTTTTCTCAAGGTTAATTATTTAAATACTGAAATAAAAATTTTATCAACTCCGAAAATCCTTACAGCTTGTCTAGGTTCAACAAATTGAATCTGAATTCCTCAAAATTTTTAATAACAATATCTCAATCTTTTAAAAATTTGAAATTCATTTTCAATCTTCAATTAAAATTTTACATCCACCTTCTGTAATAGCTCTAATGTTAATCCTTTTCACTGTCCTCATTGACATGCGTCCTCAAATAATACCATAAATTAGTCTGTAAATATATCTTGATATGAAATCAAAACCCTACAATGAAACCAAAATCCTAATTTAATAACTAATCAACAATAATCAAATCAATATCAACAAGTGAGAATGGACGGAACAAGGGAACGATTTTAAATTGGAAATTATAACAAGATTCTCAGGGGTCATCCCAGGAATCTCTCAAGGAATTGTGATTGAGTGTTTGCTCTCGTCCTAGTATCCTATGTCCTAGATCCTATTGCAGGCACGCAGTAGTATAACAAGGATGTCACACTACTACGACATCGCACAACTCGCGAAGTCTGACCTGCATGGGCCACCACTAAAAACGTGTCACGACCCGCACCCGGTTTAGGGACACGAGTGCGTGGGTACGTCCAGCCTACGCCGCAGCATCGGCGGTAGAACGCTGTCAAGGTCTTGATACTATCTAACTAATGTCACGCAAGCATCCAATCTCCATAAAGAGGCACGGATGACACAAATAAGATGAACACATACTCAATCACAGGATTACAGCACGATAAGATAACGATCAGAAATTAAAATTTTATACAACACAAATCCAGAAGTAATATTCTAACTCAACAATATCCAAGTCTCATCAAAATGCCGGAGACAAATCCGGTACCAAATAGTCTACTTAAAAAACTAACTAAAAATAGGAATTTCTGGCTAGACCTTCCAGAATCATAACTAAGCTACCAAGTCTGCAGCTACTCACCATATGGTCCACAAGTGTCGGACAGCGGTCCTCTAAGGCATAGTCTGGAAAAATATTTCCAGTCAGGAAGGAGCAAAGCAACACTCTCAAATAACAGTTCCATTAATTGATAATGTCTATAATACAATAAAACATGTCATGCTAGCTACTGAGAAGACAGTAAAATAATTGAAATGGCAATTTAAGAGAGACAGGTAATATAAAGAGACAGGCAATATGATACAGTCAGTGCATGTATGGAAATAAAAAGAACAAGGAACAGTATCATATACGGTTGATGTAGTATATGACTTAAAATAGGGAACTGTAATCTATTCTAAGTGTTTGAAATAGTAGTTTCAAAATGTGATCGGCTTGGGAACATGTACGATAGCTACAGGGCCTGGCTAATCATGGGTGAAGAGCATGATTAACACTTACAATTTCTATACTACAATAAGAGGTTATGATCACATTTCTTATTAACTACTTCCCCGCCCCCAACTAGTACTGTGGATCCAACCATGACACGTCACGATACACGAGCAAGTCAAGTCTATCATGTACGATGTCTAATATACATGTCGTGTACAATATCAATACGATAATCAAGGTAACATCTCATGACTGCAGATCCAAGCTATACTAGTCCGTGTAGCACAGTGTCAAAGATTCAGTTGTAACATTTCAAGATTATTGAATTTATAAAAATTATCAAGAAATTGGAAATTATCGGAGAATGTACTTGCCTTGGGTCCTTAGCTGGTAATTATGGATGTCCTGTTCCAGAGTATCCCCTGGGTAAACCAACAGTCCTATAAACATAACACAATAACACTTGTATCAGGGGCTATACTAACACACAATAGAAATACACTGGCCTTAGGGCTGCGCTAGGTACGATAAGGGTCACCTACTAGATAGGCCAACTATATATATTAATATCCCTTAATTACAATAATAGATATAAGTATAAATATATACACTTTAAATAAAACTAATACCTGTATGTACATACAAACATATCTCAAATTAAATACATATACAAATATACATGTATATATTATAAAAATGTGCTAAGGGTTTATACAAAAATATATATACCAAAATATGTTTTACAAGTACATATATATATCAATACTGTTTTATATATATACTATATATTTTTACCAAAATAATATTTATACCAAAATAATATTTATACCAAAATAATATTTATATTATATTCAGGTAATTATACCAATTAAATATATATATAACACTTACATTCACATTAATTAAATACATATAAATACATATACATTAATTACACTAATAATATAGTGTATATTTTATAAAGTACAATTTATGAAAAACAGTGTACATATAGGTATACAATTAATTACACATTATAAAATTAATTATACATACTATAATTATACAATTAAATATTAACAAAAGAAATAATATACATATCTTTAATTAACATTACTAATGCATTAATTTTATTAACATACTAATACATTATGTATTTAAATATTAATTAAATAAATGCTATACATATTCATGTATTTAAAGTAGTAATTAAATACATACTTGATTATACAATTTAATAAAAATAAATAATATACCTATTCATATGCATAATTATACTTACATACATACCTATATACAATTAATCATTAATAAAATAGATACTATACATTTACCTATTTAATACACATAGTCTATATGAAAATAGAATACAATATTTAATATATCTCATTTAAAGGTGTATATACCAATTTATCAAATACATACAATATATTAACATACACGATACTATACACATTAATTAATTTATATACAATACTTATACATTAGTTATATTAACATATGTATTAATTATATATACTATACATTCTGTTTAATTATTAATTAATTAAACAATAGACATATACCTCTACATATACTAATTTATACTCCTACGTATATATACGTATGTATATATACATATATATATATATATATATATATATATATATATATACAGGAAGAAGAAGAAGAAGGGAGGAGAGAAGAAGAAGAGGGCTCACTGTGTTGGGCTCGCTGGCCGGCCGGAGCTTGGCAGTGGGGGTGGTGGTGTTAGCTCCTCCGGTGAGCAGTAGGCGCTAGAGAAGTAAGGAGTTCGGGTCGGAGTTGACGCCGGCGTGGAGGAGTTCGGGTAGGGGACCGAGGTGCGGGGATCTGTCGACGCCGGAGGGGAGAAGAACAGCAGGTGGTCGGAGCAGCCAGCGCCGGTCGGGTCTGGCCGGGAGTGGGGATGAACAGGAACTGCGGGTGAACGGCGGGTGGAGGCGCAGCGGGGAAGAACAGCAGCGGCGAGGGGGTTGGCCGCCGGGCCGGGCTGAGCAGCAGGGAAGGAAGTCGGGGCTGCCGGAGTTGTCGAGGCAGCGCCGCCGGGGAGAAGCAGAGGGAGGAGATGAGGGGGAACAACAGCGGGAGGATTCGAGGATCCGCCGGGGAGGAGCAGCGGCTTCGGCCGCCCGCCGGATGAACAGGGATCGGGTTTGGGGACCGCCGGGTGAACAGTAATTGGGGGGAGTTGAGGAACAGTATTCCCCCCCCCCCCTAACTAGTATTTCAAATTCAAAATCAAAAGAAGAAGGAGAAAAGGAAGGAAAGAGAAGGAGAAAGGAAGAAGGAGAAGAAGAAAAGAATGGAGAAAATTTACATACGTATGAGAGAGGGGATGGAGGCTTGTGAGGTGGGGGAAAACCTAGGTTGTCTAGGGATTAGGGTTGAGGTAGACATGTCATTATATAGGATGAGGGGATTTTGATGGAGGGTTGTGATTGCATCCCTTGAATGGGTGGCCAGGATTTCTTGAAGGGAAATAATTCATGTAGGGATGAGGGTTTTTAATTAAAAATTAATAGGCTCCTTCATTGGTTTAATCAATGGGTGTTGACACCAAAAATGCCAATTTGCAATTTAACCCCCTTAAATTTAGGAAATTGCACAAACACATGAAATGACGAAAATTTGGCGGGCAATTCAGTGTCCAGTATTTTGTAGGGTCAGGGGCGCTGTATGATCGGTATGGGCTCAATCAGTAGGGCACTGGAATTAAATTGAGATTTTAGAATCAGATAAAATGGTATCCTTAATTTAAATAGAAATAAATGCAAGTTGTGTTCAACAATTAATTAGGAGTACATGGAGCCAAAATTAGGTCAGGTCATCAATACCAATATTGAAGAAGACTCAGAACAGAATATTACCCTAATTTGGGTCGCACGAAAAATAGGTCAAGATGGCCTCCAATTTTCGATTGGAACGCACAACGATACAAAAATAGGAAATTAAAAATAACGTCCGCGACGATTTTTGTGCGGCTAGAAATAATGCACAGCGAGCATAACTATGAGTTGCAAAAATAGCAGAATTGAAGGCGGGCATGTCTAGGGCAAGATGGTGAAATTTGTTGGAAGACAAAAGTCAGGGTAGCGCTCCAAATATCGAAGCAAAGGCAATGCGCAAAAAATTAAATAAAATACAGTAATTAATTACACCTCCAATAAATTAATTCTAAAATAAAACAATTAACTTCAAAATTCCATAACTCCGACAGGTGCTCATCTACTGGCTTCTAGGTCAAGTCTACCATCACAAACACAAACGAACACTGTCTATAATATCATATATTAAAGTACACATCACACAGTTATTTAATTTAAATATATACTATTCATGCAATTAATTAATTATAACTACAATAATATTAAATATTGTAAAAAGTCGAAAATACCCCTGTTTTCGGAATGTGGTAGTGACACTTCTCACCATTACAAGTTGATTACTGACCTACGTCTCTGTCGGTAAACCAGGTGACCGAGATACCGTGGACGCTCAAGGAAGATAAAGCTTTCATTGCAGTCTTTTCAATCCTCTTCCTATTTTAAAGATTTTTAGTTGCTGCTTTCAAGTTTCCGAGAATGTAATAAAGGGGCATAATGTATGGTATAAGAACATTATTTCATGTCAGCCTATCAGTCTTTTCTTTTATGCAAAAGCTATGTAAGTCGTTCAGGCTTTTTTATTCTGAGCTGAGAAAATTGTACTTCATTGCAATAAATAAATAAAAGAATTATTTTTTCTTCCTATACAAATATGTGCTTTATAATCTGCTGGTGTGTTATGGAACTGTTTACAAAAGATTTTTCATACATGTGCACTTTTTTATCTTATACAAGTGCAACCCTAGACTTTTACGACATCACGCCAGTTAGGAAGAATGGTTATGCGAAACTGAATGCGATGACGAATCGGTTCTATGGAACTGCGGCATGACAAGTTGGTTTCAGAGGACGGTTTAAAGTTCCTCGGATTTCAAAAATTGGTTTTCAGGTGAAAGTTTTCAAACAATAACAATTTTCTTAGATGATTTGCTTTTCAATAGTGCTGCATGAAATAATGTTTCATACAATAAGCCCATAAATAGCTAATGCAAATTATTTCTTTTGCAGATAACTAAGGGTGATAGCGCCAAAGTGACATCATCGTCTAACCCAATGGAGAAAGTAATAAAAATGTTAGAGATATAAATGAAGTAGAGCAATGCACATCACAAGATGATTGAGGCACATCATCATTATCTTCAAGCACAACTAACAAACCAGTTTCAAGCATGATTTGACGCACAACAGCAGCAAGTTGATAACTTGTCTCAACTGGTTGCTACATTAATTGAGAATAACAGCGAGACCACAGTGGCTACCGTTAAAGAGACGGTGGTAGTAGAAGCAGAGAAAACTGAATAAACTCCAAGAAGTCGACCAACATTCAAGTTTTCTGAATTCAAAAGCTGCAATCCGCCTGAGTTCAATGGCATGACGGAACCAGAGGAAGTTATGGGCTTCCTAAAGACTTGGGAGGGCATCTTTCTCATGTTGGATATGCAAGGCACCAAAAGAGTGGATTGTGCGGCTGTGCAGCTGCGTCTCAAAGCAGAAGACTGGTGGGTGTCGAAGAGATAAGCATTGTGCGGTGCCAACCAAGAAGCCAAAGTCTCTTGGGAGACATTTAAGCAGGCATTCATCACACAGTTCATCCTACCAGTTATCCGTCATAGGAAGGAAAAAGAGTTTGTAGCGCTCGAGCAGGGCAATATATCCATCAACGACTACAAGCAGAGTTCTTAAGCGATCAAAGTTCGGCGGCTAAATGATACCGAACAATGAGGAAAAATGACTGATTCATTGAGGGTCTGAATGAAAGCTTATAGCGTGATATTCTCAACCAGAAGTGTTCGACGTACCAGGAAACCTATGAAGCGACTCTCGAGATAGAAAAAATTCATCCTCGAGGGGCAACACAGAACAACCATGGGAACAACTATAAATGACCTATGACAGCAAGTGGGTCAGATACTTCCAAGTGTCAAAATACAAATGATAACAAAGGAGCCTATTAGCGACCGTACTGTAATATGTGCAAGCGGGTTAGATACCGTCAAGATGAGTGTCGGGCTGGATGTTTTAAGTGTGGTAGTTTGGATCATAAAGCTGCGTGGTGCAATAATTGGGGAAGAAATCAGTATCACGATCAACATCACAATCAGAATCATGATCAACAGTAAAATCAGAATCATGGACAAGCGCCACGAGCTCCGTAGGAAGCAGCTGTGAATGCTCAGAACCCTCGACCAGGAAGACAGGGTAGAGTGTTCGCACTGACTCAAGAAGAAGTGCTTGCCTCAAATACTGTCATAATAGGTATATTGTTTTACAGAGAAATATCTGCTCATGTACTATTTGATTCTGGTGCTACACATAGCTTCATATAATATGTATTTGCTAATGAACACAAATTTTGTAAGACACCGTTAGATATGAATATTAGTGTTAATACTCCGTCCGGAATAGATTTGCCTGCTAGTTAGATTTGCAGGGTTGGTTATATTTGTATTGGGAAAAATTATGTGTCCTTGGATACAATAGTCCTGGACATCGCCGATTACGACATCATCTTGGGCATGGATTGGCTCGGGGCGTGCAATACGAAAATTGACTATGCGGAGAAGAGAGTTATGTTTCGCATTCCTGGCGAGGCAGAGTTCTCTTATTCTTGTAGTCCGACGACTAAAACCGTGATGGTGGTATCTGTCACCACCCCATTTCCAGAGTCGGGTATTTTTTTATTTTTAATTTAGTTAATTGTGGATTATTTATATTTAATTATATTTATATTTAATTATTGATTGTATTATATTTTTATTGATTGTTTTAGGATTTTGGCTAGCCTAGACCCATGTCAGACCTTAGTGGACCTATGTCCGACCCAGTCCGCACCCTTGTGAGAATTATTTTGGGGCTTAGAAATATTTATTATATTTTTAGAAGGTTAGTGGGAGAGATTTGGAGTTAGTTTGAGTGTTTTTGGAACCCGAAACCCAAAACCGAGTTACGGGAGGGCATTTTGGACCTTTGTACATGTAAACCCCCATTTTTATGTGTGGCCGGCCCCCCTACCTACCCATTCCCGTGCAAAAACCAGCAGCAGCCCCCCCCCTCTTTGTATTCTTCTTCTTCTTCACTTCTTCTTCTTCATTTCTTCTTCTCCACTTCTTCTTCCTTCTTCCTTCTTCTCCAAGGTGAGTTCCCTCTTCCATTTTTCTTCTTTCTTCTTCCATTCCTTCTCCTTATGCTAGCCCTAACCTTGCTTTTCCCTAACCTAGGTGTGAGGAGCTTAGATCTAGTGTGGAAGCTAGAGTTTGTGGCTTGGAGCTTGAGGGAGGTAATTTCTAGGGGTTGTGAGACTTTGGCCTTGGGATTCCAACTCCCAAGAGGTAAAACCTAACTTTTCCCTTGATAATTATTTTTGTGTAGTGTAATTAGTGTTGTAGAACCCTCCTAGACCCTAAGCCTACCCGTAGGAGGAAGTTGGAACTAGTTGGGTAGTGTTTGGAGACTTTAACATTAGGTTTTGTGTCAATTTCGGGTGGAATCCGAATTTGGCCCAATTTTGGGTAATGCCCTAGGTTAGACGGACCTAGGTAGACTTTGTCAGGTGTCTAGAGGGTGAGTGCGTGTCTCTGTTCGGACACGGGAAGCCGCGTTGCGGAGAAACGGGCGTTTCGGACGAAATTGGGGCTTTTTGTCGTCGCCGATTCTAAGTGCGTACGCGTTTCTGCCACGGACCTAGAATCGATGCGGGAGCGCATTTTCTAGGATCTAGACATCGTTTAGAGCGCATGGGTAAATTTTGGGCGGATTCCGAGTTCGTTTGGTGTGCGTTTCAGGAGGTTTTCCGAGCCGCGCACCGCGTGTTCGTCGAAATGACCGAACGGCCATTTCGACTTGGTTTCCTCGTTTCGGGCTTGTGCGCGCATTGGGTTAATATCAGGGAGTGTGTGCTAGAGTTTTCGAGTTATATTTTATATATTTATAGGCGTTGGTGAGTGTCGGGGTCGTTGGGCGTGCGTAGGTGGGGCGTTGTGAGCGTTGTGTGCATCGTTGTGGTATATTGTGTTTGTGTATATATGTCTCTATATATATATTTATTTGTGTGTGTGTTCCTATATATATATATATATATATATATATATATATTTCTATTTATATATATATGTGTGGTTATGTGTTTGTGAGTGTGTTAGTGAGTGCGTGTATGTGTGTAGGTGAGTGCTTATGTGAGTGTGTGCTAGTGTGTAGGTGAGTAGGTGAGTGTGTGTGAGTGTGAGTGTGAGTGAGTGCCTATATATATATATATATATGAGTTTCAGTTTATGTATATATGTATTTATATATATATGTAGGAGTGTTAGTGTGTGAGGGTGTGTGAGTGTGAGTGTGTGTGAGGGTATATGTATTTATGTTTGAGTGTGTGAGTGTGTATGTGTATATATATATATAAATATATGAGTGTAGATATATATGTGTGTATATATATATAGATGTGTGTTTATATATGTATAGATATATATATCTATAGTTAGATAGATAGATAAGTTAGATAAATAAATAGATAGATAGATAGATACATTGATACATAGGTAAGTAGATAGCTAGATATAAATAGATAGATAGATTTATGAATAGATAGATATCTAGATACTATATAAATATTAGATGGATAGGTAAATAGTTTGATAGATAGATAGATAATAGATGGATAGTTAGATAGATAGATAGGTAGTTGATATCTAGATATAAATAGATAGGTATCTAGTTAGATAGATATTAGATAGGTAGATACTAGATAATAGATAGTTATATATATAGATACTTAGATAGATAGCTAGATAACTACATAGTTATTTAGATAGATAGACAGTTAGATATCTAGATAGATATATTTATATATTTGAGAGTAAGGTAAGGTAAGGTAAGGTAAGGTAAGGTAAGGTATATAGATATAAGGTATGTGTATATGTGTATTGTGTGTATGTGTGAATATAGATACATATAGCTATGTAGATACTTATATGTGTTAGATATATGTATAATAGCCTATACATATAGTTATATAAAGGTATAGAGACTAGATATAGATATATATGTATTGAGAATGGGTATAAGGTAAGGTATATGTGTGTTGTGAGATATATATATAGATATATAGGTATATGCCTATATGTATTAGATATCTATATTTTAGCCTAGATTATAGCTAGATATATAAGTTTATGCATAGTTAGTTAGCTAGAGGGGTAGTCGGGTTGAGTTTAGAGCGGTATCTCAATACCTTGAGATACCGAGGTATTTCAATACCTTAAGATAACCAAGGTATTGGGCTTCGAGCGGGGTTTTTGAGCAATAGCCTAGGAATAGTATTTGAGTAATTTTTATATGCTTATGTGTATATATTTATGCGTGCTAGCATAGGATTTAGAGGGTATAGGCGGGGTGCGTAGTCTAGGTTGAGGTATCGGATACCGAGGGTATCCCGGTATCTCTAGGAGGCGAGTTTGAGAGTTTTCTAGCTTAATGACCTCGGTTTGACCTAGAATTTCAGGAGCACCCTAGTTTGACCCAGACTTGACCGTAGTTGACTCGGTTGACCGCCAAGTCAACTTTTGACCTAGTTTTGACCTAGAGTTGACTTTTTGGACCCATAGTTGACTTTTTGACCCAGATTTTACCGGTTTGACTCGTTTGACCTAGAACGACCCTAGAAGCCTATTTTTAGTTATTTTATATCTGTTTAACTCATTAGAACCATGTTTAACCTTGCTTTTTGCATTAGGTCCTTGCGACACCAGTTCGGATCGCCAGTTGCTCAGGACGTCAGGCGAGTACATTCTCTGATAGTTTTCATTATTTGATGATTATTATGATTCAGCTTCTAGTATAGTATCATCTGATTATTCTGGCACAACACGGGATACTGATTGATATTTCTGGATTTATTTACTTGCGACACGTACATTTCATGTTTCTGGCCTCTATTCTGGAATCACTACTGGCATCACCTACAGGCATCATTCATGTTCAGGCTGGACTCATCTTGATTTGCGTGTCGGGTCTTGGATCCACTTGTATTAGTCGGGGCGGGGAAATACTCGAGTAGACATGTAAACATTCCTATCTGGCATTATCAGGAATCACTTCCTCTGGTCTAATCTGGAATGATAGCAGCCGCACACCCAGTACGCGGTGAGCCGTACTTACCCCTAGCCGTTTACATGTCGAAACAAGTATTTCAAAGACACCGAGTTCATTCTTTATAGTCTGGACTCTCATGCATTTCTTGACTTGTCTCACTTACATATTTCTGGACTTGACTCACTATATGTTTTTCATGCTAGACTCACTACACGTTCTTGTGCACAGACTTACTCTTAGTGTAGATTTCTTGTATCTTACAGTTACTACTATCTTGCTCTGATATCCATACATCTTTACCTTTATGCACCAGTTATATATATTTTCTTGTTTCATACTTGCTTCATTCTTCTTGCTACTTGCTATAACTGTTTTATAGTTTTTATCATTTAAATGGAACTGCTGTTAGAGATGTACTTGCTCCAGTCCTGACTGGACATATTTTTTTAGAGTATCCGGAGGATTGGTGTCCGACGTTTTATGGACCTGAGCCTGTCGATGGTGCAGACAGGGACCCTCTAGTTTAGGGGTGATTTCGGGGTTGGTAGCCGGGATCACTGGGACTTTGTTGTTGTTTTTATTAGCTTTTAGCACCGGATTTGTCTCCGGTTTTAGATTGAGACCTTGTTTGTATATTATTTTGGATATTGTTGTATTATTATTTGATGTTGTGGTTGTTGTAGTAGTTGTTGTTGGTAAGACTTTATAGTTGTTAGATCTCTGTGTTATCTTATCGTGCTTAGATTCGTGATTGAGTACTTGATTATCATTGAGATATTTGCTCCTCCGTTTGGAGTTGAGATCTTGACAGGTTTATATTGTTTGTGTGGTTGCCCTCCTTTTGGAGAGGTCATGGCCGATTTTTGTGTGAGATTATTATTTAGTTAGTTGACCTAGACAGTGTTCTACCGCCGATGCTGCGGCGTAGGCTGGACGTACCCACGACTCATGCCCAATTTTTTGGGTGCGGGTCGTGACACATTTTTGGTGGCGGCCCATGCAGGTCTCGATTCGCAATTAGTGCGATATCGTGGTGGTACAACAACTTAGTTGTACTGCTGCGAGCCTGTTATAGGATCTAGGATCTAGGATGAGAGTGCACTCAATCACGACTAGGAACAATTCCCATCTAATTATTCTGAAATTGTTTCTTTTGAAATATTACTGTCCTTTCTTGATGATATCGTATCTTGTGCCATATTGACTTCTTTTGATCTGTGTTCAGGATGCCTCCGAAGACACGATCCCATCGTACCGTTCCAGCAGTTGCTACTGAGAGGTCTGCTACCTCTCGTCCAGCCCGTATTCAGGCAGCTGCTACCGCTCCACTCACCACTCCTGCGGTTGAGAGAGCATCTGCTTCTCTCGGGGATTCTCCTTCACCTGTCGATCCGAGGACTACCCCAGTCGTTCCGGTGGTTCCTCCACCACTTCCTGCTCCAGTAGATGCCGTGCAGTTGTTTGCATTCTTCAGGGAGATGATGGACACGCAGCACCGTCAGGTGGATGTGATGAGGCTGGGCATTGAGAACGCCCACCAGGTGGCCATGACAGCAGTGGATAGGGTGGCACAGATTCAGCCACAGGCATATCAGATTCAGCATCCGAGGCCGGGCAGTATTATCGACTTTCAGAGGATGCGACCCAAGGAGTTCCGTGGTACAGAAGGGATCCTGTACGCGGATGACTGGATAGAGCAAATCGAGGGTATCTTCAGGCTGGCACAGATTCCAGACAGCATGCAGATAGAGACAGCGGGCAGTCAGATGTTCGACCTCGCTTTGACATGGTATCGCACAGATACGAGGATTGCAGCGCCAGGGCTTACTTGGGAGGCTTTTAAGAGGCTTTTTAAGGAGAAGTTTTTCCCAGATGTGGCGCTCAGTGCTTTGGAGAGCCAGTTCGAGGCACTCGTCCAAGGGAGCATGACAGTGGACGAGTACGCAGCGAAGTTCTGCCGTCTGGGCAGATTCGTGGATGGCTTGAGTGAGGCAGCTAAGGCGAGGAAGTTTTGCAAGGGCTTGGTTATGGCGGTCAAGTCTTTGACCAGGAGCGACCGCGAGGCAACTTTTGAGCAGATAGTAGGAGATGCTCAAAGAGTAGAGGATGACTTGGAGCTCAAGTCCAAGAGAGGCAAGAATGATTCAGGCAGTGCGAGTGGCAGTGCGGGACCAGCTAAGCGTCCCTATGTGCAGAAGGCAGCGCAGCAGGGTCAGGATCAGAGAGCGCCCACTTGTGCCTACTGCAGGAAGGCAGGACACACTTGGGATGTTTGTAGGAGGAGGCTGAAGGTGTATTTGTTTTGTGGATCCGCTGCTCACCAGATGCGAGATTGCCCTACTGCACCTCCATTGGGTGGAGCACAGGATCAGAGAGTTGGAGCTAGGCCATCTGTGGCACAGCATCATGCCCCGCACCAGCAGAGGGATACACCCCAGCAGGGCAGGGCTTATGCGTTGACGGTCGAGGAGGTCGATGCTACGGATGTCGGGTTAGCAGGTCTGTCTCTTGTTTCTTCTTTCTGTCCTTTTCCATTCCTGTGGTGTGCTTCATTAGTACCTGTTAGATTTTTTTGTGCTGTGGTAGATAGTGTAGTGACCCCGATTGAGACTGTAATAACACGACCAGTAGGACCCTGATCTTGTATGTTGTTTAGGTAGAATTTCTTGACTGTGATTGTTGGGGGTTTGACCTAGAGAGAGTGTGATTGACTTTAAATTTCGAGGACGAAATTTTTTAAGGAGGATAGGCTTGTCACCACCCCATTTCCAGAGCCAGGTATTTTTTTTTATTTTTAATTTAGTTAATTGTAGATTATTTATATTTAATTATATTTATATTTAATTATTGATTGTATTATATTTTTATTGATTGTTTTAGGATTTTGGCTAGCCTGGACCCATGTCAGACCTTAGTGGACCTATGTCCGACCCAGCCCGCACCCTTGTGAGAATTATTTTGGGGCTTAGAAATATTTATTATATTTTTAGAAGGTTAGTGGGAGAGATTTGGAGTTAGTTTGAGTGTTTTTGGAACCCAAAACCCAAAACCGAGTTACGGGAGGGCATTTTGGACCTTTGTACATGTAAACCCCCATTTTTATGTGTGGTCGGCCCCCCTACCTACCCATTCCCATGCAAAAACCAGCAGCAGCCCCCCCTCTTTGTATTCTTCTTCTTCTTCACTTCTTCTTCTTCATTTCTTCTTCTCCACTTCTTCTTCCTTCTTCCTTCTTCTCCAAGGTGAGTTCCCTCTTCCATTTTTCTTTTTTCTTCTTCCATTCCTTCTCCTTATGCTAGCCCTAACCTTGCTTTTCCCTAACCTAGGTGTGAGGAGCTTAGATCTAGTGTGGAAGCTAGAGTTGGTGGCTTGGAGCTTGAGGGAGGTGATTTCTAGGGGTTGTGAGACTTTGGCCTTGGGATTCCAACTCCCAAGAGGTAAAACCTAACTTTTCCCTTGCTAATTATTTTTGTGTAGTGTAATTAGTATTGTAGAACCCTCCTAGACCCTAAGCCTACACGTAGGAGAAAGTTGGAACTAGTTGGGTAGTGTTTGGAGACTTTAACATTAGGTTTTGTGTCAATTTCGGGTGGAATCCGAATTTGGCCCAATTTTGGGTAATGCCCTAGGTTAGACGGACCTAGGTAGACTTTGTCGTGTGTCTAGAGGGTGAGTGCGTGTCTCCGTTCGGACACGGGAAGCCGTGTCGCGGAGAAACGGGCATTTCGGACGAAATTGGGGCTTTTCGTCGTCGCCGATTCTAAGTGCGTGCGCGTTTCTGCCACGGACCTAGAATCGACGCGGGAGTATATTTTCTAGGATCTAGACATCGTTTAGAGCGCGTGGGTAAATTTTGGGCCGATTCTGAGTTCGTTTGGTGTGCGTTTCAGGAGGTTTTCCGAGCCGCGCACCGCGTGTTCGTCGAAATGACCGAACGGCCATTTCGACTTGGTTTCCTCGTTTCGGGCTTGTGCGCGCGTTGGGTTAATATCGGAGAGTGTGTGCTAGAGTTTTCGAGTTATATTTTATATATTTATAGGCGTTGGTGAGTGTCGGGGTCGTTGGGCGTGCGTAGGTGGGGCGTTGTGAGCGTTGTGTGCATCGTTGTGGTATGTTGTGTTTGTGTATATATGTCTCTATATATATATTTATTTGTGTGTGTGTTCCTATATATATATATATATATATATATATATATATATATATATATTTCTATTTATATATATATGTGTGGTTATGTGTTTGTGAGTGTGTTAGTGAGTGCTAGTGTATGTGTGTAGGTGAGTGCTTGTGTGAGTGTGTGCTAGTGTGTAGGTGAGTGTGTGTGAGTGTGAGTGTGAGTGAGTGCCTATATATATATATATATATATATATATATATATATATATATATATATATATGAGTTTCAGTTTATGTATATATGTATTTATATATATATGTAGGAGTGTTAGTGTGTGAGGGTGTGTGAGTGTGAGTGTGTGTGAGGGTATATGTATTTATGTTTGAGTGTGTGAGTGTGTATGTATATATATATATATAAATATATGAGTGTAGATATATATGTGTGTATATATATATAGATGTGTGTTTATATATGTATAGATATATATATCTATAGTTAGATAGATAGATAAGTTAGATAAATAAATAGATAGATAGATAGATACATAGGTAAGTAGATAGCTAGATATAAATAGATAGATAGATTTATGAATAGATAGATATCTAGATACTATATAAATATTAGATGGATAGGTAAATAGTTTGATAGATAGATAGATAGATAATAGATGGATAGTTAGATAGATAGATAGGTAGTTGATATCTAGATATAAATAGATAGGTATCTAGTTAGATAGATATTAGATAGGTAGATACTAGATAATAGATAGTTATATATATAGATACTTAGATAGATAGCTAGATAACTACATAGTTATTTAGGTAGATAGACAGTTAGATATCTAGATAGATATATTTATATATTTGAGAGTAAGGTAAGGTAAGGTAAGGTAAGGTAAGGTAAGGTAAGGTAAGGTAAGGTAAGGTAAGGTATATAGATATAAGGTATGTGTATATGTGTATTGTGTGTATGTGTGAATATAGATACATATAGCTATGTAGATACTTATATGTGTTAGATATATGTATAATAGCCTATACATATAGTTATATAAAGGTATAGAGACTAGATATAGATATATATATGTATTGAGAATGGGTATAAGGTAAGGTATATGTGTGTTGTGAGATATATATATATAGATATATAGGTATATGCCTATATGTATTAGATATCTATATTTTAGCCTAGATTATAGCTAGATATATATGTTTATGCATAGTTAGTTAGCTAGAGGGGTAGTCGGGTTGAGTTTAGAGCGGTATCTCAATACCTTGAGATACCGAGGTATTTCAATACCTTAAGATAACCAAGGTATTGGGCTTCGAGCGGGGTTTTTGAGCAATAGCCTAGGAATAGTATTTGAGTAATTTTTATATGCTTATGTGTATATATTTATGCGTGCTAGCATAGGTTTTAGAGGGTATAGGCGGGGTGCGTAGCCTAGGTTGAGGTATCGGATACCGAGGGTATCCCGGTATCTCTAGGAGGCGAGTTTGAGAGTTTTCTAGCTTAATGACCTCGGTTTGACCTAGAATTTCAGGAGCACCCTAGTTTGACCCAGACTTGACCGTATTTGACTCGGTTGACCGCCAAGTCAACTTTTGACCTAGTTTTGACCTAGAGTTGACTTTTTGGACCCATAGTTGACTTTTTGACCCAGATTTTACCGGTTTGACTCGTTTGACCTAGAACGACCCTAGAAGCCTATTTTTAGTTATTTTATATCTGTTTAACTCATTAGAACCATGTTTAACCTTACTTTTCGTATTAGGTCCTTGCGACACCAGTTCGGATCGCTAGTTGCTCAGGACGTCAGGCGAGTACATTCTCTGATAGTTTTCATTATTTGATGATTATTATGATTCAGCTTCTAGTATAGTATCATCTGATTATTCTGGCACAACACGGGACACTGATTGATATTTCTGGATTCATTTACTTGCGACACGTATATTTCATGTTTCTGGCCTCTATTCTGGAATCACTACTGGCATCACCTACAGGCATCATTCATGTTCAGGCTGTACTCATCTTGATTTGCGTGTCGGGTCTTGGATCCACTTGTATTAGTCGGGGCAGAGAAATACTCGAGTAGACATGTAAACATTCCTATCTGGCATCATCAGGAATCACTCCCTCTGGTCTAATCTGGAATGATAGCAGCCGCGCACCCAGTGCGCAGTGAGCCGTACTTACCCCTAGCCGTTTACATGTCGAAACAAGTATTTTAAAGACACCGAGTTCATTCTTTATAGTCTGGACTCTCATGCATTTCTTGACTTGTCTCACTTACATGTTTCTGGACTTGACTCACTATATGTTTTTTATGCTAGACTCACTACACGTTCTTGTGCACAGACTTACTCTTAGTGTAGATTTCTTGTATCTTACAGTTATTACTATCTTGCTCTGATATCCATGCATCTTTACCTTTATGCACCAGTTATACATATTTCCTTGTTTCATACTTGCTTTATTCTTCTTGCTACTTGCTATAACTGTTTTATGGTTTTTTATCATTTAAATGGAACTGCTGTTAGAGATGTACTTGCTCCAGTCCTGACTGGACATATTTTTTCAGAGTATCCGGAGGATTGGTGTCCGACGTTTTATGGACCTGAGCCTGTCGATGGTGCAGACAGGGACCCTCTAGTTTAGGGGTGATTTCCGGGTTGGTAGCCAGGATCACTGGGACTTTGTTGTTGTTTTTATTAGCTTTTAGCACCGAATTTGTCTCTGGTTTTAGATTGAGACCTTGTTTGTATATTATTTTGGATATTGTTGTATTATTATTTGATGTTGTGGTTGTTGTAGTACTTGTTGTTGGTTAGACTTTATAGTTGTTAGATCTCTGTGTTATCTTATCGTGCTTAGATTCGTGATTGAGTACTTGATTATCATTGAGATATTTGCTCCTCCGTTTGGAGTTGAGATCTTGACAGGTTTATATTATTTGTGTGGTTTCCCTCCTTTTGGAGAGGTCATGGCCGATTTTTGTGTGAGATTATTATTTAGTTAGTTGACCTAGACAGTGTTCTACCGCCGATGCTGCGGCGTAGGCTGGACGTACCCACGACTCATGCCCAATTTTTTGGGTGCGGGTCGTGACAGTATCTACAATCATGGCAAGGCGTATGCTATATTAGGGATGTGAAGGGTACCTTGCATCTGTACGGGACACTCAGATGAAGGGCGCAGACTCGGGTGAAAGTGAAGTCATAGTTGAATTTCTCGACGTGTTTCCAGAGGAGATACCTGGAATGCCTCCAGACTGAGAAATTGAGTTCAGTATTGACACATTTTTGGATACTCGCCTGATATCAAAAGTTCCGTATCGAATGGCTCCTACCGAATTAAAAGAACTGAAGTCACAACTATAAGAGTTACTGGATCATGGCTACATTTGCCCCAGTATTTCACCTTGGGGAGCTCTAGTAGTGTTTGTGAAGAAGAAAGATGGCACAATGCATCTTTTCATAGTTTATCGGGAATTAAACAAAGTGACAGTCCAGAAGAAGTATTCGTTGCCAATAATTGATGATCTGTTTGACAAACTTCAGGGTACGACAGTATTTTCAAAGATTGATCTTCATTCAGGGTATCACCAGTTGAAGATCAAGCCAGATGATATTCCAAAGTAGCCTTTTCATACAAGATATGGACACTACGAGTTTTTGGTTTGACCAATGCTCTAGCGACTCCCATGGATATGATAAATTGAGTATTCTGACCCTTCTTATACAAGTTCGTCGTCGTGTTCATCGATGATATCCTAATCTACTCGACAGATAGAGAAACTTACGTTGAATATTTATAGACCGTATTACAGACACTATGTAAATATCAGTTATATGCAAATTTAATCAAGTGCGGGTTCTAGATGAGCAATGTGCCTTTCCTTGGGTATGTTATTTCAGCAGATGGTGCATCAGTTGACCCAAAGAAAATAGAGGCAGTGGTGGACTGGAAACAACCCACATCGTCTAGTGAGATCAGAAGTTTCCTTGGCTTGGCTGGCTACTATCAGAGATTCTTAAAGAACTTCGCAAAGATTACATCGCCTCTAACTCGCCTCACCCAAAAGGGAGTAGTATTCAATTGGACAAAAGACTATGAGAGCAATTTCCAAGAACTGAAGTAGCGGCTCATCTCGGCTCCAATTCCTACTCTTCTATATGGACCTGAGGGATTTCAGGTATACAATGATGCATCTTGGCTCAAATTGGGAGGTATTCTTACATAGCATGGGAAAATAATTACGTATGCATCAAGACAGCTGAAATAACATAAAAATAATTATCCGACGCATAATTTGGAACTTACGGCAATCGTGTTCGAGTTAAAATTATGGTGACACTATCTCTATGGAGTGTCCTGCGAGATCTTCACGGATCATAAAAGCCTTAAGTACATATTCACGCAAAAGAAATTAAATTTGAGGCAATGACGATGGCTAGAATTGATAAAGGATTATGACTTGACGATTGTATATACGTTAGGAAAAGCAAACGTTGGGGCAGATGTATTGAGTAAGAAATTTGTCGTATCGTTATCAGTGTCAAGCAGGCTACTCCCAGAGTTGGAAGAAATAGGCATCGAATACAAAGTCTGTACATAGGGAGCGCAACTGGCTCAATTACAGCTAGAGCCGAACTTGCTCGAAAAGATCAAATATGTGCAAAAGGATGACCAATTCCTGCAGAAGATACTCGAGTTAATTTTAGCAGGAAAGGAAACCGATTTTATGGAATGAGAGAATGGAACGTTGTGTCTTAAGGGCCGATTATGTATACCTAAGGATGATGAACTCAGGAAGGAGATACTGACTGAGCCTCATTATGCTAAGTACAATTTGCATCCAGGAAGCACCAAAATGTACAAGGATTTGCACACAATATTTTGGTGACATGGCATAAATAAAGATATGGCATTATTCGTGTCACGTTGTCTGCATTGTCAATAAGTGAAAGCAGAATACCAGCGACCCGACGGAGAGTTGCAGAACCTCGCCATTCCGGAATGGAAGTGGGAGGACATCTCAATAGATTTCATAGTGGGCTTACCAAAGACAAAAAAGGAAAATGATACGATTTGGGTCATCATAGATAGAATGATCAAGTCGGCTCATTTCATAGCAATCAAGAATATGTGGAGCATTGACCGTTTGGCTTAAATTTACTTAGATTAGATTGTCCGGTTATATGGAGTACCAGTCTCAATTGTGTCAGATAGGGATTGACGGTTCTTGTCTCAATTTTGGAAAAACCTTCAGGTGGCAATGGGCACCAAGTTACATTTCAGCTCAACGTACCATCCGCAGACTGATGGACAGACCGGGAGAGTAAACCAAATTCTAGAAGACATGTTGCGACTGTGCATGATAGATTTAAAGGCAAGTTGGGATACGTATCTATCGTTGGCAGAGTTCGCTTATAACAACAATTATCAAGCGAGTATTCAGATGGTATAAATCCCCTCACCCAAAATAGGTATTTTATGTGTATTTATATTATTATATTCATTATAGATATTGAATTTATTAGAATATTCACTTATTTAATTAGAAAATAAATTTTTTGATATATTTACTTATATAAATATTTGTTTAGAATTATTTTTAGGCTATTTTAGATTTTTGGAGATTTTTCTAGAATTTTTAGGTAATTAAAATATAGGAAACGTAAATTTTTAGGACTTCCATGATTTACTATAAGAACATGCTTGCATATTGTTCCTACCAAATATTTATTTTAGGTTAAAATATCTAAAGATATTTTTTGTAATTTATTTAGAATTTTAAGGAATTTATTTGGATTTTTGGAATTATTTATGATTTATTTGGATATATATAGTCTTTATATTAGATACATGTTAATTTAGTGTTAATAGATATTAATAAGATTATATATAAATTATTTGTATTATCTTTAATTCTATTTAAGATTATAAATTATTGAGATAAATTTAAACTATATTTTAAACAAATTCAAATCATGAGTCTACTAGGAAAGTAACTTCATGCATATCATATCCTTATTTAAACTGATCTTAATCATATCCAAATTAGTCAATCCTAGTCGTATTCAATTAAATAGTCTCCACCATTATAAATACCTATTAGACTTATGGAATAAACTCATCTTTTATGTTTTTCGTCCAAAAACAGTCAAAATTCGTCATAAATTCAGCCTTATTTTCTATTAGTTATGACGGCTTAAAAAGACGATATCTCCTAGCTCCGGACTCCAAACGTGGTCCAATTTTTTTGTTAGAACCATATAAAGGTTAATTTTCTGCATATATAAATTATTTTAATAATTTCTGAACCTATTTTTCCAAAAAATTCTAAAAGTGCCAGTTGTCCGAAATCAGATGCGTTTCGGTGTTTTTGAGATTTTGGGAGATCCCAACTTAGAATTATGAGCCGTTTGAAGTTTTGAAAAGCTGACATGATGAAATTCCAAAAAATTATTTTTATAGAATTTAACATAAAAGTTTAATCTACTGTAAAATTCGTGCAACATAGACGTAAATAAGAAACCACCAAAAATTATCATCTGTGCGCCCTTGTGGCCATAACTCTTTACCGACTTGTGATTTTATGAAACTATTGATTTCGATATTCATGTAGCACATAAATCTATAGAATTCTACACACAAATTAAGGATTTGAGTCGGTTGACTTTTTGGTCAATGGATTGCCTTGATTTGAGTGTCACAGATCCTAAATCCGTAAAGTTGACTTTCTTTGGACAAAAAATAGGGTTTAACAATAAATTAGATTATAATAAGATTAAAATACTATTTTAGGTTATTTATTCAAAATTAAATTGATAAAATGGAGGAACATATTCACCCACTTTTGTAACCTAACTTGTTTAATTTATGTGACGGGTAGATCGGATGACGCCTTGAGTTGCGACTTCATCCTTTTTCAGAGCAGGAAAGTATACCTTGCCATTGTACTATGATTTATATTCCATATGGTGCATGCATTTTTATTTCTGTTATTTAGTTCATATATTTTAACTTCTATACAAACTGCGCGCCCAAGAATAACTTGGGTGCAACGACGGTGGCGTCGTATTTTATCTTTATTATATATTATGCATATTTACCTAGTTTTACGAGACCAACACATAATTTGGAGGCATCATTAGGTTTCATTGGCCGTGACACATCTGTTACACGAGTGTGAGTCTCATGTAGGACACGAACTTGCGTGAGAGGCTGGCCTCCTGTATGTGTGGGACGTGCGATAGGGAATAATTGCTGATAGAATTTGCATTATTAGAAGACTTAGCAGTTATTAGAGGTATCATCGTGTCATGGATATGACATTCTAAGAGAATAGGGTGGGGAGGACAACAAGTAAGGCGTTTGGGATCCTTTGCACTTTTCTTGTGTAACCCGTACGCTCCGTCGGAGATGCGCGGTCATGATGACCCCTATATTATTACCTGGCGGCCTCTAAGGTTCAAAAGACGTCATGCTTTGTAGGCCCCTGATTCTCTGAGAGAATCATGTCAATCCTATTTTAGCCAGATAGCCCACGTGTTGGAAAGTTGTTCTCAAAGTGCATTTACATAGATGGTTAGGCGACCCATTGGATGTTTATTTTTTAGTACTTTATTGGCATGCTTCGATGTATCTTGCTACGTCCCTCTGAGGACCTGGTCCCTTTCCAGGTGTAGACGATCTTGACTATTCACAGGAGCACGGATCAGGACTTGCTACTTATCTCTCTTTCGAGGAGGTCTTCTCTTCAAGCCTCACTGATCATTAGATGTACTTATTTTATTTCTATTATATTCTAGTTTGGTAGTGGATTTGTCTCCACCCAACTACTTGTTCGTATCAAGCATCTTATACTTGATTCAGTTATATAGTTGATTGGTTATTTATTTTTTTATAATTTCTGTGGATAAGATTTAGTTATGCCCTGTGACTTGTGATAATTATATACCACTTGTGAATTATGGTTCATAATACAGTGTACGTATGTGTTATGGTTTCCATATATTGGGGTTGTTATATACATACGGCAGGCATGCTTACGTATTCATAGTCCTATATATTTTGGGACTGGGATGTGACAGATGGCCCTGTATGAAGTAGTGTATGGACGCAAGTGTCAATCGCTGATATGTTGGGAGGAAGTCAGTGAACGAAAAGTACTCGGACCCGAACTTATTGAACAAGCCATCAAAAAAGTTTGCATGGTTCGAGAAAATCTTCGAATCATTCAAAGTCGTTAGAAAAGCTACGTGGATGTACATTGGCGAGCTTTAGAATTCATGGAGGATGATAATATGTTCCTAAAGGTGCCACCAATGCTAGGTATGATGCGGTTTGGCGTCAAGGGCAAGCTGAGTCCACAGTTTGTCAGACCTTTCAAGATTCTAGATAGGGTGGCACGAGTGGCTTATCGACTTGTATTACCTCCTGCTTTCGCGGAAGTGCACGATGTCTTCCATGTTTTCCAACTAAGGAGATACATGCATGACCCGAGTCATGTAATAAACTTTGATCATCTTGAGATGAGTGTCGACCTATCTTACTTGGAAGAATCTATTCAAATCCTAAACAAGAAAGAGAAGAACCTACGGAATCGATCAGTGGCTTTGGTCCGTGTGTTGTGGTAGAATCATGCAGTCGAAGAATATACATGGGAGCTTGAAAAAGAGATACGAAAGCAGTACCCTTCCTTATTCGATAACCTAGAGGTAGAAACTTTGTTTTAAGTTTCAAGGATGAAACTTTTTCTAAGTGGTATATTATGTAGTGCCCCGCTTCTAGTGGTGCACTATATAAGACTTGTGAATCGATTGACTCAGTCAGAATTGAGTATGGGGAAACTTTACGTCGGAATCGATCACGGGCAATGCAATGAACCTTTCAAATTTATGGATCGTCATATGTTTGAATGAGTCCAATAGTTTTTGTTGGATTTTTGGTTGGCTTTCTTGGATTTTTACTACTTTGTTTTGATGAATGTGTTTTCATGATTAATTTTCGATGATTGATTATTTAGCCCATTTTTATCGATTGTATGCATTCATTCTAGAGAACTCTGAGATAAATGAAGATGGTAGTCTAACCAAATATTGGGGCCAATGTAGATAGACGCGTGACCGGAGCCTGAGCGAGCAAGCGTCCTTTTCTTTCAGCATTCTCTATTTGGTGAGCGATTTTATCCCTTCTTCTCTACTCTGTCATGCCAATAATCAATAATATTCTCTTGTAACCTTGCTAAGTCCAATGATCGATAAAGCCATTAATGCCACAAGTTTAATACCACTAATGTAAATTAATGAGTTGCATTGATAAGAGGGAAGTTTAATTTCTTAACATAGGGAAGGATATGATCATTATGTCATGGGTTGGTGCCATGCCTTAACGGTAAATTGGAGTATACAGACTACCAATCGAAATAATGAATAAGTATGCTGAAATAAGAATGATTAAATGTGCATTGCTGCCCTAAATGCTTCAACACCTTACACTGCTATTTATGCTTATCATATAGTCGTAGATGCATTGTATGGTCATAGACAACTTGTGCACAAGGTAGTAAATTTTCTCGAATGGAACCTGGGGAATTGGGGATCGTTCGGCCCGGGGGAAATAGAAGCGCTTTGGTAGCGCCGGGTATAAGCGGGACATTCATTGAAGCTTGCTACCTGCTTTGAATGGCGCATCGCACGTCCATCGATGTCCTATACGGCATGTCGATCGTGGTGCTATACCACAAAGGATCTAGTGGAAATGAGTTATATACTAATGATGTCTTATATAGGGGAGATAAGAAAAATCTTGTATATTATACATGAACGGCCATTGGCCGAGATAATAATTCCATATGTGCAAAGATTATATAATTTACTGCATAATTATTGCTTATATAAACTACTGCTTTAATTAAGAAGTGTTGGTTTAGGTGAGTAGGCCAGTTCTGCTCACCAGTACAAGATGAGTACTGACCCACATCTTTGTGGGCAAACCAGGTGACCGAGATACCGTGGCGCTCAAGGGAGATAAAGCTTTCGTTGCAGTATTTTTAAGCTTCTTCCTATTTTAAAGATTTTTAGTTACTACTTTCAAGTTTCCAAGAATGTAAATATATGGGATAAGAATATTATTTCATGTCAGCCTATCAGTCTTTTCTTTTATGTAAAAGCTATGTAAGTTGTTTAGGCATTTCCATTCGGAGCTAAAAAAATTGTACTTTATTACAATGAATAAATAAAAGAATTATTTCTCCTTCCTATACAAATGTGTGCTTTATAATTTGCTGATGTGTTGTAGAACTGTTTACAAAAGATTTTTGACACATGTGCACTTTCTTGCCTTGTACAAGTGCAACCCCAGACTTGTATGATATCACGCCAGCGAGGACGAACGGTTCTACGGAACTGAATGCTAGGACGAATCGATTCTGCTGAACCGGGACGTGACAAGCTACGTACATATACACAAGCTCAAGTGAGAGAAGAGAGAAGAGAGCATCCGCATTCCCTCGTCGGACCGTCAACGGAGTAAAAGAGTCGTTGTAGTACTCGATCTCCATCGTCACATTATCCAGATCAAAAATATTGTACTTAAATTTTATGTTTGGGATTTCTTTGTATTTTTTTATTTGTTATTAAACGAATGTTTACCAAACTTACTTCAATGGAAAACATGTGTGCCGAAAGAAGATATTCGACAGAAGATTATGTCAAAGGCCCACAATTCTCAGTACTCAGTTCATCCAGGAGGGACAAAGATGTACCGAAATATTCGTCAGCACTTTTGGTGGAATGGTATAAAGAGGGAGATAGCTCGGTTTGTTTATCGATGTTTAGTCTGTCAGCAGGTTAAGGCTGAACATTAGAGACCGGATGGACTAGTTCAGCCTTTATCAATTCTGGAGTAAAAGTGGGACCATATTACTATGGACTTTATGACCGGTCTTCCTAGATCCTCGTTTGGCAAAGATGCTATACGGGTTATAGTGAATCGACTCACGAAGGTTACTCACTTTCTTTTTTTAAGGGTGGGCCAGTCTACAAAGCAGCTAGCTGAGATGTACATGAGGCAAATAGTCAGATTGAATGTCGTAGCTATTAGCATATTCTCAGATAAAGATTCTCGGTTCACGTAGAATTTTGGGTAGAGTCTTCAGCAGAGTCTGGGTACTAGGTTGAAGTTTAATTCAGCCTACCATCTGTAGACAGACGGGCAATTAAAGCATAATATTCAGACTTTGGAGGATATGCTCCTATCTTATACGCTTGATTTCGGTAGTTCCTGGGAGGAACACTTATACTTAGTAGAGTTCTCCTATAACAACAGCTTTCATTCGAGTATTCAGATGGAACCCTTCGAAGCTTTATATAGTAGGAGATGCATATCACCGTTAGCTTGGGATGACATTGGCGAGAGGCAGATGCTTGGTCCAGAGATAATTTCTCAGTCGGTTGGAATAGGCACATCATAGAGCATCTCAGAGTGGCTCATAATCACCAACGTCATTGGATAGATCAGTATCATCGTCATCTTGAATTCTTTGTCGACGACCATGTATTTCTGAGGATTTTTTATACCCGTGGAGTTATCAGATTTGGAGTACGAAAAAAGTTTAGTCCTAGATATATATGCTCGTTCGATATTCTTGAGCGAGTTGGAGACGTGTCTTACCGTCTAGCTCTTCCACCATCGCTTTGTGAGGAACATGACATCTTTCACGTATCTCAGTTGTACTGGTATATTCCATAATCGAGCCATATCCTAGATCATTCTGAGTTGGTCATTGGTACCGACCTATAGTATGAGGAGAGGCCCATGTCTATTTTGGACCAGAGGGAGAAGGTTCTCAAGAACCGGACTATCCGATTAGTTCATGTTGCTTTGGGGGCATTACTCACTGGACGAGTCGATTTGGGACCGCAAGTACGATATGCATACTCATTACCCGTTTCTCTTCGACTCGGGAGGTATACTTATTCGTGTACCCGTGTCCTGTCTTAGCTTGTGCATGTGTAAAACCCCTAAATTTTAAACTATATTAATTATTTAATTAATTATTTAATTGATTTATAGTAATTATTAGCTAATTAAAAGAAATAGAGATTATGGGATTTTTATTTTTATGTGTTTGTGCATTTAGGGGATTTATGGAGCAACCATAATTTTTTCTTAATTTATTCCATGTATGAGACCCTGGTAGACAGTAGAAGGATTAATTGTATTCTCTAAAATAAAATTCTAGAATTTTATATATATATATATATATATATATATATATATATATATATATAGAGAGAGAGAGAGAGAGAGTTTATTAGAAATGAAAAAAATAATAGATTAGAAAAAGAATTGAATAAGAAAATAAAAAAGGAAAAAGAAAAAGAAAAAGAAAAAGAAAAAGAAAAGAATTCTTAATGGATTTAAAACCCTAACTTAAACCTACCCGTTAAGACCCTACTCTAACCTACCCGCAAACCCAAGCCCGCACACCCGTTTGAATCCCAAACAAAGCAGCAGCGGGAGCAACTTCCTTCGAACCCTAACCCTACTATCACCTTCCCTCGAGCGCCGACCTCCAGCTGCGACCTCCGCCAGCCTCGAACCACCGCCGACCACCAGCGCCGCCCGGCGTCGTGACCGCGACCCTGCGCCACGACAGGATTACACTGCAGCGTACCCCTGTTCGCGCGTAGATTCCCGCCTCCTCGCTCGACCAAATTCGAATTCATCTTCGCTGGTACGATCTCGACCTATCCCTCTCTAAATCTCGTAGATTAGTTTCCATCGTGCAGTGCGCAAACCTAGGTAAAAATTGACGCCAAGTCGAGGAAAAACTATGACATTTAATCTCAGAAAATCTGTTGTAACCACCCATGTTTACGGACTCGTATCTCCTACCACAGAGATCCGAATTTAGTTTTCTTTCTTGCTATGCGAATACCACCTAACCTAGATTATTTCCTGAAATTATATTATTTTATTTGATGCTGTATGCAAAATTAAATTAGGATAAAAACCCAAAAAAACCTGTTTTTCGAAACACAAAAAATTGCGATACGGAGTGCGCCCCGCCAAACGGGACCGTCCCGTCATGTACTAAGTGTACCAAAAGGTGCACACGATATACCCAGACGTGTGAGCTTTTACGAAAACTGATTTGGACGCGTGTGCGCCTCGGAATCACCCCGTATCCGCAAAAAGTTCCCATATCGCGACTTTTGCAAAACCCCGCACCATTTATTGTACGCTCGTCAGAATGCGACAAAACTTGCGCTATTGGACTCGCGGTATCGCGCTGGTCCTGTGACCCAAGTTTCACGTGATTCTGAGAGAGTTGACCAAGCCGCCTATTTACGGGCCCTACGGTTGACTTTTTGAGCAAATTTGTGTACGACTCACCGGAATCTAAAATTGGACGTACCGTTGAGTTCGTATTGACGTTTAGAATTGGTTTGACCTATAATTTATCCAATTTAGAGACCTTTACCCCTGGCACACTTTTCGGTGCAAAGTGGGCCACATGTGGACCCCGCTTTGACCCAAAATTATCGTTTTGCCCCTGTGTCCAAATTGGATGAAATGGTAGTGTTTTCTAGCTATCTCGCTTATTCTGCGAACGTTGGTGATGTTTATTTCAGCATCTGGAGACGTTCATTCTGCGGCCATAGTTTCTGATCCTATGTGCTTGACTCTTGGACGTTACACTTTATAGCTTTCTTACCAAGCAAGATATCTTGCCAAATTATTTATAGTACTTTGCATGCTTATTATATTTTTATATATTCAATATATTTCTTTATATTTATTGCATGTGTAGTTTCTTTTAGTCATTACTATACATTAGATATGTTGACACACACATGACACTTAGTATCATGAGAGGACAATCAGTAGGCGTATGGGCTTTAACTACTCTGGTAAACCGTAGTATCTAGCTCGCACTACGGGAGTGTGTCACATTGGTCGTTACCCCCATGGTATGTCGATTTCTGGAGTCACACGCTGGTCGCTACCCCCGCGGTTTGTCGATTTCTGATATTCTAGACGGGTGTGTGAGTTGTGAGGCTTAGATCGAGTAGCCTACCCTTGCCCATACGTCAAAATGTTGTCCTCATTTGCATTCATATAGATTATCTGGTACAGCGTACTTATATATTTTCAAACATTATGCATGTTCATTGTATTCAAATTGGCATGCTTCTATGTATCTTGTTACGTCCCTCTGAGGACCTGGTCCCTTTCCAGGTGTAGATATTCATGACTATTCGCAGGAGCACGGATCAGGACTTACCACTTATCTCTTCCGAGGAGGTCTTACCTTCTGAGCATCCTTGATTATCTCTAGCGATGGATCGCTTCACTAATACCTTTATATCATCATCTTATTTTATATTAGAGATTTTATACTTCTCTCTCATTTTAGTATTGATATAGTCATTGGTAGTGGATTTGTCTCCACCCGACTATTAGTTTTGGATTATTCAGACTCATTATTCTATTTTAGTATTTCTTTTTGTGACTTGTTGTGTGGATGAGATTTAGTATATCTGTGACTTGTGACTATATTTATACCACATATGAGTTTATATTCTTATTACAGTGTACGTGTGTATTATGGTATCCATATATTGGAGTTGCCAAATACATATGGCTGGCATGCTTACGTTTTCCTAGTCCTACGTATTTTAGGACTGGGGCGTGACATGTTTTTGTGGTGGCCCATGCAGGTCGCGAGTATATTGTCTCGGTTACGTCACTGTACCGAGCAAACCTGCACATAGGATTAGAATATAGGATCTCATCCACTTATTTAATCACCTCCCTTGATTTATTTTGCATTCTCATTTGATTGCTTGCATTGCATCTTGCGTGATCCCTTCTCAACGTCAATCTTATCTTATCTTATCTTTCGTGCTTGATAGGGGTTAGGAAGATGATTTATACTAGGAATATACACTCTAGTATTCAATAACACTATTAGTTAAATTATTGTAAGTTGGATAGTATACCTCATAACCTAGTAACACATAGTCTTGTTGACTCATTAATGAAGTATAAATGAATGACACCAACTATAGACTTGCATAAAAAGATAGTGTTTACCCAGACTGTAGAATTTAGAGGCCCATACACCCATTTGGTCGACTAGAGACCATGACAAGGAGTTATTATGAAAACTGTAGAGGTACAACACCGATCTTTTTGGTGAACTTAGATTATTCTGTACCTTCCTCCATCATAATCAAGCGTACTTATATTTTTACTACCTCGACTTATGCTGCTTATTATAGCCTAGTTTTGCAAGCTTATTCTTTTATTGAGCTTGTTCATGACATATGTATTATTGGGGGCCCACACTAATGCATTGTCTAAATCAGAATTGGTGTATTATGGTCTGATCAACTGTAGTGCACTTGGTTCGCTCTTTGTATCACTACTTTATGTGGATTGAGATATAGTTGGCTCAACTTGTTAGACGAATATACTTGCCCTCTAGACTGGTCAGAGCATATCGTATCAGGTACATAATTGTTCTGATATGAACATGCATATAGGAATTTACCAAAATAAGATTTTAATCCACAACTGCCTTGGCAACTTCCTTTCAAAATTATCTAATCCCTTTGAATCCCGTACTTGTATTCTATCATCTCCTCCATGAAATTCTTTATTGTTGATTTTCGTCTTTCCCTATTTCGGAAAGACGAAAGTTCGTACTTAGTATAAGTTGATACACGGATAGTACCAGATATACCCCATAGGCCAAGCACTCATGATGACAAATAAGGAGCGTGGGCACAGAAAGTCGTAGATACCTGTACAACTTTAGTTATATGTGTCATTTCATACTCATGACCCCATTGTGACACAAGATCTTAGATGTACAAATAGACGTAGAATTATATATAAGGTAGTTTAGCAGATATAAGGATGTATGGATATTCTACCCAGATGGCATACATGCAATGCTAATAAATATCATGCGTAGTAGTAGTAGTATTCTCTTTCTATCACCATCTTGCCCCTTGGGTGGCTCATCTTCTCTTCTCCATCCATTCCTTATCTTGTGCTTAACTCTTCCTATCATAGTCGTATCTCTTCGTGCCATTATGAACTGTTTGAATTACTTCAACCTCACCCTTATTTTGTTAGTTAAAACATAAATAGTCTAGTAAATGATTAATAACTAAGATGAGTTCATAAAGATAACCCTTATGTATATGCACTATAGCAATATCTGTATTCTTTTATTAATTTAACCCTTAAGTAGCATCATTTAGCCCAATAGGAATCTGTTAGATTGTTGAAATAGTTCATACTCCTAATAGTTTTATAACGTTAGTCAAGACCTAAAGTGTTGCCAAAAAAAAAACCTGGACTATGCCTAGGAAAGGATTGAAGGCACTTGTTACGAACTGACAATTATGATAAATCGCTGGCAAAGTAGCGACAGTTGCAGCTAGACCGTTGTAGTAGAGTAGTTAAAGTATTTGCAGACATATTGGTCAGGTGGCATGGAAGTATTAGACTACGGTACTTAACGGTTACAAAAAAAAATCATGGTTGTGAGATTCAAGACAAGTATCCCAAGATTCTCGACCCAATAAATATATTCGTCTTACAACCTAGACAATAGCCTCAAGAAACTGTGACTACTAGTAGAACTCTTGTAAGTTGGGTAGTGTAGATGAGTTAGAAATAGAATAATATATGGACAATAAATAAGAAAGTGTTAGAATGGCAGACCATGACTTTAGGAAGCACTACTAGATAGCTATGTGGTGTAATAGCTATAGTGATTATTATGAATATGGGTTAGTGTCAATTTCGAGGACAAAATTTTTGTAAGTTGGATAGAATATAAAACCCCTAAATTTTAAACCATATTAATTATTTAATTAATTATTTAATTGATTTATAGTAATTATTAGCTAATTAAAAGAAAAGAGTTTATGGGATTTTTATTTTTAGGTGTTTGTGCATTTAGGGGATTTATGGAGCAACCATAATTTTTTTCTTAATTTATTCCATGTATGAGATCCTGGTGGACAGTAGAAGGATTAATTGTATGCTCTAAAATAAAATTTTAGAATTTTATATATATATATATATATATATAGAGAGAGAGAGAGAGAGAGTTTACTAGAAATGAAAAAAAAATAATAGATTAGAAAAATAATTGAATAAGAAAATGAAAAGGGAATAAGAAAAAGAGAAAGAAAACAAAAGAATTCTTAATGGATTTAAAACCCTAACTTAAACCTACCCGTTAAGACCCTACTCTAACCTACCTGCAAACCCAAGCCCGCACACCCGTTTGAATCCCAAATAAAGCAGCAGCGGCAGCAACTTCCTTCACCCGCGTAGCCTTTTCCCCCGACCCCCCGCTCTCTCTATATATAACACCGTCCTCCTCGAATCCTAACCCTACTCTCACCTTCCCTCGAGCGCCGACCTCCAGCTGCGACCGCCGCCAGACTCGAACCACCGCCGACCACCAGCGCCGCCCGCCGTCGTGACCGCGACACCGCGCCACGACAGGATACACTATAGCGTACCCCTGTTCGCACGTAGATTCCCGCCTCCTCGTTCGACCAAATTCGGATTCATCTTTGCTGGTACGATCTCGACCTATCGCTCTCTAAATCTCATAGATTAGTTTCCATCGTGCAGCGCGTAAACCTAGATAAAAATTGACGTCAAGTCGAGGAAAAACCACGACATTTAATCTCAGAAAATCTGTTGCAACCATCCATATTTACGGACTCGTATCTCCCACCACAGATATCCGAATTTAGTTTTTCTTCTTGCTATGCGAAGACCACCTAACCTAGATTATTTTTTGTTAATTATATTATTTTATTTGATGCTGTATGCAGAATAAATTAGGATAAAAACCCATAAAAATATGTTTTTCGAAACAAAAAAATTTGCGATACGGAGCGCGCCCCGCCAAACGGGACCGCCCTGTCATGTACCAAGTGTACCAAATGGTGCGCACGATATACCCAGATGTGTGGGCTTTCACGAAAACTAATTTGGACGCATGTGCGCGTCAGAATCACCTTGTATCCGCAAAAAGTCCCTATATCATGACTTTTGCAAAATCCTGCACCATTTATTGTACGTTCGTCAGAATGTGACGAAATATGTTCCATTGGACTTGTGGTATCGCGCTGGTCCTGTGACCCAAGTTTCACACGATTCTGAGACAATTGATCAAGCTGCCTATTTGTGGGCTCCACGGTTGACTTTTTGAGCAAATTTGTGTATGACTCACCGGAATCCCAAATTGGACGTACCGTTGAGTTTATATTGACGTTTAGAATTGGTTTGACCTATAATTTGTCCCATTTTGAGACCTTTACCCCTGGCACATTTTTCGGTGCAAAGTGGGCCACATGTGGACCCCGCTTGGACCCAAAATTATCGTTTTGCCCCTGTGTCCAAATTGGACGAAATGATAGTATTTTTTAGCTATCTCTCTTATTCTGGGAACGTTGGTGATATTTATTTCAGCATCCGGAGACGTTCATTCTGCGGCCGTATGTGCTTGACTCTTGGACGTTACACTTTGCAGCTTTCTTACCAGGCAAGATACCTTGCCAAATTATTTACAGTACTTTGCATGCTTATTATATTTTTGTATATTCATTACATTTCTGTATATTCATTATATGTGTAGTTTTTTTCAGTCATTACTATATATTATATATGTTGACACACACATGACACTTAGTATCATGAGAGGACAATCAGTAGGTGTATGGGCTTTAACCCCTCTGGTAAACCATAGTATCTAGATCGCACTACGGGAGTGTGTCGCGTTGGTCACTACCCCCGCGGTATATCGATTTTTGGAGTCACTCGTTGGTCGCTACCCCCGCGGTATATCAATTTCTGATGTTCTAGACGGATGTGTGAGTTGTGAGGCTTAGATCGAGTAGCCTACCATTGCCCATACGTCAAAAAGTTGTCATCATTTGCATTCATATAGATTTTCAGGTACAGTGTACTTATATATTTTCAAACATTATGCATGTTCATTGTATTCAAATTAGCATGCTTCTATGTATCTTGTTACGTCCCTCTGAGGACCTGGTCCCTTTCTAGGTGTAGATGTTCATGACTATTCGCAGGAGCACGGATCAGGACTTACCACTTATCTCTTCCGAGGAGGTCTTACCTTCTGAGCATCCTTGATTATCTCTAGCGATGGATTGCTTCGCTAATACCTTTATATCATCATCTTATTTTATATTGGAGATTTTATACTTCTCTCTCATTTTAGTATTGATATAGTCATTGGTAGTGGATTTGTCTCCACCCGACTATTAGTTTTGGATTATTCAGACTCATTATTCTAGTTTAGTTATTTCCTTTTGTGACTTGTTGTGTGTATGAGATTTAGTATATCTGTGACTTGTGACTATATTTATACCACATGTGAGTTTATATTCATATTACAGCGTACGTGTGTATTATGGTATCCATATATTGGAGTTGCCATATACATACGGCTGGCATGCTTACGTGTTCCTAGTCCTACATATTTTGGGACTATGGCGTGACAATGTGATTCTTTATTAGCTTATCTATTAGGCATGTTATTGCTTTCTTTTCTGGTTCTTTATTATTGTCTAGGATTTCATGCTCACATGAGTTTCCTTCTTGTTATTAGTATCGCATTTTCTTCCTTGGATTTTTTTAAGCAGGGTATAGTTGTGAGACTCGACTTACAGTATTCGTATTTTATGTGGATACATATTTTTGTGCTATTTATTTATTTTATTGGATCTCATGGACGCTCAAAAAATTTCAAAATTGAAACTTTACTACCCGACCGGCATACCGGCGGTATACCGTCCGTCAGATTATTGTTTTACTTTTGAGATATTTTCGAGATATTTTTGCGAGATATTTTTGAGAGATATTTTGATAAATAGTGCTTGAATCACTCTATTATCTATTGGTTTCTTGGTTTTGTTTTGAGCGATCGAGATTGATTTAGATCGAGTCATGGATCGCTGATGAGGTAGATCCAACGATCACGATTAAATCACCTCTTCTATATATAGAATTCAATTTTTATTCTTTTCTCTTTCTCTCTTCTCTCTCCACCCTTTCTCTCTTGAACTTGGAGCTTAGTCTTGATACTTGGAGTATGGTTTATGATCCCCTTCTTGGTGGTGGATTAGAAGATTTAGGCTGGGAGCTCACTTTAGGCAAGTACACCTTGCCAATTTCGTGAACTTCCTTTACTTTTTTGTCATTTTTATTTTTTGGAGCTTTGGTAGTTGCTTATTTAGTTTAACTTGTTTTACTATAGTTGTTCATTGCATATTTTCTAGTATTGTGATGATTTTGATT
Organism: Iris macrosiphon; assembly: GCA_036927795.1. Lineage (NCBI taxonomy): Eukaryota > Viridiplantae > Streptophyta > Magnoliopsida > Asparagales > Iridaceae > Iris > Iris macrosiphon. The sequence goes on along the minus strand of JAYESA010000009.1, from coordinate 81,346,509 downwards.
TTGATTTCTAGTAGAATCTTGTCCCGTCCCTTTCAGGTAACCTCGGTATAGAAAACGGTAACAGAGTTGTGACTGTGAGTTTTAGTCCATATCATGATATGAGACTCACCCCTAGACTTGACTCCTAGTTAGACTTGGTTCTGTTATTTTTTTGGGATTTGATTTAGGTCCCAAAAATCAGACTTGACTTGACTTTAGCTTTATTTTATCTTGAAAACCGTAATACCGACGGTATAGTACAATATACCGACGGTATACTGATTTCGATTGACTTAGAATCCTAAAACCTTCTGTGAACTTTATCGGCATACTGACGGTATACCGATCCTAGCTGACTTTGTTAACCGACTTCAGGATATTTGTATTGGCCGATATACCGATGGTATACTTCAGTATACCGACGGTATACCGATTTGTGAAACTTTGTTTTCCAGAACCTTTCTTGCCTACTTGGAACGACCTTTCTTGCCTACTTCGAACGACATACTAACAGTATACTAAAGTATACCGACAGTATACCAATTTGTTGGAACAAAAAATCTGTTGTGTTTTTCCTATCTCTTGGACGACATATTGACGGTATACTATAGTATACCGACGATATACCGATCATGCTATTTCTTTTATATTTTTTGGTTTTTAGTGATTTTATTTTGATTCTTCTGAATTTTGCTTGGAGACGTGGTGACTTGACCTGACTAGACATGACTTTACATGGCTTCAAATGACTCGACTTGACTTGGCTTTACTCGGTTTCACCTGACTTTTCTCGGCTATACGTGATGACTTGATTGACTTGGCATGACTTTGTATAGCTCCATTCGACATGACTTGACTTGGTTTCACTTAGCTTTACCTGGATTCTCTTGGCTTCACATGGTTATACTTGGTTGTACCTGGCTTCACATGGCTTGACCTGGCTTCACTTGGTATCACATGGCCTTGTTAGTTGTCATAACTTACATGACTCTGTTTGTACAGTGAATATTAAATCTTGTTTAGTTTGCATTCATGTCTAGGATGGTTTCTGCGGAATGCTACACCTGAAATTCTATAAGAAAATGCTAAGGGTTAACAACTAGAGATTCACATAGATCATGGCTAGAGATTTTCCTAGGTTACATGCAGTCCCGGTTCCCCATAACAAAGGGTTGAGGAATATCTTGTGGAATATCATGTAGAGTTTCGTGTGGAATATCATGTGGAGTATCATGAGGAGTATTTGTGGCTGGTTTGCACGAATGGGTAACCCGGATGGACTGCAGGGGCATGAGATCTGAAGGAACTCTAGTTTCGCGTTGCATTTTGTTAGTAATTAGGACTTATCATAACCATAGTTAATTAAATTATCAAGCCTTACTTATTTGATTTGCCGTAGTTGATGGATGATGTTAGTCTAAGCTTATGCTGAGATTACACCCTTTTACTTTATGCACTTAATATTCTTATTTATTTACATGTTCAGGATATGTCACCTCGCATGCTTACAGTTTTTTTATTATCCTGAGATCATTTACTTTTAGTCATTTGTATTGCCTATATTGTTGGTTTAAGTTTCTAGTTGGCTTCCTTTGTGGTACTTGCTATTTAGGGTCTGACCCACTTGTTTTGCATGACCAGATCAAGTAGCAGCACCAAAGGATCTTCTGTACCTTCCTGAGGATGGTGACTACTAGGAGCATCAGACCACTTGAGTGGATTTTCTTTTTTCTCCACTCTGCTGTATTTTCTACTTTTGTTGGCATTTAGCCACCGAGCATGTGTTTAGCTCGTATTTTGGATTGACTGCTAGCCTACGGGAAATAACATGATCGGCATATCCTAGGGTTGATCATGTATGACTTAGACTCTGGCTAGTTTATTTATTTGTGTTTACTAGCAAAATGATCATCTATGTATATATAGTTTGGGACTATATATAGTTTGTGACGCTTTACTATTATATGTCAGCTGATCTTATATTTTGATATTTCATACTGTTGAGCTTGTGATTTAGACACTAGGATTTGTTGAACCTAGGCTTGACTGATGATTATAGTAGTAATCCCCCATGTCTTACAGTTTCACCGTATATATAAAGTACCGGTGTGCTCTAAGTATACGTGGCTGGCCATTATCTTCCACCGCTCTCCAGTATTCTGGTTCTGGGGCGTGACAATTTGAATTTTCTTTGTTAGAGGGCACTGTCCACTTGTTCCATTTATTCTTTTGTGAACCATTGTTTTTACCTTTGTAAGGGTGATAACCATGACCATATCTTCCATAAGTTTTTTCTCTTACACGCCCTTACCCACGTCCTCCACCCCGACCTCTACTAATCCCAAAATTGGCATTTGCCTCAGGAATAGCCATTGACCCAATTGGTTTAGAGTTATGGTTTTTCATGAGAACATCGCTATTTGCATCTGCTACAAGGAGACAAGTCACCAATTCAGAGTATTTTGTGGAAAAAAAAATTCACGGTATTGTTCCCGTAAAAGCACATTACTTGCATAAAAAGTCGAGAGTATTTTCTCAATCATTTTTACCTCTGTTACTTTTTTTCCGCACAACCAAATATGACAAACAGTATTAAACAGAGCAGAATTATATTGTTTAACAATTTTATAGTCTTGATATCTTAGGTTCAATCATTCACTTTGAGCATCTGGAAGGATTACCATCATTTAATGGTCAAATTTATCTTTTAGAGATGTCCACAAATTTAATGGGTCATCCTCACATAGATATCTGGCCTTTAGATTCTCATGAATATGATGTCATAGGAAAATTAAAACCTTAGCCTTGGCTTCAAACGTGTAAGCCCCTGATTTTTCAAAAGATATTAAAATTGGATTTTTCGTAATTTTCTGGAATTTTCTGAGAATTTTCTATAATTAAAATCAGGGTTTTAATTATTAACTGATTTTTAATTGATAATAAATAATATTAAAATATTATGAAAATAATATTTTTGGGTGTAAAATGAAAAACTGGACTTAGGATAATTTTTCTGGAATTTATTGGGCCCCGGACCTAATTTAAAACACCTAAAAATTATTTATTTATTTGTTAATTAATTAATTTATTATTATTATTATTATTATTATTATTATTATTATTATTATTATTTTCTTTATTTTTCCAGCCCGGCCCATTATCCTACCGGGCCCAGCCCCCGGCCTAGCGGGTCGGGTCGGATCCGCCAGACCCGCACCCGACCCGACCCTACCCGGTTCCCCCTCTCCCTGACCTCGTCTTCCCCGTGCCCGCGTCCGGCGCCGCTCCGGCCGCTCCGCTCCGCTCCGCCCGGCCACGCCACCCTCGCCTCCGCCTTCTCCGCGTCCCCTCCGCCTCTCTCGGCCCCTCAGCTCCCCTCTCCCTCCCCTATATAATCTCCCTCTCCGGCCCCCTTCCACCACCACTCGCCACCACGCCGCCATGCCCACCGCCCGCTGCCCAGCCACCTCGCTCCACCGCCGGCAGCGCCGACGTCGACCGCCACCGCCGGCCAGCCCCTCCCTCTTCTCCTCCTGCCTCCTCCCCGCTCGACGACAGCCGCAGCAGCAGCCGAGCGCCGCCCTCCGGCCGATCGAGAGCCGCCCGAGCCCGGCCGCCGCCTCGTCGCGCTGCCCCGGCCGGCCTCTCCCCGCCGCGAACCGCCCTGGCCAGCCTGAGCTCCGGCCGTGCCCAAGCCCTAAACCTAACCCTAATTCCCAAATCTGACTCGGACATAGTGGACACCAGACACGAGGCTCGAGACACGGACACGAAAACCTTAGTTTTCGGAGGCCAGTTCAGGTACTCATATCTTTCTCCTCGCTGTCCCGTTTTCAATTCCGTAAATTCTGTTGCGAAGCCTGTATGACCCTCTCGGTGCCTGGACAAACCGCTCGGGGCATCGCGTCCTGTGGTGATCGCACACTTCGATCCAAAAACAGAAAAAACAACGACCCGATTCACCCCGGTACTGGGTACGCCCCACCAAACGGGACGACTTGGTCTCGCAGTCTTCACAGATACGTGCGCGTCGTTGATACGGACGTGTGGGATTTCGCAGAAGTCGATTCTGGTGTGCGTGCACACCGGGATCAATGCGTATCCGCGAACACCGCCCCGTATCCGCCTTTTTTGAATCACGCCCTAACTTTCTAGCGATACGCTGGTCCTGTGACCCAAGTTTGGTTCGATTCTGAGAACGTTGACGAAATCGCGTGTCGTGGGCCCCACAGGTCCCGTTCGACGGGAGATTTTGTGTTCGGCTTATCAGAATCCAATTTTGGAAGTTCCATTGGATTAGTATCATCGTTCCTGACCTGTTGACACTAAGTTTGATAAATTTGGAGACCTTTGACCCTGACACATTTTTCGGTGCAAAGCGGGCCCACCTGTGGACCCCGTTTTTGACCCGAAATTACCGTTTTTTCCCTTGTCTCCGAATTGGACTCAAGGACAGGCGTTTCTAGCTATTTGATATCTTCTGAGCATGATGATAATATTTATTTCAGCATCCGGAGTCATTTCTGGAAATTTCCCCAAGGATAAAACTGTAATTGGATCCAAACATCAGGCAAGTACCTGCACTTCAAGTTTATTCTTTATATTGTGATAATTAGTTCCTTGCTCTACTAGTACCATTGGATGATTACACGTAGTGTTAGAACACTGGATTTTATGTCTTGCTTTTCGTGTCGGGTGGGAGAATACTAGGAGGCATGTAGTTTACCCTTCCCCCTGTCGTGACTGCTAGCTGTTGGTACGCGACTGTACCATCAGCCTGATACTCGATTATTCCTGTCTGATAGTCGTCTATGACGGCCTGATTAGCCTTATAAACCCCTACATGCCAACTATGTATTCTAAATAACACAAGTTCACACACATAGTTCTTGTCTTGTTGCAGTTCCTGTTGTCTTGTTGTAGTTTTCATTTTCCTGTCTCATTTATTCCTGTTTTACTCATATCCCTGTTTTACAGTATTTAACTCTTAGTTATTGTTACTACTTATTTATGCATATTCTCAACATGATACTTAGTCAGTTCTTTTCTACTTGTCATAAATATTTAGTTTAATCTTGTTGTGCATTGTGTACTTTGCTCCTTTCCTGACTGAATCCGTTGATATTAGGCGATAATGAGGACTATGCCCCCACCTTTTATGGCCCCTATGAGGGAGCAGATGACACATTTGAGGAGCCGGTTCCCACCCAGGAGACTACTTCTGCGAAGTAGTTAGCAGTAGTTATTTATTTTCCTTTCATCTCAGTAATCGGATTTGTCCCCGATTTAACTTCTGGTTCTGTAACTAAACTATGGATCTGGTTGTCACATTTTGTTTATGAAATCTTAACAATTCTATTTCCCTGTCATTATCCTTGTCTATTTATTATTGTGGATGAGATAGATTTTATTAATCCCAGAAAATGACCTAGACAGCGTACTACCGCCGACACTGCGGCGTAGGCTGGACGTACCCACGTACTCGTGCCCGAATGTCCGGGTGCGGGTCATGACACGTTTTTGTGGTGGCCCATGCAGGTCAACGATTAAATTGTTCGGTTTCAACTTAGGGACCGAACAGGCCTGCAATAAGATAGGATAAGTTTTAGGATCTCATCCACTTGCTTGAATCGTTCTTGACATCTATCTCGGATTGAATTAATTCCTTGACCTGCATCCTGCCTTGATTCTTGTGCGCCTCTTATCGTTTATTTTGGATGCAGAGTAAAGGATCTACCAGCAAGCGACGAGGTTCCTACAAGATCACCACGAGATGCTCTACCAGCATGACCGTGGAGAACGCGCAGACTCTTGGAGTAGCTAATGCGCGTAAGTGATTTTAGCTGCCGTTTCTAGTATTGTTTAGCTCGTGCCTATTGGTTCGTGACCTCAGCCCCAACCTAGTAATTTTAAACTTGCTAATAACCTGGTATGCTTTTATATTTGATAACTGTAGAGATTTTAGAATCTTTTGTTGTTGTGCTTATTGTAGGTTGTTTTGTGAACTTAAATAATTTGTACCTCCTTTTCATCATCATCTAGCGCACCTAATTTTGTTGTACTTGACTTATGCTGCTATTTTATAGCCTAGTTTTGCAAGCTTACTCTTTATCAGGCTTGTTCATGACACATGTGTTATTGAGGCCTGATCAACCCCACTAATACAAGTGTCTATTCAGAATCAGTGTATTACGGTCTGATCAACCTTAGTGCATTTTAATTCGCACTTCGCACGACTACTTTACGTGGATTGAGATATATAGTTGACTAGTATACTTGCCCCCTTAAATATGTCCGAGCATATCGTATCAGTTACATAACTGTACTAATACGAGCATGCGAATAAATAATTACCAGAATAGAATTTTAATCCATAACCGCCTAACAATTCCCATTAGAATTCTTTAAACGCCTTGATCCCTATACCTCTGTTCTACCACCTCGCCCTTGAACTCTTATTATTGATCCTCGTCTTCCCTTATTTTCGGAGAGACGAAATCTTGTGCTTGGCATAAGTTTGATATATAGAGTACTAGATATACCCCTCAGACCGGTCGAATTGATGACGACCCTCCATGATTAAGGGAATACCACAGGTGATGTGTTGGTGTTAAAGACTTAAAGATTCAATACCATGATTAAATAAGTTGGGACATAGCTTTACTAGTTGTATAGCCTTAGAGGATAGATGGGTAAATTCTAAGTTGGGTAGCGACCGCAATGTTCACCTGAGAGAAACCCGTTAGACTGTAATCAAGTGAGATTGGATAGAGAGAACCCTACCATATTTTAAATTTCGAGGACGAAATTTTTATAAGTTGGGTAGATTGTAAGCCCCTGATTTTTCAAAAAATATTAAAATTGGATTTTTCGCAATTTTCTGGAATTTTCTGGGAATTTTTTGTAATTAAAATCAGGGTTTTAATTATTAACTAATTTTTAATTGATAATAAATAATATTAAAATATTATAAAAATAAATATTTTTGGGTGTAAAATGAAAAACTGGACTTAGGATAATTTTTCTGGAATTTATTGGGCCCCAGACCTAATTTAAAACACCTAAAAATTATTTATTTATTTATTTGTTAATTAATTAATTAATTATTATTATTATTATTATTATTATTATTATTATTATTGTTGTTGTTGTTATTATTATTTTCTTTATTTTTTCAGCTCGGCCCATTATCCTACCCGGCCCAGCCCCCGGCCTAGCGGGTCGGGTCGGATCCGCCAGACCCGCACTCGACCCGACCCTACCCGGTTCCCCCTCTCCCTGACCTCGTCTTCCCCGTGCCCGCGTCCGGCGCCGCTCCGGCCGCTCCGCTCCGCTCCGCCCGGCCACGCCACCCTCGCCTCCGCCTTCTCCGCGTCCCCTCCGCCTCTCTCGGCCCCTCAGCTCCCCTCTCCCTCCCCTATATAATCTCCCTCTCCGGCCCCCTTCCACCACCACTCGCCACCACGCCACCACGCCCACCGCCCGCTGCCCAGCCACCTCGCTCCACCTCCCGTAGCGCCAACGTCGACCGCCACCGCCGGCCAGCCCCTCCCTCTTCTCCTCCTGCCTCCTCCCCGCTCGAAGACAGCCGCAGCAGCAACCGAGCGCCGCCCTCCGGCCGATCGAGAGCCGCCCGAGCCCGGCCGCCGCCTCGCCGCGCTGCCCCGGCCGGCCTCTCCCCGCCGCGAGCGGCCCTGGCCAGCCTGAGCTCCGGCCGTGCCCAAGCCCTAACCCTAACCCTAATTCCCAAATCCGACTCGGACACAGTGGACACCGGACACGAGGCTCGAGACACGGACACGAAAACCCTAGTTTTCGGAGGCCAGTTCAGGTACTCATATCTTTCTCCTCGCTGCCCCATTTTCAATTCCGTAAATTGTGTTGCGAAGCCTGTATGACCCTCTCGGTGCCCGGACAAACCGCTCGGGGCATCGCGTCCTGTGGTGATCGCACACCGCGGTCAAAAAATAGGAAAAACAACGACCCGATTCACCCCGGAACTGGGTACGCCCCGCCAAACGGGACGACTTGGTCGCGCGCGGTCTTCACAGATACGTGCGCGTCGTTGATACGGACGTGTGGGATTTCGCAGAAGTCGATTCGGGTGTGCGTGCACACCGGGATCAACGCGTATCCGCGGACACCGCCCCGTATCTACCTTTTCTGAATCATGTCCTAACTTTCTGTGTACACGTCGGATCGAAACGAAACTTGTGCCATCGGATTCGTATCAATACGCTGGTCCTGTGACCCAAGTTTGGTTCGATTCTGAGAACGTTGACGAAATCGCGTGTCGTGGGCCCCACAGGTCCCGTTCGACGGACGATTTTGTGTTCGGCTCATCGAAATCTAATTCTGGAAGTTCCGTTGGGTTCGTATCATCGTTCCTGACCTGTTGACACTAAGTTTGGTGAATTTGGAGACCTTTGACCCTGACACAATTTTTGGTGCAAAACGGGCCCACCTGCGGACTCCATTTTTGCCCTTGTCTCCGAATTGGACTCAAGGACAGGCATTTTTAGCTATTTGATATCTTCTGAGCATGATGGTAATGTTTATTTCAGCATCCGGAGTCATTTCTGGAAATTTCTCCGAGGATAAAACTGTAATTGGATCCAAACATCAAGCAAGTACCTGCACTTCAAGTTTATTCTTTATATTGTGATAATTAGTTCCTTGCTCTACTAGTACCATTGGATGATTACACATAGTGTTAGAACACTGGATTTCATGTCTTGCTTTTCGTGTCGGATGGGAGAATACTAGGAGGCATGTAGTTTACCCTTCCCCCTGTCGTGACTGCTAGCTGTTGGTACGCGACTGTACCATCAGCCTGATACTCGATTATTCCTGTCTGATAGTCATCTATGACGGCCTGATTAGCCTTATAAACCCCTACATGCCAACTATGTATTCTAAATAACACAAGTTCACACACATAGTTCTTGTCTTGTTGCAGTTCCTGTTGTCATGTTGTAGTTTCCATTTTCCTGTCTCATTTATTCCTGTTTTACTCATATCCCTGTTTTACAGCATTTAACTCTTAGTTATTGTTACTACTTATTTATGCATATTCTCAACATGATACTTAGTCAGTTCTTTTCTACTTGTCATAAATATTTAGTTTAATCTGGTTGTGCATTGTGTACTTTGCTCCTTTCCTGACTGGATCCGTTGATATTAGGCGATGATGAGGACTATGCCCCCACCTTTTATGGCCCCTATGAGGGAACAGATGACACATTTGAGGAGCCGGTTCCCACCCAGGAGACTACTTCTGCGAAGTAGTTAGCAGTAGTTATTTATTTCCCTTTCATCTCAGTAATCGGGTTTGTCCCCGATTTAACTTCTGGTTCTGTAATTAAACTATGGATCTGGTTGTCACATTTTGTTTATGAAATCTTAACAATTCTATTTCCCTGTCATTATCCTTGTCTATTTATTATTGTGGATGAGATAGATTTTATTAATCCCAGAAAATGACCTAGACAACGTACTACCGCCGACACTGCGGCGTAGGCTGGACGTACCCACGTACTCGTGCCCGAATGTCCGGGTGCGGGTCGTGACAAAACGATTCTTTATTTTCCTACTTAATAGTACCATCAAGCTTGTTGGAGTACAAGTGTAACTTCGTATCCAATTGTCATGATAAATAATTTTCTCCGCTCATATCAAGAGATTTGAATTCATGCTTTGCAGGACTCGAGATCTATATGACAGAAAATAATTATATTAGAGGTAAATTAATTTAAATAATAAAATTGATATATGCTTTCAAGATTACACATATATCACAATGTGATAAAACACTATCAAAGAATACTATGTCTTATGTGTATCACATATACAACAATGTGACCACTATATAATAATGATTTTGGGTACTTCTCATAGTTCAATTCACATATACAACAATGTGAATTAGTACCTTGTAGAATTCAAATAAATCAAACAAAATAATGAAAACAACAACAACACATAAACTAATTTAATGTAATTAACTAATTCATAATAAGTGAAGAATGATATTCAAGATTAATTTCATACTTGGGTACAATTTATAATAAAAAAATATAGAGATGAGGCTTATAAATAACTTATTATGAATTTTTTTATTTTGAATGAAATTGTGAACATATTAAATACAAATTTTAGATTTAAAAACTAAAAAATAAATAAATGTAGAAAACTTATATTCTAATCAATCTATAAACACATAAATCAAACATGTATTTAATTTACTAAAATATGTATCTAAATGTACAAGATTTAGAATTAATTTTTCAATATAATTATCTGTCTAATAGCCATCACAGGATAGTACATATAAAGATTATTGAAATGTTTATTGGACATAGATAGATGTAAATTTCAACATTTCTTAATCACATGTATATAAACTAAATTCGATTGTATCCATAAAATATTTTACTTACGTGATTGTAATAGTGAAGAAATATAAATCAAAAGAATGAAGGAAGATGGACTTACTTCTCTTTTTTTTAAGAGAATTCTTTCTTCCATCTTCTATTTCCTAGAACAGCTTGTACTGATAATGTTTTGTAAAGTAGAGAAAAGTAAGATCTTCTTCATATCTCAAGCAACTAGAGAAGAGCCGTTTATATAGACTTACAATTGAGGTTACATCATAATGTCAATTAAGAGAAGAAATGTCAAAAGACATATGTTAGGAATAACCAAAAGACATAGGTTATAGATAACTAAAAGACATAAGTTATGTAGACCAAATAATTATGATAAATCATCCATATTTACAATAACAATAATAATTATTACTTTTAAATTGATAATTTTTGTATAACCATTCATAAACAAGTGGACTGTACTACTTGTTTCGGCAAAATCGAATCCACATGTCATAACTGAACAAGAACGTGTATAAGAAAAGTTATTTTTTTGTCTTCCGTTACTTCAATCACTGGTCTACTTATAAAATATTAATTTTAGAGTTACTACAAAATTTGACAAGGGACATCATAATTTCTTATACTCTCAAAATTTTGACAATTCTATATCCTGATTGTCAAAATTTCTTCAGTCTTTGATATACACAAAATAACATAAATGATATGCATTAGAACTGCATTGGCCTTGTAAAACTACCGATAGTCAACATTTATACTTCCCAGAAGGCAAAAACTAAATTAATGAAATATGTAACAGAGGCATAGGAACAAAAAAAAATGACTCTTAAAGACAACAGGGTAAAATGTAAGAAATAATTTGCAAGATTCACATTTTTTTTTGTTGCAAAAAGGACTCGTAGACTAAAAAATTCCTCTAAGTTTTAGTTTGATGCAATTTGTACCAATATTGAAATGTCAACGAACATTCAATTTACCGTCAACAAGACTTATTTGGATTATTTATACAAGAAAGAAAATAAACTAATAAAATATAAATGTGAAACATAGTGGGAACAGAGTGAAACAAAAAAAAAGGAAAAAAAAAAGATAAAATAAAAATTATATATATATATATATATATATATATATATATATATATACACACACACGCATTTAAATCTTGTAAAGTAAGAGGTTTAAAAACAACATGAATTAGTCCAATATGAACATAATTATATTTCTCACGATAGTGACATATGTCATCTTCATTAAGTAATTTTAGTGACTATTCAGTATCACTGATTTGAACAATTATTTCCATTGTTTTAATCGCGATGGAAGATCTAAAATCAAATGTACCAATCTGGTATATCTCTTTTGGTTGAACTTTAGGAATAGTCAATTTGTTCAACGCCTCTAATTCAGAGAAAAATTCAATATTTTGAGCATTCTTAATAGCCTTGCTCTTATTAAGAGCTTTCTTATTGGAACCAATTAATGAATTCATCATAAATTCGAGAGTTCTACTTCACTCAAACACTATGATCATAGTACATCAGTAACTTAATATTATCAAGATATCAAAGATACTAAAAGTAATTAACTTAGAAACCATTGTCTAAACTCACTGACCAAATAAGTAGGAGCAAAACGTTTTTCTCTGGTTGATAGTAAAATTCTAGCACATGGCTGTCAACGATTTATGGCAAACACGGCCATCCCGGCACAACACGCATACGCGACTTGAGTCCTAAGACCTAGGCCAATACAACTAGACAGACACATTTCCCAGAGAATATATATATATATATATATATATATATATATATATATATATATATATATATATATATATATATATATATATACACACACACACACACAAAAAGATAGTAAGATTGTTGCAATATTTAATGGTTACGTTCATGAGTATTTTGGATATTTTAAACATTTTTCAGTTAAAATTTGACTATAACGTTCAAATATAACGACTAGTGGACTGAGAAAATAATTTGATCTAAGTATCTAAAATTTAAGGATTTAATTGATCAAAAAATTTATAATTTTTTCTTTTGCTAAAAGTGTACATCATGCTAGTTTTTTTCTTTTAACCCACCATAACATCAGACAATAAAACTCACATGTTCAACTGGTAACAAGTCAAGGAAGAGGAAAAGAGTTCCATAAAACCTTTGAGAGCAACAACATCAACAACAAAAAACGCACATGGGAGCTAAAGGTGAGTAGAGAAGTGGAGTCATCATCAGTACACAATCAACACCTCCAGGTGAAAAACATATTTCCCCATCAAATTTACTCTCCTACAGTCTTGATCAATGTAAGTTGTGATTTGGGTTTCAGAGGATATAGGATGGTGGGCAAAGGAGGAAATGATGATGGGATTAAGACTGTGGAGTCCTTGAGGGGGAGACTGCTTGCAGAGAGAGAGGAATCAAAGGCTGCCAAGACTGAAGCAGACCTCATGGACAAAAGGGTCCGTTACTGTTACTCTCTCGCTTTTGTCATTCCTTCATCACCACTGTGAACTTTGTGTAAATGTGTGTTTACTGTTATCATCATGATTCGCCTCCCACATTGGTATGTTGCTCTTAAAAAAAAAATCGTTTTCAACTTTCTCTGATCTGGGTAGTCTTTTTTACTTTTTTTTTCTTTTTTTTTTCTTTTTTGTGTGTGTGCTTATTGTGTGTTCTCTACTGTTCTCTTGATTAATACGTGTTGAGGATTTAAGTTCGATTGCACAAAGACAAACTTTCTAGTTCAGATTCATTGAATTTGAACGAATATTCAGATTTATTGGGTTTGAACGAATATTCAGATTCATTGGGTTGAACAAATTTTAATATTCGTTGGGTTTTGGGTGTCACTTTCGTATTCGTTCATATTGTTGAAGAGGTATACCCGTTCATGAAAATGTATGAGAATTTCTATAAATATCTGAGTATACCCAAGACTCAAATATAACCTAAATCACAAGCATAACACTAATTACTACTACTCAACAAGAAAAAAAAAAGATTCAGATTTGTTGCCTGCATCTTTTGCTCAAGGCTTTGTTGTATCCTAGGAGAAGTATACGTCTGAACCTGACAACAAACTTTTTCCGAGTGGGGACGAATAACTTTCTAAAAAAAGTGTCGACATACAAATACGTCTCAAAGCCATTTTCGTTTTATCTCTGTTAGTCCCGAGGCTTAACTAAAGATGGAAGAACGCGTGGTCGAGATCAGAGGTTCACACAAAAGTTCTCACTCTGACTATTCTCGATTTCTACGAAAAACTATAAAATGATTCTGATTATAACTTGCTCTCAAGATTACAAAAGAATCAGAATTAACCAAACTTTCCGTTCTTCCTTGCAATCGCAGTTGCAGACGGACATAACAGAGTTACAATAAAATGAAAACTATTTTCGTTCTTCCTTGTAAAACGCAGTTGCTATTAAATAGAACGAACCAAGAAGAAAAAGGAGAAGAAGACAGAATAAAAAAATATTTTTGCTGGGATGGTGAAGACCACCGGTGCTAAAAGCAAGATTCGTCCTCTTTCGACGATCTGCTCCCACGAGTCAGCAAGTTCATAAGAGAACTTCTGGAACGCTCGTAGTCACCTCCTTGTGTGACTCGAACGGACTCATTTGGACTCCTCTTTCTCAACTTTTGGTGTCTTAAAAGGAGGCTAGAGGGCTCTTTATATAAGGAAGGATGAAAGCCCATCCTCCTCTTCTTTCCGATATGGGACTAAAAAGTCATATACAAAATTGATATCCCACAATCGCAGCCCAATGCATAGCCCGTTCAGCGTCCGTTCAGTACCCGTCCAAAGCCCGTTCAGCACCAGCTCAGCGCTCGCTCGTGCAACACGCACATGCAATACGCGCATGCAATCCGAGCATAAAATGAGCACATAAAACGAGTGCACGAGCGCAACAACAACGCACAAGCGCCTTGCGATGATGCTGACGTGCTAAGTGCAAAGTGCGCCAACAAAGCCCTAATTTGCGCCTTTGAGCCCGAGTCTGAGTCGCTAAGCCCCTTTGGGGCTTCGCTCCTATGGAAATAATTCCAAGAGCATGACAAAAAACATAAATGCTTTTCATGAGGAGTTAATCATTTTTTCTCCTAGGAAAACACCCCCACATGACACCCATGTGCCCGACCACACCCCATGTGCACACCTCAACTCATACAAAGTATTATATTGAGATACCCACTTGGTGGTGTTGTCACGCCCCAGTCCCAAAATACCGTGGGACTAGATACGTGGCAATGGCCAGCAGTACGCACCGATGGACAAACCCAATTTAATGGATCCATCAGGGCATACTTAAGCTGTAAAACAAATCTACGACAATCATGGCACAACTAATCTCATCCACACAAGATAAAAATATGATCCACAGAATAAATAAGGAATGTAAATCATCAGCTAGTCTCACAAAGTACTTCGGGGAATAACCCGATAAATGTCTAGTACAATGGTTCAACAGACCATAATATAAAAGACTGAAATAAATAATAAAAGCTGAGCATGAACATGGATGCTCAAGAGAAGTCTTCAGCTAACACCTCGCCCTCAGATGGTGGTACAGCTCCTGGTTCGGCTACTCCTGCTGCGGTCCCGTATACCTCGGGATAAACCACGTCTGCAAAATCTGGGGACAAAATCCATATCCAGGTCCTCAGGGGACATAGCAAGGTACAGAAAATATACAAGCCAACATATAAACAGTGCAGCAGAATAATGAAATAAGCAGGGTAAGTATGTAATCATCTGTGTAAAATGCAAGAGAGAATATCAATAGTACTCAGGTTGAAACAACTACAAGCTCTGTGTAGGGGAGCCGGTAGCAGTGGTGTCAAGAGGTGGTCTAGTTCAGCGGGAGACCGAGTAGCCGGCATAACATAATCAACCTGTAGCCTGTGAGTCTCTCCAGTAATAGATGGATCAATAAGGGAATACTAAAATAACCAGCTAAGTGATATGCAAGATGAGAGCAGCACTAGAGCTCAGGCTGAAGCATACTACAAGCTCTGTGTAGGGGAGCCGGTAGCAGCAGTAATAATGAGTAATGGGCCAAGCTCGGGCTTCAGAGTCTTGGGCCTCACAGTAGTAGGGGTGTATATATATGATCAGCCTGTAGTTTGTGTGTCTCTCCCCACCCAATGTAACCACGCAAATCATAAACATAACGTCTCACGTCCATGTCAGCGGAGTCATATCTAATGCACAAGTCATAATGTATATAGAATATAGAATCTAGGTCAAGTCCTGTATCCTATACAGAATCACCACGAATATCTCGGGAAGATCCTGTCTCATGATCAGTGTCCTGTGTCCTGGGTCAAAGTGTACTTGGTAAGACAAGTACGAGAATATAAAGTGTCACGTATGTCCATATCTAAATGACATTACCCAACACCGCGTACGATGTGGGCACCCGACTGATAATCGGACGCTAAGTATGTCAAACGGTCCTAGGTTAAGCATGCACAGTAAATATATGAAGTAAGAAAAATAGGTAACAATACTGCAGAGATGGCAAGGTACACTTGCCTGATGTTTGAATATCAACTATCGTCCTGGTATCGGTGGATCCGATAGGTACTACTCCGAAAGCTGTAATAAATATCACCCACAGTCTCAGAAGATGTCAAATAGCTGGAATTGCCTGTCCTTCCGTCCAATTTGGACACAGGGGCAAAAAGGTCATTTTCGGGCCAAAGTGGGGTCCACGTATGGCCCACTTTGCACCGAAAAGCGTGCCGAGGGTAACAGTCTCTAAATGGGACAAACTATGGGTCAAATAATTCTAAATGTCAATACGATCCCAACGGTATGTCCAAATTTGGATTCCGATGAGCCGAACATAATTTGGTCCAAAAGTCAACTGTGGGGCCCGCCAATTGGCGATCTGGTCAACCGTCTCAGAAATACGTGAAAATTGGGTTACAGGACCAGCGTGTTACCACGAGTCCAGTGGCGCAAGTTTCGTCGCAATCTGACAAGCGTGCACAAAATACGCGCGAGTTCCACAAAAGTGGCGACACGGAATGTGTTCGCGGATACGGCCTGATTTCGGCGCGCACACGCGTCCAAATCAGTCCCCACGAATTTTCACGTGTC
The DNA here is from genome assembly GCA_036927795.1 of Iris macrosiphon. Classification (NCBI taxonomy): domain Eukaryota; kingdom Viridiplantae; phylum Streptophyta; class Magnoliopsida; order Asparagales; family Iridaceae; genus Iris; species Iris macrosiphon. The sequence goes on along the minus strand of JAYESA010000009.1, from coordinate 81,330,016 downwards.
CGATTATGCTGCGTGCACCATTCGGTACACTTGGCACACGGCGGGGCGGTCCCGTTTGGCGGGGCGCGCTCCGATCTCCAACTTTTAGAAAACCGGAAAAAGTGGGTGCGCGCAGTTTTGTGACGAATACAATTTTGTCCACAGCAACTAATAGCACAAAGTTATTATACAGAAAATAAACTAGGTCATGCAATCTACAGGTATCAAAAAGAATCACCGAATTCAGATCTCTGTGGTGGGAGATACGAACTCGGCAATATGGGTGGTCATTCTGGAATTCTGCGATTGCAGAATTCTGTCTGCTCGCGCTGACTTGGGCGCTGTTTTTCACCTAGGGGCACACGTTATCCGAGGTTGACTGTAAAACAAGTATTGGAGAGGGTTAAGGGAAGATCATACCTATGAAAACGGAATGGCGTTTGGTCGAGCGAGTCGACGGAAAATCACGCCGGAGCGAAGGTGCCTCGAGTGGGAGACTGCAGTTCGCGATGTCGGCGTCGACGGGATGGTTGGATGGCTTGGGAAGGCTTCTCTGGCTGCGGTGACGGCTCTAGATGGGAAGAGGAAGTCTGGAGTTTAGGTTAGGGTTTTTTTTTGGAGAGCTATTATATATATATATTATATGTATTAGGAGAGAGAGGGGGAAGTTGGATCGGATTTCCGCGGGTTTGGGGAGCCGCTGAAGGCTAAGTGCTAGCGGGTCTGGGGAAGTAAAGGGGTCGGTCTCACGTGTCTAATTGGCTGAAGGTGAAAGTCAATTGGCGGAAGGTATGGCTGCAGCAAGGGATTTTGCAAGTTGAATGGGAATAGTAGCTAAGGAATTCCTAAGGCTTTAAGTATACAAGTATATTATTATTATTATTATATTAGTACTATTACCTTTCTTTTCCTTTCCTTTCTTTCTTTATAAAATATATATACATATATATATATTTGTATATACATATATATATACTCATAAGAAAATTTATAGGATAGGGTATTGCACATCGTTAGGCTAGCAACTGCTCAAGGGGTCTCCTACATGGAATAAATTCCGAAAAATTTCTGATGGTCCCACAAGTCCTCTAAGTGCCCGAACACCTAACATAAAAATTATAAAAAATCTATTTCTCCTATTTGGACCTAATTACTACAATTTAATTAATAATTAATAAATAAAGGGTATATACGATTTTCTAGGAAGGGGGTTTTACAGGTGTAGCCAATATGGGACTATCTTTACTAGTCCAAAGGCAAAAACACCAACGATCCCCCACATATCTCAATATATATGGGTTGAGCATTCCCTACAGTGACTGTCCCTCATGCATTAGTATAGATGCCGCTTCAACTTGAATCCTCCCGCATGGGTCGAACAACAGTATGATACAAGAATGGACTAAGCCTTGAATTCTACAACATAGCTGTAATTCTTCCCACTCACACAATGACATCAGCTGTGCTTCCGGTTGCACATTAAAGACCCTGTGCACGCCTGGTTTCGGTTTATTTATTTTGGACGTCTACAAGTTTTCCCTCAAGAGACGGCCTATATCTCTTTCCATACACTTTATGTGAGTTCTTTTAAAGAGTCCTTGGGATGAAGCCTCGAGCTTCCTTGCGGTGCTACTCCGCTATGACATGGCCCAGAGCTGAGGCTACACCTCATCGTGGTGTCATGCCACTGTAGCATGAGGTCACAGCCTCTTTGTAGTGCCAAACTATCCATCATGAAGCCTTGCGCTTACTTGCGGTGTTACGCCGCTGTGAAATGGCTCGCGTAGCCGAGGATTTACATAAGTTACCTCTGTGGTGTCACACCACTGTAAAATGAGGACACCGACCTCTTTGTAGTGCTGCCTACACTCTTTATTCTACAATATTAGGCTACTTGCCTATGTGCGGTGCTACGCCGCAGTGACATGGCTTGCGAAGCCGAGACATTACCCGTACCGAGGAACCTCTTGGTGGTGTCACCCACTGTAGCATAGAGACCTTATGCTCCTTTGTAGTGCCGTGCTATCGTGCTTCCTGTTAAGCACACCAGACATTCAAAATGTCTGAGAACTCATTAAGGCATCTAAGCCATCCTCCCACATGACTTGTTCTACACAAAAGAACAATTAGTAGACAACTGTGGTTCTGGGTCCGTAATCCCTCAATGTCTCAAAAGACTACCCACTGTTTCTGATATTCTCCCAGTCAATGATACTCCCTTGAACCAATAGCTAGATGCCTAGTAGATTTCTCTTTGAACTAATAACATAAAACTATTACAAAGACACAATATCAGAATGTCTTCAAGTCCATCTTGATTGTTGTATCCTCGACCAGTTGACGCTTAAGACCTTTGGTGAACGGATCGGCCAGAATTTTCTGGCTCCGAACATCAATTACGGCAATGACTCCGATCTTGATAAGATCATTCACTGTCCTGTGCCTCAGTCGCACAGTCATCTTCTTACTATTGAAGAGATCATTTGATGCCACGGTTGCAGTCGCTTGGTTGTCGCAGTAAATAGGTACCGCCGAAATTTACGCACCCACCACTGGAAGATCATACATGAGCTCCCGAAGCCACTCTGCTAAATTTGTTGCAGCCGCCAGTGCATAGAACTCAGATTCCATCGAGGAATAAGAGAGCATTGTCTGTTTCTTCGACTTCCACGATATTGCCGCTCCACCCATGTAGAAGACATCATTTTGTGGACCTTTCGCTCTCTACTTCTGAATACCAACTTGCATCACTGAAGCCTTCCACCACTGTCGGATAAGCTCTGTAGTGCAGTGCATACTTCTGAAAACTCTTGAGATATCTTATCACTCTCTTCACAGCTTTCCAGTGCTCCACTCCTGGATTGCTCGTGAACCGACTCAGCATCCCCACGGCGAAAGCTATGTCAGGCCTTGTGGCATTTGTTGCGTATATCAGACTCCCGATGACGCTTGAGTACTCCAGCTGCCTGACACTTTCCTTTGGATTTGGCTTCAGCTTCTTGTCACACCTGTGTGAAGTATCGATCCTGATATCCGTAGCGTGTGAGCATCTTCTCAATATAATAAGACTTGTGACAGCGCCACTCTAATGTCTGTCCGGATGATCTTTATCTCCAGGATAACATCAGCTTCCCCTAAGTCATTCATACTGAACTTAGATGAGAGAAACTTCTTTGTATCAGTGACATGTATTAGATATGTACCCAGGATTAACATGTCGTCAACGTATAGATAAACGATGACTCATCTCCCGTCAGCGAACTTAGTATAAACGCACTTGTCCGTTTCACTGACCCTGTAGCCGTTTGATCTTATGACTTTATCAAACTTCTCGTGCCATATCTTGGGAACTTGCTTCAGACCGTATAATGATTTTACCAACTTGCAGACTTTGTCTTCAAGCTATTTGATGACAAATCCTTCTGGCTGTTGCATGTAAATCTCTTCGGTCAATTCTTCATTCAGGAATGTTGTCTTAACATCCATATGATGAATGACTAGTTTGTGAATTGCACTTAGAGCAATCAATATCCTGATGGTTGTCATCCGCGCTACTGGAGCATATGTGTCGAAGTAGTCGATCCCCTGATTCTGAGAAAATCCCTTGTCTACCAGTTTTGTATTGAACTTGTCAACAGTTCCATCGGCCTTCATCTTCTCCTTGAAGATCCACTTACATCCGATCGGTTTTGCTTCTTCAGGTAGATCGACCAACACCCAAGTGTTGTTGGAGGTTATTGAATCATACTCATCATTGATAGCCTCCTTCCAGAAGACAGCATCTCTGGTCTTCATCACCTCATCATAGGTTAGCGAATCTACTTCCACATGATAGGTGACATAATCATCTCCGAAGTCCTTGTGTCTCCTTACGCGCTTAGACACCAGCTCTGCGAGTTCTGGTTCGAATGTTGTCTCTGGAATGACAACTTCTTCTTGGACTACATCTTTATCGGAAGTGTTGCCCTCCTGTGCACTCACACTATTCTCCGGAATGTCTACGATAACAATGTTCTTGTGCCTTACAAACTTATCTTCAAAGAATTTCGCGTCGTGAGATTCGATGATATGATTTGACTCAATATCAAGAAACCTCTGAGCATCACTCTTTTTAGCATATTCCTGAAAGATTGTCTTCGTAGTTCTCGATTTTAGCTTCTGAATCATTAATTCCGGAAGCTTCACAGACGCCAAACACCTCCACACTTGAATAATGTTCAAGTTGGGTCTGACTCTGAACCAGAGTTCCTGAGTAGTGACATCGAAAGTTGCGTATGGCACTCTGTTCAGAATGAACATAGCCGTCAGCACAGCTTCTCCCCAGAAGTAGTTTCAAAGACCCGTAGTCAACAGTATTGAGTTCATCATCTCTTTCAACGTCCTGTTCTTCCTTTTAGCTACTATATTTGATTGAGAAGAATACGGAGCAGTTGTCTTATTGACAATTCCATTTTCTTTGCAGAACGATGCGAATTCAATAGACCTATACTCTCCGCCTAGATCACTTCTGAGTCTCTTGAGTTGTTGTCCCATTTGAAGTTCAGCCTCAACCCTAAACTTTCTTGAACTTCTCGAATGCTTCGTCTTTTAACCAGAGCAGATAGACGAACGCGTACTTCGAGTAGTCGTCGATGAAAGTAAAGAAGTACTTCTTTTTGGCCTTTGTGGAGAACTCTTTGAAGTCATAGATATCTTAGTGAACCAACTCCAGAAGATCTGTACTTCGGTTTACCCGTTTAAACGATTTTCTTGTGATCTTTGTCTGCGCACAGACCTTACACTTCTTCACCTCCTTACCCCCACATTTGGAGATAAATCTTAGACTAGACATCTGGCAGTACAAAGTACATGTCCTAGTCTGGGGTCCCATAACTCTTACAACGAGACTTCAGTCACAAGCAGAAGCTCGAACATCCATTTGAAACTGAACGCCTTTTTTCAAAGTATGTCTCCTGCCAAAATATTACCATTTGGCAAACATGAATGTTCACCCTCAAGTCTGCAACAAACTTCCTGAGATCAGGTCCTTGGTAATCACTGGTACGTTGTTACACGCACTCCTTTGACTGTAACGGGTCGAAGTTCAGAACCATTGTCCCAATCCCCAGATCCTCTGCTTGATCCTTGCTTGCCATCAAGACCTTCACCACTGAAAGGTTCGACCTTGATCAACACCTCTTCCTAAAGCACATGTGGATGCACCAGTTTTCATCCACTGGTCAGCAACCACGCCATAGGACTTAACCTGTGCAATCATAGCAACCGAGTTAAGTAATCAAATGAACCAAGTTTAGTTATACCTTGCTATATTGGTTCGGATTGGTTCTACTTCCAAGTTCCAATTTCAGCCATGCGTCAAGTCCTGTATAGTGCAATGACCTTCATGTGCATAGGCCACCATGCGCATAAGCCAACATGCGTTAATCCATGTGCATAAGCCACCATGCGTCAATCTATGCGCATAAGCCACCATGCGCCAATCCATGCGCATAAGCCTTCATGCATGTCATGCATGCGCAGAGACCATCATGCGCATTGAGATACTATGCGCCCAGCTCTGCCATGCGCCAAGACGCCAAGACTTCCAATGCTCTGCCATGCGCCAAGTCTTGCAAAGGGCCAAGTCCTGTAATGCGCAAAGGTCTGCCCCTTGTGCGCATACTCTGCAATCTTTGGTCATCTTGTAATCTTTCTTCCAACTGGAATGGGCGTCCTTCAGTCGCTATCTCCTCCATCCTTGAAAATGGTAGGTACCGACAACTCACTTTTAACATTTGACAAATGACTCATTCCCTCATCCAAATGTTCGAAGTGAATTTCGTCAATCTTCTCAAGTTTGTGAAAACTTGTGCCAGAAAACTTGAACGGATGTTTTCCATCTTTATTTGGATCTTGCTTTAAGATTGTTAGTCCCAAGGCTTAACCAAAGATGGAAGAACGAGTGGTCGAGATTAAAGGTTCACACAAAAGTTCCCACTGTCTATTCTCGATTTTCACGAAGAACTATAAAAGGATTCTGATTACAACTTGCTCTCAAGACTACAAAAGAATCAGAATTAATCAAACTTCTCGTTCTTCCTTGCAATCGCAGTTGCAGACGGACATAATATAGTTACAATAAAACAAAAACTACCTTCGTTCTTTCTTGCAAAACGCAGTTGCAATCAGATAGAACGAACCAAGAAGAAAAATGAGAAGAAGACAGAATAAAAATTATTTTTGTTGGGGCAGTGAAGACCACCGTTGCTTAAAGCAAGATTCGTCCTCTATCAACGATCTGCTCCCAGGAGCCAGCAAATTCACAAGAGAACTTCTGGAACGCTCGTAGTCACCTCTTTGTGTGACTCGAACAGACTCCTTTGGACTCCTCTTTCTCAACTTTTGGTGTGTCTCAAAAGGAGGCTAGAGGGCTCTTTATATAGGGAAGGATGGAAGCACATCCTCCTCTTCTTTCCGATGTGGGACTAAAAAGCCAATATACAAAATTGATATCCCACAATCGCAGCCCAATGCATAGTCCGCTCAGCATCCGTTCAAAACCCGCTCAGCGTCCATCCAGCGTCCGCTCATGCAACACGCGCATTTAACCCGAGCATATAACTCGCGCATAAAACGAGCGCACGAGAGCCTTGCGACGATGCTGAGTGCATGCAATCCGAGCATAGAAATCGCTCATAAAACAAGCGCACGAGCGTATTGCGACGATGCTGACATGCTAAGTGCGCCAACAAAGCGCCACTTTGCGCCCTTGAGCCCGAGTCCGAGTCGTTTGGGGCTTAGTTCCTATGAAAATAATTCCAAGAGCATGACAAAAAGCATAAATGCTTTCATAAGGAGTTAATCATTTTTTCTCCTAGGAAAATACCCCCACATGGCACCCATGTGCCCCACCACACCACATGTGCGCACCTCAACTCATACAAAGTATTATATTGAGATACCCACTTGGTGGTGTAGCCAATGTGGGACTATTGTTACTAGTCCAAAGGCAAAAACACCAACAATCTCTATTATTTTCCCTAACGATACATCATCCACATTGATAACATTAGATGTGTGAATGTGTTCTTTTAGTAGATTGTGAAGTTTGTGAACCTTTTTCTCATAGGAGTGTTAGCCAAACATGATCTCGGAAATGCAGTGTGGTTGTCATTTCAGAATCCATACAGGAAACACTGTGATTACATCATGTCTGAAACCATACTGTGCTTCCGAAATAATCCCAGTCAAGAGAAACCACCAAATTCTTTTTCCTTCTTCGATCGGGATTTTTCCCATTTTGCTTGTATTGTGTGTTTCTTGCTTGTTTCTTGGTTCATCTTCCTCGTTGATACATTGATGGATTCAACACCAAAAATATGAATTGTGAATCAATAGTTATTCCACCTTATCCAATAATTTTGTGTTTAGCTGCTTTCTTGATTTATTGCCCCAATTGTAACATGTGACTTAGTGTGCTATTACTGTTAACGCAGTTGGGGGAGTTAGAGAGGCAGCTGGCAGGAGAGATTAAATCCAGGAATAGAGCTGAGAAGAGGCTGGAGTATGCCCTGAAGAAGTTCAAGTCCCTGAAGCTATCAAACCTTCAGGAGATCTCACAGAGCTCGTCAGAGGGATTGGAAGTCACCTCGGGACCGGCAGCTGATTCTTCTGGGCAATGTGGTTCACATGGAGTGGTGGAAGAGACGACAAATGGTATGGGCTTGAAGGATGCGGCAGGTAGTTCTTCGGGTACTTCAAGCCAACATGTGGTGTCTCAAGGGAGCTGGAGTTCGGTAGGAACTGCACATTCCCGAAATAAGGAAGAGCCTGTTCTAGATGAGAATATCGAGGGAAGCAACTACAAAGGGTTGATTGCTGATGATGTGTGGTATGATAGTTTCTGATGGAGGATTACTTTTTATATTTTTGACTATTAGGACTATGCATGAATTAGAATTTAATTTCCTCCTTGATATTCAATTTTAGGATTTTAATTGCATATTGTGACTAGATAATAATAAGAATAATGACTTACAGAATTCCTTTATTTTTCATGATCGTTGGGACATTCCACTCTGAATTTCTTTTTCCAAGTTTGCATATACTAGGATTCTTATCGAATATTGTTGAGAAGAGATTACTACTGAGATTCTGAGAACATTAGGAACTATAGTAGAGCAACTTGAACTTTTTTGATGTTTGCGTCCTAGGATTTAGATTGAATCTGGAAAGATGTTATTGGGAAATGTATTATGATGGATATTTCACTCAAGGGAATTTTTCGGTGGTTTCTTTTCTGAATAATATAAATATACAACCCAGATTCAATAGTGGCAGAGATTTTTACATGGTACTAGAGCAAACCAAGTCCAATCCTCTTGGCACGCATTTTAAGCAGATTTTAAAAAAGATTATACTATTGTGTGAATCCACTCGACCCATAAAATGGGTATTTCACCAGCAGGAATCCAATTCTCGACCCATAAAATGGGTCTTTGACCCGCACTATAAGTTTTGGTGTAGTGAGAGAGATTTCCACACTTATGTATCTTTTATACTAAATGTTCTGATAATCGAACTGGCTATCAAACTGGAGAAGACAAAGGTTCAGAGGTTCAACCAGAGTCGAACCGGTGTTCGAATCGGGGTTCAAACTACACCTATTATTTTATATATTTGTCAAGAAGTGCCGCCATTACCTATTATAGATGTTTTGTGCCCAAATTCAGTAATACATGAACACGCTATACTACTTTCTGTTGCAGTTAGTTTGTAACTAACTAGATGATTGAGCCAACTAATGGATAGAGATATCATTCTCTCTTTATGATCCTGTGTTATCATATCTTTGACCTGTTATCCCATGACTATTATAGATAGACTGTGTGAAGACCCCTTTAGGGGTTCAGCCACCAGAGAATTCATCTGTTCTCTCAAGAATTTTCTTAGTCTAATAATTGACTACAACACGTTATCATCACGCTCTAGCCCCGCCCAACATCAACGTCCATATGCTGAGTTTTGATGGAAACCGTCAACTCCTTTCCATAGGTCAACTGCTCAACAACTCCATCCGCCACGGAGCTTCTGCTGACTGATTTGCTCATCGATCCCTCAACAAGCCTATAAAGAACCAAGTTATATTTTTTTGTTAGCTAGCTATGGCTTTTAATACTTTTTTTTAGATCCTTCAGAACATGGTCATCAATCCATGAATGACTTCGAATAATTTTCTTTAGATCCTTTTGGATCATAGCCAGAAATTGCTTTGAACATAAGTTCTTTTTTGTGATGATCAGCGTCTCCGACGCTAAAATTGGAAACTGCCCAGCCTCACCGTAGGCGAAGCTGACCACTGGCCAAGGCTTGCCTTGCCGCCATCGGCTTCGCCTGAAGGGAAGCTAAAAACATGCAAAAGCCTATCCTCGCTGAGGCTAATAGCAGGCCATGGCTTAGCCCCCCGGAGCACAATCAACATCGCTAGAAGCGACGCTAAAACATCAAACATAGCTTAGCCACCCGGAGCAAGTCTCACCGTAGGCTAGACTACAAGAGGGCAAGGACTAGCTGCAAGGCATAGCTCTGCCGCATCAATTTCACCATGAGCGAAAAATCGGCAAAGTAACAACCTATCTGTAGGCGAGACTAATTGTAGGCATAGTCTCGTCGTATTGCTAGCATCGCCGCAGCGATACACTTTGTCAAAAACAAAGTTAAAAAAATAACAGAGGTCCTAGCCTCGCCGTTTCGCTAGCGTTGTCGTAGAGATAACTTTGCTTTGGCTAAGGCATATCCTTATCGAACGAGACAACTCCGCTACATCATAATATCGCCTGGAACGCAGCACAAATTTCGGTTAAGATTTTAGCCTCGACGTAAGGTGTAGCTCCGTGAAAAGCAAAGCTGACAAAGGCCTAGCCTTGCCACCTCATTAGCTTCATCAGAAGCGAAGCTAATTATTGGCCAAGGGCAAAGCCTCGTCGTTTTGTTAGCTTTGTCATAGCAAAAGCTACAATCTGGCACGAGGACTAGCACCACTGTAATAGTAGCCTTGTCATAATGCCAATAACATTAGCGTTTTTACGGAGGGTACAATTTCACTTGAAGCAAAGCTCTTACTTGGCAAAGGTCATAACGTGGCTGTAATGACATCAACATTAGTCCCGCCATCTTTTGCGGTGGGCACAACTTTGCGTAAAGCAAAGCTTCTACTTGGGAGAGGTCATAAGTCATAATCTCACCGTAATGCTAGCAACATTTGCTTCGCCTGAAGCAAAACTACTAAGTGGCAGAGACCTAGTCTTGCCATAGATATGTCTGAAGCATTTTCGTCGTGCGAATTGAACCCACAATTTATTACAACTAAGTACCTGAAGTTCATAATTTATCTTAAACTTGCAGTTTCCTAAAACTAAACATTGCAGGTTGTGAACCAGGAATTCTACATGTTTAATTTGTAATTCTCTTGTCACATAACCCGAAGTTCTTATGTAGTTGCATGTAGATGTTTTATCTATCCAATGCATTAACATCTTGTTCCCTCTATATAGTGTCGAACCTGAACATGCTCGATTTAATATCGGGCTTTTTGATATTACCCCCTGTTAGATGGATGATATTGAGAATACCACCATGTTGTTTCATATGTCGAGAACATCCCCCGAAAGTGTCGTTATTGAGTTTATTTTATACTTAGTCAAAGGCAAAAGTGACACTTTTAGGGGGACGTTCTCGACTTATGAAACAACATGGGAGTATTCTCAATATCCTTCATCTAACATGAAGTAATATCAAAAAGCCTTTAATATCATTGGAAGTTTCTTGAAGAAATTACTTTAAGTGGGTCAAAGTTGCCAAGCTACATCTCACTGTTGAGAAACTGAAAGCTCCCATTGGGAGCGACAATAAGGCAATAAAGTTGGAAAGGTAATCATCGTGATCTTCATTGGAAAGTATATGTCTGAAGCAATGCAAATGTAATGTCTAGCTGAAGAGGCTAACCAGACTCTTTTGGCCGCTCTTGAAGAGTGTTTTGACCATCAAATTATGATGTACTTGCCTGAAGAAAGACATGATTGACAAAACCTCCGGTTTCGTGACTTTAAGTCCATGAATGCACTGGTGAGTGGTGTCTAGCCAACCAACACAATAATCATGTGAGAACATATAAAACTATTACATGGTCTTTCTAATCTTGCCTTAGGATCAGATAACAATTCATTAGCTTGTTATATAAAAGCATAAAGGTGACATCGGTGAAATTGTTCCATAAACAGTATACATAAACATAAATAAATGTCACTTGACACGGTAAATCTTAACCAAGGTATCATCATTCCCTTCAAATTATGTTATTAGTTCATAATATATACATGTGTCACAAGTGTCTATGCATCAATTGTTAGTCTCATAAAATATAATGTTCCATGCATTCATTCCTGCAAATAATCTGATAGGTCTACAAGCAGACTGACATTAGCATGTAGCCTAACTATATGATGATTACTGACATCATAAGTCATCTTGGACTATATCTTTGGTGACGATCACTTCGCGTGCGGGTAGCGAGTCCCACCGAAGTTCCCAAAATATTTGTAATGTGACGCATCCTTTCAGTTTGGATAGCTAGTCCTACTAAATGTCCCGCAATACCCCGTGCGTGAAGCACGTTCCGCATAATTTTCTCCTAGGCCGAATCGGTTATGTGGTTACCGATACCGTTTGAGGAGAGTCAAACCTTGTGCACAAGTTGTCTATAACCATGCAAATACGTGAACAATTTAACTATAAACACATGCATGATACAGAAACATAATAAAGCAATGTACATCTCTACTCGCACAATCGATCATTCTTGCGATATCCACATACTTATTTAATGTTCCGATTGGCGACCTATAGGTTCCAAACATTCTGGGTACCTCACCCCTTCCAACCAGTTCCGTGGTACCACACCACATCCAACATAATTTTGTAGGTACCACATCCTATTATTATCATTCTGATTATTCCGTAGTTTCATACCACATTCTACCTCCTACAATAATAGTACAATATTCCACATGTTCACAACAACAGTATGATATCCACATTCTATAATTGTACAAATATATACACTTCTATACAATAGGTTAACAACAATAAGATTAATCTCTTTTATCTTAGTTCTTTTTACTTTGTATTAACAAGCATGGCATACACAACAAATATACGATTTGACATGATGCATGATCTTCTTAATTGGTATAACCATACGAGTAAGTCATGCTCCATAAACCATCCAATCCGACTAAACAAAACAAGTTTGCATCACCGATCAAATCCCGCAGCACCGCTCAAACTAACCAACCATACAAAACAAGAAGCCAACACAATGCCTTTGTCTGGATCGAGGCATTACAATGATCACAAAGAACTCTGCATTATTCCAAGTCAACCAAGTCCTTCGAGCCAACAATCCTGTCAACTGCATAGCACGGAGCGGGGCATTACAAGTCGTGCCGCGGCTAGTGGACCTTCCATAACATGACATGTACTTGGGTCACATATGCATATCACTTGGCCGAACTTACCAAAATGGTTAGTCATGATATATACGTGAGACCCAAGGACTCTAATATACATAAACCCCCATCTTGTATCTGATGGCGGACTAAATATCGGGGTTTCACATGCATAATGGTTGATTTTAATGAAACAAAAGGGTATCAAAATCACGTGGTAACATATGTGCCACCACCTTACTAAAAGATTATAATGACTCTGAAGACAACCAAACGGGTTTAGGCTTGGTTGAAACTGAACAGTATAGGTTCAGATAGTACTCAAATTTCTTGTGCAAATTGCTCATTGGATGATGCATCAGCATTTTAAAGCCAACCAGAATCCCATGCTTGCACAGAATATAAGTGCATCTGTCTGCATGTTCGATAGTAAAAAGTCAATTAGGCCATTTCTGGGAGATGAGGTTTTATTTTTTGGGCTTAATTGAGAGCTAGTATGTTTCTGAGACAATATGCATGTTTCTTTTAGGTTGTATAGCCTTTTTCTTTTGCTATTTAAAAGGCTGCTAGGTTTTATATTAGTTTAGTTTCAATGATGAATTGAGCATTGCAGTCTTGTTTAGAACCAAACTCTGATAATATAGTCTGATATGAAGAAAAACAAATTATTAAATGTCAAAATCATCTTTTAGCTTTGCAAAATCAACAGTCCATCCAATGAAAGAAACTTTCTTTTTGGTTACAAGTACCAAATGTTCTTCAAACTGGTCTAATTACTATTTTTCTCATATATATGCTGCCAATTTACCATGGTGCTATCCATTAACTCATAATGCAACATTCTCCATCACACCGTCCAGGCAATCTTCTCTTTACACAGACGAGCTAGAGAGCTCCATTCTGGATAATAAACATTCTGACAATGCACTTGCTTTGGTCCCAGTAGAAAGCGCGCCACCCAGCTCAACCGTCTACCATCAAGACATCAACAGCAGTAGAGTTGAGGATGTGCTGCTTGCACTTAGGCATGTCAAGAAGCAACTGTGGAACTCGATGGGGAGAAGAACTGCTGGAGTTTCCTCCCGCAAAGATTTCTGTGATCAAAGAGTGCAGCACGGAAGTCCAATATCGTCATAAAGTTGCAGAGTGTGTGGACTTTGTAATGCCATGACTGGCTGACCTGATGATTCTCATTTTGTAGGTGGTGGGTGTTCTGTGTGTTTGCTGATTAATAATATCGTGTACATATATATATATCCTCAGAACCTTGTTTCTTTACAATTGCGTCAGGGAAATCCCCCATATCATTCATTTGCACATGGTCGATATCTCAGCATAGCTGTTATTCTGAACAAATATCAAGCAGTACGATCTTGCTGCAATTTATTTTCAGAAACTGAGATCTAAGGTGTTATTTGTGTGGTGTGGTATGTTGGGGATTTTTTTAGGCTAAAATACAACTTGATACCCTCAACTATTCAAGTTTTCAACTTGATACCCTCAACGGACAAAATTATCCCCTTCTTCCTCCCTCCGACCGGCTACACCATCTCCGCCCCCCCACTACACGGCTACAACGACGCCACCCCCCCTCCCCCCCTCTCCCTTTTGAACTATGCAAATGAAAGTGTACATGACATATCTTGAGTTGAATGCACCCTTTGATCTCCTTCTCAGCTTTAAACTATTGAAATTGAAGTTTCCCTTAAGTTTTGGCACCCCTCCTAACACCAAAATATGATCCGTAAAACAAACCCTATCTGGCGACTGATTTGACTGACATATCGACCCTCAAGCTTCGACACGCTCCATTCGTCACTTTTCCATAACAAACTGAATCCTCCAAGCTCCTCAAGTCTTCTTGGAGATAATTTGCTTGCAAACTTTTGATGATTAACCAACTTCTACCAAATACCCCCCTAGCCATCATCTGATGCATGCGACTTGCCCCATACACATTAGTGACTTGAGCCTGTATAAGTCACAATATATATATATATATATATATATATATATATATATATATATATATATATATATATAGTAGTTGAGAACCCTTCGTAAGCTTCAAGTTCATGTCCCTAAATATACTGATGCAACCATCATCTGTCAACTAACAAACTGATACCAAGTTGAGGCGCAAACTCGGTACATGACGAACACTCTTGAGGACAAGCTTTTCTCCAAGATCCATCATCAAGAGTACGCTACTGATTTCCATAATTGTCGTTGTCTCCTTGTCGTCCATCTTTACATGTCCGAACCTGCCACTCTGGTATGTCGAAAGGTCCTCCTCCATAAAGTGTCATGATACGACCACGTGTCCAAGACCTAGTTGTGGTCATGTCACGTGCCACAAGATTTATTTGCTTCGGTCGTCGTGATGATAAAATCTTCCATAATTGAAAGATCTTTTTGATGGCCCACCTCGTATTAGGTCCTCTCATCTTTGAGCTTCTTGCAGTCCCGCTTATAATTGAGCCTTTCCTTCATGTCAAAAACAACTAGGGTGGATTCTTACAACAATTCCTATTGTTTATTTTGGATCACCTCATTCAGTAGGCTACTTTTGACCAACTCCATCATAACTAATCCATCTGTTGTAGAGTTGCTCACTGATACCACCAAAGTCTCCTAGATTTTCAACAGATAACTTAGAATCAATAGGTCCTACTCATCCTAAATCACCATCTCCCATATCCATGAGCCTACTAACTACTTTCAGACAGTTTTGTCCCCAGTCCCCAAATACGTAAGACTAGGAATACGTAAGCATGTCAGCCGTATGTATATGACAACTCCAATATATGAAAATTATAATACACACGTACGCTGTAATATGAATATTAATTCATAGGTGGTAAATATATTGTCACAAGTCACAAGCAATACTAATCTCATCCACAGAACAAGTCATAGTAAAAAAATAACTAAACCAAAATAATGAGTCTGAATAATCCAAAAATGATTGTCGGGTGGAGACAAATCCACTACCAATGACTATATCAAAAACTAAAATGAGAGAGGAGGACGAAACTCCAATATAAAATAAGATGATGATAGAAGAGTATCAACTAAGAGATCCATCGCGAGAGATAATCAAAGATGCTCAGAAGGTAGGACCTCCTCGGCAGAAAATAATGCGTCAGGTCCTGGCCCATACTCCTGCGGATACTCCTGATCGTCTATACCTGGCAAAGGGACCAGGTCCTCAGAGGGACGTAACAAGATACCAAAAATAACATGCCAATTGAAAATAGTAAAATATGCATAAAGAATAGACAGAAAATATACAAGTACACTGCACTAGACAATCTATATAAAAATGCATGATGAGGATAACTTTTTGACGTATGGGCAGGTGTAGGCTACTCTAATACACACGCTATCTCATAACTCATGAATATACAAACGTACATGTACTATTAATCGACATACCCCAAGGGTAGCGACCATCGTAACACTAAATCAACATACCATGGGGGTAGCGACCATCACGACACAAATATCGTAGTGCGTCCTGTTACTATGATTTACCAAAGTGGGTAGCCCATACGCCTACTGACTGTCCTCCCCTCCCATGATACTATGTGTCAAGTGTGTGTCAACAAATATAATATATAATTATGACTGAAAGAAAACACATATATAATGAATATATGAAAATATGTTAAGCATGCAAAGTACTATAAGTAATTTGGCAAGGTATACTTGCCTGGTATCCAAGCAAAGTTTAGAAAATATTATGGCTGCAAACACGTCAAGTCAAAGTAGCACAAAGAGAGAAAGATGTAAGAACGTCTCCGGATGCTGAAATAAATATTACCAACATTTCCGAAATAAACGAGATAGTCAGAAAACTCTATACCCTTTCGTCTAATTTGGACACAGGGGCAAAACGGTAATTTTGGGTCAAAACGGGGTCTACATGTGGGACACTTTGTACCCAAATGCGTTCCTGTCAAATGTCTCTAAATGTGACAATATAGGTCAATAAATTCTAAACGATGATAAAAACTCAACAGTATGTCCAATTTTGGATTCCGGTGAGCCGATCACAAAATCGCCCTTCAAGTCAAACCGTGTGGCTCGCGAATAGTAGACTCGGTCAACTGTTTTAGAATCACGTAAAATTTGGGTCACAGGACCAACGTGATACCACAAATCCAATGGCGTAAGTTTTATTGCGTTCCGACGAGCGTACACAAAGTAGGGTGGTTATTTACAAAAGTCACGATATAATTACTTTTTACGGATACAGATTGATTTCGGAGAGCACACACGTCCGAATCAACTTCCACGAAAGTTCATACGCCAGAGAATATCATACGCGCCTTTTGGTGCAACTGGTACATGACGTGATGGTCCGGTTTTTCGGGATGCACTCTGTATCGCAAGTTTTCGAGTTTTATAAAACCAAGTTTTTTGTCGTTTTGGAATCAGAATAATTTAATCCACATTTTAAATAATAAAAACTAAAAGAACAGTAAATTTTTTTGTCATATTGTGAAGAAGTCGTTTCAATTAGATTTTAAAAATAATTAACAAGTTGGTAAAAATTTGGACATGAACATTGGTGGTTGAACTTTCGGTCGATTTTTTGATCAAACCGTAGCATCTAAATTCTCTCCACTTGAAGAGGTTCCTAGAGGGTCAGGTTGTGAGCGTGTACGGACAAATCGTTCGCGAAAAGATTGAGAGATGGAGAAGATATGGTACCTTAAAGATGGGGTGATTGTAGTGCCTACTGCGCGCGGGTAGGCGGGCGGCCGGCGGCCTGGGGTCGTCGTCCGGGGTAGGGGAAGAGGAGAGTCTTAGGGTTAGGATTTCGGTTTCTGATATATATATATATATATATATATATATATATATATATATATATATATATATATATATATATATATATACCGAGAGCGAGGGGGGATTGAGTCCGCAGATGTGGTATTCTCGCGGGGGTCTGTGTGTTCTGGGTAGGGGTAGTTTTAGGAATATGATTATTAGTTAGTTAAGGATTTGATATGATTTGAATACTATTAATATTATCCATACAAATATTTATATATACACATATATAAATTAGAGTATATAAATATTTTAGAAAATATATCTACACAATAAATAAATTCTAAAAAATTTATAATAGTTTAACAAGAGATATATAGTAGTAAAAAATAGTTTTGGAAAATAATTTCAAATAATTATTTTATTTAATAACTGAATATATCTATTTATATATAGATATATATAGATAAGGCTATATAAAATCCAAAAATATATTTGTACACAGAATAAATTCTAGAAAATTTTACTTTGTAAAGATTTAATAAAATACTACACCCAAAATATTTTATGAAATATTTTGTAATTAATAATTAGATATTTATCTAGTTATAATAAATCAAATAACTGTATTATCTAATTAACTAAGTAAATAACTAAATAAATATCCAATAAAATAGGATAATAGTAAATAATATGCAAATCTTACAAAAGAAAAAACTGCCTAATTTGGCATGAGAAATTATGGTTGCTAATTATAGGAAGTCGGGATGAAAAAATAACCATAAATAAATCATATATAAAAGTATCTAATATTAAATGAAAGAAACTACGGTTGTTACACTAGTGCATACTAATGCTAAATGATCTAATTTTGTGACACGGGAAGATCCTACGGGTAGTGTCTCCTGTGTAGGCTACTTCCTACGAAGGACGATACAGATTTTGGGGTCCATTCTATATCATTAATGTCCAAGCTACGGTGTAGTGTCCTAATGCAATCAATTGAGCTTTAATTGATAATAAAAAGAAATAATCTAAAGTAATTACTATACACAAAATACATATTTTTGGGTGAGGAGTCTTACACTTGTCCCAAAATTGAGATAGGCTACGCAGGCTGAGCTCGATGCTCTCATCCACAATACTTGGAATCTTTGTTTCATTACCTATCGGTCATAGACCTATTGGCTGCAAATGGGTCTACAAGATTAAATGCAATTTTGAT
Organism: Iris macrosiphon; assembly: GCA_036927795.1. Lineage (NCBI taxonomy): Eukaryota > Viridiplantae > Streptophyta > Magnoliopsida > Asparagales > Iridaceae > Iris > Iris macrosiphon. The sequence goes on along the minus strand of JAYESA010000009.1, from coordinate 81,311,545 downwards.
GGTTCAGTTGAACGATATAAAGTATGTCTTGTTGCTAAAGGGTATACACAGATTAAATAGTCAATTATTTGGAAACTTTCTCTCATACTGCCAAACTCATCACTGTGAGGCATCTTTTAGCTGTTGCCGCTTCTCATAATTGGTTCCTCCGTCAAAAGGATGTTCAAAATACATTCCTCACGGTGATCTTCATGAGGAAGTTATAGGGACATTCCCCTTGGTTTTTGCCGACATGAGGATAATATGGTATGTCGGCTCAAAAAGTACTTATATGGTCTGAAGCAAGCTTCACATAATTGGTTTATAAAATTCTCTCATGCTTTTCAAAAGGCATGTTTCAATTAATCAAAGGCTGATTATTCCTTGCTTACCAAATTCGAAGGCAGCTCATTTATTATAGTGCTCATTTATGTAGATGACAATATTATTGTCATGTCCCAATTTTGTAGAAACACTATTCGTCCCCTGAGGCGTGATGCCGTGAGAGTGTAAGGCGCGCACGCACAAGGCCTAACATAATGATATATAGAGAAACACAACAACAGAGTGCACAAGTTAAAGAACACACATTGAAGTGAAGAAAATTTTTCTTTATTGATAATATACATATGTGTTACAAACTCTTGACTCAAAGTAAAGGGGTATCGCGCAGCTTATAAGATGGATGCAAAATAAGATAGACATTCCATACATTAATCCTATACAAGAAGTTCAAAAGGTAATAGACACCTTCGGACGAAGCTATTGCCTTGCCTCGGAGCTGCATAAAGTGTGTACACGAGCTCCGGATGATTTGTACAAGCTTCAAAATATACGAACAGAGTACGTTAAGTTGGTGGACTGGTTGGGGGCAAAAGCTTCAGCTCTTTGTCGTATCTCCTTGGCTCGGGGAACCTGCTGCAACGAGAGTCAGTACTTTAAAAAGTACCGGTTAGGGCGAGCTAACCTAACTAACCAAATCAATACAGTATTCATGTGAATCATACACATTATTATTGTGGTCTTTCTACCTTGTCTTAATTCAAGTTACAATATGCAATAGATTTAAAATGACTAAAATAAATATGCCACCATTCGGTGGCTTTACCTGTCCGTCTAAACTACCTGCACAAAATATACCATGTTCTTCCCTGCCACGAAGACATAGTTAGCTTGCACAGTTTAAATATACATGAGGTCATTGGCAACACAAGCCATGTTGGACTGTAGACTAAGTAAACGGTGATGGTGGTAGCGCCGGTAGTGAGCCCACTACGAGCCACCACGTCTTACCCGCGTGAGATGCTAGCGCAGCTACCTTGATGTTTCGCCTAGGACAAAGCGGTTTCTGTGCCCCGACGACTGTTCGCAGGAACCCTGTGCACAAGTTGTCCATGACCATAAGATTTCTCTATACTAAGTTATTATACCAAGCATTTCAAGACATCAGGATTGAACATATATACTTAGGCATAGTGCGATGGCATAGTCTACCTGCTCAAGCGATCACATTATAAATTATGTACTATACTTTGTACAGTTATAGATGAATAAGTTCTAACTACAACTGAAATGATAATATATATATATATATATATATATATATATATATATATATATATATATGGATAGTGAACAAGCACGCATAAGTAAGATCGTACGGTGAAGTGGTGTGACAAGCATAAGTGTTCCAAATTTACTTCTTATTATCTTGACTCAGTTATTATTATTATTATGGTATCATTGATCAGAACGCAAAAAGAGTCAGATTATTAAGAATAAAGACTTGGAAGGAGTGAGCTAATCGAAGGTAAGGCCACTCTCAAGTTGGTAAATTGGGGAAGAGAAAGGGGAGATCCTTAAGATGCCGCTTGTGCGTCGCCTACACGATCACCTGCATGCATCAAAAGATGATTAATATCTCTTGCCTCGGTCTTCCAGAGTTTGATACGAAATACTAAGTTCAAAGAACGAAGACAATAAAATTCATCGAAACCATTCAAGAAAATGCAAGTCACAAAACCAACAAGAAAGCAACCAAGCAGCGTTAAAAACAAACAAAGAAACCAACGCAACGGAAAGGCCTCTCGCGACTCTGCCGCCGAGTCCTTTCTTGAGGCATGATCCACTGAATGTGGGACTTGATTTCGAAGAAACCAATCCATAATGAGAAAATGATCTTGATTCAATCTGTCCCGATCGAACGATACCAAGTATTTTTTAGCCGCGCTCCCTGTAAAGGGGGAACATGGTACTATAATTGTGACAGGCAATAACAAGCAAGCAATTAAAGCTCTCAAATATTCTCTTTTAAAACAATTTTGCATTAGAGATCTTGGTTAAATATTTTCTTGGCATTGAAGTCTCTCGATCCCGAAAAGAAAATTTTGTTTCCCAAAGAAAGTATGCATTGAATATTCTGAAGGATGAAGGATTATTGGGATCTCGTTCTAAATATTTTCTAATGAAGGAGCATTTAAAATTGAATCATAATGATGAAGATTTATAATTGCATGATCCTACCAAATATAGAAGGTTGGTTGGGAGATTGATTTAACTCACATTGATAAGGCTGGATATAGTATACTCTGTGTAAATCCTAAGTCAATTTATGCAATATTGTGTGAGAAAGCTGCTTTGAGAGTTGTAAACCCCTTGAAATTTAGATAAGATTCTTTTAGTAATTTCATTATAATTTTTAATCATTAAAACAATTTCTAGAATTTAGAAACTCTTTAGTGTAGTCTTCATGCCAGGAATACAATACTAGCTTTTTCTTTCCAACCAACTTTGCATAATAGGCTTAGCCGAGCCAAATTAGGCTCATGGCTTGTATGTCTCATAAATTTAAAAACCTACACTTTATTTTGGTCGCACAACAACCGCGACACTTTTTGACTCAAAATATGACACTTGGACACTTTTCCGTTGTGGTCAATTTAGACGAGCAACATGAACCCAAATTTTGACACTGACTTTTATAACTCCTAACCTAACATAACCAACTATGCACATGTCATTGGTATCACAATTATTTGAGCCCCCGTAGGCTCTAAAAATAATATAGAAATACCGTGCATTTTAATTAGTCAAAAATGACCATTTTGATTAATTGTACCTGACCGAGCCCGAACCCCCAACTTGAACCCTCAAACCAACTTGTCTAACTCATGCACAACACCATATACTCATCCCCACTTTCCTACTCACCAAACACCATTTTTTTCTCACACCAAATCCTACTTTTTACCTACTTTTATTTAAATTTTAGCATAAACCTATTAATAACATAAACTTTGGACCATCTTAACTAAAATGTACCATGTGTACACTCAAATGGAGAGGGGGGACCAACCGCAACCAAGAAGGGAGGGCTCAGGTTCTAGGGGGAGTTACTAATGACCCTTGGTTTTTAAACCCCAAACCTATTTATCTTCCCTTCCCTTACTACTACTTATAGCTAATAAGTCCTAAGAGAACCCACCACATGCATTGTTCAGCAAACTCTTTTCTTCCCAACCGAAACCACCATATATTCTCTCCCTCTTCTCTTCCTCTTCCTCACGGTGATCTTCTTCTCCACCTCCTTGGAGCTCCGACAGGCCTCAACCCGAAGAAACTCCTTCCTCCGTCCACGACCACCGGTGGAGCCTGACCACCGGAGCAGCCTGACCACCGCGAGCAAGCACGGCCACCGCGAGCACGGGCAACAGCTAATTTTTGTGAGGCCCACTTCGAGGTATGAGCACGACCTCCTCGCTCGATCATTTCATGAGCTTCTTATCCGTATACATTCACAATATGAAGGACCTCAAACCCCTTCAATAGTTTTAATTTAAAGTAATTTATAATCGAAGAAAGTTTACCCGAAAGTCAGGCGAAAAAACTGACTTCGCGACAGTTTTAAAATAGCCAAAAAATGCCTATATTTCGAGATCAATAACTCCCAAACCGTGGTGCCGAATCGAGTGATTCTTTTTCCTTTGTGAAAACAACCTAACCGAGTTTTAAACTCTTTAAATACTTTATTTTATTAGGTGTTGTTCTGTGATTAATTTAATATACAAATCAATCAAAAAACTTGATTTTGGAAAACCCAAAATTCACGATACGGGGTGCGTTCCGCCAAATGAGGCCACATTGTCGCATGTGTATTACACCGAATGGTGCATAACTTGAACGCGCTTGTGTGGGATTTCGCATAATTCGATTTTGACATGTGTGCACGCCGTAATCAACGCATATCCGCTAAAAAATACGGTATCGGCCTATTATGATACCTCGCTATAACTTTGTATGTGCTTGTCATTTTATAACGAAACTTATTCCAATGGATTCATAGCATTACGCTGGCCCTGTGACCCAAGTTTGGTTCGAATCTAAGAACGTTGACAAAATACTGTTTCGTAGGCCCTACGGTTCCACATGACAGGCAATTTCGTGATCGGCTCATCAGAATCCAGTTTTAAATATTTATTTGAGTTATATCATCATTCTGGACTCATAGACACTAAGTTTAATGAATTTGGAGTACTTTGACTCTGACACATTTTTCGGTGTGAAGTGGGCCACATGTGGATCCCGCTTTGATCCAAAACTGTCAATTCTCCCCCTGTGTCCAAATTGGACTTATGAGTAGTCAAACCTAGATATTTTATGTATACTAAAAATATTGGTGATATTTGTTTCAGCATCCGGAGGCGTACTTGCAGATTTTACTTTTCCAGGAGCAGTTGACGGAGTTCAGAACCTAGGCAAGTATACCTTACCAAACTTGCAGTAGATCATGTTATAATATCTGCTTGTGTTTCTTTCTCTATATATATACTCTTGTGATGTACCTGTTCAATATAGGACCGTGAGACGTTGCTTAGCTTTCGAACAAGATTCGGGTGTCGACGCCGTACACGGAGTTGAGTAACGTCACTTAGAGAGTTGATTCCACGATCCTATTTTTATGTGCTTGCTTTACCAAGTATGTCAGACTGTAGGACACTTGATACTATTTCATATGACAGAATCTTTCTTGAGTTATTCATGGTGATTCTGTATAGGCTTACAGGATTTGTGATATGAGACTTGCATATTATAGAGATATCATTATGACTCGTTGTACTAGTTAGAGATCATGACCTTACGTGTTATGGACATGAGACATTATGGACATGAGATGTGAGGTTACATTGGATGGGGAGAGACACACATGCTACAAGCTTATTATGTTTATATATATACTATATCACTGGAGGTTCTTTAGTCTCTGTGCCAGAGCTTGACACATTTACTGGCCCTACGAGATATTACTTGCTGCTATGGGATCCCCAACACAGAGCCTGTAGTGGTCTCATCCTGAGTACTAGTGATGCTCTCATTTGTATTTCACTTAGCTGGTTACATAGCTTGCCTAGTTGATATATTTTTATTTACTGCATTTTATTTGGCTTGAGTGTTTATTGTACCTTGCTATGTCCCCTGAGGACCTAGATTCGGATTATGTCCCATGGTGTAGACGATGAGAGCTATCCCAAGGGTTTACGGGGTAGGTGCTTCTATTGAAGACGTACAGGTTGTAGAGGACGAGGTTGTTCCGGAGGACTTCTCTTGAGTACATAATATTCTCGACATTCATTTATTACGCTTAGTATTCTTAGATATTTGATCTTGTAGTGACTTCTGGATATTGTACTTGGAGTTATTTTTCTTTCCATTTTGATAACGGATTGTTTTCTGTGACATTATTTATATTGCTTTAGTTGGATAGATCATTTTATATTATTGTGACTGGACTAGTCTCTTTGTGATTTCGTTACTTATTGTGGATGGAATTAGATATATAAACTATGACAGATATTTGTAGACTATTTTATATGTATTACAGCTTAAGTGTACTCTAACGGGTCCATTAAATTTAGTTTGTCCATTGGAGTTGTGTTACTGGCCATTGCCACGTGGCTAGTCCTTTGGTATTTTGGGACTAGGACATGACATAGTTTTTGTGGTGGCCCATGCAGGTCTTCGAATATATTACTTCAGATTCCAATTTTAAACTGAGCAAGCCTGCAAATTAGGATAGAATAAATTATAGGATCTCATCCACTTGTTGACCTGTTCTTGACCTCTATATCGAATTCAAAATAATTTTTTGACTTGCATCATGCCTTGATTCCTCTTTGCAACTCTAATAGTTTACTTTATGTACAGGGTAATGGATCCACGAACTAGTATGGATATTGCCATGAGAACTCCACCGGGTACGGTAATTACTTATGACGATGGGGTGACACCATTGGGTGGAGATACATCCACTCAACTAAGCAATTCGGGTGATCAGGATGCCTCGAGGTTTCGGAGAGATAGCATTCCACCACCACCGTAATTCACTCTACCGATGCCATCATTTTATATGTTCTATGCAATAATGCAAGCTCAACAGAAAATCCAGTAAGAGGCTCAGCAACACCAGGCAGAGAACCTGAGGAACAATATAGTAACCATACTGGAGCAGGCGACCCCACCATCTAGACGGCCATCGACGGGATCTATCACTGATTTCCGCCAGCTGAAGCCCTATACATTTACTGGCAAAGAGGAGCCCCCTGACGTTCATGAGTGGCTCACAAACACTCAATACCAATGGAAGCAGCTGAGCTTCCGAGGAAGCGTTGGATGACTGCCGTCAGGATGTAGTTGACGGGCAATGCATATCACTGGTGGCTATCTAAGGAGAAATGACTCAGACCAGACCAAGTTAATCTGGAGAGAGTCCAGCCAAAAATGGCCATTCACATCAGCACCAGCCAGAACACCATAGGAAGAAGCTTCAAAGAGACCTCACATGCACCAGCCACCCAGAGCAGCTCCGCAGACACTGCCTATATGTCAATATTGTGGCAAGTGAGGTCATTATGCGAGCAAGTACAGACGCAAGTAGGGCCTATGCTTGGTTTACGGATCCAGCCAACATTCGTCCTAGGATTGCCCAGAGCGTCGAGAAAGAGCACCGATGGTACACCGACAGGCTTTACCAGCACTGAGACCAGCCCATCGGACACCTAGGCCAGCTTATCCAGCACTGGGAGCACCACAGATAAGAGTTGGAGAAGTCAAATCACCAGTTCCAGGAGGGTATCAGTCGAGGCCACCTTTGGCACCACAGGCAGCACTATTCCAGCAGGCTCGGAAGCAGCAGAGAGGACCAGCTCAGGGGCGAGGACAGGCATTTGCTATGACTATTGAAGAGGAAGCTTGTCACCCCCAGTCCCAAAAT